>CM067482.1:19697859-19817859 GCA_034552555.1 Semaprochilodus insignis
TTTTTTTTTTTTTTTTTTGACGTGGTAATATTGGATCTTATTGTGTCTGTTCCAGCTTGTCTCACCCCAGGGGAAAAAACTGTAATGCATTTCATGTTTTTAGGTATTTTAGTTTTATATATTTGTGCCATGTCACCCACCTGAATTTGAGCTCTTCGTTAGCATTTCTTTGAGGTGACTGGAAGACATCTTATCTATTCTTCTGGATTAGAACTACGGACACACCCAGTCATAAATTGGCTTTGCCTGGTCATTAATAAGTTATATTTAAGTGCAGTACGTAGCGCTGTAAGCATACCATGTGATGTAACCAGTACAAGTACACTGAATGCTTATATGCCTGTATAGGATCTACGACTTTGAATGCAAAGACACGATCTGTGCCATTAAGTTAATGTATAGGAAGAGACAAGGCAGAGTAACACTGAACGCCCACTTTAATGCCCACCCCCCTCACGTGCTGATGGAGGAGGTTTCTAGAACAGAAAGCAGGAAGGTAGCACTTTAATGTTAGGCGCCAGTTCTAGCCAGCTTTTTCTGTACTCTTCTGGTTTGAAACACTGAAAGGAAAGTCTGAGCAAGCTTGACACACTAGAGAACACTGTAAACGTATATAAATGTCCCATTCAGTGAGTATGTATGCTGTCCTGAGATGGTGAGGCGCACACACACACTAAAGGCCCAAGGCATATCTCCACGTGGAGGCTGCCGTTTACATAAGTCATCTTTAAAAGGTTTCTTTCATGCTGCAGTGGAGGCCATTTAAGAACTCGGCTACTGTATTACATAACGGCTACGTAGAAAATGTCTCTCCTTCGTTTTGACATATTCCTAAAGTTAAGATTAATAGCTAAATGATTGTGCCAACAGATATCAGCAGGCAAGCATAAACATGATAATTGAAAGGAGAACAAACATACCATTAGATTAATATTATAGATGTTAATTCTATTGTATCTTATCTCACCTCCCCCTTCTCACTTACACCTCCCACAACCTCACTACCTATCACTCATGCACTTGCATACTCTCCATGCACACACACTCACACTCTCTCTCTTGCAGTATCTGATCTGGTGCACTGGCGTGACCCAAAGAAGACGGGTGTGGTTTTTGGCACTTCCCTGCTGCTGCTGCTCTCTCTGGCAGCTTTCAGCGTGATCAGCGTCATCTCCTACCTGCTCCTGGCACTGCTCTGCGTCACCATCACCTTCCGCATCTACAAGTCTGTCATCCAGGCCGTGCAGAAATCCGGCGAGGGGCACCCCTTCAAGTAAGACGGAGGAAATGTGCTGAGAACTGTGCACTTGGTTAAGGTTTTTAATGAAGGGAGGAAAATAAAGCAGGCAAACAGGACCTAAAACTAGAGATGGCGTACCCATGGATGCTGATATCAGTCTCAGGCTGACATCAGCAGGAAATAACGGATTGGATATTAGAGGGAAAGAGAACAAATCTGAGGCAATCCAGTTAGAAACCTGTTCTGATATACAGTAGATAACAACATGACATGGCACAATGTGAGCATGTGCTATGTATTGCATGATGGCCTACTTTTAGATGCTCCTAAATTAGTGCCTGATTTAAAAATGGCTCAGCTTGGTAGTTTTAAAGAAGATATTAAGCCAGTGCTTCAAGTTCTAATATTTGAATCGGTAAGAGATGCTCCAGTATGGGAATACTGGGCAGATACCAATATCTAATGTTTTTCTGGTACATATTTGCCAATTCCAGTTCATAAATGGTCAGGTCTCTGCAAAGCCAATCCAGGTAGAAGTGTAATGCTTATTTATATGGGATAACACATGTAGCAATGAATAACATACAAATAGTGTACCACAACAGCTGTGGCTGACCCTGAATAAGACGACTATTCAACGATTCGCCTGCTTTGACTGCCGGTGTGGTTATAAAACAAGGATAATTCCTTTCCAGCTATATGGGGAATTTTATGGGGAAGAGAGTTGCTGGGTTTCTTCCAGCACATATAATGAGACATCCCCTATTTTGGTATAAATATCAGCCTATTAATAATACTGTTAATAAACATTTGAAAATAAATCATGTGCTTTTAGTCAGTCTCCTTGATTGATTCACACATGAAGCCTCTGTGTGGCATGATTGACCGAGATGTACATCTTGTATGTGCTGGCCATTCACACATACAGCGTTTGCATTGCGGCAAAGCAGCAAGACAGTTATACAGTCTTCCTTTATCCAAATGGATAAACAGTCAAATCAGACACACTGCTCAATAAAAATATACAGTAATTCATAAAAGAGCAGGTACATCTGTTTACCCTTGAGGGCATTCTGACTGTGATTGGGCAAAAGACTCATGCCTTGTAGACCAGCAGGGAAAACTCTGTTTAGCACAAAATCGGTATTTCTTTTAACAACGTTCATGAATTGAATTAAATTAAATTATTTGCAATTTTTTAAACGTTTTATATGTCTTTCATATATTCATGGCTTTTTTTTCAGTGTATTTTGCTACAAAGCCCAAGCACTGCACTGAAAAAATTCTCTTCAAATCTCTAAATACAGCACTGCTTTGTTGCTAGAAAGATGGAACACGTCCCATTATAAAATAAATTCTTATGTTGAGTGTGTGTGTGTGTATGTATGTGTGTGTGTGTGTGTGTGTGTGTGTGTGTGTGTGTGTGTGTGTGTGTGTGTGTGTGTGTGTGTGTGTATATATATATATATATATATATATATATATATATATATATATATATATATATATAGTTATACAAATAATAATTCATGTAAACATCAATAATTGTGTTCAGCTCTTTAGTGTGTACACATGGGGTACACATGGAAGCCACTGTCGAAATGTAATTTGATCAATGGACAGTAGACAAAACTTGACTAAACAGGTTTGATTTTTTAGATTTTAATATCTGTCCATTCATGCTACTGATACCCTATTTAATTTTGGGCAATGTTCAGATGGAGCTGCACTCTACAGAGAAGATTTACTCATTGCAAATCCGTGGTGTTAATACTGGCTATCTCTAACATTCTGCAGTACTTACCCCTGAACATGGCTCTGCTTTTATCATTTAACCTGAACAGGGCTTTATGGTAAACAACCACTGACCAAATTGTGTGCACAGAGCCGTCTGTCTTAAAAAAAAGGGGAACGATTTGTGTGTGTGTCTTCATTAGTGTGTGGGGACATATATCTGCTGGGCTAATTGGGTTGACCCATGCTTGTGGCAGGGCTCTGATGGAGAAGGATGTCAGCGTGCCTCCTGAGACGTTCCGCAAGCACGTGGATGTGTGTCTGACCTACATCAACCGCGCCCTCAAGCAGATGAGCCGCCTCTTCCTGGTTGAGGACTTGGTGGATTCCCTTAAGGTTAGTCCTTTAGATCCATTAGAATAAAGCTTGGCATGACATGATATGACTCTTGTGTGCAAGTTTGCTGGAGATGTGCATGAAACTGCGGAGATGATGGATCTCTTCTTCCCTCGTTTGACAGCAGTCACACACTCCCACACATATGGCTGTGTGCTGTCATTTGTAACTAGAGGTGTAAGGTATATTGGCAGCCGAAATGCTGTTCGCAAATAGAACAGAAAATGTAATCATCTGGCCAATATTCTAATTATAGCTGATTATTACAGCCTATAATTTGGTGCCCTGTTTTTAGCTGACTGATGGGCATTTTCACAATAAGAGTCCTGGGGAAAGAAATGATGTTACATTCGCTTCTCTCACTATTCTGCTAAATTAAGTTAATAAATGGTATGCAAATTATAAAAGAATAATATAAAAATGTTATTTATACTTATTTAGAACATTTTCCATGTCATAACTTTGTGATACCAATGTTGTTTTGTTTTGATGTTCATTTTTTAAATAAAACCTTTTTTATCTAGTAATACATTTCATATATAGACTACAGTGTGATCTTGGTTTAAACTGCAATAGAATTTTTTTTTATTATATTCATTAATATTAGTTTTAGTCACATCAAGTTATCATTTATCATTGTCAGCCCAGAAATTCTGTATCTGTATCATTGCTTGTAACACACACCACACAAACACACACACGCACACAGAGTGAGATGTGTTGATAAGCCGTTCTCATGTGAAAGAGAGTGGGAGCTGATGGCATTCAGAGGAAATAGTCTAGAGATTTTAGAGGTTGAGGACTGACCCAGAACATGCTGCCCTCCCCAATCAAAGGCACTCTGCAACTGGCTGGCTCTCATTTTGCTACAGTTTTATGTTCATTGAAGCTACTCTGAAGCAAATGATCAATAACTGCTAACCTTAAACTCGGCCAGTCCGTACGTCAGTTTTTAGTTTCATAACTACATATTTACATAGCTTCACAGTAGTAACTATTTATAGCAGTTAATGAGTATAAATCTTAAAACATTTATTGCTTGTTGCTTTTACATATGTACTGTTAACTCCCCAGTCTATATAGGGAAACTAAGTTGCAGTAACTGCCTGTTTTGAATTGAGAGGAAAAAAAAAAACATGGTTGTGATGTCACAGCCAAGAACAACTTTGTGTATGACCCACCCCTCCAGCCTACTGCAGTCAAACCCTTTCTTTAATGTTAAGGTGAGGAGTATCATTACTGCAGGTAGTCTGTAGCAGAAGAGCGAAAGATTTGGGGAAAATGTGTAAATACAGTTTTAAAGATGAAGTAACAAAAGCAGCTTCTGTCATTCTGGAGGTTTAAGAGAGGTTATTGATTATCAGTGTTTTTGGGACATAAAACCACACAAACTGCTCTTCATTTTTGATGAATAAATAGTAAGAGGTTATGCTGGAGCACACAGTGAAATATACACATTAACTTAAAGTTTTTTGTTTACTTTCATTTTAGCTGGCTGTGGTCATGTGGCTGCTGACTTACGTGGGCGCAGTCTTTAATGGCATCACCCTCCTCATTCTTGGTAAGCTCTTACATGCTAACTCTACTACTACCATAACACTGATATTTTTGGTTTTCTCAAAGAACCACTGTCCTGCAGGTCACATGCAAGTATAAGAAGTAAAGCATTATTCTGTATGTGTTTTAATCTTCCAAACAATATGCAGTATTGAAATATGCGCCCCCCCCCTTTTTTTTCCAGCGGACATCCTTATCTTCAGTGTACCGCTTTTGTATGAGAAGAACAAGGTGAGTCCATGACACATTTTTAATCATTTTTATACTTTTCATTAAATACACTGTATAGAAACACTAAATGTTGCTGTGTCATATGTCACTGGTCTACAGCTGGCAAAAATAACCTTTTTCATGCCAGCAGTAATGAATCAGCATTCATTGTATTGGTATAGCTGTCGCTTTAACTTGCATCTTCCAGAAAGTTTTGCTGTGGCCTCAAAACCATAATAACCCACTTTTCAGTGTCCTCACGGTGACCTGAAACTAAAGGCTGCAATGCTTTAAGTGTGACTTTAAAGGGCCCATAACACAGAGAAATGTTTTTTTTTTCCCCTCACTTTTATTATATTAAAAAAAAAACCTTGACTGCTCTTGAATGAACCAGTCATAAAGGGGGAGGTTGGGGGTATAATGCATGAAAAATATAGCAAATTTGCAAAATTTATGACAAATGAACAGTAGATACTTTACAAGGCCATTAAAAGTACAATTGTATTTTCTGTGCAGACTCAGATTGATCACTACATTGACATCGCACGCACCCAAGTTAATGGTACAATTGCCAAGTAAGTTTTGGTTTTATTATTTAACTGTGTTAATAAATCAGTCTGTAATATGTAACCAGAGATGGGTAGTAAGTGCATATACATAGTTTAATGTGCTTATGTGACAGATTTGTAAACCACAGTCTTGGATGGATTTGTACTTTTTGAAGTATTTTCTTCTCAGGAATTATTAGTGAAGTACTGGGAAAGTGTGAAGCTGGGCCAGTAAGCCACAGAACTTGCATTACATATTATAGTATATTTAAGCTGCTAATGCCCAGTTTGAGTGTCCATTCAAGTGATGATTAACAAGTGTTCTCCCCCCACTATTTGCGTATCACTCAGTCAGTTAGGGGTCTTTAGTGATTGCATTGATGGCTTCAGTGCAAAGAATGTAGGCAGTCATTTTTATGACCTTTTGGCAGTAACAGCTGTTGTCTGGCAATTGTGTGAGCAGCCTACTGGTCCTACTGGTACCTCTGCTCAAGTTATTTTTGGGAAAAGTACTTTTTTTAAATAATAATTTCACCAAATGAACAATTCTTTTACTTGAGTATAGACTACTCTGCCCATCTCTGCATGTTACTGAGCATTTTAATGTAGCATGGAAACTAGTAAAGCACCAATTAGCATAAATGACTGCCACCTAATGGGCAGTTATGTATACAAGCCGTCTATTTTTAATTGTTCTTTTTCCTCTTCCACCAGGCTCCAAGAGAAACTCCCTGGTGCAGTAAAGCGCAGTAAAGCAGAATGATCCTTCTCTGATCCCTTCATGACCACCTCCGGAATCCCTCTTTCTCCAACCTCCACCCTTCCCTGCATCTTCTGTTTCCCAGCCCTTCTTCCCTCTTATCCTTCAGTTTAACCTCCAAACGCATCTCACCAACCATCTGCACTGAACCAGCTAGTCTCTAAAATCTCAGAAGCTTCTCGATATTCTGTGTAAACTCTGCAGCTTAACTATGAGAATTAGGGAAGATGCATGGGCCTCCAGAGGCTGGTGACTCAAACATAGGAAGTGATGTAATACTGCAACTGGATGCCCATTTATGGCGCCCATCTTGGGCAGGGGTGTATGAACTAGACTGAATCTTTGGCCTGGTTTCTGAGTGTCTGCAGGGGCTATGCTATTAATACATAAATAAATAAGTAAATAATAGGCGGGTGTGTAATGTCTAAAATAATACATTTCACAGGTAATAAATTGGAAGAAAAAAGGACAAATATAACATTTAGGCAAACGGGCCTGCTTTGCTCTTGATTCTGCCTTTTTGTTTTTTTGTTTTCTCCCCCCCACACCCCATCTCACTTCACCCACCCTCCACCAAACTCCGCCCCCCTTTCCTCTCCCCACCTTAGGACACTTGCTCATGTATTATGAAACCGCAGTGCACTGATTACATGTCNAAACGGGCCTGCTTTGCTCTTGATTCTGCCTTTTTGTTTTTTTGTTTTCTCCCCCCCACACCCCATCTCACTTCACCCACCCTCCACCAAACTCCGCCCCCCTTTCCTCTCCCCACCTTAGGACACTTGCTCATATATTATGAAACCGCAGTGCACTGATTACATGTCTCACACGTACACAGATTGATTATTTCGGTGGGGACACCAGCCGTGATGATTTGGTCTAGTTCACTGTCCTGTGTTCTTCTTCTTTTTTTTTTTTTTTTTCCCCCTTTCTTTTTTTTTTGCCGTTTTAAGTTTTAATTGTGTATGTGTATATATAGTAAGATTACAACAGGCTCTTTGCTGTGAAGAAGTAGTTAGCCTTGCTTTTTATATTTAAAAAACAAAAACAAAAAACAAAACATTATGCCTCTTATGTGTCTCTTGCGTCTGTCTAAGACTCGGTCTCCTGAGTTCACATGTAAACATGCGTTCTTCTGATTATTACTGTTCAGAATATGATTATTAGGTCACATGTAGGTGATAGCTGCTCTTGACTCCCCAGTCTGGCATTGGCATCTTAAGTAATTAGTAATATTCTTAAGCTTGAGTTATCTGTGAGTTATAGAACCTTCAAAGCATCTGAACGGTGAGAAGTTGAAGACGATGAAGAGACGTTTTGAAGAGATGGACGAAGATGTGTGGTTGGTGTCGAGGCTGGTGGGGGAGGGAAGTTCTCTCTTTTTGCTGATCTTGGATCAGTTGTAATAAATCTAAGCGACCTTCTTCATACATGCTTGCTTACATACATACATACATACATACATACGTACATGTACACCTGAAAGGCTGGTCCGAGATCAGCATTTGGAGAAACATTTTGGATGGTGATTGTTCTGAATTGGTATATTGGAAGGATTTTGTTGTTAATTTAAGGATGCAAAGCACATCGTTGCAAAAGCTGGAGAGTGCTTTGCTAATTGTATTCATCTGCAGTTTATTTCATGGTAAAATGTATACAGTTATGTCTACACTGAAAGGGATATAAATGCGAGGAATAAAAATGGATGCACGTAGCTTGCTGCCTGGTCAATGTTAGGCACTGGATTCTACCTGTCCTTGCTCTATTAAGTATTTGGAAGCGTTTGTGTGTGTGTGTGTATAGGCTTCAGTATCAAATGTATACCTGTATTTATTGACATACAAATGGATAAACTCAGTACCAGATTAATACGATAACTACTGCTAATGCTACTTACACAGATGTCTATCAACTGCTGAATGTTTCATTGTAATATTTATAGAGCATTCCAGCTGACGCATGCGATCCTGTGTGTTCATGATGGAACTCATTTCAACACAGTCCGAATTTGCCTCACATGGAGCTGGAGCGTTTCCAGAAGGCTCAGGTCCACTGAACATGGACTTGATGGCCAAAACTGTAATGCCAGGGAATTTTTTTTTTTTGTTGTTGCTCCACCCCTTAAAGCTCAGCTGTAGTCAAGTCCTGGATGTTTATGATCTAATTTAGTGTTTCCTTTTTTGTTTTTTAATTTTTGACATTTGTTTTCTTCTATGCATGCATGCGACGGCACACTCAAGACACGCTCACAAACATTTGAAAGTATCCTTCGTTCGTATCACTGTGTCCTTGTGTTGCTGAACTAACAATGCGTTATGTTGACTTGTGGGTCATTGGTGTGGTGGTGCTTGAAGAAGTAGGATAAGCTCCCGCAGCTAGTTTGAACATTTATTCTTTTTTTTTTCTTCAACACTAAGTTGAACAAGTGCTACCTGTATTGTTCTGTTTCTTTCTTTCCTTCCTTTTTTTTATTTAGATGCAAACCTCTATTTCTTGTTAAGCGTGTCAGATACAGATTTTTAACTTCTGTAGTTAACAGCATGTTGGCAGTCTCCTTTTTTTTCTCTTTAGGGGAGGGAGTTGCAGAAGTCATGTTTGTCTTTTGGTTTTCGCTTTGGCCTCTTGATAACTAGATGTGATAACTAATATCTATGTTCAGTTTGTTAGTTATGAATTAAGTTAATCTGGGAGCTTTGTGGGGGAGAAAAAAGTGGAGGGAGAGAGGAAAAAAAATTGTGGTCCCTGTAATGATGTCAAAGTGGAATTAATAAAAACATTAAAAAGACTGGCTTTACTTCTGTTTTCCTGCTTAATCACCAGAAATGCATGCGTTTTCTTTGAGGCGGGGAAATTTATTAATATTACAATTATCAGTGAAAGCAGCCTGCCATGACATTCAGTGTACCCTGGAGTCATTTTCTAAAAACTCTCATTGGAAGGACTGCATGCAGCAAGGACCGTAGTTCGTTCAGGGCAGGAAGATCTGTTCTTTCAAGTAGAATATGACCTTTTGAGGCTTGTTGTGTGCAGTTTGCTTCTCCTTTTCACTCTGGTAACCAGACGGTAAAGGTTGTGCTAGACCACTGAGCAAAAAAAGGGGGGAAAAAATGAGGGAAAAACGTAAGTGCTGAAATAGGGGAAAGAGCCATTAAAGGGGATTTGTACCAGTGTTGTGACTTATTCAGTTCTTCTAATGAGAACAGTCATTCAGAGTGACTTGATGTGAGATGGTTAATTGTAGAGAAACTTCCAGCTACAGGCAGAAGAGTACCCCCTGCCAGAGTGAGGTGACAGTGCATCTAAAAGGTGTGTACATTTCTGAGGTCATGATTCCATCAATGAACAGAGAAACAACTCTGGAAGTTCTACCTCTGTGTGGTATAATTAGTCTGGTTGGAATTCCTCTCCAGGCTTTCTCCATGCAAAGAGTCCACCATCAGCTACCTTTCAACAGCATGATGTTGTCTTTTTCTCTGAAATATCATGTTAATAAAGTAACCTGAAGCTTCATTAAAGTTTACCAATGGTTAAATGGTAAATGGTAAATGGTGTCCAGATACTTTCTGGGGCCATTGTATTTATTAAGCACAACAGACTGCACACTACTCTGGCATTAATAACGTGCATACAGAATTTAGACAGCCAAAAAGTAGTCTTGAGTTTGGAACAAGCATGTTAATAGATAAAGGACAGGCTACTGAAATGATATGGAATGACAGACTTATTCAATACTCCGTACTGAAGTAGTGCGATCAGTACCAGACAATTACTGGATTTGGATACCCAGCCCCTCCATCTCTTTCCACAACATCCACTGCACTGCTATGTGCCAACACTCACTGCTTAAATATTCTTAACCTCCACTGATTAAGTATGAATAGAACTAATTAAGCCGGGTTTTGAAAAAGAGAGGCTGCTCGTCTCTGCTCATTCCGTTTGCCTTTGTGTAAGCTCAGGGCTTTAGTTTAACTGCATTTTGTGGACTATAGTCAGCAGCCAAGTCTCTAAAACCATGTCAACTATGTGACAGAAAGCAAACCCAGATAACAACACTCCCTGAGACGCGGACTCAAGTCCCTTGTTTTAGTTATAACCCAGAAATGGGGTTTTACTCAACATCTGAATTAGTTCAAATGTTCAGTGATCTTTTACTAGGGGGCTGCACAATATACAGTTAATCATTGTAGTAACGTTGGCCTTTGCAATACTGATACTGCAGAAAGCTGCACTGAGCAAATAAGCCCTCTAACCAATCACTAGGTTATTTTGCTGTTTGCTCTGTAGGCCTGGGCGACAGGGCGATGTCATCATTGATGACTGACAAGTATCCTGATGACGATGCTTCAAGGTTAAACAACAGAACTGCTAAATAACAATAAATAACATCTAAATATAATATTATATTCCTTTTTACTGTTGGTACTGTTTTTACTGTGGCTTTATTGCTAACTAGGTTAACCACTATAAGTGATGATAGCTAGAACCAGAAATATATATTTCTCTGACAAGCTAACTTGTTTGTGCATCTTTTACTGAGGACAAAATACCTTGGGTAAGATAACAAGTCCTTATTAGCATGCAGTATTGTACCAGTTAGCTGAAGGCTCACATCTGAATAAGAACCTCTGTTACCAAACATACAAACTACCCATTTTCTATGCTTTTAAATAATATAACATTTTTATCTGAATTGGATCAGATATCCATTCATCAACTCATGTAGACAGTAGAATATTAAAATTAGCCAGAATTCACGTTTCTAGAATCTGTAGCAGCTAATTCCTGAGCACATCTGCTGGAAAAATTGAAAATACCTTCTATTTTTTTGTAAAGCATGTGAATATGGTTTTGGAACTCGCTGCTCATGTGTAGCAGTCTGGAGTTTGTCCAGCAGGGGGTGCTCTTAGCACTTTAGTGTGTATCATTTAAAGAGAAGAACCTGCTTTGAACCCCAGGAGGATCTAAGAGAAGCATATGTTTGCAGAAACACCTTTCAGAACGGTAGGAGAAACTGTTTATTACCAGAGGCTGTTGAGTTACTCAATAACATTTAATGTGTGATTTCCATTACAGAATTTCAGTAAATCAGTTCATACTAATAAAGTTGAAGAGAGCACAGAGAGTAGGTCTAAGCTGACCTGTGGCTGGGGGATAAAATTGTGCTTGACATCGCCCAGGCCTAGGGCAGTGAGCCTTCTGACTAATCACAGCTCCAGATAGAAGTTAATGTAGGTGTTTAATAAATCAATATACTCATGTTATCCATAAAAAAAAAATATTTTGGTCAAAATAATTCACGCTGATCTTTTATCATGCCACATTATTGATTTACCAATGCATTTCTAATACACTGCAAGGCATATTGCAATATATACCAATGTAGTTGCAATGTTAATATTTTGTCCATATCGTGCAGCCCTACCACCTACCTATTAAAAAGGTCATTTTTCCTCATAAATCTTTCTCCTGTGTATTAATTACCACTTCACCAGGTGGTACAATAAAACGGCTGTGAAAAGTGTGTACCACTGTAGATGTCAATGCTTCTTAACGGCCCCTCTAGCACCCATACCCGGTGCTTTCTTAAGTGCAGAATGTGCGACCCCTGCAATGCTGCCCCCCATGCAAAACAAAGCCCCCAGCACATTAACCTCTGTAATCTGCAGCAATAACAGTCTTGCCAAAGACTGCACTGTACAAACAAGGATGCATAAAAAGGTGCTTAGAAAAAAAAGGACCTTCACTCCATTCAGCCCATTGCTGTATTCCTCTGTAGGAAGCACTCAAATTCTTCATCTTAAAGGTGAAATCAAGCTAGGCGGACATGCACTGCCTCGTGTTTAACAGATGGCCATTGCAAAGAGAACTTTACTGTGAAATCGTTTGAGAGAAAAAAGTGCAAAGTAAGTTTTTAAAACTTACACCCCGGCCCCCAAATTACAATTTAAAAAAAAGCTGTGGAGACATTTTTTGGCTTGTTCCAATAATCAACTTCCTGAGCGAAAGAAGACATGCCACATCCCACTACTGCTCAGTTAAGTGCTGTAACAGCCCGTATGTTCGACTTTAGCTTTAGCATTAGCATGTGCTCCATGTCCGTGGTCAGAGGCTGAGAAACAGTCGTCGGAGTGGACGAAGTGCAGCGCAGTCTGGTTGTAGCTCTGCAGGGCTTGCTGTTTCTCCTCAGGGCTGTAGGCCAGCGAGCGAGGGTGCACCTGCTGGATGTGTCTCTTTATTGTGCTGACTTTAAGCGTGGCCAGCGTGGCCCCGCACACCATGCAGATCAGCCCATGTCTTCTGCAGTCGTAGTCCATGAGATACTCCATGCGCCAGCGCACCTGGTAGTTTCGCCGCTGGTCCTTGCCAGGGTAGTGTGTATGTCTGTGTGATGTAGCTGGCGCAACCTTTTTCTCCCCATCCTCTGCCTTGATGGCGCTTGGCTTGGAGGGTTTCGCCGACAATGTCTGTGTGCCTACATGCATGGGTTCGGCAGTGGTATCACCAGGAATGGCTATTTCCAAAAGACAAAGAGACACAAAACGTCTGCTTAAAATTCCATTTTCACTTATAAAATGCATTTAATGAGAAGATGTTGATGGGAAACTACACTTGTGCTGTTACAGATTTACCACCTCCACCTTTTTAAATGTGAGTAGTCAATCAGCCAAGACATGTTTGGTGTGTGAATTTTGGTTCTTTAGTTTTACACTGAAGCTAAGTGTAAGTAGTTAACAACTAAGGTATGATCACCAGTTAGCGCTGTGCTGTAAACATGCAGATCACTAACCAAAACAGTAGTAGAAGCCATCCCATATATGGAAACAAAGATTTTGAATTCACTGTTTTTGTGATAAAGAAAACCAGCACATTCATATATACATAAGATTTTGGTACATAAACTCACAAAAACATCTTAAACGGATCTTACAGAATGTAGAATGTACAATATGGGCCCTATTGGTCTGCATTTTCACCTCTGTCAATTTCATAGGTCGGTTTGTGTCAAAACACTTAAGATTTAGTGTGTATGTTTACATGTACATAATAATCCGATCATAATCAGATTTCTGCAGTTTTCTGACATTCCAGTGGTCATCTAAACAGCATAAAATGATTAAGAAATCTGATTTGGAAAGCCGACAAAGAGAGCTGGATTTGAGCTCAGTAATCTGATTTTTCATCGTATGTATACTCTTACTCTGATTTCTTTTGTTTTCTTCATCTGTGCACATGCGAAAACAGACTGCAGTCCCAGAATGTGATTACTGCTCCATTTAAGGTGGAAGGGGAAAATTTAAACAAGAGGCTGGCAAATAGGAAGTTGACTTCTGCTTTATGTTGCGGTTTGCATAAACAACTGGAATCCAGGCATCCAAATGTGGTTTTGCAGCCAATCACCAATGCTGGATTTTGAGGTAAAATCATACCTTAAGTTAGTTAATTTATTGACTTCTCAATAGACAATGTTAACTTGCCAAAACACAACCAGTTAGCTTGTGGATTATTCTTAGTCCTGTAGTGAGCAGCACTGCTGTGCCTGAACCACTCACACCAGCACAAGACACACACCAGCAGAAAATCAGTGTCACTGCAGTGCTGAGAATGATCCACCACTCACAAGGGGATCCTGACCATTGAAGAACAAGGTAAAAGGGGTCTTATAAAGTATACAGAGAAACAGATGGACTACAGCCTGTAACTGTAGAAGTACTAAGTGCTCCTATATGGTAAGTGGAGCTAATAAAACTAGACAATCAGTGTAGAAACAAGGAGCTGGTTTTAATGAAGTTGGTCAGTGTAAGCTTCCATTACTTCTTTTTAACTCTTGGCTAAACATGTCTTGGCTGACTGCCTAAGGGGAAATTGGGGAACTTAAATTTATTTGCTGAGAAATTGCTTTATGGTCTTATAAATTCTAGTTTGCTACCTCAACCTTAACTATTGTGTGTGTAGTTACCTTGTTCTCTCTGTATGGCTGGCTCCTCTGGGTCTCCTTCCCCCGTCCAGGCGCTGGCTATATCTTCTCTCTCTCTCCGGCTAAGATTGATGGTCTCAGGGTGGTGCTCCTGGATGTGCCTGCGGAAGCTGCTGACTCTAGCTACTGGCAGCTGCTCCGAGCACACCATGCAGTAACAGCCCGGACTGCCTGGAGGCCCAAGTGCGACCAGGTAGTCCAAACGCAGACGCCAGGGGCACCCATTCTTTAACCTCCTGTTGGGGAATTGGTGTGGCAGGGCGTTTGTGTTTTCAGCAGCTTTTGGAGCTTCTCCCTCACCCCCTGCGTGAGGCTCTGAGCTGTCCTGCAGAGGGTCCATCTCCGATGGAAGGAATTGCACTGAGCTGTCAGTTGTCACATCTTTGGTGTCTGGCTCTGATTTGAAATAGTCTCTTGAAGAATCTGATTCTGTGGTGAGAATGAGGGAGGAAGGGAAACAGTGTCACTGAGTCTTCTGTTAAATCACAAAGAAGTGTTATAAGCCAGGCATACTGTGTGATGTTTTACTGTCATGTTCTAATCCAGGGGGCTCTAAACCTGGGAGTCCCAACCTGATCACATGGGCGTTCGAAGGAGTGGTGCTACAAAAACATATACCTTATAAAACACAGAGAAAATCAAACAAGCTGTATTGAATAGCTCCATCTATAGGCCATGGAAGACATGCTAAAGCAGCAGTCAACCTGCCTGGTGAAAGAGTCAGTGCACTTGAAGGCAAAAAAAAGGTGAGAAGGCGATAAATTAATTTGCTTCAGTAGCATGACAATTCCCTTCACGCGGAGTTAATCTAGATGAACTTTAACTTGCCTGACTTTTGCGCCACTCCCAAGAAGAAAAAATACAGTACGTGACCACTGCTTTATGGCTATCATGAATTTCTACTGGATTAGCTTGTCACTGAGGGAAGGTTCTGACTGAAGTAAAAGACTGTACTGAACTTGCAGCACTTTTTTTCTGGGCAAGGCTAAAGATTTGTGGTTTTTGGTGAAATGCTAGCAAAAGAATACTGGCTCAGTCATCCCAGTAGGACATGAGTAGACGTACAATCATATTATACATCTGTAATTTCTGTTAATTTACTGGTATGTGCAGGGAGGCCCACGGGGGGAGGGAGAGAGGGAGGGTCCTGAAGTATTTTTAATTTTTAATAAGGGGTACACTCTGAACAGGGCCATTTAAAGTGGCTTCATCCTTAACATACTGTGCTTTGGTTCACATAGTTCTGTACAAATATCATAGGTCAGCCAAGAAAATTGTTTATATTTATTTACACTAAGTCAGTTTTGCTTGCATAATCATTATATAAATATAAATAAAGAATAAAAAGCTAATTTTTGATTTCAAAAGTGTTACATGTTTCATGGGACAGAACACAACTTTACTTTTTCTTCTTCATGATGCACCCCAGTATTTTGTTAAATTCCTCAAACAGCACCCTTGATTTACTTGAATGAAGTATCAATTAGCCAAACCAGGTATTTGGATGAACTACAAAAACTGGACTGCTGCAAGAACAAGATCAGAAATTATACTCATTGACAAAAAAATAATAATGCCACGAATATAATGCCAATAATACCACAAAAAGAGTAAAGACTAAAGAGTAAAGAGCACTTTATGTGTGTGAATGTAATGATGATATGTGTAAATACTGTATGTACAACTGAAAATAGGCTCTAGTACCCTGTTATGCCACCTCTAGGCTGGATGGATACAAGATACGGTTTGGCATGGAGGCATACAGGTTCCGTATGGCATCCTTCAGCATATTTGCCCACAGATGCTGCACCTGGACCTGCAGATCCTGCACGCTCGTAGGTCGCATAAATGCTCAATTAGGGATAAATCTGATGACCAGGCAGGCCAAGGAAGTGTTGCAATCTGGCAGAAGCATTACTGGGAAACTGAAGGATGTTCTGCACATATCGCTGAGCTGTGAGTGTCCCTCATATCACTACTAGGGGTGACCAACTCCAACTCCTCAGATCATCGCAACAGCAGTTGGGGGCAGTGTGTCACTCCACAGCAAAGGCAAAGGCAGGATTGAAGCACAACGAGACCTCCATATGCTAACCCGACCGTCGTTGGATCTCAAACAGATCCTGAATTTGTTGCTAAAGACAATACGGTTCCAGTTTGTAGCACTCCTGGTTTCTCGTTCACAACGCCACTGCAAATGAAGGCAACGAAGGCTGGCTGTCAATGGCAGAACATTTAATGGACGCCATGGCACCAAATTTCTGCTAAGCAACTGGAAATGGTCCAGGCACTTCTCTACTGGTGTTCTGTCTGTGCTGTCTGGAGCCTGTTCGCCATGTGTACGTCCCCTCACATAACCAGACCACATCTGTAATATTTTGAATATCAGCCTAAGACATAACTGCATGCCAAGTTTTGAAGCAATCTGACATTTCTATCTGGGTGCATTGTCAATGAATGTTTATTGTATTTTGCCAAATAACTGTTTATCCCCCCAGATATACATCTTTATATATCAGCTTTAAATTTCTCTGATGGCCTTTTTCAAGAGTCTCTAAAGACTTTTGTACAGTATTGCACACGTACTTGTACTATTGTACTATTCCTCCTATATATCTGGCCACCTTCTTCTCTTTCTACCTCTATTCCACCCCTTTTTGATATTTTTCACCAACTGTGCTGTGTAAATATTCCCCTGTCTACGTCCTTTCTTCAAAATAACTCATTATTTCCTGTTTCCTTTTTTCATCTTTCAGCCTGCAGAGTTTAATTTTTGTCACTCACCATGGGTTTGGGCCCAGGTCTGCAGAATGCAGTGCTTTTCCTCTGCGCTGTACACCAGTGAGTCTGGGTGCAGCTCCAACACGTGGCTCTTGATGTGGTCCAGATGCAGCGAGGGCAGCGGGCAGCCACACACCATGCACACCAACCGGCCTGCCTCTGCCTGGTACTCCATCAGGAACTCTTGCCGGAACCATGCATGCAAAGAGTCGTTCAGGTAGCGCTCCAGCATCTGGGCAGATGGACCCTGAGGCTCCTGGACTGTTGATGCCGATGGAGAGGTACTCGTTTTGCTGGCTCTAGGCTGCGGTTGACGCTTACTCGTCACAGCAGTGTTAGGCTTTCCTGGTGAGGGGAGAAAGAATAGAATAACACATATTAGGCCCCAACTATAATGGGATGCGCAGGGAATATTCTGATACATTAAAACAGAGGTCTCCAGCCCTAATCCTGGAACAGGGTTATAGGCTATTTAGAGATGCCATGTGAAGTACAGTTTTATTGGCTCTACAGACACCATCGTCAGTAGCTTAACGGTTCAGTGACACTGGAGTAAATTATGCAAGTTAGGGGTGTTATCTGCAAAAGGCTGATGTCACTGCACATTTTTATTTTAACAGTGCAGGAGCATACATGATCAGTTGTTGAACCCTGTGTCTGAATCTCAAGTTGCCCCAACTCCCTATATACTGCATCATTTAAGTTAAAAAACAACAATAGCATTGTGTCTAAATCCAAAATTCTGTTTTTGTTGGGCATTTTATGCACCATTTGGGTGCAGGAGACATTACTTGAAGCCCTGTGTAGTGCACTATGTAGGTAGTAGAGAGCCATCTGGGATCCAACCTGATTAAACAAAAAGAATCCGGTGTGCTTCTGCTTGTTTGGAATGAAAACCTCACATTGCCCTCCGCCGATAAGACAGGATACTCCTGATGTGAGTAAAGCAACATCACATTGTTCTGGTGATGTTGTGAAAATTGGCATAGTGCATATATCCACCCGGTCAGCCTACAGCAGTGCTGTAAGTAAGTCACAGGCCTGCAAGTCAATGTAATACGTGGAACACTTCTTGATCAAAGGGCCTAGACTTGTTAGTGGCTCACCAAAAAACACAAGAAACAGCAAACAGCTTAAACTAAGAGTATAGCAAACAATGAAGATAGAATATAATGGCATCATCTGCCATCATAAAAGGTCAAAACAATCAAACCCAGATGGTAAAAATTGACCCTTGATTAAAACAAAGACCTCATGTCCTAATAATAATGTTTGATGTAATGATTGCTGCTCCTGACTTCAACTCAGCAATGGCTTGTTAATTAGCTGATTAATTAGATCAGGTGTGCTACACCAAGGAAACACTGGGGTATTCCAGTACCGGGGCTAGGAATCCGTTTCAGAATAATACAAGTGTGAATGAAGCCCTAAACTTGCACAGGCACCCATACATGTCTAATATATAGTCACACTGCATGGTAAATCCAAAACACTTCATGAATACAAATAAAAAAAAATCAATGTTGTACAAAACAGATAAATACCATTTTAGAAACATATCGCTTAATATTGACATATGCCTGGTAAAATATGACAAACACACTGGTGAACTTCTGACATAAAGAGTTTCATTCCTAAATAACCACTCAAATTAACATTAACATGCTGTGTAATAAGCAATACTATTTGAATAAAACAGCAGCTAACATATTATGGTCAAAAACACATGTTTGTTTCTCCAATAAAGGTGGTGTTAATTACAACTATAGCACTGATATTCCGTATATATGTGTAAAGCCTGCTTTCAAACAACAACAGACACCCCAACTAGTTTTTTGGTTATGTTAAAAGACTCTACAAGCTTAAGCTTAACAGTTCCAACTGATGAGATGTCTTAAACAATAAATATTGTGATATACTCCTGATGTAACACAATATTATATTTTTGCCATATTTTGACCTCATACATACACTCATCATCAAAAGAATAGTTGCACCCAGAAGGAAGTGTTGGATTGTGTAGGGGGATATATAATATGTAAGGGGGTATATGTGATAATTAATTAACCAATTAATTAATCAATTAATTAATTAATCAATTGTTTAATTAATAGGATATCAGAGGGCATAGTTTAGCTTNTATAATGGGATGCGCAGGGAATATTCTGATACATTAAAACAGAGGTCTCCAGCCCTAATCCTGGAACAGGGTTATAGGCTATTTAGAGATGCCATGTGAAGTACAGTTTTATTGGCTCTACAGACACCATCGTCAGTAGCTTAACGGTTCAGTGACACTGGAGTAAATTATGCAAGTTAGGGGTGTTATCTGCAAAAGGCTGATGTCACTGCACATTTTTATTTTAACAGTGCAGGAGCATACATGATCAGTTGTTGAACCCTGTGTCTGAATCTCAAGTTGCCCCAACTCCCTATATACTGCATCATTTAAGTTAAAAAACAACAATAGCATTGTGTCTAAATCCAAAATTCTGTTTTTGTTGGGCATTTTATGCACCATTTGGGTGCAGGAGACATTACTTGAAGCCCTGTGTAGTGCACTATGTAGGTAGTAGAGAGCCATCTGGGATCCAACCTGATTAAACAAAAAGAATCCGGTGTGCTTCTGCTTGTTTGGAATGAAAACCTCACATTGCCCTCCGCCGATAAGACAGGATACTCCTGATGTGAGTAAAGCAACATCACATTGTTCTGGTGATGTTGTGAAAATTGGCATAGTGCATATATCCACCCGGTCAGCCTACAGCAGTGCTGTAAGTAAGTCACAGGCCTGCAAGTCAATGTAATACCTGGAACACTTCTTGATCAAAGGGCCTAGACTTGTTAGTGGCTCACCAAAAAACACAAGAACAGCAAACAGCTTAAACTAAGAGTATAGCAAACAATGAAGATAGAATATAATGGCATCATCTGCCATCATAAAAGGTCAAAACAATCAAACCCAGATGGTAAAAATTGACCCTTGATTAAAACAAAGACCTCATGTCCTAATAATAATGTTTGATGTAATGATTGCTGCTCCTGACTTCAACTCAGCAATGGCTTATTAATTAGCTGATTAATTAGATCAGGTGTGCTACACCAAGGAAACACTGGGGTATTCCAGTACCGGGGCTAGGAATCCGTTTCAGAATAATACAAGTGTGAATGAAGCCCTAAACTTGCACAGGCACCCATACATGTCTAATATATAGTCACACTGCATGGTAAATCCAAAACACTTCATGAATACAAATAAAAAAAAATCAATGTTGTACAAAACAGATAAATACCATTTTAGAAACATATCGCTTAATATTGACATATGCCTGGTAAAATATGACAAACACACTGGTGAACTTCTGACATAAAGAGTTTCATTCCTAAATAACCACTCAAATTAACATTAACATGCTGTGTAATAAGCAATACTATTTGAATAAAACAGCAGCTAACATATTATGGTCAAAAACACATGTTTGTTTCTCCAATAAAGGTGATGTTAATTACAACTATAGCACTGATATTCCGTATATATGTGTAAAGCCTGCTTTCAAACAACAACAGACACCCCAACTAGTTTTTTGGTTATGTTAAAAGACTCTACAAGCTTAAGCTTAACAGTTCCAACTGATGAGATGTCTTAAACAATAAATATTGTGATATACTCCTGATGTAACACAATATTATATTTTTGCCATATTTTGACCTCATACATACACTCATCATCAAAAGAATAGTTGCACCCAGAAGGAAGTGTTGGATTGTGTAGGGGGATATATAATATGTAAGGGGGTATATGTGATAATTAATTAACCAATTAATTAATCAATTAATTAATTAATCAATTGTTTAATTAATAGGATATCAGAGGGCATAGTTTAGCTTAATTTAAGCACAAACCATAATCGCTATCTGATCCAATCTCAGGGTGAGAGTTCATTTCCGAGACATCTAGTGATCTGCACGCTTGTCACAATATTGAGTCATTTATCCAGACTAGTTTTATAAAAGCAGTTTATTTACAGCACATTTAATAACACAGTAAAATAACACATTAAAGACGAGTGGGGTTGAGATATGCATAATAGAGAGTCCAGATACGTTACACTCACTGAGAGACTACATGAGTTTACTGAACTCAGAGGAAGCTATTTCGTGGAGAAGGAGCATAAATCTGAATGCAACAATTACTCTAAGATCATATTATCAAAGACACGGCATCACTAAGCACAGCACCGAGGACTGGACCATAGAAGAGTATTTTGGTTGGGTCACCTGACTGGAAGTCCAGGAAGTGAGGGCCTAAGTGCAGTCTGGCCTGGTCAGGGGAATGTGGTCCGTCGACCCATGTGGTTGGACTGGCCGTGATGGCACCTGCTGGGCCGCTGGCGGTCTTCCCGTGGAGAGGGCCGGCGTGTAGCCTTTTTTCGCTTTGGGTTGGACCCGTCTCTGGTCACGTGTTCTGGCGTCTGGCAGTTGATGCTGGCTTATCTGGTCCGCAACTTTGTAGTAAGGTAAGCGGACCTTACGCCGGCTACATCTTGACTTCTTTGGCGGGCTCTTTCGAAGGGACGGCTTCTAGAGGACCCATCTTCCACTGGTCGTCATCTTGGAATGCCGGAGCTTTTCAGGAGAGTGCGTGGTCTCCAGCTTCCCAGAGGAGCGGAGGGAGAGCACCAAGAGAGCCCCAAAGGGCTGGAGAGTCAAACTGAAGAACTGAGCTGAACTTCGGCTGAGCCGAAGCCGAGCTCGAACCAAAGCCGAAGCCGAGCTGAGCCCGAAGCTCAGCCGAACTGAGCCGAAGACTGCTCTTGAAGCTTTTCTTGCTGCTGTTCCGAAGCTTTTCGAAGACTCTGAAGCCGAATTCTCTGTGTGTGACCTGAGTTTAAGTACAGGCCTTTGGAGGTGGAACTAGGAGGGGTCTGTGGTCACTTCCTCATGAATATGCATTAGCTTGCTCCTTCCTCCACGAGTGTGTCACCTGTTCACATACACTTGAGAGTTTCAAAGCATGGCTGTATCATTAATAAAATAAGCATTTCATGTAGGATGAATGCATATTGTGATTAACCAAAATATAGAAAGAATAAAATAAAATACCCTAAAGCCTTATACATTCTATATCCCCTGAGATTATGTATACCCACTTTGTATTAGGGTTTCAACCTTTAACAATCCTAAGAGGTTATATTGGAATAAAGCAAAGCATTTAGTAAAACAAACAGAGGATAAAGTAAATTAAAATCCATGATTTAAAACATGATTCATGATGATTGTGTTTTTAATCATGACTCAGTCGACACAGATCCAATAACTACAACTACACATGTGATATTCTAAACTTCATACAAGATGGGAAAGCATTAGGAAAGTTAAAACTAATATGTGGATTAAAGAACCTAGATCACAGAATCCTAACATATAAGGAGATAGATAGGAGAAGAACACATTCAAGTGACAGTTCTAAAATGGATCCTGACTGGGACTGAATTGTAAGCTGACATTTTAACAAACATTAACAACATTTAACAGAACAATTCTAACATCCTTGGATTATGGAAGGGGACTCGTCTGGTATTTCTTAAGAGTCTGTCACATGTCACATGTCGAAATACTGCTGATGTTTGCAAGTTGCAAGTCACGGGGGTCTCTGTGGCAAGGCCCCTTAGGCAGGAAGGTCCGCGTTGAGACAGTTGAGTTTCGGGGGGGTTTATGACTTTATGACACTCCAAGAAGGGGCCCCATTGTGGTTTCCCAAGTCTTAAATTGGGCCTTGTCTCGTGGGCCGTTAGCAACAGGGTGTTGTGCAAATGGCTTACCATGGCCTCCAGGGCCGCTGAGGGTACATGGCCAGTTCAGGGGGAAGTTGTCCCCATCTTCAACAGATGTATTAATTGTTCAAGCAAGATTGCATAAAGAGCTACACAAGGCCTCCTCTTTGGCTCCAGGGGTCTGAGGGTCAAACCTCCTGACCTTTTAGGGGAGGGGGCCAGTTCCAACTTGATAAGAGAAAAACCAGATGCTACCGGATCCTCTAAGGGTGATGTCTTCATGGTCATATGAAAAATCGATATTTAGTTTTATCAACCAAAAACGGCCAAATCACTACAATTGCAATGTTATTCAGAAGGAAGATTAAGGTTATCAGGAATAATAAATGATGATAAAATGTGTTTGATGGTAAAACGTCTTGTGATAATACATCCCATACAGCTTGAATATTCTCACACTGTTCCTGCAGATTTTATGGTACGGGTGGAGATGGAGCGACACCAAGACATCTTGGCGCTGACCAGCGGAACTCTTCACTGAAGATGACCCGCTGACATTATGAGTCACTCCATGACAAACTGGCACGAAACGATTGCAGTCTTCGGCGACGTTGATGTGGTGTTAAGGGCAGTTGTCATAACTGTCTGTGTGCATGTATTTCTGTGTCGTGCAGGTCTGCCAAAGGTGCTGACATTGACAGGATGACTCATGGAGGGCATCACTGATCGATGAATATCCGCGATAAGGCCCGTCCTTGTTTACATCACAAAGTGTGAAACTTGAATCATTCGTATGTCTCGCAATGTCAAACCTATCCACCAAGTTTGATTCCTGTCGGTTGATTCCTTCTGGGTGCAACTATTTGTGCAACTACTCTTTTGATGAGTGTATATTTTGTTGTGCAATTTTTTTTTTTTTGGACTATATACACGCTGTAGTTACCCTTTCAATTTTGTGAATATTCAGGATGAACAGACCAATAGAACAGGGCCAAAATTGCTTATAAAAAATCTAGTTTTATTAACCTCCATTACAAGTTAAGAAATCTGCTCCATTTTTTAAAGGGGGACTGAATAACTCCATCAGTGCTACTTTATAGTTTGGGTCTTCACTTTTATTCTAAAGCTCAGCATTACACTAAAAATAAGGAAACCTTCCATGATTAGCATGTCTATGTCCACTTTTGACTGGTACGGTACATCATGAAAACAAATTTAAATAATGGAGGTGATTCTAAATGCATTTTGAAACAAAAGCCTGTTCCTCATACTTATAAATAAATTGGAATTAATTACATATTTTGCAAACGCTTTTGTTCTTTCAAAAACCCACAGAACCATTTGCGTAGACAGTGTTTTAAACTGGACCACAAAAAATTTCAGTCAGAAAAACTGGATCTGTAAAAGGGCTTATCTGCATATTGCAGCCATCTGCATTATCAGTAATGCAAAGTCCAATGCTGTGATAACAATTAACAAACAATAACAATTAACAAACAATAACAATTAACGCCTCTTGTACCTGTAGAGTGCTTAGCACAGTCGAGCGTCTCCTCCGGCTCTGTGGTGATGACCGGGTCTGAGCAGAAAGGTTTCTGGCTGTTCTCCAGGTTTAGATGGCTCTCCCAGCCTGAGCGGATCACCTCCTTATCGGACTCACTCCACAGCAATGAGTCGGGATGCTTCTGCCTAATATGCCTCTTAATGGTGCTCAGTTTTAGTGTGGCCAGTGAACTCCCACACACCATGCAGATCATACCATGTCTTCTTGGATCAAAGTCCATCAAATACTCACTCCGCCAGTACTCATGGTAGTAGCGGCGGTGGTCCCGGCCAGGGATGCGGCTGAGGCCAGGACGTGAAGCTCGCTCGGGTTTGGCCGGAGTGGCTTTCTGTCCAGATGGCCCAGGGATGGGGGACAGGAGGAAGGGAGCGTTGGGACTTTCAGAGATGCTCCAGTAGCTCGTGCCCGAAGAGCGCACTGAAGTGACCAGACCATCATGTCCAATGTGTCCATTTGTCATGTCATCTTCAGCTGAAAGAGAACAATGACAAATCTGCATCAATCCTCAGTCTTGTTTTCTATATTTTAAGAGGACAGAAATCACCAGAGCAATTACAACAATTTCTTTTACTTTTAGGTGCACTGCGCTCTTATTATAGATTAAAGGAAACTTTCATCTGTTTCACCCTAAATGTATGTGAAATTGTATGACAGGGACCAAGTCCATTATTTGTTTTGCCTGCAGAGATTTGGCATACTGGCCTTTCTCATAATGGAAATGAACTGGGCAGGGTTTAGGCAACAGCTTGCAGTGATGAACTTTAACTGCCTAAAACTGATGGTGCACAGCTGCAAGAATCTTGTACACATTCAGTGAATGTTTACCAAGGAACCAGTTATCTGAGACAATGTTTTATGACAGTTTTGACCTATAAAAACCTTTAAACCAATAAAACACATTGCAACCTTTTTCAGATTTACCATTACTTTATCATCATCGATATTTCAAATGAAACTCTGGTCTAGTTCAGAGGTAATTTTGGATAGTACATAAATTGGCTATATTTGCTTCTGAGACATTGCAACCCCTGGTCCCCATTACAGAAACTGTGGAAAGAAATACTGACTCAGTTTCTTCAGTTAGCCATTTCACATCAAACCACACTGAATAGTTTTGTTTACATCTTGATGTAAATGTTCTTCCTGATGATTGAATCATGCAGAATAAAAATGTCTGTGCTAGTCCTTGCTATAGTTATAACAACTAAATGCATTCTTTTCCTAAGAGTCTGTGGCCTGGGTCATGTTACACAGACTGCTTTGGGGAGGCTGGATTTACGTCAGAGGAACTGTAGGCCAGGGGTCATCAATTCTTGCAGGGCCGGAGTCCAGACCAGTTTAGACATTTCCCTGCTCAAACACATCAATTAATTGTTAGATTTAGTTAATATGTTTGAGCAGAGAAATCCCATAACTGTGCTGGACTCTGGCCCTCCAGCACTGGAATTGGTGACCCTTGGTGTAAGCCTACAGGCCTTCAGTTCCTGGTCCCAGAATACTCCTATTCGCCAATATTGTATTGTTTTACCACTATAACACATTCATTTCAGGAATAAGTCAGTAAGGGCGTGCTACTTGTTAATTAGCAATTAAGTTCAATCTGGTTTAACTGGTGTAATATAAACTCTCATCCTGTAAATATATGTTCCCAATAGCAAAATGCTTTCATGTCTTTTATAAAGTGGCTATTTTTTCCATTTTGTATTTGCTTATTTGTTTTACGTTGATCTCTTTCTAGACTTGAAAAGAATGACTGCTAATCATCTTTAGTGCCAAAATAATCTATTTAATTAACTATTTTATTCATTATTTTATTAACTCTTTCACAGCCCTTTATTTAACCCATTGAGCACTTCCAATGAACTTGATCAGAACTATTCTTATACATGATTTATACACCCAGATCTGTGTAATTACATACCTTCACTGACAAACACAACTAGAAATTGTGTAAATCTAATACTGGCATTTAAATTCCAGCTTGTATTATTGATCTTCGTGAGTTTCCCTGACATGTAACTGTTGAGCTCTATTGTATTTTGGGATCAGCGCCATAACTACTAGAGGGATAGAGGGGATAATCACACTGGGGCCCAGGGGCAAGGGGGCCCACTATGACCAGGCCACCTAAAAAATCTTTATTGGGTCGCTGACATAGATACTGACAACTGTTCACCCAAGATCCACAGTCCTTGCCAGTTAGCTTCGTTCAACACTGCAGAGACAGCCCTGACATCTATTTATCTCCTTCTTATTCATAATACATCTCACAACCTGCAACACGACATATTCATTACTTAGCATTCTAAAATCTTAAATAAGTAGTCCAACACAAAAAATTAAGTTAGTGTCAGGTGCTAGTGGGTGGAGTGGTGTGCGTTGAGAGCATTTTGTTTAAGACATAACAACAGTGAGCCATGTCTACAACACAAATATAACCATCTGTCTACTATCCAAAACCACCAGTAAACCTACACATGTATTCTGAGACTTCTTATATACAATGTTTGTTCATTCATTCATTCATTCATTCATCATCTAAGTCGCTTATCCTCCTGGGTCGTGGGAGATGCTGGACCCTATTCCAGTGCTCACTGGACAGAAAGGCAGGAAACACCCTGGACAGGTAGATATATATGCTGATAACGGTAAAATCTGAAAATATAGAACAATACATTTTGACTATCACAAAACAAACCGTCAGACATCAGGCAGTGTAGGCTATATCTAACCATTCTCTGTAATAACTTGGTGAGGAAGCTGTATTAAGCTCTTTAGATGTCTGGTTCCCATCACCACCACTGTGACCAATTCTGACCTGGTAATTTTCTCTAGAACTGAGCAATTCTGAAAGAACCATTCTGAAAGACTTTGTTCACATCCTGACCATTTCATTATGCAGGATTTTATTACATTTTATTATTGCACTGCCTTTTTATCTCCGGTATCTTAATGCATATGTTTACATTTTTTCTACCTGTGATATTTTGTTTTTTTGTACATAGACTTCCATGTATATATTCTTGCCTTATTGTAAGAAGTGAGATATATTTATCTATAGCAGAAGGTATTATTTATAGTTTATAGTTAATAATTTTTTAGCCGGTATTTACTTATGTTCATACCATACAACCCTTTTTGTATTGTATCACTGTGCTGTTTAGTGTAACTGCTACTGGCTGCTAAATTTCCTTCAGGATCAATAAAGTATCTATCTATCTGTCTATCTATCTATCTATTTATCTATTTTTTGAAAAATTGGTGGAGTTCCCCTTTAAACCCTACAATCTATGATTGTTCAATTGGATCTCTTCCTATTGGTCAGTTGTGACTTTGGGATCAAGTTATCTGGCTATTTCTGTCAGTGAATCTGTACCGCTCAGTGGTGGCCTACTCCAGGACCAGGGTTGGGCCCCACTGCAGTGGAGGAACCTGTTATATTCTGCACAGGGCCACCTCATGCACGACGCGCGGCCGCTGGGTGGCGCTGCGCGTCGCGGCAGCAGCAGCATGGCACTTCGCCTTTGTTTATAGTGGAGCCCGTGAAGCGAGGGGCCATGCTACCGCTGCCTGCTGCTATTGTTCCTTCTACGGATTAACGCCACACACGGACCGCTCCTCGACGCCCGGGCTTTAAACCGTAGGCACACATGTACATAAATATGTGTTGTTTTTGTTTATTTTTATTATTATTATATGAGCACAGCCGCCTTTACCTGCCGAGGGCTCTCCCGGTGTCGCCTCCCCTTCCACGGCGCTTATTATTAATGAGAGAGGCTGTGTGTGCTGGGGCTCCGGCTCCTTGGGCTCTTTCTCCTCCTCCATGCCTCCTGCCTCAGTGTTGTTCCAGCGCGGCCGTTTCCCCGCTGCTCCTGCGCGGGAGGGAGGCTGTCACGAGCGGACAGACTCGCAGAAGCACGCGGCGAACGGTTGTGAAAGCACGAGGAAGCCGCCGTCACCCATATCAACTACATTAGTGTGCGTGTAACGTTAGTAGCCGCCGTGTCTGCTCGCGGTACCCTCGCAGCGCCGTGGCGGCCTAAACAACTTCAGCTAACTTTTACGTGTCGAAGCGAGTTTCTGAGCCGCTCTCCGCTAACGTCCAAGCCTTTAACGAGAAGCTTTTGTCAAATGTTCGGGCGGCCTCCTGTGTGGGGGTTTCAGCCTCTGCTTGTCTTCAGGGTGGGGAGCCGAGCTTGGGGCCCCTGGGGCTCCTTAAGGGGCTCCTGGGTAAATTTAAAGAGACAGTAGCGGCTCCGTATGGGGCCAGTCTGCTCGCGCGTGATCAGTCGTGTTTGCGACTGGCACTTCCACTGAAGTGAACTAGCCGTCCATACGTGTAGGACATGCTGTTTATTGTTTATAGAGATTATATTATCTTTATTCCCAGTAAACCATGAGCTCACCCGCCTGCTTTAATACTAGATGCTGATCTATTATTTAAAACATGTTTCAGGACAGAAACTATAATATCGCAATGCACAGATATTTTCACGTTATGTTTATTTTTTCCTGAGGATTGATACATTGGAACTGAGAATAGAGAACCATCAAAACTATATAGATAAAAACACACTATGAAAAACTACTAATACAGTAATTTGTATTCATTGGTTCACATTCTGTGCTGCACCAAATCAAGTTAAATACGACTAATTTTGCTGTCTTTGTAGTGAATCAGGGGTATTTAATGGTGCTTTCCGTTTGAACTGGGAAGTTGGAATTTCTGAGCTCCCAGTAGGAAGTTTCAAATGGAACTTCCCTAAATGTCTGATTTCCTTCTCAGAAACTCGGGAGAACCTCACCAACCTCAACCTTAAAATCCAAGATGGCTGCACTGCACATCAAAGCTCTAGTACTGTATGCTTTATTAGCTCTTATGTCTAATTAAATCAGTTGTACACACAGTACTATCCACCGTCTGTCTGTAGACATGCTGCTACAGTGTTTGGATTTGCAAAATACTACGTAATGTGTACTTATCAACCGGTATTGCTAACACTGCCTATGGCGAACAGCTAAACTGCCTAGTCAGCAAACGGACTGTATTCAGAAAGAGCGAGCACAACGAAGGACTTTTAGAGGCTAACATAGCTAATTAGCACTAACAGTACTAATGTTAGCTAGCAACCTGTTGGTGGAGCCGGGCTGACAAGTAAATATTTCACATAATATCAGGTAATATTTAATGTAAAAGATTTTTACTTTCAACAGCAGAATATTTCATTGGTAATTCGTTTACCTGGAGACTTAGCTAAAAATGTATATTCCGGTAAGGACCTCCTGACCATTCACTCGATGCTGGAAGGGTGAAGGGACTTAAGATGAAGTGAATGTAACCTTTCGATCTATTCGTTCATGTTCTACGACAGCCAGGGTTGACACATATTCACCTGACCCAAACGCACTCATTCAGTTCTGGTAGTTCTCTATTGGTTTGGCTTGCACTGATATTTCATATTACACTTTATGAGTGTCGTTTGTTTTTCCTCAAAAAAGGGGCGGGGTGTGTTAGAAACGAAAGTACCCGGATGTGCCGATCTGCCATCTCTTCAGAAAAAACATATCGTGACGTAATTTTCCACGATAACGATACGACACAAGGGCCAGCGCGGAAATCGGCAGTCAGCATTTTAACAACTGCATACGGCGGAGGAGTGAAATAAACACAGCCACTGTAATCAGCATGCTTCAGATCACCTGTCAATCCATCATATAGAAATACGTTACATTTCGTCTTTTTAAACATGTGTGTTTTCATCATTGTGTGTGGCCCGTACAGTGAACACGTCAAAATGATCTCGATAAGAGTTTAAATTTTGACCCCAAAACGAGACCAATTATCCAGTCCATTACACCTGAATTCAGCCGTGTGGTTCGAAGGAACTTGTCAAGCGACCCCGTGGTTCGTCCCCAGGGTCGACAGGGTCCTGCTGCTTTAAGAGCGCTATCTGTACACGCGCTACGCAGTATACACGCACACGCGCGCGCGCACACGGCAACAGCAGCAGCTCCGAGGCAAAGACCGAGGACCCGCAGCTCTTACATCCTGGTACTTTTGGCTACATGGCAGCGAAAGGAAGGGGTTACTAAAGTCGGCTAACTGCTGTGTCCTGGCTGTGTTTTAATGTCCAGACGTCCACAGAGCGCCGCTTCTTCTCCCAACATGACGGCAGCTTCAGCACGCAGGCGCAGCAGGACGGAGGAGGAAGAAGGACTAGTCCGGTTATAGCTCAGACTCGACACCACAACACCGCTCTCATGGTGCGTTTCCCCTTGTTTTTTAGCGAAGCCGATGTGTGTAAGCATGATTGACCATCATCTGATTAAAGAGAGGATCGAAACGCATGAGGGCACTGACTGAGGGAGATGGTTTAAAGAGACAACGACATGGCTGCGTCCTGCTTATCCTATATGAACTACATTCACTACACCCTCTGTCTTTCCTGTTCTCTGTTCAAATGGGAACGCTGCTTTTCACAGTTCTCTTTTCGTTTCCTTTTTAAACTTACTGCTTACTTCTGAGGAAGTACTGACACTTTTTTGATGAACATAAAGGAAAATTAAAAGAGAATTACACCGTTTATTTACAAAATGTCTGCATAATTCAAATTTAGATGATTTAGGTTTAGATAAAGACATTCAGGGTTTTGTATGCTAGATTCTAAATATTCTGAGCTGTGATGATAGGAGCCAGACGTCTGGCGCTTTTAGCGCCTCTAAAACAGTGTTTCAGGAATCATACTGCATGAGAACAGTTTTGAATTATTGTGGCTGTCAAAAGAAAATTATCTCCATTTTCATCAGTTTTTTATTTTTCTACGTCATTTAAACATGGCAGCTTGACAAATTGTTTTTCTGTTAGCAGTGATATGTTGATGCCTGAGACATTGTTTTACTATAAGGAAAAAGGAAAACAAACGTAAAACATATCTTTACAATCATTTCTTTGTGGAGGGGTACATGCATTGTGTTTATGAGGCAAAACAGACCCCAAAGGAAATTTAGAAAACCTACATAAACACTCAGAAAAACATGTGGGTTCACTGGTGGTTTGGATAGCAAATAAAATGGCTATTTTTGAGGCAACCCCTGGTTCCCATCACTACCACTGTAAAGAAATATTAATCACCATGTTTGTACAACATACCTGTTGGAATCGCCTTTTAAGGTACAGTAGCTAAACTAATCTAGATAATAGATGGATAACTTTTCTCTCCATTTCTAAAGAATGTTTCCATGATGGCAAAAAATTGTTGCAGCATAAAGCATGAAACATGAAGCTTCAACCTTTACTACAGTGCATTGACCATAGAAGTAGAAATGAAAGGCTGATTTTAACAGTCACATTCTCAGATGAGGACATTTAAATGAGTAATTTCAAACCAAATCAATTAATAAAGAGCTTACCCCAAATAAGTGATGCCAAATGCACTGATCATTTTGTTGGTGAAATTATTATTACTCAGAAAAAATCTACAGGACGGATTACCTGTTCTTTTGCCCACATGTGCCACTGAAAGTTTTCACAAGCTTATACACTTGGCTGAATAGCCTGGAACTTCTATGTTCCATTAAATTACTGAAGAATGCTGATTTGAACATGTGCCAGTCTTACACATTGCATCTGTGTGGTTCTGTTGTCATTGCAGATGATTCTATAGTAGAGCTGTTTAATTATTTATATTAAATATTTCACAAACTGTGCTGCCATTAATCAGGACTAGCTGTGCCATCTTTGTATCAAAGCATGTAATTGGTTGTGATATCCAGAAAATGATGAGAAGCATATTGTGACATAGGGTGATGTTATTTTTTAAGTTTTACTGCAAGTTGTGCCAGTGTGAACAGATAAAAACTGTTTCTTTCTTTTTTGTTTAATCACAGGTTACTGAGTTGGCTGCAACTTCAAAAAAAACAAGGAACTATGCATCAGTCTTCGTTGGAAGTGCAGCCTTAAGTGGACCAAGAGTGGAAGACAGCTACATACAAAACAAAATGTGACCCAGCAGAAAGCCTCTGTGGTGAGGGTTGACTGAACAAATAATAGGTATGTCTAAGACAAAGACCCCAAACAGGCAACGCTATCGGCCAGTGTCAGAATTTGACGAAGCCACGCTTGCTTATAAAAGGGAATACTGGAGGACTAGGAAAAGGGAGCAGAGGGCAAGGCAGACCCTGGCCAAGAAGTTGTCCAAAAGTTCAAACACAGGAATATGTAAACCTGCATTTACAGTTTCAACAAATAAACCGGATATACCTCATTCCCAGTTTAGTCCTATGCTGCCTAATTTGACTGGATCATACCAAGCTGATGCTACACAAAACCTGACCAACTTGTGTCGTTTGACACCAGAGGTTAATTTTGAGACACAAATAAACCCAAAGGGAACATGGTGTGAGAAGACTAAACTCAACAATATTGTTCACGGGTTCCCAGAAAGGAGCACAGTCACTCAAAAGGAAGATGTGAAAAGCCCAACCTCTGGAGAACCAAACGTGGAGGCTACAGTGGTTAAGAGCAGTGGGGTGCCACTCAGTAAGGGTTTACCCGTGCCTACAGCATTCGTAAAAGTACATACAGGCATCACAGCAACACTGCAGACACAGAACAGATCATCAACATTTAATAGCAACCTCTCAGATGTTTCTCAGCAAAGCACTGTATCCAGGTTTACACCAGAGTGCAACAAACAAAAGAAGCCTCAGATTAGAAGCTGTCTACCACCCAGACCCGCTGCCTTTGCACAAGGTAAAGTCAATAAAGACCAGCCCAACCTAGGGGGAGGAGGAGCCAACCCAAATAGAAAAGCATGTGCCTATGTTCCTGAATGCTGCACAGTTCAGGGCAGAACTGCAGACGTGCCCATGACTGAGGAGGAGAGGGCTGCTAAGCGTAGGGAGAACTGGCGTATCAAGAAACGAGAGCAGAGAGCAAAACGAGCTGAAAAGCTAAAGAAGGACAAAGAGAGGATGCAGTGTTTTCAAAAGGGACAGCAGAAAACAGGAAGGCTTTCCTGTGCTCTTCCAACACGTTCAGTATCATCTGTGAACACGGTGATATCAAGAGAAACAAAGCAACCTAATTCTGTGAAGTCTTCTGGTCTAGTAGTGAGTAATAGAAAACCAGTTCATTTCACGGTTAAAGTGGAAGGTGATGTTTCATCGCCACCTCATAAGCAAACTCTCTATAAACCTAATTCAGCTAAATTAGATGCCCAAATGCACAAAAATCTCATTTCAGTTTCAGCTAATAGAACAAATCACCTGCAGTACTCAAAACCAAATAATTTGTCTGTATCTTCAAGGGCTTCTCTGCAGCCTGCAAGTGTGACTCAAGCAACTAATCAATCAAAAATACATCAACAGAATTTCCTGCAGATTCCGAACAGGCAAAGCATACCACAAAGCTTCCCACAACGAAACGACCGTGTGGAAACAGCTGAAGAGCGACGTGCTAAGCAGAGGGAGTACTGGCGTATCAAAAAACGGCTGCAGAGGGCGAGGCTTTCTCTGGAGGTGAAAGCCCGTTTGAAGGAGCGGGATGCACTTAAGCGGTGTGCAGTGCGCTTCCAGAGCAACCTGGAGCAAGTGCGAAAGACTCAAATAGGCTTCCAGAGACCAAACAAAAACATGCTTGGAAACACTTCAGAGACAGCTGGTGGCTTTATCAAAAATGATGGCACTATCTCAAAGACTTCTGCTGAAATACGTCGACCAGCTACGACTTTCAGTTTACGTGCTGTAAAATCATCGTACCTACCTAGTCCTTCAACCTCACAGTCACAAAATATGGTTTGCTTCAGAGCCAGATCTGCTGTACGTGGAATTCCATATCGCATGAACTCATCAGTGCATATTCAACAAAGGTCCACTGATCTGAACATTTTAACTGTAGATCCTCAAGTCAGGTCAAAACTAGCAAGCTGTAAGGCAGATTCTGATGTTCTCACAGGCCTGACAGAGGCGAGCAAGAGTGAAAAGCCAAACCAGGAAAATAAAACAGCTTGTACAAAGAAATTGCAAAGTTCTGATTCTCCTTCAGGTGTTACTACAAGTTTGGACTTGGCGACCTGCGATACTATAAAACAAGAACCTAGTTATCCCTCGATTGAATCTGTATATTCCCTTGCAGAACAAAGTCCCATTATGGATAACAAATACATCAAACCTCTGCCTTCCTTCTCTCCTGAGACCAAGGTTGAAAAAGAGGCTCCATCAATTTGTGACAGCCAGGCAACCACTCTCTTGGTGGTGGCCTCTATGAAGAAGCTCCTGGAAGAATCTCTCAGTTCTGTGGTTGACACCAACACTTCTTCAGGTCAAGATACACTTCTGCCCTGTAAAACTGAACAGGAACACTCTCCTCAGGAGACAGATACGAGCGTAAAACCTGACCTTGCATCACATCCTGGAGCAGCGGAGTGTAACCTGTCTGGGTACGCTAATCCCTCCATAGAAGTCAAACAGAGTCAAAGTCTGTGTTGTTCTCCCCCTCAGACCCCAGGCTTTTCTGCTGAAGACACTCTCCTTTCGTGCCAAGACTCATCGCTTCAGCTCCCTCATACTATCACTCCTGAAAGCTCATGCTTCAGTCAAGGTCCTGAGAACAGAACTCATGATCTGTCCGTGGCTGCAGGTGTGACGCCTTTACACAGAAGCCCCCTAGGACACAGTGGGAAGATAGCTGGATCTCATCCATGTTGCCCTGTGCAGCCCGGTGGAGGTCAGCAGCTGAACGAGCGCAGTGATCTTCAGAAAAAGAGAGAGTACTGGCGAATAATGAAAAGAAGACAGAGGGCCAGGAAAGCCAGAGAGGACAAAACCAAACATACCATGCAGCATAAACAACTTTCTCAGGTATCACATGTTTCTGGCATCTCTTACTTCAGTTTAAGGCTGAAACTAAAGATTGTCCTGTAGTTGTTTAAAGCAGGGGTACCCTGTCCTGGTCCTGGATATCTACCACCCAGAACTGTTCAGCTACTGTTTAGTTTATACCCTAATCTAACACACCTAATCCAGCACACCTACTCCAGGTATTTAAAGCATTCCCCAAAGCTTTTGTGTTTGATGTCTAGAACCTGAGGCTGAGGCTGTGGTCTGACGATGATTTCGACCGCTGTGCCATAGACACCGTTTTGACAGGCATGACGTCTGCCTGCATAAAGACATATACTGCTGGCAATAACCTTAACTTTGTTAAGCATTTGTAGGCATAGGTCTGATTGGATCTGAGCCCTCCAGTGTGGTAGATCTCCAGGGCCAAGATTAGGTACCCCTGGATGATTCTGACAAATATTTTTCAGTTAATCAAACCATTTAAATTAATCAAACCATTGCTTTTTCTGTAATTAAATTTTTTTGCCTCTGATATCTTTTTTTATTTGTTGTCTTCTATTCATTAGCCAATACAGAAGAAATGTATCAACTCTCAAGTCCATCACCAATTTGTGGCTAAGCCAACCAGTCTCACAAACCTCAATAATCACTCTGTCCTGCCTGTTGTCAGTTTACGTCCCACACGGCTTGTATTGGGCCCTACTGCATCAAACCAACAATCAAACCAACAGTCATCAAATGGGAGCAGGGTTAAATTTTCAGAGATTTCTCAGGTGAAGAAATGGCAGCTACAAGCAAATGCTCCCACATTATCCACAAGACCAGATACTGTGACATCCGCACAGATGAACCATGTAAAGCCCTCTGGCCCTCAAATACAGATTAGAAGGCCCTTCATGACCAATATGAGAAATAAAAGCCGCTTCAAGGCAGCTGCAAACCAAGAACTAGATCCAGAAGAGATCTTAAGGAGGAAGAGGATGCACTGGAGGATAAAGAAGCAAGAGCAAAGAGCAAGGAAGGCAGCGCGAGAAAGAGAGCTCAGACACACTACAAAACTCACCCACTCAGCACTCGACTCCTCCAACAAGATTACAGAACTAGTTCAAAGGTTAGTAAATAAATAGACCCCTCATGGCTCTTCCCAGCTCTTATCCATGATCAAACATGACACGTTGCCCTGAAACCAACTTGCATTACTTTGTTTTCGTTGAGAGATGGTTTTAAGCAAGGTGTGAAGTACATGAAGTCCTGGGAGATCCAGGACCCCTTAATTAACCTCTTTGACCAACTGAATGTCTCAAAATCTAAATTCTGGAAGGTCACAGAAAATAAACTGATGTTAGCCATCCTCACCCACATTTAGCAAGCTTCTTTGGTATTCTTCTCTAACTAGAGATGCTGGGACTGACACTGGTCTGTCTTAGGGTGGAGCTGTAGCAAATTGATTCACCCAGTGATTCACCAAGTTGAATCACCCATAGCCAAGCAACTTTGTGCCTGTAATAACGCTGAAAAACATTATAATATGCTACAACATATTTATAAATCTGTAAATGTTGCCCAAGTTTCCCAAGAGATTAGTGGAAAGAAAGAATTAGTATTCATTTTTCAAACCGAAGACGATAGAGGAGATCTTAGTAAATGTGTGCAAGAGGATATTAACAAACTAGAAATAAGCACTTCCAGAAGATTTGTCAAACCAAGCAGTCCGTTGCCATTGATCATCAATGCCACTATGGCAGGTAAGCAGCCAGACAAGGTTGGTTTAGCAAACAAACATGGAACACACTGAATAGCAGGATGAGCATATAGCTAAATAAGGAGGTGTTAACTGATTTATTGAATTACTGCAAATGAATATATAAATGTCACGCTAAACTCCCTGCAGAGGTCAGTATAAACAAGCGAGAAGTTCAGTATACACAGAAGAGAAAGAAGCGTGTGCTTTGTTGATGCTAACAGAGAAGCTGTCTTCAATAGCCAAGAAGTGGTCTGACAAGTGGAACCAAACAGGGGAAGGAGGAGCATGAAGTAACCACAGTGCAACTGTTTAATCCTGCAGCAGTTGCAGCAGACCTTAGGCAACTGTCTTGGTAACCCAAGAGAAAGAGGAAGCCTTATACACCACAGGCTTCTGAGCTTCGTGAAGCTGAACACCTTACAGTGACATACAGTACACGATGTGCAGGATTCTGTGAAGTCTTATTTAGCAGATAATTACATATAATCCACAGCAACTCAGTATCTTATTTTAGGATTGAATGTGCCCACGTGTTGGCTTTATTACAGCTTGGATCCTTTTGAGGAAACATGCTTTCAGGTTTTAATGAAATCGTGAATGATAATTTTGGTGGTTTACCATGTCTTGCTTGGTTGTCTCATTTTTCTTTATATCTTTGAATATTTTTTTTTGGAAACTCTCTTTCCTTATGTATGTGTATCATCTTGTATTATGTCTCTTCAGAAATCTCTTCTGTAGGCATTTTAGATGCACATGAGAACAAAAATTGCAAACATTGCTTTTTGAGAAGCTTTTATTGGGAGGATATGGCTGTAACTTGTTGGTTTTAAGAGTTGGCAGTAGGGTGCACAAAGTAAAGAGCGGAAAAATGAAAGACTGATAGATTTTATGTTACACTTGGCCTCACAGGATTCTGTGTAATTTCCTGTTAAATATGTTTCCTGCTCTTTTCTGTCCCACTAAAATATTAACATTTAATGGCTGTTTTGACTGAAAACTGAACAAACAAGAGTAGTCTTTGACTTTGCACAGTGCTGTAGCACTGGAGCTGGTAAACTATCAACAAGTGTCCAGCACTTATTACATTAGAAAATGGTTATACGCATACCGCATACCGCATACCTGTCTTTACAGAATTACATTACACTGATAGCAATTACATTGATAGCAGTCTATGTGAGATAATGAATGTTTTTTTGGATGCTATGACAGTACACCGTCGGAGAGACTGGACTACCTTCCTGAGCAGTGCCAGGCGACATCTTTTAAAGGTATGACGGTTCCAACCTTAAAACTTTGTTGTTTTTTTATATTTACATAGTAGATCATACATTTTCAGACTCTTTAAAGTACATAGACACATACTTACTTATTAGGAAAACAAATTCTTGTAGCCAGATTCACTGGCAAACTAATAAACCTGACGGTCCCAAACTTCAAATGCCATGGCAGACACTTTTACATGACCTTATAAATGTGAGCTCAAAATGTACAAGCAATAAGATGAAAAGTCTTGACCTTGGAGCATAGTCTCTTGTCTAGTGTAACTCTCCAATATTTTATTTCAGATGATCCAGAGTTGTGTTTTGTTCCTGATGATGATTGCTCAGATGAGCCCTTATCAGAGGCCAAGTGGAGGGGCACCTATCTTATGGATTATGATCCCATCAACCAGCTGTTGGTCTGCATGGTATGTGGGGAGCAGCAGTACTGCCTCAGTGTGGAAGGAGTAAAGGCTCATATAGAGGAAGCCCACCCAGGCACTCTCTGTCTAGAAGAGAGGGAACGCCAAGGCATCTTACAGGCCTGGGACGAACAAGTAGCTGTGAGGGAACGCTTCTTCACCAACCAGCTTTGGCAGCAAAGTGATTCCGTAAAAGGTAAAGTATTGAATTAGTGTTTCTTACTTCTGCTCCAGTTGATCATCTGCCCTGCACAGTGGCCCAGCTGCCCAACACAAGTGATACAGCTCAAGGGCCTGATAATCAGTTTATGATCTGTTTGAAGCTGTGCAGTGCTGAAGAAAAGAGAGAGCGTATGAAAGCAAGTACTTTACTAATTTTCAACCTAATTTTATCGTACATCCACAATCACAGATAATCTCATGTTTCCTTTCTCACTCAAAACTCAATTATATTCATTTTTATCTAACTTTTCGACACAAGAGCAAAACAATAAAAAGTAATTCCAATATGATTTTCTGATATTCATTGCAATCGATCAGACAAAAAGTGGTCAAACATTTACTGGCAGAATTCAGCATCCAGGCCTTTTATGTAGTAAATTTGAAGTCAGCAGGTTTTATGTTCTTTTCTAAATACAGCGAAACATAATCAAGCGTACCATACAGATGTGGGTGATCCTGAAAAATCCTGGAATATTCCTGTAAAGGTACCGGCATATATACACACTGATTTGTTACAGTCTCTTAATAACGCTGGATATTTTCTTTCCAGAAGAAAGCTTGACGCATACGGCAGAGATTGAGGTGATTCTGGATATGGATGACAAACTAAACCAACATGAACGTCTTAAAAAACAGCAACTCTAGGAAGCTGTAACCTGTTCCAGGTGAGAAAACCTATAAGATACTGTGCTCCCACAACGTCGTGAAGGACGGACAGACAGACGAGGAAGGGAAAGATGGAGTGAGACTCTTACTCGTGAAATAAAACACAAAAGCACCGTGTAGCCTCAGAGGCATACTGAATTGCCTTAAGACCAACCTTCCTCCTTTAAGCTATCTTTTAAGAGAGATACCCATTATATATCCTCTGGTTTTCTATCTTTTCTATCTGGTTTGTACTCTTGAGAGGGGGAAAAAAATGACTGTGTATATATATATATATATATGTTGTTTATACATTTGATGTACATTTCATTTTTGGATTCAGCATAATGGCATGATAAGCTTTTTGAGCTATGGAACGTTCATGAGACTTTAAGTCTCTTAAGTGGCATGCAGCTTACTCTATTATTTAATTCTGGTTCTTTATTGAACGTTTTTAAACAGTTCACTTCTCTTTCCGCTGTTAAATACTGTTACATACCGAGTACATATGCATACATCCTTGGAATGTTACATAACAGACTTACTCAACCGTTTGTATAAATGATGTATAAGTATGCATTTGCTATATATATTGTACAGTTTAGCTATTCTATTGGAACTAATGTTGTTTTTTTTTCTGGGAAAATACTGTGCCTAGTATTTATATGAAGATGGATATAAGTTTACTTTTGCCTTTGCATGTTAAGTATGCTCTGTCTCTTAATTTAAGTTGTTCTTTCAAATTTTACATAAAAACTAAAGTTTCTGATATAGAGTTTGATTGCTAATCATGTCACAAACAATGGATTCTGAGGAACATGGTCACCTACCTACATTTTTGAATGTAAGGAGAAGCAAAAGTAGTGTCTTTTAACATAAAATGATTACCAGGGGTTTAATGGAGAGATGTGACAAAGAATGGGCAGGACTACAAGGAGAACAGCAAACAGCAATGTTTTTGCTTAAGTGAGGAATTTGCAGCTTTGGTCCTCTCCCCAGCAATCCATAACCTAAAAACTAAACGTACTGTATAGAAATTAGCAAATAAAGAGAATAAATAATAAATAAGACAAAACAAGAAATAGGAAATTGGGAGAAATAAAAGAACTACAGGTTAAGCCACATTAATTTTTGTTTAATTTGTTTGACCAATAAGTAAAGGTACTGAAATCATCAGCATCATCAGACATGAAGTATTTTCAAATGGACTGTAATTTGTTTTGGGATGATGGTGACTGGTGATACATCCTGAAATATTCTTTCATTTGTATTCTTGTAATGTGTTTTTTTTCTACTTGTGGTCTTTCCACATCTGTTGTTCTAACTTTTCAAGAGCAAATAAAGATTTTTGTACCTTCATAATTTCATGTTGCTTTATGTAATAAAACAAAAAAAACCAATCTCATTCTGTTTTCACTTTTAAACGACTTTTTGATATGGTAAGTGAAAATGTCTGTCTACAATTTCTTGTTCGTCTTATTATACACTATTCGAAGACATCCCTAAAAACAGTGAGCACTACCTGATGTACAAATATATATATATATATATATTTTGCACTGGCATCTCTACTTTTAATGAACTCTCCCTTGTGTAGCATGTAATTATAGATAATAAGCTTGATCCATTAATAATTTCATTAATTGAATCCCATCAATAATATGACATTATCAACACAGAGAAAACAGTAATACGATGACTATTTTTAAAGATGTTTTTAGTAAGACACATGGAGCCACTGTCAGCATACGTTTTTGAAAAGAATTACCTTCACATTAGGTAATAGTGATTAAACATAGCTACCACAGTAACTGTTCCCAATGACAATTAAAACAAATTTACTGTCACTTTAAAAGTCTGTTTTAATAATGCTTTGATTTATTAACATGTATTAAAACATTTAAACTGATATATTAAAACACTATAATGTGTGAAATGATATCCTACATAAATATTATATTAACTGTACCAACTACAGATGAGATTCTTGTAGAAAAAGCTTTTGGGCTGCGATGGTTGAATATGCTCATCGGGCTAGGACCTCACCAACAGGTTTCAGACATCAGACAAAAAACGCTTCAGGTCTTCGAGTAAAATCACATGTGCTCATATATTGGGTAAAACTGGCGGACTAAAAACAGCCTCATGCTAAACCACTTCAGAGAAGGCAGCCTCAGGCTTTGGATGGTAAAGTTAATGTGACATTTGCCGTTTCTGTTCTTTATCACTAGATCGCTAACAGTTTTGTGACCAAACTAAATATGACAAACTAGAAACACAACTTTTACTCTGATCTGAGCTGAACTTTCATGACATTCCTTTATTTACAAAGATTTAGCTTTAACTCCATCCCTGTGTTTGCACCTGTGTCTGCTTCAATGGTACTGGGTGTCTCAAAATTACCTCATCAAGCTGTCCCAACACAGTTTAACTGCTTTCCCCTCAGTTAATCAAATCAGAGGACTTTTGAATCCATCCAAAACTCCCAGTCTACATTCCACCTCAGTCAGAATTTGAATATACAAACTGAGTGTGAATATGAATGCTGTTTTTTGAGTTTTACCGAGCACCAACTGTCTTGTTTTGGGTCAAACAAGCTTCTTCTATTTAATCAACAACTTATAACCTCTGGGAAAGAACAGAAATCAAACTTTTTGTCCAGCCCTTGACTACACAAACAGAAGATGCACTACACAAACATACGTCATTACCACTGCAGTGTGAAAAGTCCCACTACAGTCCATTTATTGCTTCATCCCCTGTGAGTGCAGCGTTTCCTCTTCTATGATGTGCTCCTGTTCTGTTCCTGGCTCTGTATTTTGCTCAGAGTCATGCTGCACATCTGCAGCCGTCTGGAGCTCTCTGGTCCCAGACTCTAGGCGAAACACGGTAGGGATCTGACCCAAGACAGGGTTAGTTTCCTGCAGGCCGCAGATCCATCGGGCGAGGGTAGCTTGGTCACTTTGACCTGCCATGCACATGGCATAGACAGGACCTTCCTCAACTAGATGAAAGAGAATTCAGTAAGATCAGATATCAGTTATGTCAGTCAACAATATACTTTAGCTATAAAGTAATATACTAAGGTCAAGAATATTGTCAATTATCCCTTTCCATTCCACACTTTCCTACGTACACACTTTACATTTAAGGGTGTAACGATGTCAGTACATTGTAACAGTGTAAAACTGTCGTGAACACTGCAAAACGGTCACATATATGGCCCTCTCTTTTGTCCCAAGGTCTCGCACTCGTCATCTTTTGTTGAAACTACTGTCAACGGTCATAACTAGGCATCTGGATGCAACCTATCAATTCAAAATGGGTAAGGAGGGTTGGAGGGGACTTGGGTTGTTAAGAGTGTGGCCCAGTAGCTGCTAAAAAAAAAAGATCCATTTCAGAACTTTTACTTATCTGAAGCAAATCAATCGACATAATGCACAATTATGAGCCTTAGATCAGTGCACTACATGTAAGCTGTGCATATGGTGGAAACAGTAACATATGAAACCATGGCACACAGGACTGAGGAACTACAATCCTGGAGGGCTGGTTTACTGCACAGGGTGAGGAACTAAGGGCTGGAGTTTGGTGTTCCCCTGCTCTAGCACACCAACTAAACCTGGCAGTTAACTGATTTGAATCAAGTGTGCTTGAGTGGGAGAATCACCAAACTCTATCCCTCAGTTCCTCGCTCGATTTAAGATTTTAAGGTAGACGATTGGATTTCAATTTGCCCTGCACATTTTGGAGTTTCTTTTCCCAGCCCATAACAAGCTCTTCATGACAAAGTGGGTGTACTGGGAACCAGGGAAACAGTCAAATAAACTGGACATGGGGTACTCCAGGACCAGGTTTGGGAACCTTGTTTTGTAGACTACAGCACTTAGTAAATACTAGCACTGGTTTAAGCTCACCATCATCCACATCAAAGCTGTCATCATCCCCCAAGTCTCTGTCAAGGTCAAGGTCAACATGCTGAGGGTAGAAGAGGCTCTGCTCTGGACCAATCAGTTCAGGATCAGGCTCCTCCTCTGTCTATATGGAATCCATGCAACACAACAGAGCAGCTTAGCAGGGAGTTCCAACTGTTCATTGCAATCTGCATGACCTAGCAGACACGTTCAACTGGCTAGCACATCAGTTTGTAGGAAAGAAACAACAATGTCAATTTTTGCTCCCAATTTGGCACTTTTAATTTTTTTTCTGCAACAAATTTCCAGATGGGGAGCGCAATCAGAGGTTACCGCCAGCACAGACGAGCTTGAGCCAATCTTCTGTACATTTTCAAAAATGTTTTGATTTGTATGACTCAAAACATGAATGGGTATCACAGTGTGAGACATTTCATGACCACTGCAACACTGTAATGTGAATTATTACAGTACCTTCTCTTCAGGAGGAGCAGGGTCAGCCCTGAGCAGGTAATAATGAACACATGTCTTCCTGAGCCAGAGAGGAAAGGGGCCCTCCACAAACACAGGTCTGTTTGGGTTATGCTTGGAAAGCAGAGATCGCTGCTCTGGGCTTTGAATTCCTGTTGAGTGCAGAGAGAGTGAGCTTAAAGGAACAATTTTATTACGATTATAAACTGTCTCACATCTGACTCCAAGTTAGACAGTATATGTTGCAAACAGTTCTGGACACCAGCCCTCCAGGTACCAGAGCTGTGCCCACCTGACCTACACTTGCTATGCTGAAGTTATGTACAATCACTTCATCGCTTTAAGATAGCTAAAAACAGCATGAATGCATGCGACCGGATAAATTATATGCCACTTGTGTTTTGTCTGTTGAATAGGACTCCAGCTTGAAAAACAAAGAAATGCATACCTACAATATGTGGTTGAGTGACTTCCTCTCCTGTCTCTGTGATGTCTGTAGATGGAAGCTGAAGACAGAGAAAACAATAATTAAAACTGAAAAATCTGAAAATTACAACATCTGAATCACTTAGCTTCACAATGTACACTGTAGAACTATTATGCTTTTCTGGTTTTCTCTGTTCTTCAGTGTGTTAAGTAGCTTTCTGCAAAGTTATAAAGCCCAAAGTACAAACCAGTGGGAGGAACTGTCTCCCACAGAAACCACTTTTCTCAGCTCCCTGAAACAGCTTGTTGAAATTCCAACCCTTTTCTCTGTTATAAGGTTTTTATTCGCCTGTAGGGGTGGTACTTGTATCGATCAAGGTGAGAAAGATATAACACCACAAAGCAAGGGTGTAATATTTCATCATGACATTGTGAATTGTGAACCCAGTATTGTATTGGAACATGAGCAGACTGCCACTGTTACACCCGTAGTACAAAGTGATTTGAGGTACTAAATGCTGCTGTGTGACCATACAACCAAAAAGTACTGGAAGACTGGAGATATAAAGTGGATATACTGGTAGGCACTGATACCAGTTACCTGATAAACAGTAATTTTAGCATCCAGGTCATTAGCGATTCTGGTGAGACTGAAGCGTGCAAGGTCGACAGGATCTTGTGGGAGCTCATAGGGCACTGGGAATGGGTTTGCGTTCTTGAATTTGGGAAACCAATACATCATACGCTGGTACTTCCTCATAGGGTGGCCCTTCTCTCCAAAGATCTGAACAAGGAGGACCTTCGTTTCCACGTTAGGCATGATTCCTGTTGATAGAAAAAACATAAAACAACAATGTTTGACAGTTTTCACCACAGAAAACCACTGATAAACTCACATGTGCACAATCATTGCTACAAGTGTTGTATACAAGTTCAGTTTCGTTCATTCTTTCCAAAGAACTGTCATTCAAAGTGCATCGTTGGTGTCATATCAAACAGCTTGTAATTATTTTTTCTTAACAGCTGGTCTGTATATTGTGTGCAGATTTCATAACAAAAGGATCAACAGAAATGGTACAAAATTACTTGGAATAAAACTTAATTTTCATTAATGTACATTTGAAGTTAAGAATTCCTTGGTCTGTAAAGCTATAATTTAACTAATGTGATGTTTTATACAACAGCAAGAACATATACTACTAACACTACAAAACATAATTTACCTTCACAGAATTATGACATGATATTGCAATAACCTACTAAAAAGTGTGTATTTGAGTGTGCGGGTGCACTCTTATCCATCCTTAGCTCAAGTCCTGGGCCAATGAAAAGGACAATGACACACATACCATAACTTTCCATCTGCTCCAGCAGCTGCACGCCACACTCCTGCTGCCGGGGATAGTGATTAAACATCCTCTGAATAAAGTTCCGCGGCACAAAAACCTCTTTGGGAAACACGTCCAGGAGCTTGTTGTAGACAGCAATGTCCCGTTCTACTCCAAATTCTGGCATTTTCTTCAGAGCAGCATATATAAACTCCACATGGCCACGCCGCCGGATGTCCTTCTTGTTGAAGACATCAACTACTCTGTTGAAATTAGCTTTGGTCTTTGAGTCTTTGGCAGCCTGTGCAAATAGGTCATCATGGGTGACCAACGACTTGTCCTTTTTTTCAGTCTCACGTTCAAATATTTCCCGAAGATCAGCATTGTCTGGCTTGTTCTTGTAAACTGATGAACCGCAATGAATCCACCTTGGGCCCTTAAGAAATTACAAAAAAGTATTATACTACATCACATAAAGATGTGGCTCCTACTTGATAGTACTCATTATTTGCCATCTATGACAGCAAGTAGTTGATAGCTCAAGATGTTCCTTTAAACTGTCGGCAAGAACAGCCAGGTAAATACTTACTTGACCGCAGCAAAGCTGTGGTACAGGGGACGGAAGGAGAGGTATATGAAGACAACTGGGCTTAATGGGTGTATTCAAGAAAGAAGCAATCCGCCCAACATGCTGGGTTCGTAGGAGAAGCCTGATGCCCTTCATTGTAAAATATAATCATTTCTGTGGAGAAAATGCAATCCCAATTTTGCATAGCAGATGCAAAATAACATCATTAGACAGCAGTAAGTTCACAGTTATTATAACTCTATCAGGTCTATATATATATATATATATATATATATATATTATCATACAGATAACATAACTAGCTTATGATTACGTAGATACTAGATAGCAATAACATTACATAGATGCAGCTAATTCACATGTCATTACAACGTTACAAAGTAACAGAATAGTTAGATAGCTTATGCATAATTCTGTAGTTATAGTCAATGTACTGCTATGACATTTCACAGATGCACACAGTAATGCATAAGTAACCATACAGTTACACTTATCCGGGTTCACAGGAGGTTAAATCGCCTGCAGTTTAATAGATATTTTAGGAGGAAAAACTGTCCATAGCAGGTGCTGCGGACTAATTCTGGCTGCAATTCTCCAGTACCGGCGACATAAGAATAAAACGAAGATAAACAATAAGAATATAAATCTGTTTACTATATCACGCAGGAATAAAACCTGCCGGTTTGTGTAGTTTGCAGTTAAATAATCTTCGTTCAGAAAATCACTGTTATCACACAAACCTCACTCTCCTCAGGTCTCCTTCAAGCCAAACACGCCGCCATAGCCTCCTACTTCAGTCCGTCACCTTTCTCCCGTCCCTCTTGGCTGATCGGAAACATCTGCTTTCTCGTTATGGTTCCGTATCGATGGTTCCGCACCGGAACTTCACCCTGTTCACTCTGAAGTAACATTCAATGTTTCTATTATATTTTGACGCGTTTATAGAAGGAGAACTGTACAATGTGCAGTACAATAAGTAGATCTGTGTTATGAATGTTAAAAAATGTGTTCCCTCTGAAAACGTGTCATAGCAGTACGTATCTTAACAAAGTATAAATAGACTCATTTCTCCATATTCAGGAACATGCAATTAACCTTTTTTATTCTTGTCACCCAAAACTTCAAACATAACTAACTAGCAAAATTTTTCTTCTATTCCATTTTGTTGGTAGAAATCAAAAGTAGTAAAATCTAAAAGTAGTACTTGGATATTCTTGGAATAACATGAGCATTTTTGTATGTGCTTTTCCTTTATTTAAATGATGTTTTCAAATATAATTGGTTTTTATTTACATATGTGTTTGTTTCTGAAACTGAAATTTAAATTTGGGAAAACAAAAACACAGTAGATCACCTCGCCAGTCAATCAGCAATCAGAGGCGCTATAATGCTAGCGTCATAAACCTATTAACTGTATAAAAACACAAACACATTGATAAGTTTTCTTTGCTTTTAAAGTAATACCTCGTCGCACTTTCCCAGTATGAAAGGAAATTAGTGCATGAACGACTAGAAACATTTCATTTTACAAGTTTAGCTGTCTACTTCCATTTACCCGCATCCACTGGAGACTCTCTGTTTGGCGCCCTCTAGCGTGCTGCTGTCGTGTTTCAGCTATAATGGGAGGAATAGGAAGTGACTCCCTCTAAACGGACTTTTGTGTTCGTACCATCGCCGCTAGAGGCCGCAGGGCCGGTTGAACAGTTCTCATAACTTCTGGACTCTTGTCAGAGCTGGACTGCACAGCAGCGCTGTGGCGCCTCTTTCCTTCAGCGCGGGTCTCCTCGGCGGGTTTAGATAAGTGTCAGAGAGACAGCTGGATTAGGGCAGACCGCCAGTGTGAGCGGAGCTCCTGCGCTGTAAATCCATCCATACTCGCTCCTCGCCGTCGTGCACTTGCTCGCCTCCGCAGCCGCCGCGCAGCTCATTTCCTGGGTTGGGGAGTTTGGAGTGGACTCACTTCTTCACTCCACACACGTGTGCGGGGTTTACTTGATCTTCCTTCTCTGACGTGCTGCTGAACTGGGCTCCGGGGGCCTGGACAGGACTAGTATGGACTCTTCGCCTCACAACATGAGCTACTTCCAAGAGTGAACAGCGAAGGACTTCAACATGGATGGATCGACAAACAGTCTCGGTAAGTCAGTCAGTCTGTGTATCTGTCTGCGTGTCAGTCTGTTTGTCTGTCTGCTTGTCTGTGTGTGTGTCTGTAAGTGTGTTTGTCTGTGTGTCTGTCTCTAAGTGTGTCTGTCTGTGTGTCTACCTGTGTGTCTGTCTGCAGTGTGCCCTTCAGCAAAGCTCTCTTACAGACCTGCATCTCCTGTGAAGCTGTCAGCCAGTCGTGTTCACACGCAGGGCGACCACTGCAGTAACTTCTGGTCCGTGTAAAAATCTCAGCAGCTGGTGTGAAATGTGAGCCTGCTTTGTTTTCCTGACTGACTGTTTTACACATGACAGTTTGGGTGGACTGTAGCTCTGGCTGTTGGCGGTGTTGAGACCTGTAGTTGGCCAGCAGTCCTGTTTTGAGCGTGTCTTGTTTTGTGGGTTTCTGCACTGCACGTCTTGTTCTCGGGAAGGAAGCAGTGTTGCTCTCCAGCTGTCACTGTTGTGGCTTGGTTATCAGATATTTCAGTTGTGACTGTGATCTGTTTACTTGGTAGGCTGGTCGGTCAGTCAGCTCAGTTACTGTGATTGCTGTAGTGGGTAACTTTGCTGGACATCTGTGTCATCCCTCTGAAACGTGTTCATGTGTTCGTGTGTTGTATCAGAAAGAAATGTCAAGCTGAGTGGTCTTTATCTGAGACAGGCCAATCTGGGACCCTCATTGCTCGGCTGGCGTATGTCAGACTGGCATCTCAGTCTCTTTACAGGTTTGCATCCAGAAAGTCTGTATACGCTTCTGAGTTCATGATCAGGGAACACCAGCTCACCCACACCAGGGTCAGAAAAACACCACCTCTGTGCTTTACAGCACCCTTAGGCCTTGTTCAATCTACCAGCCCAAATCTGACATATAGCTTTTAATTTAAGCAGACTGGCCATTAAGAACATCTCCCCATTATCCAGAGATAAACACATTTTTGTCGATTTTTGCTTTCATGCATCATTTGATCATAGGAGCTGCTGTTTACACTGAGTGAAAATTTCATGACGAATGGACCAACAAAATTTTTCCCCTCTCCTGTAAAGTTTCCATTTTAGAGATACTTGGTCTTCTTTAGACAGTGACAATATATTCTTATTTACAGTGGCGGCTCGGCAAGTGCCACAAGACACTTGAAGAAGAGAGAATATGGGGGAAGAAGAAAACATACACCAAGAAAGCACATTATAAAGATTATAAACATTCTAAACAAGATTATAAGACTATTAACATGTAAGGATCAGCCCCTGAAAGCAGCAACTGACGTAAAAGTGTCTAGTTTTAGTGTGTCTTGAAGCTTGTTTCAGTCCATAGGGCATCCTAGGGCAGTACTAGATTCAGGGGGTTTTAGCTTGATATGGGTAGACCACCTAGTGTTGTAGGCTATGTAGCAGATTCTGATTGCAGTAGCCACATAAATAAGGAGGTGAAAGCCCAAGTAGGGTTTCATAGATGAGTGTAACCCAGTGAATTTTGCATGCAGTATTCAAAGCAGGCCATTTAACCAGTGAATAAAGTTCACAGTGATGCATATTGAAAGGAGCATTTGTAGTAACCCTGTAGCAGAATGACAGAGAGGGTCAAGCTTTTCAAGCAAACATTTGGATCAAAAATTGATTTTTTGATTGTCTGGACAGCAAAAAAACAGAATTTTTCTAATCAGACCCAAACCACATTTAGAGGTGCTTTGAAATGCGACTCCAATTAAATTTTTACCAACCCCGTTTACACCTGGTCACTTCATGTGTCTTGAGTATCAGGTTTATATGTAGTTGAGGCCAATCCACTTAAAAGTGCAACTGCAAATGCACCCAAGACACATTTTAGACAGATACAAATCCAATCGTCAAATGACAGGAGGCAATCTGATACACATTAGAGACCTCTCCCAGTACAGCTGGGCCCCCCCTCCATGCAGTACATATTACGGGACGTGATCCGTGTCTGCGAGGAAGATAATCGTGGAGAACACACATGGTTGTGGACTGAATGAAACAAAATGCTTTGTAGCAATATGGACACACGCTACTGTGTAAATCTGTAGAGGGCACACAATAAACAGTTGCTATGAACGGATCAATGATTGGTAATTGGCCGCGTAACAAGCAGATTTGCTTATCTCGTTGTACAAAGCAATTGGATTTCAGCCCGGGTAAACCGAGACCTGTTTGATGCATTTAAAATGCATGTGGCTAAAATTTTATCAGGATACTTAACGATGCTCCTCAGCCTGGACGTTCTGGCTGTTAAAATTGGATTTTCAAAATTGTGTCACTCGCAATGCAACAAACAATGATGATGTCAAACGAGCAACTGGGATTTACTACAGAGTTACTGATGCAAACAGTGCTACTTTAGCAACCCATGCAGACAGGTTGGTGACATCTGGACACACAATTCTGACCTGATCAGCAAATGACAGTGCGGACAGTCTTCTCCGAAGATCTGAGGTTTGAGGTATGAATCTGGTTTGCTTGCAGTCTGAACACCTAAGTGTTGCGCCTACGTTGCTGTGTATTTACATACTCTGTCTAGGCTTTGGATTTCAGTCTGGCTAACTGAAAATGTACTTGACTATTAAGTGTAAATGCTTATCAGGATACGATCCAGATACTAGTCATACGAAGTGTGAACACCCAGATGTAAACTGGGTCTTGGTGCAGTCTGATAGGAGTTCTCCTCCAGCATTTCTCCACATAAAGAGCCAAACGTTAGTTTGAGAGTTGGTGGTGGTAGTTCAAAGGAGGGGAGCTCTGAGAACTTGGGCTGGAGTTCTAGATGGCTTCTGTGTGGAGCTAGAAGGCTGGACCCATCACCTTTTTTGAGGAACAGGTAGCAGTTGAGGTGATGGTGGTGATTGTGAAACCTTTGTCACAGGAAACGTAACGTAGGTAGTGATGGGAATTTATAGGGCATTAGATCGGAAGAAGGGGGGCGGGGTTCAGGCATGATCTTCCTCCCAAGTTTCAATTCACTTCATTTTGCTGCAGGGCCGAACAGTTTAGAGGGAAATAATTGTGATGTTTCTGACATCACTACTGTGGTTTAAGTTGCACATTCATTTTTTTCAGACATGCAAAGTTCAGGAGCTCTGTGTTAATTGGTTACAGTTTCCAAAGCTTTAAACTTTTAGAACGCAATGGAAATTGCGGCATTGCAGTTTGCAAAAACACTGTTTGGCATTATGCTTTCAGTATAAATACTATTAAGCGTTCAGCCCTGGTTTGATGTTGCGCTAAAACAGGCATTATTTTTTTTTCAACATAAAGAAGCTAAAGATAATTATTATTGTAAAACCAGTTGTTAAATATACACTGTGTAAAATATGGAAGAACATTTTTGTATGCATTTCGGACACCTTCCTCAAACAGATACGAGCGAGTTGAAAAACTTTTCAAAGAGAACTCAGTCAAAACATGGTGAATCAGTGTCAGTAATTGATCCACTATTGTCATTTACAGATCATTTGAAACCTGAACAGTGAGACAGATTTTGAACCTGCACATGTGCCGTTATTACGTAACCCATGAAATCCAGTCTGACACTTCTGACTTCACTGTTTCAGGCTTTACAGAGTGACATGCAGCAGCACACACATACACACACACACACCATAGTTGAGCCTGTTTTTTATTTAGTATGGCTGCTTTGAAAAATGTTTTACACAGTGCAGCTATAACATACCTAAATGCTGCTGGGGGCTGCTGTGTTTGCCCACGATATTAGTTGCTGTATCATATCTCATATCACTTACGTCATAGCAGCATAAACATGGAATTGCCAAACTCCTGAAAAAGCCCACATTTGCATGTTTTCCTATCATTTCGTCTGCTCTGCAGTGGCCTTCACACCACCCACTTTGTTTTTTAGACACAGATGATCCTGTTTCCTGTTACATAGGTTTTAATTGCTCTGTGCAATACTGTACAGCATCCTGAAACCATTGTGGGGTGCCGCCGTGTTGGCTTTTGTTTTGTTTACCCCCTTGTAAAGTGCTGGAGCTCTCAGGCTTTGAGGGGCAATAAATATCACGTGGAGGAAGCCCTCAGGCATCAACCGCCAAGCTGAACGTGCACTCTGTGTTCTCGATGAAGTGTTAATGCGTCCCAGCTTGTGCTGTAGTGGCTCGCTGATGCTCTAGCAGCAGGACATGCCCACTGTCTGGACTGAGTCGAAAGAGACCATTGTCTAAATGTTTGTCATGGCTCCTCTCGCTTCTCAAAGTGATCCAGTTCGAAGCTCATGCTTGTTTTTTAAGCCAGCCTGCTGAAGTTCTTATTGTGGAGAAAGTGAGTCAGAAGAAACTGTTAAGGTGTGAGGAAGAGTAAAGGTAGACAAGTTCGTAGACTCTTGCTTAGTGTTTCTTCTGATATAAAGGGTATTAATAGGGAGCTTGTTCCTCTTCGCCACAGTGACAGCCTTTATTCATCTGGTCAGCCTTTACACTAGATGCTGGAACATTGCCGTAAGGAGTTTGATTGCATTCAGCCATGAGAGCCTAGATGAGCTCAGGTGTTGATGTTTGATGATAAAACCTTAGTACCTCACCTCACTAATGCACTTGTGGCTGAATGCAATCAAATCTTCAAAGCAGTGTTCCAGTATCTAGTATATCACTGGTTTCTTGATCCATCACTGCAGAAAAGAGAGTTCTGCTGCTCCACAGCCCAATGTCAGAGAGCTTTATACCCTTCCAGCTGACATTTGCCATTGGGCATGGTGACCTTAGGCTTTCAGAAGCTTTGCTAAGGGCTCAGATTGCGTGTTCCCACTGTTGGAGTACCCGTTTGGTGTAATTTTGTTGATGGTGGTATTACATGTAGAGATGGTTCATGTACATTTAAAGTTATTAAAATATTGGCTAAATATTGACTTGATTCCAGGAAGATGGAAAATTAAAAAGGAAGAATCCGATCTTATCAGATTACTTGAAATCCTCAGTTTGCAAAACCAAACAAATCATTCATTTGCATAGGTTTCCACTGCCTTTCTATGATACTGGTATTTCCTTTTGGCCTTGTACAATTAATTATTTGCATATTGAACAGACTACTAGCAGCCCGCAGTTCTCATTCACAGTCTCATTTACAAGACATTCTTATTTTTTCCAGTACAAACCGTTTTTTTTGAAGCGCTGTCACAGAAAGGACCTTGTACCTCAATGAACCATGGGAACCTGCTGTATGGTTGTTTCTGTAAATGAGATGTGTGGGTGTGAAAATCCTTTTCAAGTTTTATTAAGTTCCACATACCGTAAAGTTAGCAGTTGAATTTTGTTTTTTGCACAATATTTGCAGAGAGGCTTTTAGGAACCTTTATTTTAAGAGCGCAGTCACAGTTGCTTTTCATTTTTATGACATAAAAAGAGTCTAAAAAGAGTGAATAAATTAAATGGATGTAGGGATGGGCTGTCTTGTTCCCTGAATTTTGATTTAATGTTGCTTGAAAATGATTAATTTGTAGCCAGTCTAGCATTAGTGGTGGGTGATATGGCAAAAATATAATCTGAATACGTATATATATTTTTTAAAGGTTGGAAGAGACAAAGTACAACCACAGGTGACATTTTTAAACAATACTGTCAAATACATTATCAAATACGTAATTCAGAATTTCACACACTGTACTGCACTAAATACAATGAAATACAAATGAAAGACTAACTATGCTCTCTTTTGCTTGGGTCGTGCAGTTGGTCAGTGTTCTTAAGGTGCTCATGATATCCACATATCCATATACTCAGAAAAGCATATTGTGAGGTAATTTACTACGATCATGATAGACATCATCAAACTGTGCAGCACTACCATCATGGTGTGGAATAATATAAATACAAATGGGCTATACATTACATATATACTATACATCATGTCAGTTGATTCTAGACATATACGATCACATATATTACTGAATAAAATATTTCATTCACTTGATTTAGATACGCTTATGCAAATTAGCATACACAGTTTGATTTGCCTACAGACTGAATACAGCGTCAACATAGTGTTTGCTTAGGTAGCCCGTTAACTTATTATTACCCAACCAAATTAGCCGGCATCATCTCAAATAATAGCGATTAGACGGTTATGTAATATATGTAATAACTGATCTGTCTGAAATGTTCTTTTAGCGTGCCTGATCACTAATCTGACGTGATTCAAATCAAGGCATGTGGCTAAAATGTTAGTTTTGCCACCTAAAATATCACAATATATAAGAACGTAATGTTTTGCTCGCTTGCAACTGCTGAAATTTCACAACAGCAAATCCAAATTTGATTGCGAATAAAAGCTTGACCAAAACGTGTTCATAAACACTGTTGGATGTTCCTCCAAGCATTTTTACAACTTTAGACCTATCAGAACAAACTCAGCGGTGTTTTATCCTCCTCACACTAAATGTGTATGAAAGTGAACGAGTACGTAAAGAATTGAAAGGATATTGATTTGTTTACCCGCAATTTTGCCACACCATCTGACAACCCAGTGAAGCTGACGAATGCGCATGTCATCCAGCTCATGCATATATTTATCTCAGCCCTTTAATAAAGCTGCTTAGTTCGTCTGAAGTTCTGATAGCAACACCTGAGTGAGAAATTAAGCATGCAGGCCGTCTGCTGGGCCCCGACTGTCCAGCACGTGGCCACTTCAGCTTCAGAACTAGCATGGCTGCTTGCATTTCGTTGCAACTGTGAAGCTTTCCGACAGAGAGAGGTGAGAAAGTTTGCACACCTCCTTGAGGTTTTGTATTTTGTGTGCGCAGCTGAGTGAAGGTGCAGGGGCGGACAGGATGTGCTGGTGTCAGGCCGTAGGGCTGTAGAGCCGTCACCATGCCACACTGACAGGAAAGACAGCGGCAGAGGGTGGGCGGCCTGACGCAGAGACGAGCGCTAGTACTACTGTAATGATGCTTTCAGTTTTCACAGCTGCCTGTTTCAAACCTGTGCTTAAAGGTGGACGCTATTTAACATCACAATACTGGGAGCCAGGTTCATGATGCATGGTGTATGATATGTGCCATGTGTTTCATTTTTGCTATTATTATTATTATTATTATTATTATTATTATGTAGTTACTACACACGGTGGAGCTGGGCAGAGTGACGAGGTTTATTTTTTATGTTTATTGTGGTTATTGCAATAAACCACATCACAATTTGAATTTCTGAGTGTATCTTACAGATTGTCAGTATGAACACTGCAAAACTTCATCATTCATTACAGAGAGTGAGATAACGTGAAGTGTTGTGATACTATACTGTGTTTTTGCCCACCGATTTTGTGCTGCTTGTGGCTTCTCTGGAATTGATCTGTGTTTTTTGTCATATGTGCAGTTGTTCAGTGTTATAGATGTACTCGCAATATCCATGATATAAAGATGTATCATGATGTCCTGTATCACAATATCAGTAAAACATTAGCCCCTCCTACTAGTCCTCTTATGACCATGTATATAACTGTGGTAATCAGCTTTCAGAGAATTCTGAGAGTCTGGGCCTGTTTGCGGCCCATCACCTTCTCTGAGGCCATTTGAAATGACCCGTTTCTCCTGATAAATGAGCCACGAGGCGTGTTTCTACTCGTGGTCGTTGTTTTTGGGGACAGAAGTATTTTTCAGTCTGAAAACTGACGCTGCAGTGTGAGGATGTCCTAAAATGTGCAGCATACTGTAGAAGTTCTGTTGTGTACAGACATCACATCTGCCTGCAGCACAGAGAGTGTTCAATCTGCGTCTCCTCTGTCTTACGCCTGGCCCACACGACGGGGTAATTGACCCAATTTTGAGACCAGTTTGCTCCTCATGATGACCACAAAGGCCTGCCGATATCACAATGATCGTAAATGATGATCTTCCCAGGTTATCCCATGGTGTGACGTGTCTGTAATCTAATCTTGTTTCCTCCCGGTGCAGTCAGGGCTGCCCCCACTGTGAATCACAGATATTGAACATGTTCTGTATTTACCAGCTGAGCTGAACGGAACTTCTCAGCATGTATGGAAGGAGTTGTAAGCACAGCAGCTTAACGGAGAACTTAGTGGAATGCGCAGATGGGGGGATACACTGGTTGAGTTGTGGCAACTGCATGAACGTCTGTGCATTGCATGCTGTAAAACACACCACAACAGAAGCGACAATGAAAGTACTTGTGCAGGAATTGTAACCGCTTTGTAACCGCTTTGGGCTCAACAATAGCCTCGCTGTCAGCCATAATCATGGTTTTGCACATGTCCATGATTTGAAATCTTCTAGTGTGTGGACTTTGATGACTAACAGCAATCAAGGACAACAGATCTGTGAGAAATGTCATTACGTTTGGGGTCTCTCATGTTATTACACCAGTGCGTACTGGCTGTAGTGTGGGCCAGACAGAAGGCCCAATAAAAGCAGGACACCACATCACCCAGCATGTTTAATTCAGGTATGTTTGTCTAGGAACACTGCTGTCTTTGCATGAAATAAATCAGTATGTGAATAGGTGTAAAAACACACACAGGTGGTAGAGGACACTGCCTGTCAAAAGTTTGGGGACACCTTACTTTTCAAAAGTGGATCATTTTCCTTTGATTTTGTTGTTGTTTTGTAAAGTTGAAACGCGGGAATATTCTGCCCCACCTGAGCCTGGATATTTTCTTGCTTGATCAAATCATTATGCAGGCAAAGGTGGAACAGAGTTTGATGCACACAAAGATGAGTTTTCAAACAGCTGTTTTTTGCTGTAATTTTTTTGGATGCTTTTTGTTCACAATCAAACTTTATATTGTAAAAATGACTGAATTATGTGGTTTAGTATGGTTGGTACAGTTAATCACTGTCACACTATAGGCATTTGCCTACTTGATTATCAGCCCTGGAACAAAGCACCAAATTTTCTTTACATGTCAGCTTCATAGATATAGAGAAACTAGTTTTCAACATTTCAGTCATAAATCCCAGTTTAAGTCCATCTTTTTTAAATCGTCACCATAGAAAAGCTGGACAACATTCTTGAGTGAGTCACAGAGTGGATGAGTAAGTCGCATTACCTGCACCGTTTTAATGAGTCACGTCACCACGTGTTCCTAAACGTAGCAGGCCGGTAGTGTGGGACTCAGGACTGTCAATTATACTTAGTCCTCAGAATTTTTGGCCATGTGAAAGTTCTCAGAAAGCTCTGAAAAGCCATTTCTTCATATAAGAACAGGGTATGTTTTGTAATCACTCTTAGCAGATGTTTGATACCCAAAGCACGATTCCTGTGAACTGATTCTAGGATGATATCTAGACCACCAGTACAGATCTAAGGCACAGTTACTAGAAATACCCGCAGTCTCAGTTAGAATGAATGTTTTTTTTTTTTTGTTTTTTTTTTCAAATAATAAATGAAATAATTTGTATTTACTTTCCTACCATCAAGAAATAAGTCTCCTCTAAGAGCAGGGTAACTTTAGTAGTTCCACTTTCTTGATAACTAAAAGGAAGTTGAATCACGATTCCAAGTAATGATGAGAAAATAAGTGAAAATCCAACACAATTTAAAAAAAGAGGTCCTTTTACAAATCCCGGTTCCTTTAAAAGAGCAACCCATGAATCAGCTTCTGTGCTGTTTCCTCTGCGTCTTTGTGGTTTAGATGTGCTATTTGACTGCCCAAGGGGTTCACTCTAACTGCTGTCTGCCATCGAGATAAACAGGATTTTCATGTGAACGTCCACTGTAAGTCCTCTGGGGCTGCAAGAGACCTTAAGTGACCAGCTTGGAAAGGCCTTGGTGAAAAGAGACATTCAGTCTGAATGCACTCGAGCCTCTCACATTCCCCAGCTATCGCTCATCAGCAGGCTTCATTTACCTTCATTTCTGAATCATACACCCACAGCACAGTTCCTGTGAAATGAAACTTCATGCAGCATTGGGAAAAGTTGCATTTCTCTGGGACATTTTGTGTAAATCATTCTGTTCATATTCCCACCTTTCTGGGTTTATAATTATACACTATTATTTTATTTTGTGTAAAAATGGGCAATATTTTGTTATGTTGTTGTGATCTTGATGAATTACATGGCAGTAGACAAAGTAATATTTACACAAAGTAAGAAAACGAGAAGACAGTGCTTCCACTTCCTGTTCTGGATATGGGGAGCGGAACTGGATTCAGGAATGCTGGAGCAGAGTGTTAAAGCTCGTTTTAAACTGGATTCAGGAATGCTGGAGGAGAGTGTCAGAGCACTGTTTAAACTGGATTCAGGAGTGCTGGAGGAGAGTGTCAGAGCACTGTTTAAACTGGATTCAGGAGTGCTGGAGGAGAGTGTTAAAGCTCTGTTTAAACTGGATTCAGGAGTGCTGGAGGAGAGTGTCAGAGCACTATTTAAACTGGATTCAAGAGTGCTGGAGGAGAGTGTTAAAGCTCTGTTTAACCTGTTTGAACACCCCAAGTCTTATGACATTTTGTTGATTAGCATAAACATACTGAAATGTGGCATTTGTCTGCAATTTGTAGTGCTCAATTCCTGTTTATTGAGTTTAACATGTTAAAAAAATAAAAACGCAGCATATAACATGAGCCATGCCTTTTGCACAGGCCACGTAACAGCAGCTCATAAACTCTAGCTGTTCATTAAAATGTGTTCTCTTTAGATGATACTGATATTTGCATAGGAAAACCCAAACCTTCAGGTGCCCACACATTTGCATACGACTGTGTATGACTGCAGTGAATTTCATCCAGACTTCCAGGAGAACATGACTGGCATGCCAGCTGAAATGCTTACTGTATCCTGTTTATTTCTGGTCCTGTTTCAAAATAATGCTGCAAATAATGAGGTTTTAAAGTAATGCCCACTGCTTTAATGGTGCCTTTGTGTGTTCCAGGTTGTTTTGTTATTTTATCCACATGTGTTGTTGGTGTGTAAAACAGTGCTTGCTTTGACAGGGGAAGAATCTGAATTTCAGTGTGTATTTCTGATTGTTATTTCTTTGGTAGGTGTTGCATCAGCGTTGATGGTAAAGAAATTTGACTCTGAATTCACATTTGTGGGGTGATAGAGAGAGAGAGAGAGAGAGAGAGAGAGAGAGGGAGGGAGAAATCCCCTCTCTGCTGCATCAACATGATGAAATACACTCAGCTTATCCTCGCTGTAAGGGAAGAGGGATAAATCTGGTTGTTGGATACAGTTTGACTGTCTCTTTCCGTTACTGGCTATTGAGAACTCACCAGATGACTTCTCAATAGCCTGTGTGTATCAAGAGCCAAGCAATAAATGCAGTGTATGTCAACTAAAAACACACACACACACACACACACACACACACACACACACACACTCACTCTCTCTCTCTCTCTCTCTCTCTCTCTCTCTCTCTCTCTCTCTCTCACACACACACACACACACACACACACACACACACACACACACACACACACACACACAGGTTTTTATACAGTCATCATGTGATATGATACACATGCCCCATTTGTACTATATGTACTGTATGTAAGTAAGTGTATGTGATGATAACATATTGTCGGGATAAAACAGGAGAAGAATAAAGCCTTTCGCACTTTGTAGTTAATAGAACATGATATCTAATTCTGGACCGTTTCTCTTGGTTCATTCACCATTAAATTTTAACATTTCACATTTAAATGTTAATGTTATCATTTAAAGAGCAATCACAAAAATAAAAACAAAAATGATACAAGGTCCTGATAGCAACAACACTGCTGCACGGATATGGTAATTGTGGGTTGATGCCAGTATCCGATATTCTGCATACCTGCTGCACATATTTACTTTTTTATTAAAGTGCTGATATTGGGAATAGACATACCTGGATTAGCATTACATACGAACGTTCGTGCTTGAAGGGATTCATATATCGCTTCGAAAGATCGGCCAAATACATTACGAACAGATTTGATTTAATGTCAGTATTGGTTAAATCCCAAAATACTTTTAAAGCTATTATCTGCTAATAGTGATTTCATTCCAATATTATTTTATATTCTTAAAAAGTATGTCTCATATCAAACTCTACAAACGTTTTCTAAGCCTAACCTAGACCAAACCCCTTACCTTAAAAACAGCAGAAAGGATTGATCTTACTCTTTCAGTTCTGACAAAATAAAACAAGGAGCTTTTAGACAAAACAGTTTACAAAGCCAGGATCATGCTGTTGGTACCGACATCCCTCTGATATTCTTCCAACGTTGGAACATTCTGTCCTGAGAATGTACAAAAACAAACACACACACACACACACACACACTCATCATAATTCATCATTCAGCACCCGTTCATAAGAATGTTTGCACAGAGCAAAGCTAAGAGAATAGAGCGAGGGGTGAAATAAAGAAAGGGGAGAATGTTTGTTTCGTACTCTTTCATGCACAAGCCTTGTTCTTTCACCTTACACATTTAGGGAAAATACAGAGGAAGAAAAGAGGAGCCAGATGAAGACAAATTGCTAATTGGTTCCTGATGTGCCGCTGGCTGCTATTCAGAATGCCTCTTAAAGGAGGATTCCAGGCTTTTTATCACATGATTCCTAACCGTAAAGACTGGTTGGGCAAATTAAGCTAGCATTCAGAGCCAGACCCAACCTAGTGGTCAAACCAACATTAACAACACTGTAGTAGCGTTTATGTGAAACTGGGTGAAGAAAGCGAATGTCTATGAATTGCTATATGAAAAACGCAAGGAGAGCATTAAAACCACAAGCAGCAAATAGTGCTAACCAGAAATGACAGCTAGAGATTGTTTTTCCTGATGCTGATGATGAAACCTTCACTATCAGACACCGATAGTGTTGCAATCTTTTTTAAGAGCACTTTCAGATCAGAAACATCTAAAAGTAGGCTGTCATGGCCAAACTATCCAAACATTCAGCCTCTACATCAGAAGAAACACACCACTGTACAAAAGTCAGAGACCACACCAGAACAACTTTATATAATGTTAGTTTCATTCTTTCAGGCTTCCCTTGAGTCCCTGAGAAAATCTGTCCCTGAGAAATCTTGTGGGAAAGGACATTTTCCCACAATTCCCAAGTTCAGTCTTAGAAGCTGCTTGAATTTTCTGTTTATGATGAACCAATTAATCCCGAACACATTTATTGATGTGAGGTCTGGACTCTGGGGTGGTCAGTCAGTTTTTTTATTTACTTCTTCATTTCTGTGTTATTCATTTCTTCACTTCTTCCCCATTTATTTCCCATATTTCAGTAGCAGCTTTTTTACAGCTACACATCCTTTCAGACCCACATCACTGAGTTGTCTTCTCACAGTGGAAGGATGGACAGAATCCCGTGTGAATTTGTTTGTGGATTTCTTCAGCTTTGACGCAAGAGTGGAACTTGACTTTCTCCTCCAACTCAGAGATCAAAGCGTTTGAGATCAAAGTGTTTATCTGATGGTGACAGTTTTGTTGCACAAAAGACAGGAAAGAAATCAACAAGACTTTTTTGCATCAAGAAAAAATCTTTTTTTCCATGTTTTTTAATTAAATAAACGAATAGTTTCCAGGTGATGTATTGTCTGCCCTTTATGTTTGACGGTTATTCTAGAAATACAGAGAAGGTGCGGGGGGATGGGTTTGGGGTGTAAGAAGCTGAATAAACACTGAGGAAAATAGAAAAGAATGTGTGCACTAAGACTAAAACTGTAGTATTATCCAGTTCATTGAGTTCAGCAGTAGGGCTGGGCAATATGGACCAAAATATGTTGTTCCATACCATATGTTGGCATTTTTAGACTTAATAGTGATACGTGATATAGATCTCAGTATTCCACAAAGTGGGCTAAACGTTCAGCTGTAAGTCAAAGCTCTGTGTGAGACGTCACAAACACTGTTATTAGTCCGAACTGTGATCAGTGTAAAATGCATTTCATTTTCAGGCGTTTCCTCCAACCTGTAGATATAAACCTCTGTAGAATAAGTAGCTATAAGTAGCTAGTTATTGGACTGCTGGTATCTCATCAGCTTTTCAAAGCCTTCTTGTTCTGTTTCTACAGGGACCATATTTTTATGGATGTGTTAGACCACCGCACTAATCTCTATATAAAGACCACCACCACTACCACTCCACCATCTCCTCTTATTACCTCCATATGTTAATGTTGATGTAAATTGCTCTGTAATATTACAGTGAAGGTGGTGAGTAAGCCGAACATGTGGCTATTTGTTAAAAGGAATACCGTTAATGTGGCTAACACAGCGGCTAAAGCGTTTGTGGAAATAGAAACTAAAAGTGAGAAGCGACGGCGCTCTGATAAACAGCACTTTCATTTTGTATTGACGTTTTTCATGCCGGTAGACAGAGGCTGCGTCTCAGTTGTGTGTTTGGCAGACTAGCACACAACATATTAGCATCCTACATCATTTCTTACTAACAGGAAGTGATGAGGCTCATGTGATACTAAGCTGGACTTTGAAGGCTTTTTTTAATAAACACATTATTTACTAGAATTTACATACATACCTTTATTTTCACAGTGACAGAAGCTTCTCCCTTTCTGGTTCCTGTTGCGCTGTAGGACAATAGTGTCCATCATTAGTGTACTCGAAAATCGACTGGCTCTAATTGGCATTGACATTTTTGACTATACTCAACTTTGACACTAAACTGTACTATATACTAAATACTAAAATCTAGTTAAGTGCGCAATTGTGACTCACCTATAACAATCAATTATTGACCTCAATCAAGTAGTTTAGGCTTTTTAACCAGAGATCAGACTCTATGAGGTACAAATATGAATTTCTGAACAGTCTTCACTTAACGAAGCCTTAAAGATAGGAAGTGTCTTTAATACGGCCCCAGCGCTTCTTCGGCTGTGCAGAGCGGTGCATTGTCTCCCTTCATGAGAACTTGTGAGTATGGGGGATACAGCTGCACTGCACCCTGCACGGCTTTACAACCTTGGAACGGCTTTATGGAAAAAAACAGGTCATGTATTTTAATGCAACATGAATTTATATCGATATGAACAGTATTCATATCTTGTCTACAAAATATACCAATATATCTCAAATACTCAATTTACTGCCCAGCCCTACTCAACAGCATCTACAAATACCATTTAGTTCAAAGTTACATGGCCACTGCTGAGACCTCTAAATATACTAGACAGTTCTAAAAACTCTTAACTGACCATAATGTGTGCCCTAACTGCTCAGAGGTCAATATTAGCTAATTATATTTCATATTGGTTCGCCATGCTTGGACTTCAATTGCAGTTTGCCATGTAATTTACAGATGTTGTCTAAACTCGCAAGCGAGTGCAAATCAACGTGCAAGGCACACAAATTTCACATGAAGGGATTCCTTCAAAAACCCCAGCAGGACCCCCTCACTGATTCCAAAAACATACACAAGTCATGTGACATGTTTGTCTTTGATGGCGGTGAATTTGGGCAAAAGGCGATGAGACTGCGTGTATGTGGTTCTATAGTAATCCTGCTGGTAATGTTATTACATAATTTTGTTACATGTACTCCGTTACTATCCAACCCTGCAAAGGAATCAGTACCAGCTACTAAAACCAGGGTTGTCCTCACTTTTCCAGCAGACAAAAATGACATCAGCATTATTTTAGTTCTATGACAGAACATATATTTACACATATTGTTCTGCTGAACTGATATATCCACATAGGCCAATAACATTTAATGGGGTGCACTTACTTCTTAACATGACTTTGTGTGTGGTGTGTCTGTGTGTGTTTCGGTTTCTTTTCCCTTTGTGACCACAAAGCTTATGATCCATTCCACAAACACTGTTTTGAATCAGCTTTGCCTTTGTTTCAGAGAAAGAAGAAGAATCTAATGGGCAAAAATAGAACAGTTCTTTGTTTCTGCCTTTTGATTGTTTCCCTTCAAATACCATAACATGAAACATATTGTATTACAATGCGGTTCTGCTGTCACGCACCGGGCAATAACATCCCTGTCTCTCTGCTCTGGGTTTGCGCTGAACTTTCTACAGATTGAGCATGAATCTCTTATTACAAGGCTCATTGCCAGCTAAGGCTGGTTTATGATCAGCATTACACTCCTGTTTCATTGGAGGGGAAAGGTTACCTTGTAACCCGCTATGTGCTTATTCTTTTTTTTCGCTTTCTCTTGGGCATGCATGTACTTGTCGTCTTTCTATCTGTTGGTTGTGATGCAACTCGCCTAGGTGAGGCGTGATATCATGCTGGTAGTATGGTCGCCTTTTCCGCTGTAGGCAAAATAGGAAGTTAATTTCTCAGAGCAGAAGTTATTATTCTTGAGGAGAGATGAGATAAACAGCTACCAGACATTGTGGCTGCGATATTTGACCATAATCTTTAGACAGCTGTCCAGAGTCGACAGATAACATTGTGCAATGCCAGATTACAAGACAGTTTTGCACAGTTCGTGGAAAGCGTTGGAAATGGGAGGTAAATGCTTTCGTGACATGTTTTCAATAACAAATCGGCTGCAAAGATCAACAGATAGTGCTGGGTTGGAGTGTGATGATTTCAAAATAGTCTAAAAGAATCTGAAAAATGTGTATTGAAATTTAAAACTGTATTACAAACACATTTTTTTTTTCAGCAGATAAATTATTCAGTTGTGTTTCCATCCTCCACACTTATGCAAAGATACTTTAGATGATGCAGGCTAGCGTGATTAGGGGATGCAATGAATTGCGCAAGATGAAGAGATTTAACTGTGTTTTACCTTAAGCAGAATTATCTTTACAGATGTTGGCCATGTTGTTTGCAGCTCAGAGACTCTGGGAAGGACGAGCAATGGCCCACTTAACGAGAGTTGAAATGTCCATGCCACACTGACAACGTACGCCTTGCATCAGTTTTTTTTTTTTTTTTTCTTCATCTCATTTTTTTGCATTTTCAAAATTTGCAGAAATTGGTCTATGGAAAACCCACTATTGATGAACGCATTATTTTTCCGAGGGACTCTAATTTGTTCTCTTTGGAAACTAGAGATGTGTGATGACATAACAATTATATCGGCATTAGCAGATATATGAATAAAATAAATAGCAGCATCAGACAGATGTTTAGTTTTAGGCAACAACACTGAAATAAGTGAAATCTGGTTACGATGAATGGCCAGGCTTCCTTTGCAATAATTTTAAGAGAGGCAGAACAGAACCATCTGATCAAAACAAGCTGTCAGCTGTGTTAGGAGGTTCTTTTTAAGGAAGTTAAGGAGCTCATGCTTCCTAAATATCATCACATGTTGTCATATGTTTGGAAAATATCTTGATATCAGATGTGCAGTATAAAAGTATTGCCCAACAATACTGACAGAATTGGTGTATTTTTGAGTTCACATGTCTACACTGTAGAAGATGATGCTCTATCAGAGGATTCTTCGCACAGTTATGGTCCTGCGGTTTATATTCTGTCAATCAGTTAAACCCCAGAAATCTATGAGAAGAATGTTTTTGATAGGAACGTGTCTCAGTGCAGAGTGTTCATCACACACTACATAAACCACTGCCTGTAATGTCACATAATCTGTGAATAATAAAGCTACACAACAACATACACAATTATTATATTGCAGTTGCATACGTTGTTATCCCCCCTTTACCCTGTTCTTCAATGGTCAGGACCCCCACAGGACCACCCCAGAGCAGATATTATTTCAGTGGTGGATCACCGTCACTGCACTGATGTAGTGGTGGTGTGTTAGTGTGTGTTGTGCTGGTGTGAGTGGATCAGACACAGCAGTGCTGCTGGAGTGCTTAAACACTGTGTCCACTCACTGTCCACTCTATTAAACACTCCTACCTTGCTGGTCCACCTTGTAGATGTACAGTCAGAGACGATAGCTCATCTGTTATGGCACAGTTTGTTATTCATCAGTATTGTTGTTCATCTAGTCCTTCATCCGTAGTCACAGGACGCTGCCCACAGGACGCTGACCACAGGACGATGCCCACAGGACGCTGTTAGCTGGATAGCTTTCGTTGGTGGACTATTCTCAGTCCAGCAGTGACACTGAGGTGTTTAAAACTCCAGCAGTGTCTGATTCACTCACACCAGCACAACACACACTAATACACCCCCACCACGTCAGTGTCACTGCAGTGCTCATTGAACGTTTCTTCCTAAATGAATGATGTTAATAGGGGTTTGGTCTCTGCTCTTCTGGGATGGCTTTATACTAGATATCAGAACATTTGTTGTGAGGATTTGATTGCATTCAGTCACTAGAGCATTAGTGAGGTCAGTCGCTGGATGTTTGATGATTAGTTCTGAATCACAGATGCCACACCTACTCATCCCGAAGCTATTGGATGGAGCTCCATCACTCCATAGGGCACAGTTTCATTGCTCCATAGCTCAGTTCTGGGGGGCTTTTATATCCATCCTCCAGATGCTTGGCATTGGGCATGGGGACCTTGGACTCATCATGCCCAGCTGCTCCAGAGCATCGCATTCCACTGGCAGTGCTTTTCTGTGGAGGTTATGCAAGCTGTATCAGCAATGGGTGCACCTTAAAGTAGCCGTGTTCGTGTTCACGAATTAGAAGGAATGTCTGGATACATTTAGTAATATAGTGCAGCACTACTGTAATGTTGGTAAAGATTAACAGACGGTATATTGTGCAGCTGCAGTGAATGATTGTCCTAAGCAGTAACACTTTCTTTCTCCTTCTTTTATTACACTATAAACATTGTTTGCCAGGTCAATGTAAAAAATGACCTAGCAATGTAACTGGTTTTATTCAGGTCCAATAAATACTTACAGGAAACATTCATGTATTCAAGATTCAGTTTGCATGAGTGAAAGTCATGTTTTGCATCAGTTCAAACCTGAAAAACAGTTGTTCATCTTCTAATCTGTCCCACTTTTTATGGTTTTGTTGTAAACTGGAAAATGACAGAATGTCACTGCCAAAGGAATTTCCACTAGCCCCTTTAACGCCTTCGGTTTTGGTATTCCGATCACATTCTTGTTTTTGTGGTAATAAATAAAGTCCTAAAAAGCAGAGTTTGTGACTGCCTGAAGTAGTATTTCCAGAACATTACTGGTCTGGTTTTTGACTAATCCAGAATGAGCAGGATCAGGTAGCGGAGAGAACGGCCTCCTGCACTTTACAAGAGCCTTTTGTGAGAGGAGAGCAGCCGCGGTTCTGCCCCAGAGACCAGCGACTGTTTGAAACTGTGCTAGTCTCGAATGTTAAATGCCAGCGCTGCGATTCAGGGGGATGGACCATTATTCTGGTTCAGCACATTCCTTGTGTTTATGTGAGTGTGTGTGTGTGTGTGTGTGTGTGTGTGTGTGTGTGTTCATTCTTGTAGTGCTGTATTTGTGAGGACCACATGTCCATAGAGCATCTATCTAAAATAACCTTTTGGACACTGAGGTTAAGGTTAGGGTACAGTAATACAAAGATCAATAGAACCCTATGAATGTCCTCACAAATATAGTAAGACGTGTGTGTGTGTGTGTGTGTGTATGTGTGTGTGTCTGTCTGTCTGTCTGTCGAGCAAGATTTGTTTTCATTTCGTAAACAAGTGCAAACAGCCTCATATTGTGGTCCAATTAGGCCGGATATTTTGGCGCTTGCACTTCCCTCTTTAGCTCTGAAACCGTAGACATCCTACCATGTAGTTAGTGAAGAGTTTCAGGTGTAATTTACGACCAGAATACCCAGTGTTTACCCCACCCTGCAAGGAAACGCTTTATTCACAGATCCTGCATTTTCTACCACAACTTCCTGTATCATACTGCAGCTGCATTGCAAGCAGTTCCAAGTATCTCCTTGATGTCCAGTTTGTGCATAGAAAGTAGAACACAACCCTAATATAATACTTATATATCTAGTCACTATGCATTAGTAAAAGCTACATATTCCTTTGTGACAAACATGATGATTATATGATGTTCTGATATTGAGCAAAATGTTTTTAATGATGTACAATGCAATGTGAGTCATTCTTATGAAAGCCCAGTCCGTCCTCACTCTGTGGGTGTGCTTGTGGTGTGTGTGCAATCAATCTATTTTTAAAGCTGTAGTTTGACAAAAAACAAATGTACACAACTTTCCTCTGAATACAATCTGCCAAAACATGTCTGGTGTCCAGATTAATTATAGACTTGCTCCAGTGCAAAACTAAACGAGCAAAATACCGTATCGGCGCTGATACTGTCATTCACGCTGTCAACGATGTGTTGTGCTGCAGTGGGATCTCAAGCCTTTCGTTTCAACAAAGCCAGGTAACCTGTAGCTCAACTGCTTCTACTGTTAGCAGAAATGACGAACACTCTGATACTTAGTGATGTTGTATGAACAATACACGGTGTTTGAAAGCCAAAGAGCCTGTGTGATTACATGAACACAACACAGGTTTATCTTGTTCAGGTCTGTTTGTACTTATTTTGCATGATAAAAATATTCAGCGTTTGCATCACTTAAATAGGTTTCATAATTTAATAGTAATAAATCCTAATTATATATTGTAAATAAACAAAAAGGTTAGTATCTGAAGTGGCCTCCAAAAAAGGGATTAGTGAATTTAGCTTGACCTGCATTGAATCAAAAAGCATGCATAAACACAGTTCTACCTTATTAAATTTGTACTTGTTCCAAATCTGATCCCTGCCACCAATTCCAAATTTGCTGGGAAAAGCTGATGCATTTTTTTTTTAAATGGCAACCCATCTTCTCTCATACAGCACCTTCGGGTGCTTCCTTCATATTCATATTCAGGTGTGACTGCTTGACATGTTCAAGATTTTCAGAACATTTAACAACGTTTCTAGCCTTAAAATGCTCCTGTCCCGGCTGATTTGTAAAATGTTGCAGGCATCAGTTTCAGTGTGTGTATTTGCAGAAAACAGTGAAGCTGATAAACCATTTTGCTTGCTACCTATATATATTCCAACAGGTGAATGTCTTTCCTTCAAACGTTCTATGTTTTTTTAGTGATAAAATGTTAAATATAAAATATAAATATTGAAATATTGAGATTTATAAGCTAGTTAAATAGAGTTAAGATCGGTATCAGTTATCAGGTGTAGAATGTATAGAAAGGGATAGAGTGGCGTCGGTGCATCCCCCAATAATAACAGATAATGAACATATAAAGCCATTAGTTGCATGCACACTGCATGCTTAAACCAACATCACGTCCTACATGTGCAAATGGACTTAGTAAAAAACAATAATAGCAGTCATATTGAAACCTGAATTTTGTCCAGACTTCTGTATGACAGCCGTTGTGATAATATGTATTCGAGATTAATTCACTCTGTCTCCTTTGAGGTGAGTGTGTGATGATATAGGTGTCCCATTTTCATGATGCTAACTGGTCTGATGTCTAGATACTTTAACCTTGTACCTCCAGTGCAAAAAGAAGCACACTTTGAACACCAGGGGATTTTGAGCTATATGCTTGAAGTGTTTTAAAGTGTAACTCAGTGAGTGAAGGGTTAGCAGAAGAGAAAGCAGGTCAGGCTGATGAACTTTGCCGTGTAATAAAGCAAGATGACAATAGAGCAGTCAGGGTTGGGTCAAGTGGAGGAGTTTGTGTTGGAAAGCAATGAAAGTGTCACAAAGCTGTGCTAGTTTGGTCGGTTTATGCACGTAACAACACCACACCTATGGAAAAGTCAGTTGGGATCGGTGTTTGTAGTCGCGAGGGCGTGCTGTTCTTGGAAGTCCGGTGCTTTCTGCAGCTTTACTCCCACAGTCCACAAATTTCATCTATAGTTTTATTTTGCTGCTGTGCGTTTTAGTGCTTAAATTCACAAATTAATTTTAGGAGATGTCGTAGTACTGGATGGTATTAAATATATATATATAACTGTAGCAAAGTTTATGAACTCATGCTACTCTGTCCTTACTACTGTCTTACTACTTACTACTGTCTTATCTTGCTGACCTGACCGGGCATGTTTTGGATGGACTGTTCTGTTTTGCTTCTATTAAAATGACACCTATAGAGCCTAATACAGTGTTGTAAATGTTCACCAGAGGGGAAACTGGTTTTATGTATTTTGCTCTATTCTTTTGAATACTATCTGAATCACTCAGCCAGTGACACACTCATGTGGACACACTCATGTTGAATTATTCAGCAATAAGTACCCCATTTATCTTTCCACAGGTGATAAAAGGTGGATTTGTCCTCTTGTTTAGTGTTTTCTTGGGAAGATGGCCTGCCCTAACAGGAAACCTACATGTTGTTGATGAGCTTAGTCATGGCCAGAAGTAAAACCACTGTAGTGCGGGTTCACATTAAGTAGCCAATACCAAAGACTACAAAATAAGTAAAGCCCAGCCTTTTTAGTAGCAGAGAAGGATTAAAGAAATGAACTTGGAGGACTTTTAATGCCTCATAAACCCAAACTTTAAACAGCACCTGCACATTGTTGGTGCATAGTGAAACTACATATGTCTGGGTTTTTATTGGTACAAGTAAATGGAATGCATACAGCCACAAGGTCACATACTGTAGATCATAAAGCCATATTACAACCAGATCTATAGAGTTTATTCATGTATATAACAAGAAAGATCAAATAGATCAGCGGTGCTCTGTCCTGATCCTCAAGATTGGGTGATTAAAACATAAAGTCTCTCAGGACCAAGATGGGGCACCCCTGATATTACCTGGATATTACCAAAAGACCTTATAGATGAGTGAGTGTGTTTACATGCACTTAGTAATCAGATAGACAGATAGAAAATCAGATCTTGTCAGTAATCTGATCTGCACGTTTACATGCACTCAGGGAATCAGATATAGGCAAAACTCCAGATCTGAATGAGTCAGACAGTAATCGAATTTTAGCTTTGCAGCCAACCAGTAAGCTCACAGAAGACAGGATGTAAATGTAACGTAACGTAAAACTCAGACTTCATGCTGCTTTTTTATTTGCCGGAAAATATGAACATGCATCATCTAGAAGATAAAGCATATTTATATCCTTAATTTAAGCGCTTGTAAACAGACTCTGTGTTTCTCACAGAGTCTGAAAGCACTGAAATGTGCAGGACAGGATAAGTTATTTATATTTGATTATATAGTTTATTATAAATATAGTTGATTATATTTGCAGTGTCCACTTTGGCTGTGTTTCATGGAGTCAATGTTCTGGATTCCAAACCCATCGGAGTGCAGTGAATGACTGTGACAGGATCACCCTGACCGTACGCTGATATCTTATAACCTTCATAATGATGAGTTTGGGAAAGCAGGTGCTGACTGTTCATGTGCTCTGTGTGCAGATGATGTGTCGGCTGGGAGCAGTGCAGAGTTTCCAGACAGGCTCTCTCTAATGGAGGTCCGGCTGCAGGCGCAAGAAGATGAGATCACACTTCTTAAGTCTTCATTGGCCGACGCGTTGCGCAAGCTCCGCCTCCATGACCAGCAGATTCCACTACTTAAACAGCAACTAATTGCAGGTAAGAGCGTCTGTGTAACTGTTTTAATATGTGAATGTGTATACTCTTTTTAACAAGACTTGTTATTAATGAGATACTTATTATTAATTTTATTCTTAATTTATTCTTAAGCTAATTATTAAAATATATATGCAAAATATACTACTGTAACACAATGACGAGCATTGAGGTTTTACTTCTGCTTTGTTCTACATTACATTTGATTGTGTTTGGTTTATAAATAAAAAATTTATTAATCAACAAAACCAAGACATGTTCATGGTTTAATGCTGTTTTGTGACAATTTTGGGGAATTTCTGCATTTGAAAATAGCCCAAGAATGATTTCCTTTACTTTGAGTCTTTTTAATCTTTTTACACCCCTACTATTCATTAATATGCTCGCCAGATAGAAAATGAGTCACCTTGTGTGTTTAAAGTGTTAGTAACTTCAGGCTCCTGCAGATGGCGCTGCACAAGGATGATCAGGCAATAAATACCTGCAGGGTGAGTGACGGGATTCATAGTTTGAGAAGAGGTTGTACAGTGCAGTGAATGCCTCGTTCCATGTGTGGAAAATGGGCCGTAAAGCAGATGTTAATGATTGAGTGATTGCATCTGGCCACGCCAAAGTCCATAGTGTGAAGGAAGTAGCTGAATCTGCAGGTGTGTGGAAGTGTACGGTCATACGGGTCTACCAGCAGTGGCTATAATCCCAGTCTGCAGGAAACTCTCCTTAGAATTGTGCCAGGGAAGGCATCCACCAAATCTGCCCAACTGTGCAATTCTTTGATGCAAGAGTTTCTGAACACTGACGTGGCCTACATCTAGAAACTTGTCCAGTACATGCCAGATCGAATCACAGCTGTTATTCATGCTTGTGGAGGAATTACAAGGTATTAGATACGTTTCAGAAACAAGTGGACTAATTTTTTGTCTGGTGAGCTTATGTGCCTGCTATTTTGTTGAACTTGCATGAATAATACATATAGCAATAAAATATATGTGTGTTTGTGTGTGTCTGTGTCTTTGTGTGACCTCAGTGAACCCTGGTGCAGCTCGAGTGTTGAATCAGTCTTTTAGCATTGATGGATTCTCCAAACCATGTAGGCTCTCAACCAGCTCTCTGGATGGTCTGCATCACCCAGTCAACAGGTACCAGCACACAAGCTACTGATCACTGTAGTGCTTTTTCCTTTACTCCTGTTTGCAGAACGTCATTCTCTTAAACTTTTCCCTCGTTCTACAGAATGAAGAACATATAATTCTGTAATTATATAGCTCTAAAAGACCCTTAAACATTTATGTAATTATAAATTGCTAAAAGCCCTCGCTGTCAAATCTAGGTCACCACAAAGCTAGTAACTGTAAGTGCGACGCACGTTTATTTAATAAACTGTTAAATCAGTTTGTTTGAAGTCAGAGCTGCTGATCAACAGCCATGGTCATACAAAAGCCTCTTTCTGCTGCGCTTCCCTGGAGAGACGAGTTGCTCAAGTAGAACTGAAGCACGCTTGTGAGAAATGCAAGACGCCCGCCCACACATTTAGTACAACAAAGAAACGGCACAACATTCCTTGGCACACTTATAGCCTGGGACAACTGAACATCTTCCAGCAAAAGAAGGAGAGTGAGAGAAAACTTATGTACCATGTGACTTTGGTTTCATGTTAATGCTCAGTTAGTGGTGTTTCTGGCTTGCTTGGTTTGGAAGAAAAAGCCATCCTTTGGAGAGCAGTATTCAATGTTGCTATTATTGAAAGAGATGTTGGAGGTGGACACACAATTAGGCAAACAGTTCTTTGAGTCTTTTCAAATCCGCGTCAGTGTAATCTTATTTGATGTTTAAAAAGGAAAAAGCAAAGGTTAAAACATCCAAAATAAATCAGAAGTAGAACATAATCACTTTAGGTGGAGTTCTGAATGTACTGTGTAAAAGTCAAACAGTGCTTCACACAGCCAAATAAAACATTGCCGGACTCTGTAGGCTACAGGCGCTTGTTATGTTCATATTGTCGTAGGTATTCTATTTATGGACGTATTCTGTAAACACAGGACGTGGCATTTGGTGCGTAATTGCTGTGTAGGATCCTGCAAAATGCAGCCTTGAATGTTTTGCTTAATTCAGCTCATTTAAAATGTTTTTGTGATAAACTGAGGACAAGCTGATTCGGCATTCTCCAAAGACGTTGTAAAGGTATCATACTTCTATTCAAAGAGATCTTCTGCTATATTTAGTTTTTTTCCAGGAATGCGTTGGTACATTTTGAGTTATGTTGTTTAGTTTTATAGAGTGAAATGGACATTTCTCTCCAACACTGTGAAGTCCAGTTTACTTGCTTGTTTTTGCCTCAGTGCAAAGACATCACGAGGCATATTGTCATATCATCTTATGATCAATCTAGGGACTGGAGCTCTAGTCCTGTGCTCACTCCAAACCTCTTGGCTCACAGTTCACTGTTTCACAGTCATTCTAACAGCAACACGGTTCAGTGGAAGAGAAGTTAACTTGGGCTGTAACATTGAGTTAATAAAGTATATTAGTCATCACCCGTGTGGGTTATGCAATAAATGCATGTGACATCATATGCTTAAAAACAGGAGTACTCTAGAGCGCTCAGTAATGTTCGTCTGTTGTATGCAGTCATTTTGAAATTAAGGGGTCTTTTACTTAAAGGGTGGTCATTTAAAAGTGTAGGAGCTTATTTCACTGATTGAACAAATGGAACTTTCATACACTGACATACTAAGCGTCATGTGATAGCAGTATGTAAATTAAACCCCCCGTTCAAATTCTGATTATTAATGTGGCCTTGCCATGAGCACGCTGGCCAGGGTTCAGCCTCACTCACAAGACTCCCAAACCGACTCCTGAAGTAACACCACTTTATAATCGGTTTACATACTGCTATCCTGTGACTTTTGGTATGTCAGTGTATATGTGGCTTCATTGGCTGAAATCTCCCATGTTGTTAACTGTGATCCTTAAATGATTGTCAGAGAAGAAAAAGCTTTTTTTTAAGTCATTAGTAAGAAATTAGGAAGTTTGTTCAATAAAGTGTTGCTTTTTATAAAATGCTTGGATGTTCAAGGACTGTATACATGCAGTCTTACATGTATTTTTATCTATCTATCTATCTGTCTGTCTGTCTGTCTGTCTGTCTGTCTGTCTATCTATCTATGTATCTCATGCAAAAACGATGGGTTTTATGACTGTGTGTGTCTGTCTTCAGCCATGTTTCTAACTCAACTGAAAACGGGGAGGGCAGTAGAGCCCACTCCGTGCCCAGCCTGAAAGCAGGCACTAGTGAAAGGTCGACCCAAACTGACCCCTGGACCCCTGAGCCCATGAAGATGCCACTGACCTCTTCCAAGAGCCTCTGTCTGGAGGACGCACTTCCAGAGGGGGTTTCTCTGATGGAGGAGGCGCTGAACAAGCTCCACCAGGAGACCCAGGAGGAAGAGAACAACGAAGAGGGTCGAAGCTGGCGCTCTGTGGTGGAGGACCCCATCCAACCCACAGATATCAGAACACTCCAGCAGCAGCAAAGCAAAAGCAGTGAAGACAGCCAAGGCTCATCCCCACAAACACCAACCTCCAGCTCTCCAGCTCCCCCTAAAGAACCTTCCAGCAGCTCCCACACAGGACCCCTCTCCCCCATTATGGAGGGCGAGAAGACACTGTGGGTTTAAACTTCCGCTCAAACCGACCGCACTCCTCTCTGCATGTCCTCACTGCTTCTGGGCTTAGTTCTGACTCTAACCCTATAACTTATGCTACTGCAAGTCTGAGTATTATCACCTAGAGGACGTTGCTGTTTTCCAAGATGCAGTTTAGCCTCTTAAACAGCCTGCATGCGGGATTAGGTTTCTGTAAGTAATTACTTGCAAGTTTCATAGTAACTACACTGCAGAAAGTGGTATCTTGGCAAGTTAAATTACGTTACATCAAGTCACTGTATCTAACATTCCTAATTTTGAGATTGTTGTGAGAATATCATGAGACCATTTTTCTTTTTTTCTAGACATCTTTCACTTAACTCAGTTAACCACTGAATTATCTGCATTTTTCATTGAAATAAGCATAATTATTGGTCTAAGGAATAAGATACAATTACTTTAAACAAGTATAAACATCTAGCAATAAGAAAAATGATCAAATTACTTTTAGATTCCTGTAACAATCTCAAAAGAAGAAATATTACAGACAATTAAACGAGATTTGAGATTTAATTTGCTAAGACATCTTTTTTCCATATAATTACCAAATAATTCATAATAGTTACTTTAATAATAATAGTTACGAAGAGTTATTGCATTGTAGTGATAGTAATGGTATAGTTACCTTAGTTCATATTATCAACATTGATACTACTGCTTTTGATACTATTGATACTACTGTAGGCTAGTTATAGCAGTAAGACTTTATATTATAGCTGAGTAATAAAACCTGAGGCTTATGAGTTTATGACCCATTTTGGGATTTTAAAACAATATGAACGGATATTACATTTTAGGGCTGGTTTTGTGCAGAGCGATTATTCCTAGAAGGATAATGATTGCAAACAGAAAGACTACACTAACATAGTGTTGTAGTCCGCAGAAAGCCACAAAATGTGATAGTCTTAGTCCAAGACCAGGGTTAATTAGTTATTACAGACCAGCCCTGCCATTTTTAGTGAGAGCTTGTTGCTATATATAGACAAGGATAAGTATAGTGTATGGAGTCAGTTGAAAGCCTAATTGCAAGTTGTTGAGTAAGCTGCAACTTTGAAAAAGCTCTAAACACAGCCCTCCTCTAACTACAGGGTGTAAATTTGTAAAATGTGTACAGTCTTGACAAGACACTTGTAATTAGATTACTGGGGATATATGCGATTCTATGGACAGACTTAAGTGTCATTCAGTGTGATAAGAAGAATTTCCACTGGAAGCTGTTTTGTTAAGGGCAGTGCCAGTGTTCATGTGTGAATTTGGAGGCTGTTTATGATACAGAATGTGAGTGTGACTGAGACAGAATTTGGCTCCATTTCAGTGCTGAAAGATGTGTGAGTGAACAATTAGATGAAAAATGTGATAGACAAAGGGGCCGTTGGAGATCAGCGTAGCGTACGCACGCAAAATTAGTGCAGGGGTAGGGCTCTAGACCTCAGGACAGATTCACAACATCAGCAGCAGAACCCATGGTCTGCTGGAGAATATAGAGCAGATGAAGTCATTGCTCGGGCGTAAATTGGTGTGAGGAGGATGGAAGTGACTGTTTAGAGTATTTTTTAGATGAACTGGTGAAGCACCTTCCTCCACAGTTTAGTGCCAAACGAGACAATTCAGGGGTTATGTTTGCATCTTGGACTGGAACAAACCTTAACAAAAATGTAATGACTGCTGGGCAATGCTGGTTTCAGATTTGATTGCGATCATACTAACCCAATCACGTCTTACCTAACCTAATCCTATATCCCTGCACATACATTTGAATAATGTTTTTTTGATTAATTGTATTTCATAAGCTCTTCCTTCTGCATGTGTAACTTTTGGTGATCTTTTTATGAATATTTCTTGATTAACAACCACGATTTTTCAATAGATGTGTGCGTGTGTGTGTGTGTGTGTGTGTGTGTGTGTGTGTGTGTGTGTGGTCTGATCAGAGTAGTATGAATGACATTAAGTAAGAAGTGCATATAGAACAGAAAGTCTATTGTTGATTACTTAATAACTTGGTGCACTTTGAAACAATTGTGTTCTCAGCTTGTGGCTATAAACCTCCTTTACTAGTTAGCTACATTAGCCTTGTAGCTGTAAAGCAAAAAATGAAGAAACAAACTTCAGACTTTAGTATAAATTATATTTTTGGCGGTTTAACTATTTAATTTGTGTCATGCGTCAAAATGGTTCTCCTTGTAGAAGACTGGCTAACAACTCTGCTCGTTCTAAGACGATAACTAATCCAATCGCCTTATTTATTTATAATGATATCCAGCCTTAGGGTTACTGAAAGCGTTGTATGTTTTATTTAGCTTTTGTCAAAGACAAAACCTGTTTTTTGCACTACAAAGGCCTGTTTATGAAAGGGCCAGGTGTTTTTTAGAAGTCAAAAAGGAACAGCATAACAGCATAAATGCGATGGTTAGTGTACTACCGTGCTGTAGAAACATATACGTGAAATAAAATGGCATTCTTTAGGTAGTTTGTGATTTTCTGTCTGCTCAAGAAGAACCAAAGAAAAAAAATTAAACTATCTGCTCTATATTGAATTGTATAGCGTCTTATTCTTCTGCATTGCATTATATCGTGTTGAAACACACTGTATCGCAATAGGAGATAATCGTATCATATTGCGTTAGTAGTTGCTTCGTATGTATCTTTACTGTATCAGATTGTGGGCAGTGCATCGAAATGTGTATCGCATCAGCCACAGTGATAGAGAAGCACATCGCTAGTGCACGTGTGTCCTTTGTAATCGACTTTATAGCATAGTGGTGAAGTTACTCACTCTACACGTAGGATACCAAATTCAATCTTTCCTGCTCTTAATGTTCAGCGTAGCTCCACTCTATATTTCTGCCAGTCTAACTGCATCACTTTTTGCTGACAATAAAAAAATAGATGGTTGATGCAGCCCTGCTCTGTTAACCTGATACGTGCTCTTTTACAAGCTACTTCATTAGCATAGTTTAAATCATAACGCAGTTTCAGAGAGCTGCGAAAAATCTTTTACGTTCATAGTTGTTTCACTTCCCTGTTTGTTGGCACCAATGTGCCATTTCCTGTTCCGTGTTTCTTGTATTGGAGAACATATGGAGCTTTTAGGGGAACAGGAAACGGGGTGTGTTTCAGAGGAAACAACCCCTGAGCGCACATACGCTCACACCCGCTCACACCCGCTCACAATGCATTTTGAGTGTTCAGATGCGCTCATGTGTTCAGCTGAAACAGTGCAATCACTCTGCGCCTAGCCTCATGTTGTTGAGCTCCTATAATCTGACTGAGGGAGTGAAACATTATACTTTCTTTAGCACTAATGATGATGATGATGATGATGATGATGATGTGATGCTTTTAGAACTGTTCCGTTCTTAATTCACTTCTGTTATGTGTTTTATAACTCTAAGCTACTTGCAAAAAAAAATAATGTAAATCTTGTAAAGCCAAAGTTTGGTTAAAAATTCAGTGTACTCGTTTTATCTGATCCCAAATGCAGTTGAAAGAAGTGTTTGGTGTCTGAAGTTTGCTTCTTTGTTTTTGCACTGGAACTACAAGGCTGATGTAATGGAAATAATGGATAATTATGCAGTTGTTAATAGCATGATGCAATTAGCATCTGCATGCCTAAATCATCACGCACTTAAGACTTTCCTGAAACTGCACTGAGTTGGTAAGTAATCACAGATAGACTTGCTTATGTGGTTTCTGACACTGTTTGACTTACTGTTATGTATGAATGGACAAAAGTGGCATGCATAGCTACAAACAGCATGAACAGTCTGATTAATGCTGTCCATGAATTCACAATGTGCTGTCACTCTAAAGGGGGAATTCGATTATTGAGACATACAGAGCTAACCAGAGGGGTTTGTGACATGGTTCGTTGTAGAGGACGTATAGGCTCAGACTTCCTTACAGTGGTGTTGACAGTAAACAGGTTATGTCGAGAACCCAGATATGGACGTTTTACTTCCTGTCCAAATGACCAATGAACTTGCACATACCATCCGAATTTTATGGGTAATGTGGCTAATGATGAAATAGTAGTAAATTTGGAAAAACCCAATAACCCTTTTCACCGCCACTGTAACAAGTCTGAGGGAGTTTCTCTACAGTGAAATGTTTCACATCAGATCACTCTGAATGACTTTGTTTACATCTTATGAAAACAGAAATTTAAAAACAAATTGGAATTCCCCTTTAGGACATATGTCATGTGGACACTGATTGTTGGACTTTGTATGTAGGATGAGGAGAAATAGCGAGAAACTAAGCAAGGACACCCAGGACAAAGCCAAGCAGAGAATGCCAAAGAAAGCTGCATCTTCCACCAACCTACTCACCCGGTCACCAAGCCTGGAGGGGTGAGTCAATCCACACATACACTGAGTCGTCTGGACTGTCCTGAAACATTAGTTAAAAGAAGCTAAAGCTTGAAAGTGAAGTGATGCTGTATACAAATCATATTCTTTAAATCTAGTAATTAGATTCATTCAAATACACCACTGAGAGATTACTAGAGCCTTGCTTTTTGCATATCCTCTATATTCATGGTGATGAGAAGATTGTTTCAGGTAAAATATAACTATGACTTTTTGAATTTTTTCTATGACCTTCGTCTCCATTCTAACCCAGTTAAGTACCAGTAGATTTTTTTGGTGTGCAATAGTGTGCGGCATGGAGATTACACTTCCTCTACAGCAGGGCTACCCAAAGTTGCCTAACCGTGCCCCCTCCCCGCAATCCGTCAGACAATGAGAGTACTTTTAATGTATATATTATTTTTTAGCTTCTGATTTTCATTTTAAAAAATCATGGACGCTTTATTTGCGTAACCCGAATAGCGTTTATTATTACTTTTATCTATAATGTTGCAGTGTTTTTTCCATAAACACTGACGGGTAAATAAAGCAGATAAGTTGTGCTAAATAGCCAATTGCCACTTATTTTCAATATAACTCTTTATCTGATTTCATTTTGGTTTTATGTGAATAAGCACCTTGGTCACTTAAAATAGTAGTTTGGATCATAGCTCATAGAAAGTTCATGTTTACACCTGCAGTGTAACAGTGTGAGCTTCGGTTTAAAAAAAAAAAACACAGATGTGAAGAATTTCCCTTGAATTTCCCATGTGCCTTGTGTGTGAAGAATCCATTTTTCTCCAGTTTTAAAAATATAGTTTTAAACATGTAACCTGCCATGCTAGTCTGCTGTTTTGTCTTTTTTGCCTCTCAGCCAGGGTTGGGCAACAGGCATGATAAATTATGTTACAGTATGTCACACTGTGCTTGCGTACGCTGAGCATATAATGATTTAATGGAGATCATCAGTATTTAAAATCACTCCCCAGCCACGTGCTTAGTTAAAAAGAGAACATAATTAAGTCTGTTTAATTAGGTGCAGTGCAGCGCAATGTGTAAGACAGAATCAAATTAACGAATTTATAGTTTCTGTTGGTTTTTATTGTGATATTATGTTTTTGCCAAATTGCCCACCTCTACTTTCAAGCTACTACAAACTTTACATTTTGGGCTCTAAAATAAAAAGCCTTCCTCTAGCCGTTTTACAGAAGAAGTCATTCCATGTTCTACGTTCTGTTGTTTTGCACAACCAGAGGGATTATCTGGACCACTAACTGTTCTTTTTTTTTTGTTTTGATTTCCTTCCACAGCCGAGCTAAAGACCTTCTCTCAAACACAGGTAATAAAAAAACTCTCACCATTCTTCCTCCTCACACGTGCCTCAACAGCGTAGTGAAACCCATGCTGATTTACTGCCTGTTTGGGTCCTGACCCAGGGCTGGCTCCCTGGTCTCCAATAGTCCACTGCAGCTCATCTGGAAATGACTTCACTCCACACTCTTCATAAATGCACGCTGTCATCTGTCTCGCCTGTCTTCACCAACACTCGCTCTGTGCACAGGCAGGATCTTTGCATGTGGTGCTCCAGGAAAAATACCCATTCCTTCTATTATCATATACCTTTGGGTGTATTCGGTTGCTGAATGATTGAGGCTGACCTGGGAAAATTGACATAATTCTTTGAAAATCTGTTAAATGACCCCTTTTAACCCCGGTCAATAGGCCTACATATTTGGTTGGCTGATACTTCAGCCCCAAATGAAATCACCAGGCAGTTTTCCTTGGCACGTCGCATTTAAAGGAATCTTTTAACAGCTTGGAAGTTTAACAGTTTTAAGTAATTGAATAGACACAGTCTTTTGATGGGTTTCTCAAATGTCTTTGTTTGAGTTTGAATCAGAAATTGCATTGGGCAAAATAGTTTTATGTCTCCATTGCTTGTACAGGTGGCCTCTGTTGTGAGTGACCTGACAAAAGAGCAGGTGCAGTCTGGTTGTTTTATTTATGCATATGGACTATTCTTCTAAACTGGTTCAAAGTCAAATGCAGTTATTTTACTACAATAAAGGACTAAACATTCCATGTTATCGCTACCTAAACAGTAAAAAGGGCTGGAATTCCAACTAAATGTTTTAGGTAGCTGAGAAAAGTGGCTTCTGTGGGAGGGAGTTTCTCCCTCTGGAGTATACTTTGGACTTTATAACTTTGTAGACCGTATACATGCACGAAAAGCTACAACACACTAAAGAAAAGGGGGAAACCGGAACAGCATAGTGTGCCGTGCAATTGGGCATGCAGTCAGTTTTTACACACAAACCAAGACAGTCAGAAAGACATTGTCTTGGGGGATCACCGACTAAACAATCATTCACGCATATTAAAATATCCAGCCAACACCTGCCTTTTGGTCAAAACCATGAAAGAGGCCAGCAAAAGCTGCCACGACATGGTACAACACTCTGGTACAGATATGACTGTAAGAGGGGTGTGTGCATGTATGTACAGGGTGCAATTTAGTTTGCAAACATACCCTTAGTCTCAGCAGCGCTTAGAGAACCTTACAGTTCCTCACACTGCTGTGAAAGAAACTGGTCTGCTTTGGAAACTCTTGTAAAAATAGGTTCCTAAATTTCCCTAATCGTTCTCAGCTTGAATCGTTCAGTTCTAGGGGAAAAACAACTTTAAATTGCTATGCAACCTTGTTTAGTACCTTATTAATTCCTCAGGGTACATGCAATGTAAATATACCCTCATAGGTACGGCAGTGGTCTTTAGACTAAGTTTATCGAGGGGGAAAGATACATATTTATACCGTTTTACAACAGAATGTTGTACAGAACAGGAAAATAAAACAGAGCAGTTGAAGTCAAGATCAGGTGTCTGGAGACAATACAGCATAAATATGATAACATTAAAATGTTGTTTCATTTTGTTCCCTAACTAAAAGTACTGAAGACATACCCTTGAATGTACCACCCTCTGTGACAGATATAGTACCTTTTTCTGAACATATTCCTCCACATGTTCCTGTATGATTTATGCTACAAGTATGGTCCCCAACTAACGGTACTGAAACTAACCTTTGAACGTACCACCCCAGTGACAGGAGGGGAGCTGCACCATCTGTAATGTTCTTTAGGGAGCTAAAAGCGGTTCATCTATGTTCTCTGACATTGCTCCAGAGAATCCTTTTCGGTGCATTTCTTTTTTAAGAGGTCATCTTTATGCTGCTTGCAGTTTTGAAGGACCAAGGAATGTTTAGATCAGGGATGCACGAAATGTAGCCTGCAGACCAAATTTCACCTAAAAGGATGTTTGATTTGGCCTGCCAGAAAGTTACCCTAACCCTACATCCTCATTCAATAATAGAACAAATATATTTCAGTAGTATATACCTTATTAAATTCTCAGTTAGGCCTTAAGGCCTCCCCATAGACCAAACCCGTATTTCCTTACAGTGTGACACGTGTTTAAACACACACCTACACACCTACACACACACAGGGACACACGTACACACTCTACTGCAGTAACAGACACAGGAGAGTTTGTTGCTCCAGGCTCCAGCTGGAAATTCACTGGCTGTGGTTGGTTCTGTGTTACCGCACTACTCATAGCTATCTGACAGAAATGATGAATGCCTTTTTCCTCAGCCACAAGAGCCAGAACCTAATGGCTGAAGTTTTCCCGGTGCCGTCTGTCCCCTATCATTTTTGCATATGTTGGATCATCTATGTCGCCTGCATCCTGAAATTCTGGGAAAAGGAAGCGAGCGCCGTTATGTGAAATGACTGGCCTGGAAGCGTGCTAGAATTCCTCCGGGGTCATACTGACACTTTTAGGACATGTTGTCAGGTTCAGATTGTCTTAGCAACTGTATGTCTACGCAGTGGCACTGACACTGACCTGGCTCAGACCTGGACTGAAGTACCCTGTCAGAAGGGATGAACATTCTTTTGTAGTCCAGGATTAGGCTGGTAGGATTGCTTTTACCAAGTAGAGAGTATGAATATAAAAACCCCCAGGAATAATAATTTTTCATCTCTGCCTGTTTTCTTCCCCATAAAAATCCTCTGGTTATAAAATACCCTGCATTATGTAATACGTCCAAACAGATCACCGTCACTGTTTAGACGGAAATCAAGACAGCTTGGCCTGCCAAGTGTGAGACTGTTTTCTTGGCTCTCACTTTTTATTGTCATACCGCTGCAGTGGACACAGATGCGCTTCCCTGCCGTGAGTTATTCAACTCCCACAAGATCTGTTGTCGTAATCAGACTCCTTCCTTTATTTTCTCCTTTGCTTATGATGTGGGCTATTTGAAAAGAAGATGCTCCAGGCTAGTTGGGCCAGGACAAGGGTGCAGGGCAGAGAGGGAGTGCCTGATGGAGCACAGTGTGATTTATTGTAATTTGCTGTAAATCTGTTTATCTGTCTTTCTGCAGGAACACAGGGCTCCAGGAGAGGAACACAAGGTAGGCTTCTCCATATTACTGTTCAGGCTAATACACAGAATGAGTCATATGCTGTAACCTGCGTGCGAAATGCCCCCCTGGTATTGAGGGGGTGGGGCCGGCTGGCTGCTAACTCACTTGGTGGTTCAGCAGTTCTTCCTCTGGAAATGCTCTTTTCTATTTTGGGCATTCCGATCTCATTCAGATCTTGCCCATACCCTCTTTTGTCTTCAGCTTGAGAAACAAGTAAAAATTCAGTCTTTATGGCATATATTCAAGATTATGGCATATTGCATACAGTTCCTCGGCTATGAAGAACCAACCAGGTCAGGGGTGTCCAGTCTTAACCGCAGTAGGGCCGGCGTGGCTATAGCACACCTGATTCTACTTGTTTAATGGGCTGGTCTCAGTCTTCATCAGCCGCTCATGTGTGTTTCTGCTGTGCTGGGATGAAAACCTGCAACCACACCTGTCTTATCCTTTGTAGATAAGACTGGGCACCCCTGAGCTGAGGTTCACTACAGCACCATCCTGAGGCAGACCTGTGATGCATCTTTATTTAGTTAGGGATACCAAAGACAGATGCTCAGCGATTGGTTGGTGAAGTAGCTAAACCGATTGACCCTTCTCTTAACTTGAATTTGAATGTCAGCATAACACAGTGATAAGTTTATTTTCATGGATCCCTGCCGGTCCAAGGGGTGGGGCTGTAACTTAGTTATAAGTAATAATAAATAAGTAATTAAATAAATAATTCATTAATAAGAGTTTAATGAAGGAAGCGACAGAAATGTCAGCATCACCCTGCTTCAGCATTTAAATACCTAGCTTTTCAAATGTCACCATATGTGTGACAGTTCATTGAGACAGTAGGTTGCCAAACACCTCACATTTTAAACCCTTGTCTTGATATCCTTCATCAGCACTCAAGCTTTCCAGCTGTTAAGCCATTTTAGCTCCACTGTTTTGTGTAGTTTGTGTATTTAACAGTCATTTAGAAAAGGAAAACTTCCAAAACTGTATTTAGGCTAAGCTTAGTCTTCATACAAAGAAAGACGAAAGGTGAAAATGCATCCAAAGCTTCAGAAAGTAGGTCTTTTTGTATTGACAAAACCTTTGCATATATGCTTTTGTAATTTGTTGAAATGAATTAGCCAGGAAATTAAAGTTTTAAGGTGATGCAGCAGTTTTGGTAGGGAGTGCATTTAAGCAGCTTTAAGGCATGCGATTATTACAAACCTCAAGATGTTTCTATTTATACTAATAGACTATAAAATGGTCAAAACTCCTGTTCAACACATCTGCTGGAGCTGTGCTGGGTCTTTCTCTAAGCAGTGGAAACTTGCCTTCTATGTGCCTCATATGAAATCTTTAATATATAATAATTTTTTTACATTAATATAATAATACATATTATTGTGTATGTAATTGCTTCATAGGTCAGTCAATCAAAATGTTCATCCGTGGTCGGCCGATCACCATGTACATTCCCTCAAACATCCAGAACTACGATGAGCTAAAGATGGACCATCCCTCAGAGAAACTGGACCTTGATTGGGTGTATCCACTGTCAATCATAGTCACTCAGGGCCATCTTTACTGAGTTGACACGTTCATGAGAAACAACTGCAGCTCTTTGATTTTACAGCCTCTGTAGTTTTGGGTATGAAGTGGGTGAGTGTCTGGGTTTAAAGTACCCTGGGGTAACATTGTGGTACGTTCTTAGACACTCAGATATTGTAGTTGATGGATTGTTTGGGTAGTAAGTAAGTCGTTGCTTCCTTTTTACAACCTGCATTCAGTTTCATTTCTAGGTAATTAGATAACACAGAGGTGTTCTACAGAAGACTCCAAGATCTTTATACAGCTTTTTGGCCTACCCGGTACTTAAAGATTCCTCAGATTTATTTTCCTTCTTATACATGAGACATTACAGTAGAATGTAGTGTGAGTATGTTGGTACGTACCACCATGTTACTCTAAATAATTTGTCTATTTTCCTTTTTAGCTAGAACTGGAAAAAAATCATGTTTTTGTTAAGCTGTCCTAGAACTTACGATCATGTTCTGTTTACATGGTAACTACCTGTAACTACCTGTATGCTTAAACAGTTAACACAGCTTAAGGGACTGTAAAATATAGCATTACAGAAATAGCAACATTACACTGTGATCCTTAACTCCCCGGTTGTAGCTATGGTTATCGAGGACGTGACTGTAGAGGGAACTTGTACATGCTGCCCTCAGGCGAGGCAGTGTATTTTATAGCCTGTGTGGTAGTTTTGTACCACGTCACCAAACAAACGCAGCGGCATTACCGCAAGCACACGGACTGTGTACGATGGTGAGTTCCAACTAGACACACTACACTGCACATTCTTACACAATTCTTACTGCCGCCTAGCAAGCTTGGCACACCCTCAGACAATGCCCAGCAACTACTGGAGGCCATGTAGGGGTGAGACCTCTCTTAACAGAACAGAGTGGCTGAGCTGACCAATCAGAGCACACTGGGCACATTGGGAAGCAGGGCTTAAAGACAGAGGAGCTCAAACAGAATGTTTCAGATGGAGAGTGAATACACACATACAGAATGAGAAAAAGTTGTGAAGTTTGTGGAAATTGAACCATGTAATTACGTTGTTGTTGTCCAAAAAAAAAAGCATCTCAAAAATGTTTTTCAGGAGAGGGCAAAAACCTGATTTAATTTTAATTTAAGTCAATGGAACCAGACTTTTTAAAATAAAAAAGTAATAATAAACTCAATTTAGCCACCTTGAAAAACCAATTTACTTCATTTTTTGCAAATAAAAGAGTCTGATGTAGCATGTAAACACTGTTAAATCAACACTGCATAAACAGCTAGTTTTCAAACATTGTATGAAGTATGCAATTTTTGTTGATTTTATAAATGAAAATTTAACATATGTTAACATATGCTCTGTAGGAACAATATCTGGACTGCTTTATGAATAAAGGACAATAAAGGCCACTCAACAAGAACAGTGCTCATTTACATAAATCCATCTTAAACGTACAGTAACTGAAACAGCCTGTTTAATTCTAAAGGATAAAGCGCGGTTGGAAAATGGTCACGTAAAATTGAAGTACAGCTGTTCTTGGCACATAAAATCACACAATGTGGTCCTCAAAAACAGACCACAGGGGAAAAAATAAAATACAAGAAAAACATAGGACATGGGCCTGTAGTGCTGCTTTTGAACACAGCCTTTTCTCTCTTGTGCTACAGTCTAGCAATCCATCCAGACAAGGTGCTTATAGCGTCCGGACAGACAGCAGGCGTGGATAAGGATGGAAAGGTGGGTTTAGAGAAAGGTTATTCAAACCAGATGACTTGGTTTATTTTTTCATGTATGGTGTATCGAACTTGTTTTCTTGCATGGCCTGTTTAACCTGCTCCGTCATTTACAGATTGCTAATATTGTATGTGTACGTGTGCATTTGTGAACCAGCCTTTACAGCCGTTTGTCCACATCTGGGACTCCACTACACTAGTCACCCTGCAGCAGATTGGCCTGGGCATATTTGAGCGAGGTGTCGGATCTGTGGCCTTTTCAAATGCGGTATGTGCTGCCTGCCTGTCATCATGCCAAATAAAAGTCATGTAAATAAACAGTTTTATAACCCAGAGGGTCATCTATGATTTTGCAATGTTTTCTTGTAGGATGCAGGAGCGTTTCTGTGTGTAATTGATGACTCCAATGAGCACATGCTGTCTGTCTGGGACTGGAACAGAAACACCAAAGTTGTTGAAGTGAAGGTATGTGGACACACACAATATGAAACAGATACTCTAAATATCCAGGCAGCCATTTTCGATTATACACTTATCATCAAAAGAATAGTTCCAGAAGGAAGTGTTGGATTGCAGTGCTATTCAGAGGGAAGATAAAGGTTACCAGGAACAATAAATGATGATAAATTTAGACTGATACAAGCCATATTTATTAAGCCACACATACAGAAGTAGTGTCTCTCAGACACCAAGTTTTATTCCTGTCAGTTGATTCCTACTGGGAACAACTATCCTTTTGATGATGAATGTAGCTGCAATCGAGTAATCTGTGATTATTTAGAAAACTGATGCTCGGAAAAATTCCGACTTACTAACGCTACGCCCATCAGGCTTTCTGCTGAGGCCACATGGGACCATCTGAAACACATACAGAAACACTAACAGAAAATACGGAACACAAAAGATAAAAAAGTTCAGTAACATTCATTCATCTTTAGAAGATGTTCAGTGCAGATGTACATGTTTGAGATCTGACAAAATGTGAATGTTGCCCAAATTAAAGTGACTGGATTCTGGAAGCCACATTTACATTAATGAAGCAAGCACTAGAGCTAATCAGAGCAATGTTCTGTTCTGAGCAGGACTCATATTTTCATGAAATCTTTCTGCAAACTTATATAATAGTACAATACAAGGAATGATGGAACACAGTAGTACATTAATATTCATCTTTTCACACAGTGTTGTGAGCGGTAAACAGTCCTGTTTAACCTGATTTTAAACAGCCAAGTTAAGAAAAAACATGTTTTGTAACATTTTGGATCATATTAAAATTTCAATAAGCCAAATAGTAACCCAGATTAAGATCTTATTTTAGAGCTGGTGTAAGTCTATCTTTTAACTATTTTGCCACTAAACTGTGAGTGTGGTCTTCCATATTGAATAAATTAAACCATTTATTCAGTTTCAAGAATGAAATCAAAATAGCAACCACTCTTCAGATGATGAGGATAGTGAGTGTCCAACATTATACATTCCTCTGCAGCTCTTTTTCTTCATTTCCCAGTCTTCTAACAAGTTTATCACTGCTGGCATTCTCATTGCTGGAGAGGTTTTGTTTTGCTCTGCGGTGAAGGTGGAGTTTAGAGATGATAGTAATTGGTCTGGTCAAACAAAAGGGTGACACAATCTGTCGAGTTCATACTCCAGACAGTCCCTCCTCTCCCAGTTCACTCCACCCCCGTCCCCTATTCTGGACATATGACGTGTAACAACAAACCGTTCGTCTTGGCACTGACCACGCACACATGTACCTCCACACATGGATCTTGTCACTAAAGATGACCCGCTGGTACTCTCAGTCCTTCCATTGCAGTCTTTGGCGTCATTGCGATGGTGTTAAGGGCAGTCATCTCAACGGTCTGTGTGCACGTAGTCCAGCATCCCTGCATCCCTGCATCACCCCCCCCTTTCCCTGTTCACTCCATGCTCCCCAATCCCCCTAACCAAATTGACTAAAATAACAATAAATGTGCAGAGCATCTCAAAGCTTGATCTCAGAAATTATCTAGAAGATGTTGTAAACACTGTGTGTCAAACAAATGCATGGAAGTGCATGAGTCCATCCGGCACTGTTAGAGTGAGATAGGCAGTTGGAGAAGTATACTGATACATGATACATCGTCATCATGCGCTGTCGCCTAACTGCCGGGTCATCGAGAAGGTAAATTCTTGTCGATAATTGATTAATCAAGTTTAATAGTTTCATTGTGTGAAAGCATGTTGCGCACCCCCCGCTCAGGGAAACCTGTCTGTGCTCCTCCATTTGATTCCTGTTAGAGTCATCACTATTACATAATCTCTGTGACCTTTAAAAAAGCTTGATTTCCGTGATCGTTTTAGCAGTTCTCGCTCTGCAGTCCTGAGCTAGTGAGCTAAAAATGTACACAGCTTCTGGTTTCGTTCCTATCCGTATCCTTGGCACGAATACAGAGGAAAACCCGCACAACCGCACAGTCCAGGGGCAAACCTCCGTCCCAGAGATTTCAAATTTCAACGAGCGTAATCTGGGCGAGGTTGCCATGGGAACAGCGTAAATATTTTAGTCTGCCGCATGTGTGGCGGAGTGCGGGGGCTTCTGAGGAGTGGGTGTTCACATTAGGTCATTTTTCTTCATTGTTTTTATTCTAGTAGCGAGTTTGTTACTGTTGGAAAAGTAGGAGCGCTCGGTGTAGTGGACCCATTTGTCATGACGTCTCTGTTTGCTCAGCGAAGGGATCTGTAGTTCCCCCCTAGATGCACGTTAGGAAACATTATTTAGGACCTCTGTGCAAACACACTGTGCAAGCGAAAACGACAGCTTATCCGCCTTCAGATTTAAGATTTCTGAAGCGTTGGCATGATTGTGGAGCTGATGAGTGGTGAGAACGGGGCTGCTAGTGGTGATTTAGACCTAGCAGATGGGCCTGCTTCCTGGACGCACATAAGTTCTAGTGCTGGCTTTAAACAAAAAGGGTTCTCAGTGAAGAATTACCTCTGAGATTTGGCCAAGTGCTTGCTTAATCCATGGGTGGGAACTTAACCGTACAGTATGCTGGGTTAAATGCTTGTCCTGGAAATAACATGAAAAATGACCACATAGTGAGGTCATGTGAGGGCAATGTCAGGGCAGATCACTGTAAAATTATTGTTGAGAAGGAAACAGTAGAGCATTGTTGAAATGTTGGAAGTTTTTCTTGGAAGGCATTTGAAAATTTGGAAGCAATTTTGGAGTCTTTATTTTTTCTACATCACACAGTTAATGACACATGAAATTATGATACAAAGTTATTTTTATGATAAATTAATAATGATGTTATTTTTTACACACTTCTTCCCAGTGGAAGCATTTTTGAAAGACCCATTTCATGAAAAGACAAGAGTTTTTAACAAGAGTTTGTAATACAAGACTCATAATGTCCGTTTGAATTTGCTTTTGTGATGTCCTGTAAGCCAACACTTTTAACACATATCAGCCTATTCAGTCTACAGCAGTTTAGATCCGTGGAAGCTTTAAAGAATGTTTTTTTTTATTTGGACTGTTTTTGAGTGAGCACAATATGGGGCAGCCGATCCGAACAGAGCTCATTTAGATAAAGAACTCTTAAAGACACTATAACAAAAACAGCCTGTTTAATTGTACAGTGTTAAAAAGAATGGAAAACAAGAAAGAAAATGGTCTAATTATAATTAGTTTTCATACCTCACGATGGATCTCAAGATTCCAGAAAAAAAGGGCAGCCCTGTTTAATATTTGTGCGTTAAAACAGCAGGAAGTAGCATTAACGAGTCAACAAGTTATACTAATGAAGACATGATGGCAGTAAACCTGAGGGATAGGGTGATAACTGGATAGTATTGATGATGGGCAAGTAACCCAATGGCGATGACCTTCTAGACCTTTTTTTCTAGAGTGAATGTAATCAAAAATAAATGCTCACATGCTTTCGAAATGCATCTTGAACTTGCTTCAGTGTGACTTGCTGCAGCAAAAAAACAAGTTAATGGGACTGAGTTTTACCCATGAGCAGCCGGTACCTCTAACCTGTAGCGAAAGTTCCTCTGATCTGTGTCTATGGCTCGGAAATGGAATCAGAAAATATATAATATAATATACAGAAATAATATGTGTATAAGGTCTTATTCGTTTTTCCTGTTTGAACGTTTAGTAAAAATGGGGCCTCTGAAGGGCTGAGTAAAATTTGCAGTGATGTGAATTTTGAAAACCCTAATAACAGAAATTATGGCGTGGCTGTGTAAATGACTTTCATCATTTGTGAGTCCTGCAGGTAACACTATTATGCGGTTTATCCACTCTCAGAAGAAGTCTTCCGATCATACACCATAAACGTGTTCTTCTGCACGCCGCATGCAGTTTCACTTATCCACCAGGGAGGTCTACAAATCCCAAAATATAAATGTTTATATGTGTATATACTGTATATGTTTATACGTGTCTTGTATGTGTGTGCTTTCTAGAGCACTAATGAGGCAGTGTTCGCCGTGGAGTTCAACCCTGCAGACACTAATAACATCATCACCTGTGGGAAATCTCATGTTTACTTCTGGACCCTGAGTGCCGGGACTTTGACCAAGAAGCAGGGCATCTTCGGAGTGAGTGCCGTTAAAAGCTGCATGGGAACGAGTGTAGATTTCTGCATCAGTAAAATGCTGGATCTGAGATAAGTGACTTACGGAGTTCTTGCTTTGTGCTTTCTTCCTTTTCTTTCAGAAATACAAGAAGCCCAAGTTCATCATGTGTTTTGTGTTCAGCTTAACTGGGGATGTGCTAACAGGTGACTCTGAGGGAAACATCCTCACATGGGGCAAGTCAGCAGCAGACATCAAGACGTTAGGCAAAGGAGCAAAAGGTATATGTATGCATCATTAGTTATAGTGTTTATCTGTGTATTAAAATGCCCTTGTCCTCAAAAACTGATTTTTCCTTGCTTACGCGATTTGGTGTAGTATGTTCACACTGTTGATATGACAGTGAAAAGGAGCATTCCTGCAGGCAGCCTGAGGTAGAGATATTGGATCGGGAGATGTGGGAAAGAATGATTGAATACTGTGCTATTCTGGATGTTGGGAAGTAACTGTATCATTTAAGTGCTTGAAGCCATTTAAACATCCAAAAAACATTTTTTCCTGATGTCTCTCGGGGTTCATTCTGAACTTTAACAGTTTGTTCTGTACACTTCAGCCTGGAATGCTGTTTTGAATCAGAACAGAGTTCATTTAAGTTTTAAAGGCAAAGAGACCTCAGAAAATCATTCCAAGCTGAACCAATATTCTAACATTTATGGTTTTGTCATCCTAGTCAAAGTCATAGTCACCCTAGTCTCAGCCACAGACATGTAGACGGAGAGTCTGATTTCCTTTAATGCATTGACATGGCCGCACTGTCGGGAGTGGGCCAGGACCTTAGTCCAGATATGCACTCTTTAGTGTATAGTTTTATTCTGGTCCAATGTGAATCAACAAGTTCAGCCTCATGAAAAGTAGCCTCAACCTCAGACGCTCCGTATGTTGTATACTGTGTTTTCTGAGTCTGAGTTTATGTTGCGACTCAGTTTTCATGACTGCAAGCTTCTATATGTCATGACAGATAGCAGGCTTGTGACTGGTCGTATTGAGTGTCAGTCGAATCTCCTTTTCCTGCAGTAGGAAGTGGTTCTTGGCCATGTTAAGTAAAGAGAGGCAATGCAAGACTAAAGTCACCCTAACCTACTTCCCCTCACCCGATGAAAGAGCAAACTTTTTATACTTTTTTTCTTTCTTTCAGTTTATTTATGAAGTATTTAAGTGTACTTAGTTATATATTTCAATAAGTAAAGTGCAAAAAATACAAGATTTCTATTTGCACGCTTTTGTGACCCTCCGCATACCACAAGCTCTGTCCCTGCAAGACAAAAGTTTGGGTGACCCTGATCTGTCCATCCAGTCTTTTATCATTCTACCCATCTGACCCACTGCACAAAATGATATATCTTAAAGCGATAATTCAACCAAAATTCATATTTACATAATTTTGTCCCAGATGCAGCCAGTCAGCCAAGCGTGTTCTGCGTCTGAAGTTGTTTGTTTAGTTTAGTTTATACTCTTTGATGTCATACCCGTATGTGCACTCTCCTCTCTCCTACAGAGACGTTTCAGATCATGAAGCAGACACGCGCTCATGAGGGCAGCGTCTTCACCCTCTGTGTCCTGCAAGGTGGCGCTCTGCTCAGTGGTGGCGGTAAAGACCGCAGGATCATCCGCTGGAGTGCAGACCTGGCACCCGAAAGAGAGTGTGAGGTGAAATGAGAGAAAGTGTGTCTGTGTGTGTATATGTGGTTTTGTAGTTAGTTGGGAAATTGGAAAAAAAGTGTTGCATGTGTGTTTATGAAGGAGGAGAGACAGAAGGTTACGCACAGGAGAAGAAAGAGGGAAATAGAGAGAGACAGAAAGAGAGACACAGGGGAAAAAAGAAGTGAGAAAAAGAGAAAAAGGGAAGAGAACAGGGATGAGAAAATGAGAGAGAGACAGGGAAGAGAGTAAGTGAGAGAGAATAAGTAAGGTGGGGAGAGACTGACAGAGAAGAAGAGGGAGGTAAAGAGAGACAAGGGGAAAAAGGAGTGAGAGAAAAAGGGGGTATGAGAAAGCAAGATAAAGGAAGGTGGGGAAGAGAGTGATAAAGAGGAAAAGAAGGGGGGGGGGTAGAGTTAGAGACAGATAGAGAGAGAGAGAGAGGAAGAGAGAGGCTAAAAGCTGTCTTCATTATCTATGTAGATTCCAGAGAAATTCGGAGCAGTCCGTACCATTGCAGACGTGGATGGTGAGGAATTGCTGGTTGGAACGACCCGGAACGCAATTCTCCGAGGCACGTTTTCAGATGGGTTTGTGGCCATACTGCAGGTATGTCATGAGCTTGAACAGTTGGAGACGTTAATGAATTGCGTTAATGAATCAGTCTGATGCCTCTCATCGGTACCGGCTTCACCTGATCATGTTTTTGCGTATGTTCTGAAAATATGATTTTGATAACATTTTCTGGCACAGTGCCATGTAATCTGTGATAATGAGTAGCGGTGCATCCTCTAATCAGTCCTTCCAGTCTGTCAGCATTCTGCACGTACTGCTGCACTGACCTCTGAACCACTTCACTAGAAGGAATCTCTTAAAGTGAGAGTAAAGCCAAAACTCACTGTTTAAATGCATTCCCCCCTCGTCCCAAATGCAGTCAGCCAGCCAGGACGTGCTTGGTGTCTGAAGGTTTCTTCTTTAGTTTTGCACTGGAGCTGTGAGGCTAATGTAGCTCAAAAGTAACGGCAGCTTATGTACACCAGTTAACATCGTACAAACTGCATGGTTAAAAATCACATAATAAAAATGGACAAAAGTCCAGATAAAATTCAGCCTTCAAGTTGGCTGCAGAATACTTATGACCACTTTTATAAATGTTAGAAAAATATACTACTAACGTAACTCAATACTTAATTGCTCACTGCAGTTTAAGGCAAGTGTTAGGTTTAGGTATGCAAGTTACACAGTGCTGACTGATGGTTCTAAGCTTCCTTTACTTGTTAGCTATGTTAGCTGTGGATTATTCACTCCAGTTGAGAGATGACTGATGCATGCTCCAGCATGGTACCCTGTCCACTCAAATCAAAACACTATTTGAATAACACACACACACACAAAGCTCCACAGCACCTTAACAGCTCCTAGCTCCTCTACGGTCATGACATGGTCAAAAAACCATCCATTTCTAAACCACTACCACACATAAGACACTTAATATTTCAACGCGTATTATATAATAAAGACTCATTACTGTAGTCTAAACATCAAATAATATATGCACATCTTGGTTGCATCTGATTGGTCTAACTCATCTTCAGTTGGTGAATTTTATGTTATTGGGTTCTATTTCCCTGCTTAAAAGACATTTCCTCAGCAAAAGAATACAATACTTGGAAAATGCCTTGGAAATCAGCCTGTTTAAAGGAGCAATATGTAAGATGACACAATCAGTATTTAGGATACTCGGTTTAAAGCATTTCAAAATTAACTACAGTCTCCACCACTGGAGATTCTCTTGGAGAGTGAAGGAATGAAGTTGCTGAATCTTCAGAGGGAGTAGGAGTGACTTTGAATTTGACAGATTGCAGCGAATTGCGTTTTCACTTATTTAAATGAAAACAGTGGACAAGATGTTGTTTAACCTTTTGACCTTTGTTGTTTTTGTCCATTTTAATTTAAATATATGCTCATTTTAAAACTGATTTAAGGCTAGTAACATTGGGAAATGTTCTAAAACAGGTCTTAAACTGGTGATGCAATCATGCTTGGATATAAAAGCATCACTTTATAAGTGAAGATGGGTCAAGGCCACTTTGCCAAACAATGTGTCAGTGACTTTCGATCCCTTAGACGGCACTATGTTAAAAACCCATATGATTCTACAATGAATATGCCCACACAGACTCAGAAATACTTCAGAAAACCCTTGTCAGTAACACTGCAGCAAGTTAAAACTATACTGTGCCAAGAGGAAGGTTGGAAAATTGTCATGAAACAAACTCTGAGACAAAAATGAAATGCTTAATTAAAGTGTTATGGGGTCTTACAGACAGCTCAAGACACGTTAAGCATGTTGATAACATGGGATATCATTAAAATGGCAGCATCAGCTCTTTTCTTTATGTGTGTGTGTGTGTGTGTGTGTGTGTGTGTGTGCGCGCATGTGTGTCTGCCTGGTTGTTTTGTCAGGGTCATGTAGATGAGATGTGGGGTCTGGCTACACACCCCTTCCAGAACATCTTCCTCACATGTGGGAATGATAAACAAGTGTGCGTGTGGAACGCTGAGGAGCACAGTCTGAGCTGGTGCACCGCACTAGAGGTCAGAGAGCTCATACACAGTCCTAAACACACACAGATCCTCTTACAAAGGCGTGTTGTTTGCTCAGTTTTCTTCTCTGTTTCAGGAATCGGGTCTGTGTGCTGATTTCAGTCCAAATGGAGCTGTTGTTTCTGTTGGACTGAGCACTGGAAGGTAAACTGCTATTGCACTGCACAGCTACATATTACATGTTCAGAAAGCATGACAAGTACAGTATATTGTGTTCAGGTTCAGAAATTGGAAACCTTAAAACATGTGCTAAAGCAATGGTTAATTGGCTTCTATTATAGTGTTTCTATTGTCATCTTTTCCTAAGTACAAGAAATGGTGTCATGATATAGATACAGTAGATAGAGAACAGGTTGAACAACGTCTTTAAAGGGCCCATTTGATGAAAATGTAAATCCTTGCTTTTTAACAACAGACTCAAAATGTTGAAAGAAGACATTGTTAAAGTTTCAGAATATGCCCCTCTGTCACTCCATCCATAGAGTTCATAAATGGATAAGTTCCTAAAACTGCCTGTCTTGGATTCATGGATTTTGTGATGTCACAAAAAACATTGTATATTCATACATTGTCACTCACTAATAACACCTTGCTCTTTCATTAAATGATCTAATCAGCCAATCATGTGGCAGCAGTGTAGTGCATAGAGTAGTGCAGATGTGGACCAACAGGTTAAGGTAATGTTCATATCAGCCATCAGAATGGGGACAAATTTTGATCTCAGTGATTTTGAGCCCGCGGCATGATTGTTGGTGCCAGACAGGCTGGTTAGAATTTTTCTTCATCTGCTGATCTCTTGGGAATCTCTAGAGTTTACTCAGAGTGGTGCAATAAAACAGCCAGGAGCCCCTGGTATCACCAATCCAGACTGGTGGAGGTGGTGTAATGGTGTGGGGAACGTATTCTTGGCTCACTTTGTGCCCATTAATACCAAAAAGTCATCACTTGAATGCCGCAGCTTATGTAAGTGTTGTTGCTGACCATGTGCAGGTTTACCATTTTCTAATGGCTATTTCTAGCATGATAATGCACCATGTCACAAAGCAGAAGTAGTCACTGGTTTCATGAACATGGCAATGAGTTCAGTGTTCTTCAGATGCCTTCTCAGATCTGAATCCAATGGAGCACCTTTGGGATGTGGTGAACAGGGGATTTGCAGTATAAAAGACCTGAAAGATCTGCAGGAACTGCATGATGCAATCATGTCAACATGGGCCAGGATCTAAAAAGAATCATGTCACCAAGAACCGAGGCTGTCCAGAGAGCAAATGGCCCTAAACAGGCCCTAACTAGTATTGGTATAGTGTTCCTGATAAAGTGCTCAATGAGTGTATATCTGCCGATACAGACATTTACGCGCCCCCCCATTAACATTGTAATAAAAAAGTGAAAAAGGAGAGCCTAAATTCGCCTTGCTCAGCTGACCAATCAAGAGTTTGAATACAAGCACAGTGAATTATGTTCTCACTTTATTTTATTTTTAAATTTTAGAGTTTGTGTTTACCTACTAAGCAAACACATGTTACCCAGCTCCTAAGAAGCACATCCTGCTTTTTCACACAAGATGCTTATGTCACATTCTGTCCATGTCTTTCATTGGTTCTGTCTGTTTCTGCCTTTGCTTTCCTTCCCTCATGTGCTCTCCTGCAATGTGCCTTTTGCTGTTGTTTTGGTCTGTGTCTCCTCCTCTGGCCTTCTGCCTTGACATTTGTGTCACCTGTGTGTAGATTATAGCCCCACCCTCTTGTTTGCCCCAGACACTTCCTGTTTGTTCCTTGGGTATTTATACCCCTAGTTGTTTGCCTTGTGTTTGCTCGGTGTTTTGTTTCTCTGCCTGTTTTGACGTGTCTCTGGAGGGGTTTTGGGTACCTTTAAGCCCTATAGTCTTGTGTTTCTTTTAGATCTAGTACCTTAATTCTGAATGACACAGCGAAACAAACATCATAAGTGGTCCTCAGTATCCCTAAAAAAGTTAGCATGTGGCCCGTTTAACTGCAGGTGTTGGCTGTAGGCATTACTTTGGGTTAGTTTCTAAATGTACAACTGTATGTAAAAGCTTTAACTGAAATGTGGCAGTTTTTGTTTATCTGCTTAGTTTAACATGCTGGGGAAAAACACAGTACAGGACAAGACATGAAATGTAGCAAGTTTTTTGCAGGCCACAATTTAGTAACATTATATGTTAAATTAAGCAAATAAACAGTGATTGTGCACAGAAGTGTGTTCTCTGTAGAGGATGAGGATAAACATTATATGACTGCATATTTCATGTGTGTCATTTACACATATCAGTGTTAAAGGTACAGGAACAAAAACAGCTTGTTTAATTCTAAAAATTAAAGAAAGATGATCATCTAAACTATGTATTATAAACATAAACGCTATAATTGGACTTCAGGAAGAAACAAATAAAATACAAGAAGAAAAATATAGAATATTGGCCCCTCAGAGAGAGAGTTATCATCATGATTGTCATCATCCCCCTCTCTCTCGTGTGATGTGCTCTGTTGCAGGTGGCTGGTGCTGGACCTGCAGACCCAAGAGGTGGTGTCCGACTTAATCGATGGCAATGAGCAGCTGTCCGTCATCAGATACTCGCCAGGTCAGATCAGACAGCTCAGACACAGACTCCCCAGACCTGCCCTATACCAAAAGCATGCCGCTCATTACTAGCTTCACACCTACTGGATGTCTAATATAACTTCCAGAATTCACTGCTATTATCTGTGTGTGCTATTACTGTAGCATGTCATTACAGCACCTATGTCTTAGAGGTGAAGTGCTTCCTCTCTATCTGCCTGCTTTCATGGCTTTTCTCTCCACAGATGGCAGCTTTGTGGCTGTTGGTTCCCATGACAACTTCATTTACATTTACAGCGTAACAGAGGGGGGGCGACGCTACACACGTTTCGGGAAGTGCACGGTAAGCGAAGCGTGCTGAACAGGTGTGTCAGGTTCTGAGGAACTCTATTGAGCCGAGCTTGTAAGAGATTTATCTGGTAGTGACGTAAGTGTGTGTGTGTGTGTGTGTGTGTGTGTGTGATGTGCCGTTGTAAGAAAACCTTGCATCTTCAATATTGTAGGCCAAGGTGAAAGTGTTTTAACTTTTAGTGTTTAATATAATGTTTAGTGTTTAATATAATGAGTTTCTATTCCACATAATTCTGGACCATTTCTGTTAGTCCATTTTTCTTTTAATATTTTTCTTTTAATATTTTTCTTTTAATATTTTTTATTACATTTTTCTACTCAAAAATGACAATCAACCCAACAGACAAACACAAAGACGCAAACATAAAATAAAATAAATCAAACCAGATGTGATCGTATTTCATACTTTTTATGACCAAATGAATTGCCAGGCAATCACAGTAACAGCCTTTGGTCGATTCAGTCTGGCAGGGACCTGCTCCTGTACTAACACATCCATAAAACAGTGCAAGAATGTAGATCTTAAGTGCATGTTTGGTTCTGCACGAAATTACGAAATCACTTTCTTCACTGTTGTCAATGAAGTCATTACTGTTTTCTGTTGAGAGTTTCAAATCAAGTATTGAATCATCCCCAAGCTCCAAGCTGGATATAAAGGCAGAACTGCTTTTTAAATAGTAGAAAGCAGGCACACTGTTGTTTACCAGCCATTGGTCCATTTTTCTTTAAATGTACACACCATGCAAATAATGGCTTTAATAATGTTTTCAAGAAGAAAAAGGAATAAAAGGTTTTCCAATAACAGCACAGATGGGTCTATGAATGTTGTGATCTGCAAGCTCTATACAGTCTTGTGAAAAAGTGCCCTCTCCTGATTTAAACTATTTTTCGTATTTGTCACAATTAATTGTTTCAGATCCTCATACACAATGTAATATGGGGCAAAGGCAACCTTAGTAAACACAAAAAAACCTTAATTTATTGAAGGTTATTCAAAGTTATTCAACATCAGCTGGCCCTGTTTGGGAAAAGTAAAAATCTGCTCCTCAGGTACATAATCGACCAGTGAAGTAAATATGGTCGATAATTTGGGTCATTGGGTCATTTAAAATGCATTCAGGCTTGATTACTGCCAGTTCTGTTAAATCAGAACATCGGCCTCAACAAGCAGCACAGCGTGCCACAAGCAAGAGAAATTCCACAAGAAATAAGAAGGAAATTCAAATATGAAGTGCTATTGAAATATCAGTCTGGAAAGGGAAATGTGATGTAATTGCAATGAAATCAAACAGCCGCAGCTGTCACACGGAAGCTTTGCATGCTGTGTCATGCATATGACAGCTAGGCAAACTCCACGGACAAAAGTGCTATGCAATAAAACCTGTGTTTGGTAAAAGAGGAGCTTCCTTTCCCAAGGAGTATTCGGCAGAGTCTTGTTTCCGTGTAAAACACACAGTTGCTAAATAAATGATGAATACTTTCTAAATGTAAGACGTTAAGTGTGTAAGACGTTAAGTACCAAAACAGACTGATTATCTTACGTTAGGCTCACAAATTCGCTCCCTATTCGCCAGCTTGTTCCAATTTTCCCATTCCACATTCTGACTAGAGTCGTTTTCAGTCAAGGGACTTATCAGATATTGTCCCTGCAGCAGTGGAGCGAACACGATGGGCAGAACAAAACCACAGAGAGTATGCTAGCATATAAGATAGCGAAGCCACTTTGGTCTTCACAACTACCCTCACAAACTTCGGTTCACAAGTATCCAGAGAACCACCAAAAGTAGGAAAACCGGAGCAGTAATTTTTTCATATTGCTGATTGGTGAATGTTTTTTCTGTTTTAATAAATGTAATGACTGTTTAAAAACTGCGTTTTTGTGTTTCCCTGTGTTGTTCGTAAATTTTATATGAGGATCTGAAACTCTTTCGTGTTCCAGATATGCAAAAACTAACATGGGGGAAAACACGTCTTCACAGCACTGTAACAGTTAACCTCTGTTCTGTGTCGTTTCAGGGTCATTCCAGTTTTATCACCCACTTAGATTGGTCCAAAGATGGGAAATATATCATGTCCAATTCTGGCGATTACGAAATCCTTTACTGTAAGTGTTCTACAATGTGCGTGGGTGAGGGTGGGAGTGTGCACATCTCATTATTTGTTCTCTTGCCTAATGCCTTAATCCAGGTGAACACAGTCTTGTTTGTGCTTTTGTAATACAGGGGATGTGGCCAGTGGCTGTAAATTGTTGCGAAATCGTTTCGAGAGTAAAGATCGTGAATGGGCCTCCTACACGTGTGTACTGGGCTTCCATGTGATGGGTAAGAGATACGGCCACACAGAAAAGTGTCTTCTCTGGATGTCAGTGGTTACTGAACTAATTAGTTCATAAAGAAGTTCCTAAAAGTGTCATTTTATTGTGGCATATTGTACCACAGCTTGTATCACATCATAACCTAATAGGTTGAGAGACCCCCTAGTCACTCACAACAAGTTTTTACTCAGTAATATTCCCACTTAGCACCAGTTGCTAAATAACTACTTGATATAAGGCATTACCTGTATGGGAATTTTGTGATACCAATACCAGTTTTAGGAGCTACAAATTCTGATCTCTGATAATGATGATATAATTTTATATGTATTATATTTAAGATTTTATAGTTATAGCAATATTTGTAAAAATCGAATTATACTTGTTTATAGTTTATTATAGGTTTAGTTAAACAGTGCATAGCTAACTTTAATTTAATTTACTTTAACTTTAATTTAAACTTGATTTGAAATTCTGTTATTTAAATATTTTAAGGCAACTGGGTAGCTATTTTCAACCTATTAAAATCCCAGGCTTATTAAATACTAAGACTTAGTATTCAGTAACTACATGCAAACTGGCATAGTTATTCATAGGTTATAGAAGCATGTAATAACTCCTAAATTATTGAAAAAGCTAACCTGGACCTGATATTGTGACAGTTTTATGACTTTATGTATAATGCAAAAGGCTCCTACTTGTTGCCAGAAGGAATTCCCAACATTAAGGCACATTTGATACACTGTTTAGGGCTTTTTTGCATTACATTTGCATTAATTGTAATTGAACATAGACTAAATTAACAGTGTCCTTCAGATTGATTATTCATTTTAAATTTACATTGTCACAAACGTGATGAAGAATACTTAACCGTGCATAAGCTGTTTTTGTTTATGGTGGTCCTGCTTTATTTATAAGTAATGATGCAGCAGTTTCCTTGTACCTGTGGAACATGCCTCAGGGTTTTGCTTATTAGAGTGTCTGTAGGGATAATATGCAACGTAGGTGCTGTAATATAGAGGTTTAATATCATTCTGTGCAGGCGTGTGGCTGGAGGGCTCAGATGGGACAGACATCAATGCTCTGTGCCGCTCTCACAGTGAGCGATTGGTTGCAGTGGCTGATGACTTCTGCAAAGTTCACTTGTTCCAGTATCCATGTCCTAAACCAAAGGTCAGTTCAAGTTTGCAGTCGGGACACATCCTTCCATACTGTGATGTATATCTTAGTGAAACACTGTATTAGGGAGGGTCTCCAAACTAGCCTATCATTTAGCTCAGTGGTAAATTAGGGTGATGGGAAGGGGAGATGAAACATGAAATTATTTTCTATATGCATATATGATATATTTATATATGATATTAATTTTCTCCTCCCGCTGGAGCATGATGATAGAACCGAAAGTCAGAAGACTATTCAGAGGCAAGAAAAAGCCGTGACACTTTAATGGTAGATTAAGGGAAAACAAGAATTTGGTCTTGATATGGTATGATGGATGATGCGTAATTTGACTAGGGACACAAACTAATGCTAAAACAAGGAAGCTTAATTTTGATTCCAGGTGGACTTGGTACTGCATCAAATCTACAGATCCTTTCTTTGGTACCATAAATTAGATTAACCCTTAGAAATTACTATTTATATGTAATTACAAATTTACCCATCTAAGCATACAGTTGAGAAATTAATTATTTGTTATATATTTGTTACATTTAATTTACTTCGAGTCTGAGTCTCTGTTAGTCAGAAGGCTACAAAACTTGGCAAAATGTAAAAGAATACAGACCAAACTATGCACAGCAATAACTTTTTGACAGATTCAAAGCATAAGATATGCTGTACTGATGAACACAAAAAATGTTCAGTCTGTATTTTTGACAGAATTCCTCTGCTACAGATGACATCTAATATAAAAGTACTACATGCATTTGTTATCAGCAGCAATGAAAACTAAAAAATACCATTTAAAAAATAAAATAAAAAAACAGTTTTTAACTTTTAGGGGTTAAACATGGTAAAAAGCTGGTGAGGATGGCCTGACAGACCCTATTTATAGTCCCAATAACCTTGCCAAATAACATTCTAAATACATATATGGCAAAACATATGTGGACACCCCTCCTAACTATTGAGTTTAGGTGTTTCAGCCGTACCCATTACTAACAGGTGTATAAAATCAAGCACACAAGCCCTGCAATCTCCATAGACAAACATCGGCAGTAAAACGGGTTGCACTGAAGACTTTACATGTGCCACTGTCCTACAAAGCTACCATTGCCACAAGACAGTTTGTGAAACTACTGCTCTGTTAGATCCTCCCCAGTCGACTGTAAGTGCTATTATTGTGAAATGTATGCATCTAGGAACAACATCAGCTCAACCATGAAGTGGTGGATCATACAATCTCACTTACTACAGAGTGCCAAACTGCCTCTGGAAGCAACATCACCATTAGAACTGTGCCTTAGAAGCTTCATGATACAGACTTCCAAGACTTTGGAGCTCTGGAGTAGTGGAAACACGTTTTCTGGAGTAATTAAACGTCCTATACTCACTAGCCGTTTAATGGATGAATCTGGGTTTGGGAGATGCCAGGAGAGTCTCCCTACCGGAATGCATAGTGGTAATAGTTAGGTTTGGTGGAGGAGGGATAATGGTCTGGGGCTGTTTTTCAGAATTTGGGTTCCTTAATTCCAGTGAAGGGTGATGTTAATGCTAGAGCATACAAAGACATTTTAGCAGCCACATTTGTGGCAACACTTAGAAAGGTCCTATCCCATGCACAAAAATGAGGTCTATAAAAACATGGTTTGATTAGTTTGATGTGGAACATCTTCAGTGGCCTTCACAAAGCCCTGACCTCAACCACACACACTTCTGGGATAAATAGGAACATCAGCCAGGCTTTCTCGTCCAACACCGGTGCTGTACCTTACAAATGTTCTTTTGACTGAATGACCACACATTTCCAAAGACATACTCCAAAATCCTGTGCAAAAGAGTGTCCCAAAGGAGTGAAGGCTGTTGTAGCTGCAAAGGAGGGCCAACTCCATGTTAATGCCCATGATTTTGGAACGTGTTCAATAAGCTTATTCAGGCATGATGATCAGGTGTCCACATGATTTTGGACATATTGTGTATAACTTTCCATACATGTAACATGAATTCATTAAACTCTGATTTGAAATTTCTTCTTAATGTCATTTTGCAATTTTTCAGGCTCCTAGTCACAGGTACGAGGGTCATGGAAGTCATGTGACCAATGTACGCTTCACCCACAATGACAGTCACCTGCTGTCACTGGGTGGGAAGGACACATGTATCCTCCAGTGGCGAGTTAAGAGGAGCGGAGCTTTCGACAACAAGGACCACCCAACCTCTTCTCTTCCTCCTTCCACTTCCACCAGCTCCTCAGATCCTGGAAACCATAGAGAGAAAGAGTTGGGGTGAATAGAGGGATGAAGATGAAGAGATGGTTTAAACAGAGAGAAAACTGAAGATCATATTGCACAAACTGGTTATAGTCCAGCATTAGGAAGATTGTGCTGATTAAAAGCAGTCTTGTGGTGTTCTTAACCAGCTCTCGTGGCCTAAAAGCAAATAAATGCAGCATCGACATTCACTATATCAGGTTTACATGGTATATTACTCAAATTCTATGGAGAACAGGACCAAAGTTGTATGTGTCAAAGGGCTTATCTTTATGTGAAGTAAACGGATCATAAAATTTCACTTCATTAACATTACATAGAATTGTTGTTGATGAAACTGGACTGTGGAAGGTTTGTATGAGCCTTTACAGAAAATCATCTCGAGATCATTTAGAAGTAAGTTTCACATTTATCATACCTAACTCATAGCAGTACATGTTTACGTTACTGACCTGTTGCTTGTCTGTGGCTGTGAATCGTTTGATCTGTTAATTTTCTATGCGCTGTCTGGCTATGATTTAATAAATGTTTGTGTGTCATCACACTATTAAATCAACACCAACTCTCTGTGTGAAACTTGTTGTATTTACCTCCAAGTGAAATATGACTGTAGGTACTGTACAGGTCACACACGCAATCTAAGAAACAAGGCTGTTTTGCATGCTTCTATTATTAATATAAACTCACTGGCCACTTTATTAAGCTTGTATTTACACTCACTGTCCATTTTATCAGGTCCCTTTACCATATAGCTGCACTTTGTAGTTCTACGATTACAGACTGTAGTTTCTCTATGTAGTTTGTTACCCCCCTTCCATTCCCCTCCATTTATTCGATGGTTAGGACCACCACACACAGCAAGTATTATTTGTTTGGTGTATCATCCTCAGCACTGCAGTGACACTGTAGATGTAAATTCAGACACAGTAGCTCATCTGTTGCTGCACAGTTTGTGTTAAGTCATACTCTAGTCCTCCATCAGCCCTCACAGGACGCTGTTGGCTAGATACACATTTTGGACACAAGTGTTGGGACACCCACACATTACACCTCCAGGAGCTCGTACATGGAAAACCATGTCATAAACCTCCCAGTGCACGTTTTTTGTGCTGATGTTAATGCCAGACAAGGTTTATTTAGTCAGCAGAGCGCTGGTGACTTTTACACACTATGCACTTAAGCACTCAAGAACCACACTCTGTAACTTCACATGGTCTTTTCTGCTGTGGTTCTGCAAAGGTTCCACGTTTCATTGATACTAGTCACAGTTGGTTGTGGAATACCTAGGAGGGAAGAAATTTCACGATCTGGCTTTCTGCAATGGTGGCATCCAATTACAGTAGCACAAATTTACTGAGCTCTTTAGAACAACCCATTCTTTCACCATTGTGTGTAAAAGCAGACTGCATGGCCAGGTGCTTGATTTTATACACCTGTGGAAATGGGACTGAATGAAACGTAACACACAACACACCCTAACACACCACCACCCAAATAATTCCGGCTCTGTGGTGATCCTGACTCCTGGCAGATGGAATAAAGTGGCCCTGCTTAAACAAAAAAGCACAGGCAGCGTGCATTATAAGCTGATTAAACTGGTAGTGCTGGTCTGGTGTTAGTTTACATGGTGACCCAGCACATTCTTCCGCGTGGAGTTTTTTTTGTTTGTTTGTTTTTTTGTCTAGCAGCTGGGTTAATAGATTATGCAGAGAAACAGATTGACTAGAGTAATTGTAGGCCTATAAAGTGGTCCTATATGGTAAGCGGAGCTGATCAAGTACACGTTCGTGTGTATACACGGTAGTACCTAATAAAGTGACCAGTGACTGTACGGTCAGTGTAGAGTTAAGTAGAATAATTTATGACCTTGTGAAGTGAATGTGCATCGCATGAAACCCTGTAGGTACTACAATGTGCCTGCGCGCCATCTAGAGGACAAAAGCGAAGGTAAAACAGCGCGTAACGTGGGCCTGTGACCGACAGGGGGCAGCAGCAGCACACCAATCACTTCCACCAGTGACCATAGCTGCTGTTCGCTGGAGTTTGGAGAGTAAGGGCGCCACACATCGTTTCTAAATGTAATGCACATGTGCCCAGCCAAAGAACAAGAACACTGCCAGATAATAAACCTAGGAATGAGCAAACATAATGGTCTATAATAATAATAATAATAATAATAATAATAATAATAATAATAATAAAAATATTGTTATTATTATTATCATTATTATTATTATTGTTATTATATTAATAATAATTATTATTATGTTGTTGTTTTATTTAATTTAGCCATTGTGAGATTAAACAGTGCATGTGTGTAAAAGTAAACACAATAGTAGTTTAAACTTATATATTTATTATATTTTAGGAATTTTCTGTTTCTGTTGAACTAAAGAAATCCATATATCTCTGGCGATTTTAGTTTTGATTGTGATTGATTGTGGAATTTCAGCGTCCTGAGAACCCGGCAACGGCCGGTTCTAATCTGCTGACCCTTTTTAGACAGTGAGGGTCGTAGCAGTCACTACATTCTGAGCCCACCGCTGCTGTTCAGCGGTTAATAACAGAGCACACAGAAGCAGTAATAATATAGAGACTGTCGGCGGATCTCCGTCTGCTCTCTCTTCACCTCCGAGCTCGGTGGATCGCGAGATCGCGCCGAGTTCTAAGTGACGTCGCGAGCTTCCGAAGATGACGTTTAAGAAAAAAGAGGGGGGAGGAGGGGTGAGCAGAGCGGAGGTGAAGAAGAGGATGATGAAGCTGGGAGAGCGGAGGATGGGAGGAAGAGTGGAGTGAGAGAGAAAGACAGGCTGGCTAGCCGATGACTGTAGGTGCATGTCTGCGAGGTTGAACGTGTGAGTGGCCGGTCGGTCGGGAGTTGTGGAGGGACTGCATCGCTACCGGACTGGAACAAAAGCGCGTTTTAAACCTGCGGAGACCCGCCGTAACGGAAAGTTTGAACTTTTCTCCCGCCGCCGCCGCCGCTCGGGCTCACCGTGCCGGCTTTGTTCCGCCACCGCCGATACATGCAGGAGTAAACTAACAGCGGCTCCGCGTTTTAGTCTTATTCGCGCAAGAGGGGAACCCCTGGGCTCGTGTTTGCTGAGAGGAGTGAGAGAATGGCGGCCAACATGTACCGAGTAGGAGGTGAGTGTTTGCTTAATGCTTTATTTCGACAGAAGAACAGAGCGATGTAATTATGGGCTTTCTTTAGCCAGCCTGCTAACATTAGCCGCTGCGGCTAGCAGGCTGATTAATAGTCAGCTAGTCGCCTCGTTAGCCTAAATGCTAACTAGCACGCTAGCGCCCTTTCTCGTTTGGTGGCGTTTTTTTATTTCCGCTTTCTTTACAATGGCTGGCTTAGTTAGCAAACGAGCTAACGATTTGTAGAAGCTAAACAACCCGCTACACTGGCGAGGAAGTTGAAAGTTTTGAACTAAAGTAAAGTAGGAAATGTGGCGAGAGGAACGTTACGGACGAGCTAGCGTGTTGTGGCTCTGAAGTACTTTCACTTGGTCGAGGGACGTTAGACGGTGCACTTTGTGGAGTTGTCACTCACTTTCTGTGAAGAAGGTCGGGCTTTCTGCAGAAAAGGGACCGGTAAACGACCAGATTCACCTCTGGTGCTTAAAATACTCACAATTGGCTGGGAAAAGCCCCGCATGTTGGGATGTAGCTGGCTAAGCACAGTAATTGTCTTACGAAGCTGCTCATTCGTATCTACTGGTTCCACCTTAGAGTGTAACTGCTGCACCATTCCCGTCGAACGGGAAGATTCTATCAGCCGCGTCTGAACAGGAGCAGTGCAGCTCAGCCTGTCACCTGTTAGTGGAGATGCTCCTGCAAGCCTGTCAGGTTTAGGGCTTTGTGAACACCGCGAGTTGTTACTAAACTTCACCGAGCAGGATTTGGGACAACCTGAGGACAGTCTGAGCTCCGAGCAGCTGCCGTCTTGCTGAGCTGTACACGATGTGACAGCTTTTAATGCAGCGTGCTCCTGCCGGGGGCTTTCTATGAAGCCGGTAGTAAGAGGTTAGTGTAAGGAACGCTGCCAGTGGCTGTGACTGCAGACCTGCTCACATACCTTTAACTGCTGGTTTCCTGACGATTAGAACAAAGCGTGTCACTTATGGTGCTGATATTTAAAACCTGGTTCGTTTGCACCGCTAAATGATCACAGCCCGCTCCGTACGGGGTGTCGTGCTGTGTTTTGATGTGCAGACGGGGCCGTAAGAGCGACTGTAAATAGGTCAGTCAGTGTAGCGATGAAGATGCTGTGGATTTTTTTTAATCGACTTGCTTCCCTGCTTACCAGCCTGTTCACAATCATCGACTCCATCCGGCTTCTGTTAATGAGGATCATTAACCACACAACACCCCTTTCTCTCTCTCTCTCTCTCTCTTTCTCTCTTTCTTTCTTTCTTTCTGTAGGTCACTGGAAACATTATGTTGAGATTTAAAGGAGAGCCATCATGCTCATTTTCAGTGATCATAATTCCTATTTTGGCCTCCTATGTGTTCATACGCCTGTGGCTATTCTTAACACTCATTTATACTCCATGTTAAATGGTGTGCACGTTCCGATCGTGAAAGTCAGGTAGACCTGATCCACCTTTACAAGCTAGACTGGAGCAGTTTTTACAGTTTTAGCTCTGTGTGTTGTGTGAGGGCCAAGCGTGCCGGTAGGTGGGGAGTGAGGATTGTGTTACGAGATGATGTCATCTTGTAACAGAAAAAGGGCTGGAATTTCAAAAAGGTGTTTCAGGCAGCTGAGAAACATGGTTTCTGTAGGACAGAGTTTCTCCCTTTGCTTTGTACCTTGAGCTTATAACTTTGCAGATCGTGTACATGCACAAAAAAGCTACATAGAACCCTAAAGGAAAAGGAAAGCAAGAAAAGCGTAGTAGGCCCCCTTTTAAACTCTACTGGCATTCTACGTCCTTCCGTCTCTTCCGAAGGTCTCACATTGCCATCTTACCTAAAAAAAAAAAAAAAAAGCCTGTTTGTGGTCAGAACTAGGCATCTGAGGGCGATGTCAGAGCGAAGCGCGAGGGTAGGGGTTTGTAAGATCGCTGCGATCTTTGGTGCTATATAAAATTAGAGCTCGTAATTATATACAATCTTGGTAGGTCTATGTAACATTACTGATGAAATGAATTTGTCATGAGCAGTGTTTTAATGAATGAATGTGTTATAGTCTCACAGTATTTTGCCTTTCTGTGGACTGCAGTCGACTGAATGAACCAACAAGCTGTTCATTCATGTTAACCCACTGTTCCCACTGAAGTGTTCCTCAACGTCTCAGTCTCAAAATCAGTCACTGTTTACTCGGATCCCATTCTCTTTATTTCCTCTTGTTCATTGGACACTTTCTGTGCTTTGTTTAAATAGATTTACTTGTTTTTCTTCTTCTGCCTTGACCAGAGCTGCTTATCGAAATGCAATATGTTTATGGTTCTAGTTTCAATGTCCAAGTGTCTTACTGTCAGTGAGTTTGCCAGCATAATCTCATTGATGAGTATGGTAGTAATGTCAGTAGTCTGTTAAACGAATACAAACGCAAACAGTGTAGCAGTATCTCGAACCAATGTGACTAGCCTACACATTTTCAGAATAAAGAATAAAATGAGTTCATATATATATATATATATATATATATATGAATGAGTGTATCTTGTATTTAAAAGAAGTACAAAAAAAATGATTGTTCAGTAATGATCTTTGGTCATATCATGATTAAGTTTTGATTGTCATGCACAAAATGCTTGTCTGAACCTGTTGTGGACAACATCGGTAATTGAACACTGCTCAACTGCATGTTTAATTACAGAGAGAACACAGTAAGTCCTGTTTAATTCGTTTTATTGCAGGTCAGAAAGTGAAATATTGAATAATGGATGCTTTTAATTGTTGCGCTGCTAGTGCATCGTTTCTATGTGTCATATAGTGTTATACATTGTCTTTTAACTATTGTAACTATCGCGCCCACCTGTAGGTACTTGTATATCATTTTTGAATGTTACCCAGACCTACCTTTGACCTAAAAGAACGCTGTGTCAGTGATGAAATCTCAGTTTCATATGGTATGGATTATAATGTGTTGGTGTGGTGGAGATTGACCTTCCGCTCTGAGTCCTGTTCCCTCTCTTCCTTGATCATGGCCTCCTGGCTGTGAATGTGGTTCACACCTCCAGATGGTGGAAGCCTGCTGGAAGTCCGGACTGCTGCCCGCATCCTGGGCATATTGTCTGTTCACTGTTAAATACTGGGGATGCACATTGTGACTAATTTTGCTATTAAAGTGTCTGTAGAAGTTAATGAATGTTAACTGCAGGAAAGGAAAAAGCAACAACAAAAGGTGGAAAAACAAAATTAGCATAACTAGCTTTTAGATGACGTCACCGGAGGTTAAAGTTTGAAAGTATGTTTTATTATTGAAAAGTGCAGAGAGTATTCAGTTAAGGTTTCTGAGAGTTACAGAAGCTGCCGCTTCAGATGAGCTGATAAGGTAAGACTAATCAGTAGAAACGCTGGCTACTGATGGAGACTCGTCTTCTAGAGCAGGTTTCTTCTGCTCAGTGGATGACGTGCCAACGTGTTACCTTGTAGTTGTCTTAGTTGGGTGTAAAGGACACATTAGAGGTGGTCATGCTATTGCTGCCTTTACTGTTAAATGCATCCTTTGCAACACCCTCATGTTAAAGAAGCTACATGAACTTACAAAATACCAGCTCCTGAAACTGTTCTGTTACAGTCATGTTAAAAGACAAAATCTGTGTTTCCCTGAGCTGTTGACCTGAAATGTAATGAATAGGGATTTTAAAATACAGGTACCTTGAATAATGAGCCAAGTAGTCCGACACAGGGTGCACACTTCTATTAAACCAGCTTACTTAAACAGCTTATTTATTATTTAACTTGTATCGGTGAGTGGTGAAGGATTTTGTTTTAGTGTCTTTTTATGATTTACCAGATCTGTCCACCTATTTATCAGGTCCTCAGATTCTCTGGCACATGAAATGTAGGGTTTTTTGATAGACAGAGGTCACGTTTTCAGTGATGTGATGAGATCGGGCTACAAATTGTGATGTGTGCTCCTGATTTCAAAGTGGTTCAGTTTTCTGACCTTTGAGTATTTATTTATTTATTTATTTGAATTCTATGTTCATTTTGTGTTGAGGTGTGAATATGAGGTATGACTTGAATAGCGTGTTGAAAAGGCAGCTGGATAGGTTTGCTTTTTTATGCCTTTACTTAAAGATTTTTATGAGATTTGTCAGTTACCAGTTGAAGGTTCAGTTAACATCTAGTTTTGAAGAGTACGGTCAGACTTTGGCCCTCTTCAACCACAGCACGTTTGTACTTATCTCTTCTTACTTTGCATGTCGTTGAGAGCCAATCTGATGTCCCATTACGGTGACCAGGTTTATGTTTTTGCACTGAGATGAAGATTTGTCAACTTTCATTTTCATTAAGTTCTGTTGACAAACATTGGGTATGGTCAACATGGGCTTCTGTTTTTTTGACATGTTCTGTAGGGCTGGGTATTGTGTGGAGGGATGAATAGTTGGGCATCCATGCGTGTGTGAGGCAATGGATGCAAAACTACCATGGTGAACAACTAAGATTGACTAACACATACCACAGTAACGACATCCGTTTAGTATTTACCAGCACTACAACACAAAACATCTTTGCCGACATTTAACCAAAATGCTAATGTTAAAGTGCTGATCATAGCTAATAGCTCCATACAGCTGCAAAGTAAACATATGTGAAAGTGAAACTAACTTGAGGACACGACTAACAAGGGTCATACATGCTATGATTCGCAGAAGTGGCCAGAGGGAGGAGTAATAAAAATGATTCTAGTAATTACAATAAACAACTTATCACTGGTTATTAGATTGTGCTGGAAGCTGTAAACGTATTGCTTTCCGAGTTGAATGTATTGCCTTTTTGTTTAACTCACACATCCATGCATCATGTAACAGTGCTATTACAGATATTGATCACTGTACCTATATGTGTATCAGCACAAGCTTATGTTGCCATATTTTTCCACATCAATACTTTGAACACAGCACCACAGTGTTCTGGTGCTCAGTAGGTCTGGTAGTTTAGTCATTGTGGTTTGGCAGTCAAATTTCAGATACCCAGCAGTAGTAGCGGCCATTCTTTTCAAACCTTGATTGCTCTGGTAAAATATCTCAAAGCATCTGTTGTTGCAGAACATGATGTCATCTCGAGATGGACGGTACACATGATGCCATACTGCTTGGCTGTAGTGACCTTTTTTTTTCTTTTTTTTTTTTTTTCTTTTTTTTTTTGGAGGCTTATCTTCGAGATGCTGGAAAAGTTTGTTTGCAAAAAAATGAAAATAGCAGCCAGTTAGAAGCTTTTCCCAGAGTGAACATTCCATGAAGTCTCCTCAGGAATTACAGCATTTCATATGTGGTCCTGGAAAATGTTGTTAAGTTGCAGGTCATTTCCCCCCCATGCTTATCACAGTTATCTTCCCTATGTAGTTGTTTGCAATCATGTGGCACCAGTTAACAGAGGAGTATTAAAACTGCCCGGTTCTTTGTGTAAGAGATGGCTGATGCTCATAGTTGATTAGCGATGCTGTTCATGGACAGGCGTGAGGAAAGCAGATCCAGTTGTGGTGATCCAGGTGGAACTGTCAGGATTTGGAGCCCCGATGCACTAATCTCACTGTCGGCCAGTGGATGAAGCACCTCGACTGTTGGCTACTTGTTTTTGCGTCTGTAGGTTTTTTTGGTCAGTTTTGTTTTGACCGGTTGTGCCTCTTGATCGTTGTCAGATGTCAGTAATGAGTGTGAGCTCGCTCAGCCTTGTGCTTCTGAGCCCAAGAAGAGGAGCGAACCTGAAGAAAAGCAAGCAACACACTTGAGATTCTAACATGATTTAATAAAGATTTTCACCAGGGTGGTGTTTTTTAGGCATGTTAACTATTCAGATGCCTGAATTTTTCACCAGTAGAGTTTGAATGTCCCATTTTCCAGTGAGAAATGGTTTAGAATATGATTAACAACTGTGGAGGTGCTCTGACTGATAATATGCTGGGATAAAGCACGGGATAACCAGTCATTTAATAAACGCAGTGCAAGTTTCAGTGGTGCAGCTCAGACAGAGTGTTCTGAGCTCCTGAATGCTTGGCTTCACTTATCTGTGCTCTCATTGGAGGCAAAAATGAAAATATAGGGTAGAATAGCGGTGACATGCCTTTCACTGTTGTAGGCACTTGACTGTCACTGTGATGTGGAGATCTTTACAGGTTTATTTGATTAAAAAAATTGCTGTTGAGAGCTAGGCTATTGTTTCACACAGACGTAGGAAGATCATATGGTGTGTACTTGGGCAGATTTTTATGGAATACGTGAACTAACTGTCAGCTGAGGCCAGTTGGTCATCATTAGGCTGTGACTGGTGCTAGTTCTTTAATGTTAGTTGGAGTAATCTGTGTTAGTTTAGTCAAAGTGACACACTTAATGTGACTAAATTTGCAGTTGGAGTCTTTGAATAACAGAGCTGCTACAAAGTGTGCAACACATAAAACACTGGTATACACTAGAGCTGCATGATGTGAGCAAAATTCCCTGTTGCTATTATATTGCTGGACGTTCCTGGCTTTATGATAAGAGTGAATGAATAATTTCTTGATGGCACATGGTTTAAGATTGATCTGCATTATTTTGACTGGGACTGAGGTTCACAGATGCTTGAGTACTCCCCTTCCCTCCCTTCTAAGCTAGGCTATCTAGCTATTCAGGCTGTGATGGGTAGGACCAGAAATGGTCTAACTCTGTGACAAATAACATGTTGCAACATCATCCACAAACAAGAAAATACCTTGTGTAGAAGACACTGTCAGACCCCTCGTCAGCGTCAAACATGACACTTGGTTTTCTTTCTAAGCCTCTGTTACTAATCCAACCCAAAAACCTTTGTGTGCAAGTCCAGAACTCTAGAGTGGTTGGAGAGACTATTGATTGATTGCTTCCTGTTTCCCTGTTTTATGATTAGGGCTAGTTATGCAACCGGCAGCCAGGAAATAATTCCTGGAGATTTGCAAATGATCTTGGGGGGGAAAATGTTGCCTAACGGACAAGTTGGAGGCTTTTCTTGGTCTTTGTTTTTCATTTAGGTGAGTTTTCTAAAGAGCCTTGATAGATGGACTGACTCCATTTGATTCCTAGTTTTGACCATTGCAGTGCAGTGTAAGTACATACTGCACACGCAGCAGTGACGAGTGATGGCACCAGTCCTGCGTGGTTTAAGTATAAGCCTTCTAGAAGTAGAACGTGAATAATTGTGCAGCTGGAGCAGATACGAGCTCTGGCATCGAAGGGAGAAGTGAGTAGATGCTGCATGAATTAACTCTGAAGGACCATTGCTCTAACACAGTCCAATAGCGCTGTCAAACTAACGTAAAGGTACTTTCTGATCCCAAATCATCTTAAAGTAATGACGTATTTTTACACTAGTTTTTACTGCAGTATAAACTAGAAATGCACTGTGTTCTGTACTAGAGCCCGATGGGTATATCCCTTGGATAATGTCAGCCAGTGTTGATGAATCCTAATTTTGTCATAAGGGTTTAGACATGTGTTAGTATTGTATCACTGCCTAACCTTTTATTATGCGTTACAATATTATCAGGATATCACATTAAATAAAAGACATTTAAAAATTGAAAAAAAAAAAAAATTGTTGCTGTATTTTATATTCATCTGTGTATATTAGTAGGGATATATGTGGGCAAAAAAAAACAATCATTAAAAAAGCCATTTTTGGGGGGGAAAAAAGAAACCTCATAATGATGCTCACTGTATATCGTAATTACACAGGGCTGTTGGCAGTAAGGACTGAAGTTGAGAATCTGCCATAGAACATTAAGACCTTTACCAAGAGCTGTGAAGTGGATTCAGCATAAATTACAGCATAGTAATTATTTATCTTTGGCATATACTGCACAATATCATATGAACATCATTTGCATGCCACACCAGTAAGTACATCACTGTGCTTGATGTGCGAACCTGTATTAGCGTTGGTGTCAAAGTCTAAGACTTTAATCATTTTAAGGCTGATAGAAATGACAAAAACAAAAGTTTCCTTTGCTCTAAACTGCTGGTCAGGTTATACATGATTGAGTAGCGACAGATCAATGGTGAAGACGTCAGCCATATGGAACCGTTGTACAGTTTCTACGTTAGACAAGCAATTAATAATCTCCATTCATGCTTCGTTCAGATAACAAGAGGGGTTATGTAAACCAAGAACTTCTCCACTACAGGTTCAATACAACTTTCATCCTGCTTTAGATACAGTATACAGTGAAACAGGCGCATAAAGGAAAGTCCCTGCTCATCTGTAGTCATTGTAGCCTCAGTGTTTGATTCTTCATTGTGCTGGATGCAAGCCATCCATAACTGGAGTTCAAAACTCCTTCTGCTGATAGAAAATAAGAAACAGAGCTGATATAAGAAATAAGAGATAATTAACAGACCAGAATCAGCCCACAGAGAATTCTGGGTAGTTTTTCCCAGGGTTAATGTATTGCATTATTTATGACATTTTTTTGAGTTTTTACTGGTTGACTTTAAGAAGGGTGACACTGAAGAACAGGCAATCATATGTATCACCAAAGCACTGTTGAAATAAAACCGCTGCAACCTAAAATCCAAAATACAAATACTGTATTAGAGTAATCAGATTATTATCTTTTTATTTTTTATTTATTTTTATCCCCTTGAAACTGGTACCAACATCACAAAATCTGCAGTTCTGTGGGGCCATATTCTCCACAGCTAGTGCATGTTCTCTTTGAGGAGGAAGTATTGATCTGCAGCCCTGTCTTTTCTCACTGCCACTCACCGTGATAAAACACATGAACCTGAAGAGACCTCCATTTTAATTTGTCCCTGTGGGAAGGGGCTAACAACATGGCTGAACGAAAACAAGAAAGCTGTTTGATAACCAAGATCATTATCAGAATTCCTCTCTGCACTAACTGGCTGTGAAACAGAAGAAGGTTGTTCATGTGTTGTGTTTATAGCTGTGCTTGATCATAATTTCTCTCATTATTGATTAGTATAGCAGCTTGTCACCCTTATACCATGCTTAGTCGGTCTTTTACTTCCAGATACATGTTTGTCATGAAGATTAACTTGTACTGAACATCATTTGAAAGAGGAACACACACACTACGCTTTGTCTTGAAATGTTCTGTTAGGCATCTGTAATATTTACTATTATTATTTCTAGATTGTTGGCTTTGTAATTAGAACACATTTGTCCAGGGATATAATGTAAATTTAAAAATAACAATTTCTAGTGATTGTTTCTGTTTAAAGGATCGCCTTTTCTCAGATCCATTTATAATAAAAGTGCAGCAATTTCAAATCTTACATAGATGAACAGTATGACTCTATTAATCGTAATTGTGATAATTTTGTCATAAAACAAAACAATATGCTTTTCTGAACGTTTTGTGCATTTTGTCTGTACGTGTTGAATACTGACCAGCTGCATTTTAAAGAGAGCAAAATTGGTCCTGCTTAACTGGATTCAGTGCACTAGGTTATGCCAGATACTGAATGAAATCATTGTGTTCTCAGTTTTGATATGTATTTGTTTTTTAATATAGCTCTTCTGGTTCTATCTTTTTCAGTTTTATAGCTAATCAGATGTCAAATAAATGTAAATAAATAAATGCTATGACATTTCATGTATTGTGAGCATGTCTTGAAGTATTATAAAGTTTTCCATATCATCCACCTCTAAATACGTATTGAAAAATGTAATATCAATCAGAACATTAGAAATTAAATCTGCATTGAAGATGCGCCTTTTGGTCTTTGGAGTTTTTCATGTGTTATCTGTTGAACATTCTTGTCAGTGATCAAAACTTAAACCGTAGACCATTTTGATGTATTTCTTTTGTAATGCGTGGCAGATCAGAAATAGGGTAAAAATACCGTGTTGTGTATTTCTTTAGGGTTTGTAATGTCAGCTACGTTATATTATTAGGAGGCCTATCTTGATTATGAAATATTAATTAATTGCCATAGAAATGCTTGAGATTGTCAGTGTAATTGTCTAATTTCTGTTCATTGTGTCCAATTATGGAAGCTATGGACAATATTTGAGATGGTCAGCCCGTTATGTAATAATTGTCATGGTCCAACATATTAGGATGTGTATTTTGTGTCCGAATAAGATGCAGCCGTGCTGTTTAAACACAGTAATCCACTTCTGTGTAAGACTGCCGTGAGCAGGTAGGTGTAAGCAATCAGTGGGCTGCATCATGTTTGAATGGGCAAACGGATGAGATTGAGAGTGGAGATGAAAAGTATCAAAGGTCACCACAGTACTTCAGTGGTTAGAGCTCAGGAGTGACATTCAAGCACAAACTCTTCAAGAATCTCTTCAAGAATCCGGCAAAAAAATTGTTTGATCATTTGACTGATGTGACTACCGTTTAACCATTTGTCATAATGTCCTAACATATGAAATCTTAAAATGACCTGTAACATAGTAAAATGAAAAGCATTTTAAAATAGTGTTGCATTGTAAAGGTGAAAGGTCATATGGGATTTTTGCAGCGTTATGAACATTGCTTTCAGAACAGGCTGAGTGTGCTGTAAGGTTTGTGGTTAAGTTTGTGTTCATGTAACTAACTTCCCTTATCCACCCCACCCCTCCTTTTTTTACCTCTTTCTACAGATTATGTGTACTTCGAAAACTCATCCAGCAACCCCTACCTGATCCGCAGAATAGAAGAACTTAACAAGGTGGGTTTAATTGAACCATAACATATGCATACTAAACCTAGCTAGGCTAAGTCTCTATATATTTAGGCTAGGCTTAGTTGTTTAGTTGATGGTTCTGAGTGTTAAATTGGATTTTTTTTGAGCAGTACTCTCTTTTCACGCTCTTAAACGCGTTTGATCTAACCAGCTTCATCTTCGCAAGTTCATGTTAAGCATATCGCCGTTAGAGAGCTTGCAGTGTGTTTGTAGTTGAGGATCCTGCCTTTGGAGGCTCTTATATAACATAGAGAATGACATTAGACTGTCTCTCAGAGCAGGGATTAAAATGCATTTATGTAACCCTCTCATACTGCTTTGGAGAACCGCATAAGACGGCAGATGAAGTGTGCGTGAGAATGCGTGCCAGTGGTTCCTACTTTCTTATATATCCAAGATCTCCACTGTACCCCATTTTGCCGTTTATTAGTGTAGTCTGACGGCGTAACTGAAGATTGAGTGCCGTCAAGTATTAATTAACAGAGTCTGAACAAGCTTATCAACATGTGCATGTTTTGATTGGTTACTCAATTCCAAATGATTTTTTGAATAAAGTGTGTTTAAACACCTACTGTGAAATGACATTTAGTTAATTTTGTTTGTGAAGAGTAGTTAGCACATCCCCTACAGAGAACACAGCAGAGTTATTACATGCAATTGTATGTTGTTGGAATTGCCTTTTCATTATTGGACGCTGCCTCCTAACTTTTAACATACTGATTAAGTCTCTTTGTAATAGGAGCTGATTGGTCTAGAATAGAATGAAATGTTGTTTAAGCTTTTAAAATGTTGCGTTTGTGTTGTGTGTTTTACACTAGTAATTTCCTTTGTATAGTTTGGCTTACCTGTCAATTGTCTTTTGCA
>CM067482.1:19824293-19849293 GCA_034552555.1 Semaprochilodus insignis
TGTGTATATATATATATATATATATATATATATATATATATATATATATACATATATGTATGTATGTGTATGTATGTATGTATGTATGTTTAGTTTGTTTTAGTAAACTGTTTTGAAGAGACGGTTTTGGCCAGGAATATGCTGAAATGCTCATTATATTTTGGGACTAATTTATTTTATTTTGTTTCATACCACGTCAAAGATGTCAAATGTTATCTCAAAGTAGGATTGGGTCACTCTGTTCCACATGCCAGGTTGGGATTATCCTGTTCTTCATTCTGTTTAGTGTCGCCATCTGTTGGCCATTTAGTAAACTACGTGGTTAATTAGTCACAGAAGGAGGCCATTAATTTGTATCATCTTTTAAATTACATTTGTTCACATATTTGCCATTATATTTCTGATTTCGTTAGCTTTCATATTGCAAAGATAATTATTACTCAGACACATTTAAAATGTCCTCAGGTGCACTTTAAAAAAAAATTAAATCACTTCATTAACCATTTCCAAATTATTGCAAATAAGTAAGCAAGGTCAGTTTGGATCACTTGGAGCTTTTCTGGCAGCAGCTAGACTGCTCAAATCTGGAGGAATACTTTAGGGAAAATGCCCAAGATTTAAACAGAGTGTCCGAAATGGAATAAGTGGATTAATAAATGGTGAGTCAGTGCATAGTAAGCGTGTTAATGGTCATTGGGGTGCTGCATGGAAGTGTGATGGATTGTATCTGTCATATGATGGCCAAATGAAAGGAAAAACATTCATAGCTTTCAGTAAAATTGAGAGATTTTATTCGCAGTAGGTTTGGACCATTTCTGTTTTTCACATGATGAGATTTATTTATATGTTCTTTGGGATTCTCTAACAAGTCTTTTTAATTCATGTACAGATTGTGCTTGTCCTAGATTTGTTAAAATAAAAGATTGTACATGGTATTTATCATAGTAGTAATGCTGGTATTCATGTTTCAGGGCTGTGGGGACATTTGCCCGTGCATTGGACTGCAGCAGCTCTATTCGCCAGCCTAGCCTGCACATGAGTGCAGCAGCTGCATCCAGAGACATTACACTGGTAGGAGGACATTCATGCATACATACTTGCATATTCACTGTGTCATTCTTGATTGTACTACTTGTCTTACAGAATGGAATTATACATTCGTTATTAAGGAACTGTGTGTCACACAATATTATTGATAGAACCTAGTTAGTTTTTCTTGGTATTTGATGCTGCAATACAATATTTCCATGGAAATTTCATGGGCCGTGTATCCATCAGAGGTAGATCTGCTAGCTAGCTCTGTCCATATTCTCCAGAAGACAATAGAAAAGAAAGGGGGAGAGAGAAATTATTACATATCTTTTAAATGACAAAGATCCTATTGTTTTTGGTCCACAAATATCCATATACAAATGTGTTTTCATGACAGAACAAATAATTACATTTGCTGACGTTTTCTTTCCGCAGTTCCATGCTATGGACACGTTGCAAAAGAATGGCTATGACCTGGCCAAAGCTATGTCCACACTGGTGCCGCAGGGCGGGCCTGTGCTGTGCCGTGACGAGATGGAGGAGTGGAGTGCCTCGGAGGCCATGCTGTTTGAAGAAGCGCTGGAGAAATACGGAAAGGACTTCAACGACATTCGCCAAGATTTTGTGAGTTCATAAGCTCTTGCTCTGTGGTCTCACCCATCTGTTATTTTCTGCATATATGATGTTTTTAAGATCTGAAAAGGCGCTCCAGTTTGTGATGCAGCCTAACATGATCTGTGTTGTTTAATGGCATGTCTCTGACTGTGTACTCTCGTTTTCTCAGTTGCCCTGGAAGTCGTTAGCTAGTGTGGTTCAGTTCTACTACATGTGGAAGACCACGGATCGTTACATCCAGCAGGTACACCGTCAATAGCCAATGTTTTTTTTTTTTTTTTTTTTTTTTTTTTTAACATTCCTGACCACATTTGGATATGCAGATGTCTAAAATTATTTTTATTTATTGAGAGAGGAAGGAATATATTGGAAGTTTTGACATTTGAGCAGGCAACGTTTTCATACAGGACCCTTTGGAAGTTATGCTTTTGTTTTTCATTTTCAGAAAAGACTGAAGGCAGCAGAAGCAGACAGTAAACTGAAACAGGTTTACATCCCCACCTAGTGAGTATTTACTGTAACAGCAACAACTATGTTCTTGAAAAGCTGTGTGACGTGTTAAGCCACATTTTCGTTGTTAATCTGCATTGCTTGAGTTTAGTGGCAGAAACCAGATTTTTGACTTCACTCTCCTGGAAGGCACTTTGTAAATGAGATTATATGAATTACTGCTGCAACCTTAGTGTTAATTTAGTCTTGTAGCCTAAAATAAGGCTACAAGAAAACCCTAGGCAGATTCAGAATGTATTTACTGTTTTAAATTTTAATCAGATTATTTTTCTTCTTTAAATCAGCACCAAACCCAATCCCAACCAGATCATGACTCCTGGTAACAAGCCTGGCATGAATGGAGCTGCAGGCTTCCAGAAAGGCCTGTGTTGTGAGAGCTGCCACAGTAAGTACCATAAAATTAGTCATTCTTACTCTGCCTTTGCCATTGTTCACCAGCATTGCTCAGCTTTGCATCAGTTATTGCACTGATCAATCCATGGAGTATTGTTATCTTCCTTTCACTCCAAAATTTGCTCTTTCAGCTGCCCAGTCACCTCAGTGGTATGCATGGGGACCTCCTAACATGCAGTGTCGACTCTGCGCCTCTTGCTGGATTTACTGGAAGAAGTATGGTGGGCTGAAGACCCCCACGCAGTTAGAGGGCGCTACAAGAACTGGCTCGGTACATGTCAATACCTCACTTAGAAATTTATTTTTGTGTTGATTATTCTGATAAATGTTATTGCACAGTCCAATATAAGCCTGGTTCCGGACTGACTTGACAACTGCATCCACTTCTGCAATAGGATGCAGCCCCTCGTGGTCACATGACTCGTCAGGAAGTGCAGGGCATGTCCCCTTTTACCAGCAATGCCGGCAGAGCCAAGCTATTGGCTAAGAACCGGCAGACATTTATTCTGCAGACCACCAAGTTGACCCGCATTGCCCGCCGTGTATGCCAGGACATTCTGCAGTCCCGCCGGGCTGCCCGTCGCCCATACGCATCCATCAATGCCAACGCCATCAAAGCAGAGTGTAAGTGCACCAATACTGATGCCATTTGTAAGCAAACATGAATTAAAAAATATGTTTATTTGCAGTCTGACATGTTCCAAAATAGACTTTATGAAAGCGATTCATGAAGGAAACATGTATATGGTTACAATGTACATTTCGTAACCAGCACTGCATAATCCTACTCTGGCATTATATTACTGACATGAGCACTAATGGTTGGATGCTAATGGTTTCTTTCTTTTCTCCATCAGGTATGATACGACTCCCTAAAGCATCAAAAAGTGCTGTGAAAAACCGCACTATTCCACGACCATCCCTCGCCAACATAGTAAAGGAACTTGGTAAGAATTCACTGTCAAGCCGTAATTTGAAACTGGGCAGAAGGAGTCTGTACAGTTTGTACTGTAGAAGGCGTGTTTAATTATTTCTTTCTGTTTCTCAGCTGTCCAGGCTCCACTTAAACTCAAAGCTCCCCGTGGTGCTCCCACCCCCATCAACCGTAACCAAGCAAGCCAACCCCGCAGCGCCCCTGCACTGCTTGGGAAGAGGCCCTTTGATGGTGGAAGTTCTGTAAGTTTCCTTTTTCTCTCTGGCACCAATTTTGTATTGTTCTATTGTCATGAGTGTGTCAAGTACAATGTTAGCAAGGCATAGAAAGGAAATGATTGCAGTTGTTCTGCTTAAATTGTGATGGTAAATTAGAAATTAGATTTAAGGGGGAATTCCACTGATTTTACAAGATTAAATGGAGGTGTAAATTGTTCAGAGATGTGAAATGGTGAGTTGTATAGATACATGCTGATTTCTTTACAGTGGCGGTGATCGCATCCAAGGGCCATGATGTCTACAGCTCAAATGCAGTAATTTTTATTAACAATCTAAAATAACACTGGACCTACACATTGTTTGTTTGGTAAAATAGTGTTAAATTCAAAGTCTGAAGTTTTCTTTGGAATCTGCTTTGCCCTAGAACGCCTTGCATATACTCATCTGTCCTGCATGTATTCTAAAAATGCATTTTAGGCCGAAAGCTCAAATCTCAAAACAGTCATAAATGACGTTGAGCGATGTATTTGTAATCATTTAAGGTAATAGGCTTCTGTGAGGTAGCTTTGAGACACTAATAGCTCCCGGCGCCAAATTCTAAGCGGTATGTTTCTTTAGGATGGCAAATTTCGCATTAAAACGTTTTGGAATTTAATTTTCTAAAATCTGTGGAATTCCCCTTTTAATAATAACGATAATAACACAGTATGATAATAGCAACAACTCAAATGTCTCTCTGCCTCCCTCTCTCTTTGTTTTTGTTTAACTCTTCATTACACATAGTGCACCACTGACCCTTTTACCAATGTTGCCCATTTTCTATTGGTGGCAGGTGGGAGGGTACCCCTTTTCCACCAATGGGAGGACGTTTACGTCCAGCATGAGGACAACTTCCCAGTCAGTAATAAAGCGTCAGAGAGTCAGCCAAGGAGATGTCCCCAATCCTGTAGTGTTTGTGGCTACTAAAGAAACCAGGTGTGTTACTACACAACGTGTACCCCAATTTTAGGCCAGATTCTCAGTCTGTGCTGGTTGGCTGTAGTCTGTAGTCGACGGTTGGGAAAATAAAAATCGAGTAGTGTGCGAGTGGCACAGACTCAGACCGATTTTATTTATTCATTTATTTTTTGTTTTTTCGACCCGCCTCGGAGCGAAATGTAGTAGCGTAGCTCTGAATGGATTCCCCCAACAAACTGGAGTGCGCAAAAGATGTACAGCAACTACTAAAGTCAAAACGGAAAAATGGCAAACAGGCACTCCAGGTAGCAAAGCACAGTTGAGTAAATTTACTTGTAGAAGTCTAAAAACTGCCATACTGACCACATCTTTACACCCGAAAATGTTTTGAGTGCTTCTTTACTGTGTCATCACAAACAGCAGTAGCTCCAAGCTGCTCCGTCCTTATTTGTTTGTATCTCCTAATAACAGGATAATGCAGGTGTTCAAGCAAGTGCACATGTTTTCAGTCTCCCAAACTCTTTTAGAACTTTGGAAGTTGTGTCTTGAATACAAGGCTTTGCAGTACCTATGCATGCAGAACTCTGATTAATGTGCATGTGTTTTCTCTGTTTTCTTCAGAGCCCTTAGAAAACACCTGACCCAAGCAGAGATGAGGCGGGCAGCTAGGAAACCAAACATCCCCGTCAGGGTGAAAATTCCTCTGCCTCCACGGCCACTTCCTGTACCAATTCTGCCCTCCAGTACCAGCGAGCCCATTGTGCTGGAGGACTAAAGCACCTTTCCATTAGGCCACACCCCCCTGCCATCACACGTCAAATCCCACCATGTTTTGATGTCTTTTTTTTCTCTCTTTTCTTCTCTTACTACCCACCAAAACCTGATTTCACAAACCCTCGTCCACACATCGACTTACTGTTTTACTCTGTAGCCTATCTGTATATCTGTCTCTTTGTCTGTCCATCTGTTTCTGTCTGTTTGCGTGTCCATCTCTCTTATTCTCTGGTGCTGTTTCTCACTCTGGCTCTGTCAACAAACACGCATACAGATACTCAGACCAGCGTAAGCCCCACACATCTCACAGAAACAGGCTTTGGGCATGGACTTTGTAGTGTTTTATTCCAGTGTTATGGTTTAACCCCCCCTTCTTTTCCTCCCTTTCCTCTTTTTTTTAATGGCGAATATTTTTAACTGTGTAATTTAAATCAGATTATGCTCAACATGAAATAATGGTGATAAAGCACACTTTATTTTTTCCTCCAGGTCGATCATTATTTGTGTAAATATTAACATTTTTCAGGAGCGGTATCTTTAATGCTGGGTTTAGAAGGGGAGGGACGGGATCTGAATTGGGGTTTATGGCATGTCTCTTTTTCCATCTTTCTCTTTTTCTTTTTCCAAAAAAAAAGAAGAAACATCAACACGCCCTGCTTACGTTCTCCACACTATAGTCAATTTCAGATTTGGGAACATGTCTACTCCCTCCCCCCAACCGGTTTGAGTGATTCTCTTTAGTCTAATCCAAGCTGAAGCATCCCACTCAACTACTCCTTAATTCACTTCGAATGGACAGCAGAGCTCTGGACTACACCGGTGTCCCCACCACTGCATATGCCATCAGCAGACTCGCCTTTTTTCTTTTTTTTTTTTTGGTCCCACAGTTTCCCCTTTTGTATTGTAATCATTCAGCAATATGTGATGGAACATTTCCCTGTGATGAGAACTGATGTGTTGGAGATGGACCATGAAAGAGTGTGACTCATTTGCTGTAATGTTTGGGGGCTTTGCTGGGTCCTGTTTGAAATGGTTTTTCAGTGCTAATGGTGACAGAATGTTGATGGCTACAAACTAACGATCCCAGATCAGATCAAGGTAAAAAAGGTGTTGGTATGAAGGAAGGGCAAGGAGAGGTCAGAGAAACCCTGTGGCTTATAGATCAGGGGTAAATTTAGCAGTTTTTTATTTTATTTTATTTCATTAAAAAAGGCAAAGATTGATGTTCTTTCTCACAGTCAGTAAGGAGCAACCTCTTTCCCCCAGCTTGCCCTTTTGTATGTATACAGTAATGAATAAAGCCATACAGATTTAGGTATTTGCCAGTACTTTCTCTTGTGTATGCCAAAATGCTCAAACCGTTCATGTATCCAATAACCATCACCTGAAATTCAGAATAGAGCTGCGTGTAAGGCAACATAGTGATTGTAGATAACGTAAAACAGTAGTAATGAATTGAGACAAAGGAAAAATGCTCTTCGATTATGACGACCGGTTTGTTTTAGTAACTGCTCCAATAGATAGTAGACTGATTTGATACTGAATCATACCCTCATTTATTGGTTTTAATTGTGCTTTGTTTTTGACATGTAAACAATTAGACTAGCTCATTCACTCATGGCGCTGTGAAATGTCAACCAGTGAATGAGCCCCACGTCGTACTTCCTTGTACGTTGGTTTCCCCAGTTTTAGGGGTTTTGTAAGGTTTCTTAATGAGCGTGCACTGCACACTAAAGACTAAATAAACGTTGACCTGTCCCCCCAGAAGCGTCACCAGTTTTATATGAAAAGTAGTAGCCTGTGCTGCTGCTGCTTTTAGCTGAGGGCTGAGGTTACATGTCCGCATTGTTCTCCATTTGGGGTGGGGTCAGAGGGAAGGGGAGGGTATATAAATTCATTAAGGTAGGTTCAATTTTGTATGTCAGTGATTTTTTTTTTTCTTTTTTTTTTTCCTCAGCTGTTTTTTATTCTGATGTCTCTGTATCCTTTAATGCATCTTGATAAGAAAAGAAATAAAGATTTTTTTTCTTTGTGGTCAAACACTCCCTGTTATCTGTGTGTGTTTTAAGTAACCCTTCATACATCTTCACACATCTACATATTAGGTCCACTGTGGTAGAACCTGTTGTACTTTAGGTGGTTCTTTGCACTCAGCCTTGCGCTGATGATTTAGAGTTTTGGGTTTTTGAAGATGAGAATTTACCAACAGTTCAGTCAGTCACGTCCATCCAAAAGGTCACAGGAACCAAACCAAACTAAGTATGATGGTACTTACTTTGGTACTATTTTGCATTTGGGCTCTATTTGGATGGAGGAGATGCTTAAAATATTAGGCACAGCTCAGATAGTATATACATTTACACAGCTGACCTAAGATTAAATATCATGTTTCCTGCATGATTTCTTTGAGGGGTTTTTTTTCTTTACATTTCATTCTCGCTTTGCATATGTAAAGATGCTCATCACGTGACCAATGTTCAACATTTGAGAAACCATTTTTAATATGAAACAATATTTATTTTTTATTATATACACAGACACACACACACATTATATATCCACCTGAATTCCAACTCCAAACCGAGAATGAACCTTACAGTACTTGTACCAATACATTTTGGGCCAAAACTCCCCTAAAACAGTACATCAGGCAGCATGTTCATTACCGTTTTGTCCAGATGTGAGGGGGCTTTTAGATGCAGTAAACTGGATTGGATATCTGGTCCCCATCAGCAACACTGAACACCTCTGACAAGGCGAGCTTTTCCTGAAAGTAGCATCTCACATCAGACCCCTCTGAATACCTTTCATTAAAGGGGAATTCCACTGACTAAACAGAATTGCGGTGTAATTCAGTTGTTGAGATGTAAAGACTCATTCAGAGTGGTTTGAAATGAAATGGCTCAGAAACAGAGAAACCTTCTGAACCAGGGGTCACTATTCCTGTACTGTAATATAGCCGTTTTGTTTACTTCCTTGAAACCACCAGAGAACCCACACGTGCCTCCTGAACTTTTATATTTAATGCTGATATAAAAATAACAGTCAATCCGGAAGGAAATACGGATTGTTTTGCCCCAGAACACCCTTCAACTATCCCTCCACTATGAATTGGTTAACACGAATTGATTACATACATTTTAGACAAAATCGTTATCACACGGATGCAAACAATGTCTCAGACTTCATACAGTATCTCCACAACCACATGAAGCTACAGCTTTCTGTGAGGGAGCTTCCGGAGGTGGACGTCTGGTTCCCATCACCACCACTGGGAACAACTATGCCTCGGTAAGCTCCTCTAGAAAAGGACATTTCATATCTATCCGCTCTGCTTTTATTTTCATCTCAACCGTTTAATTATGGTCAAATTTTGAAAGACTAGTGGAGTTCCCTTCGAGCAGAAACGCTGAGGAGTCCGCTAAAGCTCCGTTTAACGGCAGACAGTGACGTGCTCTCTCTCTCTCTGTACAAACAGCGCTGAGTGTCATCACCAGTTCACACAGTGAAATCAGACGGCTTCACAGACGGTCACTCAATTAGCCGGAGGTGTGATCCGGTAATTAGCTCAGCTCTGCCCGTGTGGACTTCACAAGCTCTCCATTTGAGGTGGACCATTAGGCTACTAGGGGTCAATGTTTATTGCGCCTCCTCGGCCGCAAACAAACCTCTGAATCCTGCCAGGGCGAGAGAGAGGGAGAGAGAGTGCAGGACATCTTATTTGCATAAATTAAATTCTCGCCTCGCCTCCTGATTGGTCCGTTCGAACTTGAGGCTCCGCAGCTGAGGGCGGTTTAAAGGGAAGCGCGGGAACTGGGATTCACAGCAGCTTAAAAACAGCCGAGCGGGCTTCAGTCGGTGCGTGTGACTCGTCGGGATTAGGTTCTAGTCCTCGTCTTTTCATTCGTCATCCTCACACCCCCTCAAATACCCGGTCCAGTCTCCTGGTGGACACTGCTGCTTCACACTTCAGCTCCTGGACGAGCAGAAGGTCAATTCGTGGAGACTCCGCTGCTGCACTGCTCTATAAACCACACAGAGATGTTCGAGGTATCTGTATCTCTCGGTCTGCAGGACTGTTTAGCTGATGTACTGCAGTTGCAGCTACAGCGGTTCAGGGGGAGGTTTAAATGGGTATCTAACTGTAGGAACACGGGATGGTGAACAAAGCTTTCATTCCCAGACCTGCTTATCTGGGAGTTGGATGTCTGCTTCCTTACAGCTGCAGGTTGAAGCTGCTGAGTATGTCCAAGTGTTTGAGGCCTGAAAGGGAATTCGAGTTTTTTAATTCAGTGGCTGGAATTGATTGAGTGGCTTGATGTGAAAAGGTTTATTTGTAGGGGAAACTTGGTGACTCCCTTTTTAGAGGTTGAAGGAAACTTTGTGTCTACAACCCAAATAACAGCATTGTTCACTGTCCAAGATAACTAGTGAACCTGCATGTGTCTTCTGGGTTTTATGTAATGTTGTTGGAGGTTTTTCTTTGGGCTGTCTGCCTTAAAGCATCTATTCCTCCACTGTGACTTGGATTAAAACTGGGTCACTGGAAATCATTCTAACACCATGTTCCTCTAGAATGGGGTGTGCACCCTTATCCACAAAGGGCTGGTGTGGCTGCGGGTTTGCTCTCTGAACAAGCTACAGCACACATGACTACACTTCAGTCAGTTCGTCTCGGTCCTCAAACTGCTGATTAGATGATCTCCTGCTTTGTTGGTATGTGAACTTGCAGCCACTTTGGCCCTTTGTGGTGGTGTCCAATCTAATACAAAGTGCTCGACCATCACTTTGAATGTATTTGATGTGAAAAACACCTAAATGTGCAGGGATTTTGGAAAATTGGTGTTCTCCTTTTTAAAGCCATAAAGAGATCCTAGATGTGTGGTTTTCTTTCTTTTTTTTTTTTTTCCCCACCCCTAGGGTTACTGCATGTACTCCCCTTAAAGAGCCCTGTAGTTTATACTACATCTCATTCCTCAAGCAGATTTGTTTACTGGATATTGCACACAATAGCTCTTTAAAGAAAGCTAACTGGCCTTTTTGTCATGGTCTTGTGTATCCGTTTCCCCTTCAGACAAGCCAAGATGACCTGCTGCTGTTTCCCTCTGATGGTGGGGATGAGGCCTTTTTCCCAGGAGAGAGCTTGGCTAATGGTCCTCAGTCCTTGGCTGAGGCACTCCTTCCATTGGTCGAGTCCCCATCTCCCCCTCTTAACCCTTGGCTCTGCTCCACCCGCTACAAGACTGAGCTGTGCAGTCGCTATGCCGAAACGGGTACATGCAAATATGCGGAACGCTGCCAGTTTGCCCACGGCCTACATGACCTTCACGTGCCCTCCCGCCACCCCAAGTACAAGACGGAGCTGTGCCGCACGTTCCATACAGCAGGCTATTGCATGTATGGCACCCGCTGTCTCTTCGTGCACAGCCTGAAGGAGCAGAGGCCTGTTCGCCACAGGCGTAGGAACGTACCATGCCGTACATACCGTGCCTTCGGGGTCTGCCCCTTCGGAACCCGCTGCCACTTCTTGCACGTTGAGGGTGGCTCAGAGCAGAGCGATGGCGCAGAGGAGAAAGCCTGGCAGCCACCTTCACGTTCCAGCGAATGGAAGCCTCGTGGTGCTCTCTGCCGCACCTTCAGCTCTTTCGGCTTTTGTCTGTATGGCACTCGCTGTCGCTTCCAGCATGGGCTGCCCAACACTGTGAAGGGCCTCGACTTGAACCAGACGCCCTGGTCTCCCCAAATGCCTGGAAGGGCCCTCTCCCCTGCCTCAGACATGCGCTCTTCCTCCCCACCCTCCTCTTCCTCTACTTCCTCATCACCTCAGTCCATGCTGCCCTCCCCTGCCTTACCCGATGACTCTGGTCCTGTCACACCGCCCTCTGGAGACGTGATGGCCAACAATGCGTTCACCTTCAGCAGCCAGCACCTCAATGACCTGCTGCTGCCACTGGCCTTCAGACTACAGCAGCTTGAACAGGCTTCTAACCTGAGTGCACATGATATGCTTGAACAAGCACTGATGTCTTAATGCTGCCAAGTCTCTTCATATATTCTTTTTCTTTTCTTTTTTTTGTAAATAACCTTTCTTTTTGTATAGTGTCCTGGAATTTTTTTTTTTTTTCTTGGTCACCTTTTTATTATTTAAATGGCCTTATTTATCTTGATGCCAAATGAAAGGGAGGGGGTTTAAATGGTTAGCATCTTATTCTTTTTGCTTGTTAAGTCTGTTCCTTTTGTAGATAGATGAACTTAACAGACTAAACTGTAAATTGATGTTTTTAATCTGTTGTACATATGGAGTGTTGGCACACTATGAATGTCTATTTATGGTTTTAATTTAAAGTTACTACCTAAATTATTGTTTGAAGATGGAAGCATTTTTGCCTCTTTCATCTTAATAAAACCTCCAACTCTAACCTTTTGTTGGTCCTGTCCTTGTTGATCTGAGTAGCTTTGCAGTAGTCTAATGCCCATCAAAAGATGGAAACTTTTTGTCTGGCGTTAGTGCCTTACAACTAGTAGCATTTCCTTCAAGCAGAGTTTTCAATCCTGGTAACCTGTTCTGGACATCTTGGATTCTCTGCTTTAACAGGGAACGCGAAGGGCTGGATAATGAGCTGATAATTTGGATCAGGTATGCTGGGAGCAAGAAACGCGCTAAAGTGTGCAGGACCAGGGTTGGTTGTTTACTTTGGGCCGAATCTCAAATGACTCACTAATCCCTACGTGAGATCACTACATCGCTCCTACAACGGTGGCTTGTACTTGCAGGTATGAATTGTATAGAGTGCCTTTGGGTTCTAGCAACGGGCTACACGGACGCTTATTAGACATAGCGCAGTACCTGAGTGTAAAGTAGTCGTTTTGTGACCTGCCTGTGGACCCCGTGTAGGGGGAAAGGGAAACATTTGGAATTCGCCCTTAAAGGCGTCTTACACGCATGCGCAGACCCTGACCAATCGGCGCTACTCTCTTGGCGTGCACACTGGAAGCTTGAAACTGTTAGCTATTAGCTTGAAAGCTATTACCAGAATTCATACATGCACCCGGTTTACGTGCGTTTGTGTAGTTAGTTCGCAGATGAGTCTTCGTTACAAACATCAAAGGTAACACTACGGTAAACGTAGGCCCTTTTTGAAGTTTAATGATGTGCCAATATGGGACAAACCTGCCTAGTTGGTTAGCTAGCCCGCTAGCTAGCGCTAATGTATGAGTATCTGCCTGAAACTGGCGGACTCGGTGGTCGATTATTACTCTGACTTATCTGGTTTAGTAGTTTATAGAGTAACCAAAGCTGAGGCAGGGCTACGGGTCCTATAGCCAGTTAGGTTAGATAAATCCAGCACACTGGAGCTGGATTGGCTCGAGCTGAGGAAAGCGGAGTGTTGTGAGGACAGCTCTTCTGCGCTGACGCGTTTTGATCAACGTTTAAAAGTTTAACTGCTGCTTTTGCGTTCAGACTTTATTGCCAAGATGACAGAAACGAGAGAGGAGCGCCGTTTCGCCGAGGTGCCCCGAGAGTCCATCAAGCTCATGGCCGAGAGTGCCGGGGTTGAGCTGGGTGATGATGTAGCCGCTCTGCTCGCTGAGGATGTCTGTTACCGCCTCAGAGAGGCCACACAGGTAGGTTAACTAACAAGTGAGCCGCTCGGTTGACTGACACTGTGCACGTGGATAGCATAAACTACTAGCCGTCAAAAAGGCTATGGCAGACAACCGATGTGAAAGGAGCCATTCCGTGTAGTTTGGTGTTAAATGATTCCTTATAGAGAAACTGACAGACCCAGATGTGTTCACCATGGTAGTGATAGGAGCCAGGGGTCACCAGGTCCACAACACAAATACAGCCATTTCATTTACTGTCCCCGACAGCCAGTATACCTACACGAGCGCTGGGGACTCTTCATATTGGGGTTCTGCCTTATGACGCCCTGTATCTACCCCCTGCCATGAATATATTGAAACAAATGGATTAATATACATTTTAAGACAAAACCTTATCAGACACATATGTGAACAGTGTGTTATTCAGCACACATCTAACCATTTCATCCAGTAACATCCCGCAAAAGAGCTTTTAGAGATGGACGTCTGGTTGTAATCATCACACACCGTGAACAGTTGTGAGTTTCTCTAGAAGAGAGCATTTCACACCAAACCACCCTGAATAGCTGTATTTACATCCCAGCCATTTAATGATGTATACCTTATAAGAAATCAGTGGATTTCCCCTTTAAAATTCAATTATCTTCATTTACGTGCGCACCCCAGAACAGCTCCCAGTTTATGAGACATGCCAAGAGAAGAAAACTGACCGTGGAGGACTTCAACAGAGCTCTTCGCTGGAGCAACACTGAGGTACACCTCGTCTTTAAATGTTATTACACCATGTTAAAATAGCATTCATACTAGGAAAATTAGTCCTGACGTTTAAATTAATTGGCACTAGTAGGAGATGATGACCTAAACTACACACTCACAGAACTCTTGATTAGGAGCACCTACTTGTATCTACATCAACTGTCATTGTCCAATTTATCAGCTCCACCTACCATACATGAGCACTTTGTAGTTCTACAATTACAGACTGTAGTCCATCTGATTCACTGCATACTTTGTTAGTTCCCTTTCACCCTGTTCCTCAGTAGTCAGGACCACTACAGAGCAGGTATTATGTGGGTGGTGGATCATTCTCAGCACTGCATTGACGTGGTGGTGATGTGTTAGTGTGTGTTGTGCTGGTGTGAGTGATCACCCTTGAAGAACATGGTGAAAGGCATCAGACAAAGTATGCAGAGAAACAGATGGACTACAGTCTGTAATTGTAGAACTACAAAGTGTATGGGAAGTAGAGCTGATAAAATGGACAATGACTGTAGAAACAAGGAGGTCTACTTTAAATAAGTGCTTAGTGAGTGCATTTGCTACTTTTGAAAGTTTAAAAGGCCCATATTGCATATTTCTTTCTTGTATTTTATATTTACCAAAAAAGTCATAACTCTTCTTTTGTGCAACCATTGTCCTGTGTTTGTTACGGTGCCTTTAGGACTAATACATCTAAATGTTTAAATGAAGTCTGTATTACTACATTTTTAATATTTAATTTTTTAGTAGTATTAATGTCATTTTATTTGTTGCAATTGGATTTCTGATCTAAAAATGTAGGATTCAAAGTCAGCTTTATTGTCATTCATTCTCTATACATAGTTGAGTGAAAACAAACTATGATTACTCCAGGACATGGTACAGCCCAGAGCAGCAGCACGTAACAGTACAGGTGACATTTAGCTATTCCTAACACTAAAACAAACTATATATAGTGTACACAATATAGTGTTGTGTACAACCATTAAACAGGGAAAGTACAGACTAGACTGTGGACAGTGTCAAAGCTATAGCTGCATTCCAGAGAGCTGTGTTTGCTGTGAACCTTTTAACTTGGAAAACTTGAGAACAAAGCCCATTTTGCTGTCTGTTTCAAGTTTCTCTCTTTGTTTCTTTTTTTAGACCGTCTGTGGCTATGGTGCTCAAGATGCACTGCCATTTCGCCCTCTGAAAGAGGGAGAGCTTTTCTTTGTTGAGGATCGGGAGGTGAACTTGGTAGAATTAGCTCTTGCCACTAACATTCCCAAAGGCTGTGCTGAGACTATGGTGCGAGGTAGGACACTATGATTGTTCTTTGTCCAGATAATGGTATGCTATGTTTAGATTAGTGCTGATTATTTTGTCTCCTCGGCAGTGCATGTGTCATACCTTGATGGAAAAGGAAATTTGGAGCCACAAGGCACAGGTGAAATACACGTTTTTTCATTAATTATGCAGATACTAAGGGCACAGTTGCCTAATGAGCAATAAACCTTCCTGTTTTTCCACTTAACCATTGGGTTATTTTTTTCTGCAGTCCCCAGTGCTGTGCAGTCTCTGTCTGATGACCTTCTCAAGTATTACCAGCAGATCACTAGAGCCATATTAGGAGAGGATCCACATCTAATGAAGGTATGAGCTGCTCTCTGCACTGTGGCTGATACAATTAATTTGTGATCCTCTAAAGATCCTCTTAAAAAATTCTGCTGTTACATCTTTCAATAAAACCAGGTTGCTTTGCTGGATCTACAGTCCAACTCCAAGATTGCTGCCCTGCTGCCCTACTTTGTTTATGTTATCAGTGGGGTAAGTGACTTTCACATTAAACCATGTTTGGTACACACAAATATGTCATAGAGTGTCACAGTTCAGTGACATATTTGCTTGTTTCATGGAGAGCATTATAAGAAGTCTTTGAGGTCAAGCAGAGCTCTAACCTTTGTGGGACTGTGGCACTCAAGGGTTGGAAACTGGATGCTCTGACATGATTATTAATTTATGACGTATATTGTTGGTTTAGTTTCCAAGCATAGCCTAGCCTTTGCTTAAATTACCGTGGAGATTCTTCTCTAAAACTACATTCTGCCTAATTTCTGTTGTATCCACCTCAGGTAAAGTCAGTAAGTCATGACTTGGACCAGCTGAACAGGTTGCTGCACATGGTGAAGAGCCTGGTACAGAACCCATATCTGTATCTGGGCTCATATGTGCGAAGTCTCGTCTCCAGCGTCATGTACTGCATCTTGGAGCCACTTGCTGCCTCCATTAATCCACTCAATGACCACTGGACCCTGAGAGACTATGCTGCCTTGCTTCTCAGCCACATCTTCTGGTACCTCACCCCTTACTTCCGGTTGCATGTGTAAATTAACCCACAGCTGGTCACAGATAACAGTGTTGCCACAAATGACATCCACCCATGTAATCCGAAATCACTCACAGCTACAACGAGTCATAGAATATTTTTGTGTCCACTCTGTTGTACGGTGTTTATCTCTCAGATGCGCTTGTAAAGGCTTTGTGGTGTTTTGTGGGGTAGGACTCATGGTGACCTAGTGAGTGGACTGTACCATCAGATCCTGCTGTCACTGCAGAAGGTTCTGTCGGACCCAGTTCGGCCTCTCTGTTCTCACTATGGAGCTGTGGTTGGATTGCATGCTCTTGGATGGAAGGTAACCTGCGCGCGCACACACACACACACGCACGCACTAAGAGGTGTGCATATAAAGCTTTTCTTATGTGTCTGTGTAATATAAGTATGTTTGGGTTTGCACTAGGCTGTTGAGCGTGTGTTGTACCCCCACCTGCCAGCCTATTGGGCGAACTTGCAGGCCGTGCTGGACGATTATTCTGTGTCCAATGCTCAGGTGAAGGCAGATGGACACAAAGTCTATGGAGCCATTCTTGTAAGTTCATCTCACATTGTGTCAACTCGTTCTTGTGCCATTGTAAGTTTGCATCATTCTGCAGTTAAGGTTAGCAGCTGTTTTCTGTTTAGTGTAATGCTTCAGTTTTCAAGTTATGGTAAAACCTGGACACTCTGGGATATGAAACAGGACGTCTTCCCTTGTCAAGTAGCTGAATGTTTGCTTTTTATAAATATTCAATATAATAAACTGTTTTTTAATCAGATTGTATGCACATACTTGTAAACCAGTGCTTTGAATGTATTATTCCTGTTTCAATTCACTTTTCCTTCGTATTCTAGAACACTTTTAAGAATCAACTCATAACATTTTCCCAAGATCCAATCATATAAAATCATCTCTCTTGTTCTTTCCCTCTCTGTCCCTCCACCAGGTGGCAGTGGAGCGCTTGCTAAAGATGAAGGCAGTAAGCCTGTCTGCATCTGCAGAAGGTGGTGCTGCTGCTCTTCAGAGCTCTGCTGGTGGGATGATGGGTTTCAGAGAGAGTTCACCAGGCCTGAGCCCCCCTCCTGAGCCTCTCTCAGAACCTCCTTTGGGCATTGCCAGCCACCTGCAGGCAGGCGGCGCAGGATGCCAGTGGGAGGAGTGGACCCCCGTCTCTCTCCCTGCCATGTACTGTGAGCTGTACTCCTTCTTTGGAGACAGTCTGGCTGTGCGTTTTAGCACTGGCCCTGCACTAGGTGGCGCCCCATCTGCGACACCCATTCAGTCTTCAGACGCTAGAAAAGAGCCAGGCAGTGGCACAGCTAACCTGGAGAGCACACGCAAAATGCCTCAGCTCACTGCCAACATGAACATCAGCCCCAGGCAAGACGGGAGCCCGCGCACTGAGCCAGCACCACCAAGTTTGGCCGCTACAGCGTCAGGGAGGTGGGTATAGCATGGATTTGTGGGATAATAAGACATTGCTTTCCTTTCCAGCTTTCTAAACCTGGATGCTAACTCATGCTCTTGACTCTTCCCTATTGTCCATACAGGTCTCTGGCCCGCTCTTCTTCCTCATCCTCAGTCCCTCGCTCTAGGTCCTCCTCTTCCCGTCCAGGGCGTTCAGCCAGCCAGTCCCGAGACATTTTCCCAAAAGCTCGTTTCCCACCTCCCCAGGCCGGCCCACCAGCCTTCTCATTTCTGATTGGAGGACGACAGATGGGCCGACGATGCCAGGGACGACGCTTCCAGACAAGCTTCACCCCGACTCCATCGCTTACCTCCCTTCCACCCCGGGCTTATGCGCATAAACTGCCAGTTATAGGAAGAGTGAGCAAACCAGTGAGACGCTGGACGTGCTCCCATTACTCACTGTACCTGCCTCTTTAAAAGAGTGATGGACATACCGAGTTGGCTGGATGTGAAGTGGCATGAGTTTCACTAAAGGTCAGCTTGGGCTTTGACCACAATGTTGATCAGTTGAGCAGACCTTTTGGTCTAATAACAGCATTTACTGGACAAGCACTTGAATGCACAGTGATGCACAAAGAAATATGGAATTAGGCTGTGATTTTTTTTGTTGTTGTTGTTGTAGTTAGCCTTTCCGAACATTATTTTTGTAACAATGTAAATGTGTTGAAATCTTGTAAAATAAAAAACGGACACAACCAGGGCCTTCCGGTTTTATTTAATACTTAGACCAGATGTTGGGATTACTGTATTTGAATAGTAAAGATGCATAGAAAAACAGCTATATATTATCTGCATTCATGTGAATTTTGTTTCTTGCACAGTAGTAGGAGTTACCTAGATACACTGCCATTCAGATGTGGGCCCCGCTTGCCATATTAAAGCAGACACATTCTGCTTTTCTGTTCTTTCCTTTTCTTTAGTGTGTTGTAGCTTTTAGTGTATGTAAACAAATGTAATTAAACAAACAAAGTTACTAGATGCTCAAAAACGTATCACTCTGAAACGTCCTGCTTCCGTCTAGTTTGCAAAGGTAGATCTACCAACTTGTTCCACCGGACTTTCAGGATTCTGGCTCAGACCTGTACGGCAGAACCAATGCCACTTTTAGAATTTTTTTTTTTTTTTTTTTTTTTTTTTTTTTTAGGAAGCTGCTGGCTGACCAATCAGAACAGAGTGAGTGAGCTGACCAATCAGAGTACACTAGATTCACTAGGAGGTGGGGCTTAAAGACCTAGCTTAAAGAATAGTTTTTCATACAGAAGGTGAATACAAATGTACAGTATGAGAAAAAAAAATGTATTTTTGGCAAATAGAAGAATGTAAATCTATTTTAGTCTACCTATTTTAGTAAAATAATCAACATTAAAAATTAGCATAATATAGTAGGTCTTTATAGTATTCATTCAGTAGCAAATTGTACAGTATAGATTGAAATGTTCTGAACAGTTTTAAAGTATTTTGGGAACAAGACGAAGTTATCACAACAGATAAAAACGCTAATGATATTAGACAGTTAACTACTAAATTTTCTGTTGTAGTAAAAAATAAAATGAACAATTAGATCATGAATCATTCTGGATATTAATGTGTTTGTAAGTTCATTCTGTATGTTACACAGCTTTCTCAGTTATCATTGAATCACATATAGCTCCATGCCATTGTAGTATATATTGTGTTGTTTTAGATCCCTACAATTGCTTGAAAGCCATAGACTAACAGCATCTTATTTTTTCCCCTAATATTTAATTTCTTCAAACTTCACCCCCCTCTTGGCGGGCCGCTATTCTCATTTACAAATATGTTTTGACACGTGGTGAAATTTTTTAGAGGTTATCTTGGGGATAGTTATAGCTGCTGGGCTATGAGGTAAATGCGCTAACCAGAACGAAACTGGTTACTGGTTGGTTTCCGGTTCCGTTCTGGTTTCAGGGAATCAGTCTGCGTTTGCGCCAGCTTTTCCCAGCTGGAACCAAAGAGTAGTATGTTCTTCAGCACGAATCACAACAACACCCAGTGGTCTGCCGATCACCAGTAGTGCTTGTAATCTGTGCTTGCTTTTTGGATATAAACAAACATCTGTAATAACAGCACAAACGCTCCGCCATCTTGTTTGTACTGTGTACTACCGTTGTATAATGCCCTCCGCTCACGTTAATGACGTATCCTTTGACTTTCCTTGGGTCCAGTAAAAGCTGGGGCAAATGCAGACTGGTTCCCAAGATATTACGAAGCCTGAACGGAACCAGTTCAAGAACCAGAATTCTTTTGGTCAAAAAGGGCTATCAGTGAACCAGTTTGTTACAGCGCCACCCTGAGGCAGAGCAGTGCTGCAGCTCTATTTAGCTCAGAATACCAAAGACAGAAGCTCACTGCTTTTACACCAAACACGGCCTCCGTTCAGGTTCGCGAATCTAATTTTGAACCGTTCGGCGCATTTCCAGCAACACTAAACAGGTTCGGAACCTAAAAAGTTCGTTCCCAGCTAGAACCAAAGAATAGTAGGTTCTTCAGCACGGACCGTGACGACATCTGTGGGCGTGTCAGTTGTTAAAGAACGAGAAGGCAACAGTGGTGACAACCAGCGCTAAAGAAACTCTTCTACGTCTTCGTATCACCAGTGGCTGACACCTGTAATAACAGACACCTGTAATAACAGCACAAACACTCACAGGTAATCTACACGTTCCGCCATCTGCTGTTTACCACCGCTGTGCAGCGCCGTCCGTTGACGTTGATGACGTATTCTTTGATGTCCCTTGGTTCCAGTATAAACTGGTGCAAACGCAGACTGGTTCCCTGGAGAGCATAAAGGTTCTACGAAGTCTGAACGGAACTAGTTCAAGAACCAGGGTTCTTTTGGTCAAAGGGGGCTATTATTAGTGGGTGACGCATCTAAACAGCTTGAGCTTTCCCTGAATTTATATTTGAGCGTCTGTTTTACCGGAACAGACAGTGAAATCGTACGTTTTTAGGCCGGACAGTCCGGTTTTTCAACACTCAATCCTTCGTCCGGTGCAATACCTGGACGGACGCCTATTAGTCCTCTTTTCGGGATGAACTATTTAAAATGTTCACCCGCGAACAGTATAACGTGTGCCATTGGTACACGTCAGTGCCAAAAGACATGCCTTGCATTTTATTGGTATAATGACATCGCTCACCTACCGGCTAACCGCAGCCCTCTAAATGCTAGTCAATTAGTAAGCTCCCGTCTGACTCACAAATGTCATTCATTCCACCCAATTAGGTGAGTAAAGCAATCATGTATGAGTTATATAGGTTAGGTTATGATTTTACTTCTGTTATAGTATCGTGCCCGACCCCCAACCTTTATGATGTCCTCCTTTTTGGGAAAAAGTGGCCACCCTGTATCGTACCGTACCGTTACGTCATACCGTTTATTTTCAGGGACAGGCTTTTGATATTATGTCATTCAGGGGGCCGCGTGATGGTTCACTGGTGGTTTTGGATAGTAAGTATGGTGCATTTCTCTACAACGAACTATTTCACATCAAACCACGCTTAATGTCTGTGCTTGTATCTTCAGGGACTGAATAAGGCAGATTTTTAAAAGCTGGGTGGAATTGTCCTTTAAGCCGGCTGAGAGCAGCGTGTTCACGGCCCTGCCTGCTAAGGTAATCCCTGTGTGCTGGTCACTTCATGAAAGTTTCAGCTGCCTCATGCCTGCCCCAGGCTCCTGTATGTGGATTAGGTTACTGGGCCGCAGTGAGAGCAGCAGGCTGAGTTATGGCTCAGAGCTCAGACTCAGCGCTGACTCCGTGTCGCAGCTACGCGTTCACCCTCCTCATCATCTCCTACATCCTCTTCATCCTGCTCGGGGGAGCCGTGTTCATGTTGCTCGAGCAGCCTGAGGAGACCTCGCTTGTTGCTGAGGTCCGTGAACTTCGAGCGAGCTTCCTAGAAGACCACCCGTGTGTGCAGGAGAGCGGTCTGGACGAGCTGCTGGGGAAAGTCCTCTCTGCTGGGAAGCGCGGCGTCTCTGAGGCGGACGGCGAGGAGAACAACTTCGACTTCACGTCGTCGCTGTTTTTCGTCACTACTTTCCTCACCACGACAGGTGAAGCACTGTGTGATGTGTCTCCGCTGCTGTAGTCTCTGTTATGTGGTCTATCAGTCCTGTTTAATGAAATAGGCTCTTGGGTGTGCGATACTGCTGACCTGTTTTTCAGTCCAGTATGGAAACTTTAATAACAGCAAATAATAAAACAGATAGTATACACAACACTGAAGGTATTAAGTGTAAGGCTGATATCCCACGTCTTTCCTGTAGTGTTTTGATGCTGGTATGCTGGTCAATTAGCATGACCAAGCTGGGGTGACCCAAAGAGATGGGCAGATCAATACCTAACTGATTGATACTTCCGATCCGGGTTTTTTAGTTTTAATAATCGATTCTGGCATATAAACGTCAATATCGTTCATTTATCTGTTTGGTTAAGTAGGATCTCTCAAGAAAAAATCCCAAAATGCTGCTGTAAGTGATGGTGTAGTATAGGAACTACTTTTCCTTCCGCCTTCTTCCTCTGCTCCCAAAATAGCAGGGGAATAAAAAGACACTTTGAACATTATGTAGAAAAGTGAGACTGAACTGTACATTTCACTTGTTGGGCTACCCTTAACTCTTTATCAAAAGACTCAGGAGTAAAAGCCTCAAACAGTCTGAGGCTTCTTGAAAACACACAGCAGAGTATGAGATATACTTAAGTATTCTTTACCCTTATTTTATCTGGCATACTTTTCATAATGTTCAGTTTTCAGTAGATATATAGTGAACTTTTAAATGTAACCTTTCAAATATTAATCCAATGAATGCACATTTAGTTACAGAATGTTCAGGTGACATATAAAGCACTGAACATGTAATTTGAACATTCTTGAAAACTGAATTGAATTGTGTTAAGCGGTGTTATTAAAAGGAAGCCAAGAAAGGCTCTGATTTCTGAAAGTTTATTTAATATCAGTGTCAGACTTTCTGGCATAGTTTTGTTCACACTTGCCAATAGTCCAAATGACTTACAGTAAGTATTGAGTCTCTGTATCAGTATTGGTATCAGGATATTATCTTTGGTATTACTTGGTATTGGATCAAATGGAAAATCAGTGGTATCCCCCATCTCTAGTGACCAGCGCAGAAGGAGCTAGATAGAGCTAGATAACTAGATAATGCACAGCCCCTTCTCCTTCCCCTTCAGTTCTTACCAGTCTAGAAGAAAAATGTCCCTAAATGACCCAACCAGGAACAAGAGCTTCAGCATGATTGACAAGAGGATAGAAAATGCCATTGTGGCAGGGCTACTTTTTCACCCTCTCATGTTGGGCCGATGGAAGTCCCATCACTACAGTGACTCACTATCACCTCTTGAGGTACAAAGTGGTATTACGAGACAAGGATGGGCCAGTTTAGCTGGTTAGCATGCTGTAGATATCTATGCAGTAGATATCTGTGCAACACGATACGCAGACGTCTTTGATGTGCCGTCAAATCTGTTTTGCCCTCTCATTGTTGACAGTTTTAGTTATTTGTGGAATGTTGTAAACTATAAATCTTACATATTGCTCCTTTAACTGTATTAAATCACTAGAATGATGCAAAATTATGACCGTCCTTTTTTAGTTAGCTTAAATAATATCACCGTATTTATATTCCAGTCATACACATTAATTTCATACAATACACATTCAGTTTCAGTAAAAGGATTTCATGCAAATTACTGGTTAAAGAAAACACTTTATGTCCATACATTTATGGAAGGATCCATTCTCTAAAGGGGAACGTGAGGATCTGACCTATTAGTACCACAATACTTATCCACTTATCCCTACTTACTCAGTTTACTGAATGACACTTAAACTTCCTGGATAAGCAGGCATTCTCTGTTTTTTACAGCCATACACACTTGAATGGTTCTTCAAGTGCTCTTTAGTAAAGGCGATGGTTCTTATTAGAATAATGAGATCAATAACATAGTTTGAAAAAATTAAGACCCTCCCTGCACATTAGATGGCTTTTGCCAGGGATTACCTCTGGACCCAATGGGCATCTCTCCCTTTTTAACTATTTGTTAATTATTATTATTATTAATTATTATATGATTATTATTATTGTTATTATTATTTATGTATTTTACTGTAATTAATTACTTATCCTTTTTAAATCTATTTAATTATGTTATAAATTGTATTTAATTTCAATTAGTTCTTTCTAGTATCTTGTATTTGAAAGGCAGTAAGGGTTGGGTGGGGGGATATTTCTAAGTTCTATAGAAAATTAATGAAAAAAAATAAAGTAAGCTGATGCTGCTGTCTTGAAATGACTTATTCTTGTGAAATAAAAATATAAAATATAAAAATAAAAGACTAATGAGATCTATATAGAGTTTCATTTCACCATGTGAAGGACTATTTGATCATGAAATGATTCCATATAGAATTCATGGTTTTAAATAGAACTATTGTCTTTAACAAAGAATCCCTTGAAGGGTGTATATTGTAGTGAGGCTCAAGACAGAAGACCATGTGATTAAAGGATCGGTGGTGTTCTCAGCAGCCTGCAGCTCTGAGAACTGTACCCGCATTTTTGTTCCTCATTGTGTGATACTAATCCTCTTTAATACTCAGTGGAAGTCATATGTTTTGTGCCTGATGGGGGCGTGGTGTGTAAGCCCCTCCTCTTTTCCTTCTTTCTGTGAGCATTTATTAAATGAACAGTCCAGCTGAGCAGAGTTAATGTGGCTCTTTAAGTTATTAATGGTGAGAAAGGTTTCTGTCAGGTTTTTAAACCCTTCGTATCACTGGAGACCAGGCCCCTGACAAGCATACTCACACAGCTCTTCACCACAATTCATAAAGACATCTAATTTCTTAACATTATACCTCAGCAGTTAGCTTCCGTCAGCGCTACTGGGACAGTCCAGACGTCTGTTTATCACCCTCCTAAACATAATGCATCTCATTTATACTAACATGGATAATATGCTTTACCAGCAGGTTCTTCACTTCACAACCAACATGACATATTTTTTGACATAATTTATTAAAGCTCCAAGAAACACAGAGTAAAGGATAAATGTTATATTAAACATCCAGTAAATCTTGAATGAAAAATATTAGATATAAATGTGATAAAAACCTGAGAACTGTGCAGGCGTGGCTAATGAACAATGGACAAGTTATCCAGCTATTATGTGACGCTAACAGGACAATAAACATCACAGATGAACAGACATGCAGGTGGATATACGAGCGAATGAACAGACAGGCAAATGAACGGACGAGCAGACATGCAGATGCAGTGTGAATCTAGCAATGTGTATATGAAGGATTGTACAAACAAAACGAATGAACAGGCGACAAGC
>CM067482.1:19854293-20008716 GCA_034552555.1 Semaprochilodus insignis
AGGTGGGCTCAGAGGAGCCCCGGTACACTCTTCCTATCTCCACCATTTCACACCCCATCCCTGCTACCCCCACATCTCCCTCAGCGGAGGAAACATGTGCGCTGGAAACACCACATACAGCGAGTTACAAAAAGATTGCTTCACTTACAGTTGACCCAGAAGCTACCTCAGACCCTCTTGACCAAAACAACTGAGGGAAGAAGTAGGCTCCTCTTTAAAAAAGCATACTGGAGTTTTATCAGTGAGAGAAATGTAGAGAGCAGCTATATCACTTGTATCACTTGCATGCCTCTGACCAAGAAATTGATTTCTTTGAAACTTTGAAACACTCAAGAAAAAAGGAAAAGTTACAGCATAAAGAAAACTTTATTTGAAGTGTTGTTCTGTACACTCTTAATACATTTTAATACCTTTATGTGTTCAATTTCCGTAGCTAATTCCCAACCACATTTGTGTTCCCTCTGATGGACCGGGGGACTTGGAGGGATCTTAGGCATCTCAGGCATTTCCTGTGTATTTATTTAAAGTGATATCATGTTAATGATGTCTCATTAACAGAACAGTCCATTCAGTCTATCATAGAAAACACTTTTCTTTGCTTTGTAAATTGTAGCTGTCAGGACAAAACTTTGCATCTGTGCTTTTCCTACAAGTTTAACCTTATCAGGAGCAAAACAACAGTAGTCCCTAAATAAACCTTGTTCTTTTAGGATTACCACAATTTCACCATCTTTAGTATTACATAGAAAATTCAGAAGGCATGTTTGAGTTTACAGGTCATTATAATATATCTGAGCTGTAGACATCATATCCCATGGTTCCTATCACCACCACTGTAAAGAAATCGGAGTCACTAAATTTCTCTACGGTGAACCATCTCGTATTGAACCACTCTCAATGGTTGAATGATATAGATTATGTACATTTTGATTTAGAATTCAAGCATTGAAACCACTCATACCAACTCTACACAGAGCTTAGTTCAGTTACGGTCAGTTTACTTCAAACTGGAGTACAGTGTTTCTGTTTTTTTTTCCAGTGTACTTGAATAATCTGTGCTTATTATAATGGACAAACTCTGGGAATCTCTAAATAAACATACTAATGTCCTTCTGGAGCCCATAACCTTTCCAGCTCAGATGCTGTTAATGCCTGTCTGAGCTGTGAGTCCTCAGCCATTAGAGGGCAGCCTTTTCACAACCTTTATGTTAAAGGAGAATTCCACCAATTTTTCACCAAGTTCTGCATAATACAGTGTTTCAGAAAACAAGGTCATTCAGAGTGTTTGGATGTGGAATGGTGCATGTTAGAAAAACTCACAGACTCAGATCTCTTCATAACGGCATTGATGGGAACCAGGATTCACAATGACTACAACACAAATATAGCCATTTTATTTACTATCCAAAAGCACCAGTGAACCTACACATGTTCTCTGAGCTTTTATATGTAATACTAAAGGTGATAAACTAGTAGTAAATGTGAACAAAATTAGAAACTTCTTTGGGGACCATTTTGCCTCGCAATGCCTTGAGTGGATCTGTATGCCTTGAATATGTTTTAGGCCAAAACTTTATCTCTGAATAGTGTCCCAGGGGTCAGGCAGCATATTCATACCCATTTTGTACAATAGATATAATAGGCTTCAGAGGCTCCTTGTCACCACCACTGTGTACAATTCTGGCTCCACTGGGTTATCTAGAGTGGATCATTTTACACCAAACCACTCCAAAAGACTTTGTTCGCATTTGAACCATTTGATCATGCAGAAATGTTCAAAGTATAAGTGGTAATTCCACTTTTTCAGAAAATGAAATTGGGTTTTTTTAAGAAGTCCTTAATATCCTTAATAATATCCTGGATATAATGAAGATAAAACATCAGTGTTGAAATATTTATTCCCATAAAATATTATGCAAAATAGACGGTTTAAGGTCATGTAGATCATAGATTTTATTGACAAAATTGCCATTAGGACTAAATGATTCCATTTTAGCTCTACAATGTACTGAACATGGCTCATATCCTCCCATTGTTTCCTTCACATTGTAGCTGGACTTTACAATTCATGTTTAGTCTCGTCATCCAGCTCCTGAGTGACACAACGCATATTGGGGCAGAATGTGTGTGTGGGAACAAGCACACAAGTGTGTGTGTGTATACGCGTGCATTTGTGTATGCAACGTGTGTGTGTGTGTAAAGGGGACCCAGTGACTCAGACTCTGTGCCCAGCACTGATGGCTCTGGCTCTGCTCTCCTGCTCCCACATAAACACTACTGTCTGCCTGACGCACAGATGAGATCATACACTGCTAGAATGGCATTCTGCCATTTAGGCCGTTCTCTCCTGCAGGCTCTTTGTGTTTAACCAGCGGACAACGTCTAAATCATGTTAAATACTGATACACCATGCATGGATGATTTTGCCCGTTATGCCTGCTTGTCAACATATGTTTTACAGATATATGCTATGTATACTTCTCAGAGTGAGGTAATATGTACTATTATTATTTTATCTTATGTTATTTCTTTTTGCAAACCAGCATTCTCTTGAGCGTGTTTTATGTTCAATTGAAGTTTAATACAGAGGAATTTGCTGTGGTGCTTTCAAAAAACAGCATAAAACAAGAATTAATTAATAAAACAAATGTAGCAACATCACAATAATCTGTTTATCTGTAAGAAACGTATTTACCTAAATAATAGGAAGTAATCATATGTACAGAAATTAATGAGTGGCTTAACTGTGTCTTTATAGTAATATGAGAGTTATTTCACTTCTTTACTGTTCTTTGGTAATCTAGGAATGGTTCATGCTGAAAGGACCACTATAAATGGTCCCCAGTGATTTATATAATTAAATAATATATTACATTAACCACAGTTAGAAAAACTGATGCACTTTTGTCCTCCAAGCTATGAACAATGCAAATATACCCTGAAAGTGCATCTTAAATTAACTTTAAATGTACACTGTGTTAAAATTAAATAATATAACTTTTAATACTTTTTAAGTCTGGAGCCAACAGGATTAAAAAAAACTACCTCCATGATGACCACTGAAACGAAATACAATTTAGAACCTCTATTTCAGAGAGTGCATATGTTACAAGAATATAACTTCTTTATAAAGGTACTATGTCAGAGATGCAGAACTCATTCTCATTTTGACTCATTAGGACTGATTAGGCAGGTCAAGAATTGTCACTGGGAATTGTCAACTCCAGTTGCCAATTTTCAGCTCCAGAGCGCAACAAATTCTCTTGCTCTTGAAACCTTGTGCTAACACTCCATGGGCTCCTGAAAGCAGCTGACTGAGGGTCTGAAAAATGAAGCTAACTGATTCCTACAAATTAGCAGAGGTTATAAAAAGATGTAGAAGCCTCGTGATTTCCTGAAATGTCATTAAGAAATAGCTGATAAGGGGAACTGTGGAACTCAAAGCAAGATCTGGAAGACCATGGAAACTCCGGGATAAAACAGTATGCTGGTGAGAAAAGGAAAGCTAAACATCTATGTTACAGCAAAGGGCTTGCAAAGAAGATTAGGTGGCCTGCATGGAAGAGTGATCAGGGGGATTACCTTACCTGCAACTTCATCACAACGTCTAAAGTATGCAAAACTTATCATCCAGATAAGCCTCAGGCATTTTGGAAACAACTGCTATGGACAGATAAAGTAAAAATGGAACATAAAATGGTGTGTTTGGAGAAAAGAAGGAGAACCATTTGAACATCATGGCAGCTGTGAAGCATTGTGGTGGATCTGCTATGCTTTGGAATTGTGTGGGAATTAATGGCACAGAAAACATTGCTAGGGTGGGAGAATGGATTACACAAAATATCAGCAAATTCTGGTGGCAAATTTGACCATCAGTCAGAACACGGAAGTCTGGCTGGCTTCTACAACAGGACAAGAATCCAAAACACCTGTAAATCCACCATGAGCTGGACGTGCAAGCTAAAGCTTTTGACCCCTTTCAGACCCCTGACAATTTGTAAGTAGATTGTAAACATTTGGTGCATGAAAGGCAGCTGGAGAATATATAAATATGAGTGAGAGACAATTCCTAAAACATGACCAGAAGGGCTCCTAACTAGCCACAAAAAGCATTTGCAAAAATCAGCTTGAGATGTCATTTGTCAAGGTGTGCCCAAACTGTATGAGGCTTTGTTTTAACATCAGAATGATTAGTCTACACGTAACAGCCAGTGTGGATTCTGCATTTATGTTGGAAAGAGAAACTGTCTTTGTAAACCACACAGGAGGAGTTTGAACGAGATCTCTAGATATAAATAAAGTGAATCATTTGAATTCTTCCTCAGTTTCTCACTTGTAAGTATCATTATGTTCTCTGTCTCTGGCCTGCCTCACTTGAAGAACACTTTGGGATTGGTTCCAGGTATTTGATAGCTGAGATATTACTGGTCTCATGATCCTGTGAGTGTGGGTCTCGAGGGAAAGTCCTTGACCGGAAGAAGCATGTCTCCAACGTCCTAATGCACCGAAGGGGTTTCCCCAGCTTGTTTACACTTTGTACACTGCACATAAACAGCTGTACATGTTATGCAAATATTAGTCTATATAATGTTCACGTCATGTTTAATATCTCGTCATACTGTAGATTTGGGTGACCTTGTTACCAGTTTACTTATTAGTTCTGCACCATCAACAGCCCCCTGACATTGTGACGGACTGGTAGCAGGTGGCACTGTAATGCATGTCTATATTTATCGAGGCAGCCTAAACACCAGCTCGGATCTGTTGGGATGGTGCAACAGCACTCCAATGCTGGGAGTACTTTTCCATTGCTAGACACAGACCAGTACAATCTTGTATACACTTTTAAGAGAGTTTTTAGAGCTTTTGAACATTTCAGGGTTTGTTCTGCTAGAATTGCCACTTGTGGTCTCAAGCTGATCAGCTGTGATATACCAGTGAAAATTCTTTTTACCCTTGCACTTCTTCAGTCTGTGTATGTAGGACTAGTAGATTTACTTTATAGCTGGTTTACTTTTGTTTTATAGAACCTGTTAAGAACTTTGTCAAGCTTATAATCCATAACTAATCAGCCCTGATGTTTTAAGTCTTAAGCTTACTGTTTTTTTGTATGGTTTGTATGGTTTGTTTTAGTTGTTGCTCTGTCTGTCTGTGTCAATCAGGAGTGTAATAAATCACAAATTTTGCCTTTGAATGTGTGATTCAGTATAGTACAGCAACAATAAAGAGTGGCTAAAAATGTTCCTTACATTATTATGCTAATGGTTCCGTCAAAGTACGTACAGATTGCTGTTGGGGTTGTCATGTATCGAACTCTTCAGTGATAAACATTGAGGGAAGCTGCTCTATACTGTGCAAGATTTGAGAAACTGTCTGGAGTGAAATGTGCAGAGCAAACTAACGTCTCTCAATTAAAGTTGTCCAAGCTTTTGTTAAAAAGCCTGGGTGTAGTAACTTTTTTTCTGGAAATTTTCCATTCCACCTTAAATTGTGCTGACCATGTTGCAGCATTTAAGGTTGAATGCAACATTCCGTTAAGAAGCTGACGAATAGGAAGAACTTCAGGCTTGTTTAAAGATGAACATTAACCATGCCTGCCAGTGGTTCGGTGCCATTTATTCCTACAGGTATATTTCACCACATAGTTCACCATATTCATTGCTGTTTTTCATTGCATATGTATTAATCGCAATTGTTATGTTGCAGTCTAGGATTTTGGAATTGTCCATTTTACTGTCCTCTTTTGCAAATGCAGGATTTGTATTTGAAGGAGGAACAGCAGTGTTTGTGTGAAGTTCACAGTATGTCAGTTCCATTTACTGACCTCTCCTTATACACCATGTCAATGCAAACACAGTTGTCCATTCTATGGCACCTTTAACACAGTAGCCCAATCATGATATGATACACAATGCAATACTATTTATTACTATAATATATGTTGGATTTATACATCTATATCTTTCTGCCACTTATTTAGGTCTACGCAATGTAAACATCTCTAGTACAACTTAGATGAACCTGATGTTTTGCCCTCCCTTTATGGTGAACTAGAGACCAGTAAAAATCTAACATTGAACTAAGGGAGGTGTTTTGAGTTTGGGACTTTCGTCAGTACTGGTCAAGTGAGGAGTGTCTCCTGTTAGCGTGTTTCCTGCTGCTGGTACTTAGGTAAGTGTCCCATGCAGAAAAACAGGAAGTGCTGGGAAATCCACACAATTTCAACCCACAGGACACTGACTGCTGAAAAGCAACCTTTCACTTCAGTGTGACCTCTAGATACTTCATTATCATCACCAACTCCCTCTCTTTCTCTCTCTCTCTCTCTGTCTCTCTCTCTCTCTCTCACACACACATTGTTATTTTTGGCTAGGGGGATTTTCCCACTTTGAGCCTTTACAACACTTTTAAAGAGGTTAAAGGTCAAATAAAAGCTAAATATATCTATATTCATAACACGAAAACATTTTTGATTCTTTTTTTCTGGCACTGGACTATAATTTCCGACCAAGAGCAGATGTGCCATCATTTGACCCATTTAAAGCATGCCTGGAATCCTATCTTAATTTAGCTCATCAAGTAAATAAATAGGCCGAGATGGAATCTGTGACATCTTGGTGTCGATGATTTTGTACATGTTGTGTTAGTTTTAATGCATTCAGGCTGTTGCTTGTTTGTTCAGCAGAAGATGGTTCATTAGGAGAAGCAGTCTGAGGTTCCAGTATGCTGTGGTGTGTGGTCTACAGACATTGCTTATGAAAATAAGAATATGAAAAGCACAGCACACCAGTATGGTAACTGTTGCACTGCATTAGCCAAACCCTATATAATACTCATGGTGACTTTATATAGGAACTGACTGCTTCCAGGCCATTTCCTTATAACCATAAATAGTGCTGACACAAACACTATAGAACAGTGCCACTTTACTGAGCCACCCAAACCCATTCAGTCCCTCTAATTCCCCCCTCATTGTTTCCATGCACATCCAGCTGCTTCCTACTGCTTCATATTCCACCTTCGAGCTCTGGGTGAGGGGGGGTTACAATCACAGATTCTAAGTCGAACTTGGAATCCAAGAGAGAAAGATTAGAAATATACATTCGTCATCAAAAGAATAGTTGCACCCAGAAAGAATCAACCGACATGAATGAAACTTAGTGGGTAAGTCGGCCATGCATGTGATGTAAGCAAGGACTGGCCTTATTACTGCACCTGACTGACCCAACAGCCACGACTGCAGACATTCAGCAAGCAGTGATGCCCTCCATGAGTCATCCTGTTGGTACCAGTACCATTGGCAGACAGCTGCACGATGCAGGACTACATGCACACAGACCGTTATGATGACTGTCCTTAACACCACATCATCGACACCAAAGACTGCAGTGGTATGGTACCAGACTGTCATGGAGTGATTCAGAATGGCAGTGGGCCATCTTCAGTGACGAGTCCCAGTTTTGGCTTGGGGGAGACAACCACTGAATCAGTGTGTAGAGGCAGCGTGGACAGCGCCAAGATAAACAGTTTGCTATCACATCAACAAAAATCAATAAAACATGTCATGTGACCACAGGCACCCAGACTTTTCCAGACATATATCTATCATGCAAAAAATCTGAAGTTAGAGAACCCCTTAGAATGGCCCCTGTAAACCAATACAATGTGTTTCCCTATGTCTTGTGATGAAACATTTCTATGGGAGTAACAGCTCCCCCATCCACAGGGCACATGGGTCACTGAATGGTATGATGAGTATGCAAATGAAGTAAATCATCTGTTAAAGCCTATACTGTCTAAAGATCTCAACCCAACTGAACTCCTATGGAAGACTTTGGACTGACATGTTGGAGATTGTTCTCCACCACCACCACAAACATCAACCAAGGGGAATACCTTTAGGAAAAATTATGTTCCGTCTCTCCAGTACAGTTCCAGACATGCTGAAGCTGTTCTGGTGGCTTCTTAAGACACTTTATATGTTTTTCTTCTTTAATTCTTCGTTTTATCTACAAATACATTTGTAGTAAATTTGTGAGTAAAATTCAACAGTGAAAAAGAAAAAGGTGCTCATATGCTCTCATTTGCCATTTTACAAGGACATATGCTTTGTTTGATAGAAAAATGTGTAACCGCACCGATAAAGCATGCTAATAATGCTAGGTATTCCATCTGGAGATCTAAGAAATTCCTCATAGATTCCTTTTGGTCCACTCATGCATCAGAAGCAAGGCCACGGTACAATGCCATTCAAAACATCAATTAATAAATGATTCTCTAAAAAGGGTTAAACACTACTTGAAGTGCATTATTGGCCTCTGCTTACCATTAATATCTAATAGTAATAGTACTAAAAGGTGAAAAAGAATGAATTCTCACTAAAGACAGATATTTTGAGCCCTGACATACACAATAAAAACCTGCAGCATTGTCTCAGTTCATTGTGTAACTGCCTAGTGTTTCACAACCCTGGAATCTCCCTGCACACTTCTCTGTGTTTTTCCTGCTCTAGTACACTTGGCAAAACTTATCAGATAAAGTACAAGCCCTTCATGATTGTGTATCCTTCAGTGTTTAATCTTTAAAGATATTATTCAGCAACTTCTAAACTAAACAGAAACAGCCAGAAACGCAGGAAGTAAGTGTTGTGGTTATTAAAAGTGAGGAATTAAACTATGGGCTATGTACAGGCCTTTAGGATGCAAGGAGTTACAATATGTAAGTAAAACTCAAATATGATGGGTCAGGTGAACTCTAGGATTAGGACTTGGAAGCATTGGCGCAAAGCACCAACTCCAGCAACTACAAATTGGCCCACAATTAAGAACCCCAATTCCAAAAAAGTTGGGACGCTGCATAAAATGTAAATAAACATAAATAAAAACAGAATACAATGATTTAAAAACTATATTTTATAGAACATAGAACACATATCAGATGTTGAAATTGAGACATTTTACCATTTGAAAGTTACTGAAAATTATTAACTCCTTTAGAACTTCATGGCAGCAACGCATCTCTTGACGTTGGGACAGGGCCATGTCTTGCATTGTGTAGTATCCTCTCTACTTTTAGCAACAGTCTGTCTAAATGTCTAGTTTTGGGAAAGGAATGTTTCCCCATTCTTATCTGATGTAGGATTAGCTGTAGGATTAGGATGTAGCTGCCCCACAGTCCTGGGCACCTGGACTCCTCTTCTGCAAAGCCATGCTGTTGTGATGTATGTAGTAAATGGTTTAGCAAATTTTGGATCATGTTGACATATGACTTTTTCTTTGCATGATCCAACTTTAACTTGCATTTGTGGATTGCACAGCAAACTGTGTTCACAGACAATGATTTGTGGAAGTGTTCCTGAGCCCATGCAATGTTTTCCAGTACAGAATCCGGCCTGTTTTTAATGCAGTGCCGTCTGAGAGCTGAAAATCTAGTATTGACCGTTGGCATTGTCCCTTGAGCCTAGATTCTCTGAATCTTTTGACAATAGTATGTACTGTAGATGGTGGGATATCCAAAATCCTTGCAATTTTACCTTGAGGAATATTTTTCTGAAATCTTTAGATTCAGTTTTTCACAGATCGGTAAACCTCTTCCCATCTTTGTTTCTAAGAGACTCTGCCTCCCTAAAATGCTCTTTTTATACCCAGTCATGTGACTTGGTTGCAAATTTTTTATTAGTACCACTTACTTTTCCAGCCTTTGTTTCCCTTGTTCCAACGTTTTTGAGATGCGTTGCTGCCATCAAGTACTAAATGCGGTAATAATTTTCATGAAATGGTAAAGTGTCTCATCTGATATGTGTTCTATGTTCTATTGTAAATAAAATATGGGTATATGATATATGCAAATAATTGCATTCTGTTTTAATTTTACATTTATTTACAATTTACACAGCACAACGTATTTGGAGTTGGGGTTGTATTATTCTCTTGTCAAAACTGTACTCATTATAGACTTTGTGCTCAAATAACACTTGCACAGTAAAATCCCCAGTGTTAAATGACAGTGTTCATATGGATCCATTTGGGCCTGTTGGGGTTAATTCAACATGGTATTGGGTTTCATTATAAGCCACAGGGGAATATTCAACAATGTAAACAAACCCCCCAAAATAACCTGGTTTGGTTTAAACTTAGCTCATAGGCTATAGCAGGCTCTGCTATTAATATAGTTGATTTTGACTTTGAATTAAGATATTTACTAAAGAATGTGGCAGCATATAAAGTAAAGAATGTTACTTTAATGGTTTGCAAGCTCAAATGTCTGTGTGTAGATGTGTAATATTAAACCCAATGTGGGAAACCAGATGCAACAGTTAGCTTAATGCTAACACAAATTCATAAAGAGATGCTAACTGAAATTAGCATTATTATGGTTGGTGGTAAATTAAAATAGAAAAGCTGTTTTAAAATAGAAAAGGTGTTTTCTGCATGAACTAGTGAACTTCTATGAAATAAAATTTGTCTGATATCACCGTAAAAATGATGTCTATTGCGTTTAAATACCACACCCTATAGGGTTTAATTTAATTTTATAGTTCAGCGAAGGAGGGATTTATTCTGCCCTGTGAATGTTCTTGTGAAGGCCAGTTCTGTTCAGGTTATTTATAGCTCAGTAAACGCCGGAATATTCAGCCTGGGCTCGTATTTCAGGGCTTTCTCTGTTGTTCCTGGTGTGAATCTAAAGCTGGATGGTGAGTGAGGAGCTGCGCGCGCTCCCGCCTGCACGCTTGCGCCATGTGAGCGCAGCACAGCCGAGGGGGAAACTGACGGAGCAGCTCGCGTCTCACGCACAGACAAACCATGTGGCCTTTTTCGCGATTTAACGCACATCTGTGAGGGACACTGAAGTGCAGCCATGACCTCGGTGTGGAAGAGACTCCAGCGGGTGGGCAAGAGGGCGTCCAAGTTCCAGTTCGTGGCGTCCTTCTCCGAGCTGACGGTGGAGTGCACCAACAAGTGGTGGGTAGCTGCTCGTCCGCTCGAGCCTGTCTAGTTCCTAACGTGAACGAAACTATCTGCGTTAATGCTGCACGGAGGGAGAGACAACGACCAAGCTGAACCCAGTCTCTTCTTCTAACCTCTCCGTTCCACCTTAAACGGAACAGCAGTTATTGACCAGGGTTAAGCCAGTTTCAGGGTGACCGGGAGGGCTAGTCACCGTGTTCTGATAGACCCGAGTGTTTCTCAGTGTTCTGGGGTGATAAGTGCGGGTTACACTCTTCGTATCAGCTCACTTCCGTGTTGTTGTTGTGTTGTTGCCCTAATCACTGTCATGAGGAGTCCTGCCCTGAGCTGATGGGCAGAATAAATAACGTTAGTCTCAAGTTCAGGGGCTCGGACTCCTCCAAGGCAGGTCTCACTCCACACGGAAACACACTTCCACACTTCCAATATGAGCGTCATTTCCATTTGGGCATAGCGTGTTACATCAACTCAGCTCTGTCTTCAGTTTCCTTTCAGGCGGCAGCCTGTGTTGTAAGAGACCTTATTAATGTGCAGCGGAGGTAACAAGTCAGTTCAGTTACACAATCTTTAGTGTGAACTCCTTTAACCCTGGGCTTATTACTGAGTTATTAATCTTATAATTTATTCCTCAGTGACTGTTATAAATGATCCTGTAACTCCTGTGAATCCACTGTGTAGTCATAAGAGTGAGTAACTGAAGGTTTAGGGTGTAACCTAAAAAAGACATGATTGTGCTAAAGTTAAAGTCCACTGAAACTGAATAGTGTGTTTAATATGTACGATTTTTTGTTTAAAATTAACTTACCAAGAGGATGACGGACCACTGTTGGCCCACTAACGGCAAAGCAGGCGGTCCAGTAGCGTTTGGCTCAGCGTTAGTATGCCCCTCCAGTGGTTAGGCAAAATCTTGACAAAATGCCGTTTTCACTTTGACATATTACTCGTTCTTTCTTCTGCTCCTTATCCCTAATGAATGTGTTTAGGTAATAATTCTTACTGGCAGCAACATGTTCACCAAAGTCATGTTCATTTTATATCAGGCCCAGCCTTATTTTTTCCCCCGTTTGTAATATTTGTCTTAGTTTATTTTCCAAAATAAAAGTCTGTGTGAATTTCAAATCAGTTTGAGGAGGTTAAAGACAGTCTAGATCTTGTGTTTAGGACAGTTATCTGGGTGGTCCAACAGTGGCAGACGGTCAGTGGGGTGTCGACCTGATCAAGGCAAGTTGTCAACAGAAAGTGAAGAAATAACCATTTAAATGTATCATATTGCAGAGATGTCTACTGAAGTTAGCATGCTAACCAGTTATGCCATGCTAGCCCCCAGCCTGTCCTGTCTGTAATACCACTTTGTACCACTAAAAGTGAGTCACTGTAGTATCCAGTCAAATTAGTCCAACATGAGAGGATGAAGAAGTAGCACTAACCTCTTGCCAATCATGTAGAAAGCTCCACGCCCGGATAGATCATTTAAGGTCAGGTAACCAGTAGGGCTGCCCTCTAGAAGTCGACGAGTCGAATTGTCAGTCGGAGACCCTTTGAGTCGACTGAGAACCTTCAAGTCGACTGACAACAGTGACGACAACAGTTTTTTTTTTTTGTGATAAAACAGACAAAAGCTTACAAAATGCACAAGAACTTAAAGAATGTAAAAAGACATTTTAATAATTATTAAAAGGGGAATAATAAATATATATTTAAGTTCTAGCTGGGCTATGACGCATGCTTGCTAAAAAATGCGCTGGCGCTGGCGGTTCACCGTTGAAGGAAGCTAAAGCTGTGAAGCTGAGAAACACGAGTGGAACGATGTCTCAGAAAAAGTCTGGGGGAGCTTTTGAAGAAGAGAACCCGAACAAATTAAACCTCATTCTGCTCGTCATTTAGTCAGACATCGAACACTGCTTCAAACGAGTGAGTTGACTTTCGTTTTAGACATAATGGCTGTTTGCGGTGAAGGAAAAACGGACCGAAGATGTTTGTTTTATTATAGTTCCATTATTTTAGAACCTAAATTACAAATATTTTTATTTATTCGTTTACAGCTAAGATTATTTTTATTTAAAGATAAGTACAGTCACTTAATATGCCTGCCAATAAACGAGGAATAATTATTTCAGCGCAGGTGATATAATAATTAAACGGTTCAGGTCTACCGTTATTCTTTTCATCTAAAAATAATTTAAATATTGACTAATTTGGTTTTATTTAGGAGTTCATTACTTATGAGAGATGAAAGACAAAGGGTCATCCTACTGAAGAAGCTGTTAAAAGTGAAATTAAAAAGACAGGCTAGAAGCGCTAATTTTTAGCATTAATACGTTGCTAGCTGCCCGATGCTATATTCTGTAATTAAATCAGGCTCCAGATCGTTCATCATATGCCACGTCTCTTTTAGTTCAAAAGTATGTTCCTGTGACTCTGCTGACTTTCTAAATGAGGAGGACCTGAAATCAGATCTGAAACGTATGCAAATTGATTTACTGATTACTAGATAATGTATATGGAGAAAAAACATGAACGAATAGTCGAATCGTCGGCCAGGACGGGCGAATCCGATTCGACTGACAAAATTCTGAGTCGGGTACAGCCCTAGTAACCAGTGAAAGATCAGTGAAAACAAAGGTGACTGAAGCTCTTGATAAGATACCCCCACCGCCCACTCCTGGCAAGAAACCACATTCAGCAGCAAACAAAAAAAGTGATAGAAATAGAAGCAAATCAAGAGTTAACATGGGCGTTGCTTTCCCCAACTGGAGACGCTCTTGGTGAGTGGAGGGATGAAGTTTAATGCTGAACTCACAACGTTTCTTCTAGACTCATGGGTAAGCAGCTGTACCAACATTGAGGAGGAGGGACTGTGTGTGTCTTATGATGGGGTGGACACTACAGCTTTCTGATGATGTTGTTTAGAGTATGAATGAGTATGAATCCAGAAGGTTGCACTGTCCTACAGTTTGCTCCTTTAACAAGTTTAACTCAGATCATCTGCAGGTGTCTTAACATTAGCATAGGAAATTTAGTAGGTCTTTAGTAGGAGTTGTGATGACACTTAATCCCTTTAGTTACATGTACATGTTTTCTGCTGTGTGGTATTTAAGGCAGAATAGACACAAACCACACCTTTGTTCACTCACCTTTTGTTTGGGGTGTGAGACACAAAGCTGTGACTAAGACCCCTCCCCACAGCACACACACACTTCTCCTAATTGGAAAATGGAGACGTTTTAGTGACCAGACTGAAACGAGCTTGTAGATGGTGCCAGAACCTCTACTTTATAAAGGCCAGCAGTCTCCTGGTTTGTCCTACACCACTGCCCGCTCCTTTAGCCCCCCTCACTCTCTGACTTTGAGGGTGTGGAGTTTGTTACGTGGCGTCTGCGGCTTCACTGATAAGACAGAAAACCTTATGTCCGTTCTCTTTCTGCATTTTGTTGTTGATTCTTCCCATCAAATGAAGCTTGTGCTTTGTTGTTTTCAGGTTGCAGCACAGTATGTGCCTTGGTGTTCTTGAGACCTGAAGCATTGTGTTAACATGAGTGTCATACTCCCAGAGGCCACATTTAGTGATGGCAGCTGCTGTTTAGCTCAGTACAATACAGCCAGGCTTCAGCTGGAACACAGGGTCCTGCTGTAATGTAATAAGAACGATTATTACATTTTTTGTAATACTATTACAGCAGTTAACTAAATTTGCACTCCCTCAAGATTTGACTCAAGTGCTGCTTCGTCAGAGATGCTGCATCAACAACACATCTGGAGTCTCTCAAAGGTTGGCATGAGCGGCACACTCAAGCCATTGCATACAACCGTAAGTTTTTAAAGCAAATAAAACCAGACAAAAATAAGTGGCTTTGCCAAAAGCAGTCATAGCAGCCACGATAAGACCTGAATTATGTCTGTGCTTTTGTCCATGTTGTGGATAACAGTGTAAATCAAATTAATTAAGACCTTGACAGAGTTTGAGCCAAACATGTGATATTGGTGGTTTGTACAGTGGTAAATGATGATGTGTGAGCTTCAATCACTTGTTAGCTGCATTAGCACTGTAATCAAAAACTTTAAGTAAAAAAAGTTTAACATTCCAAAAGAGGAGAATTGTGTAAACTTATTTATTTGTTTGTTTGTTTGTTTGCACATGGTTTGAAATGCTTTCGCATTGTCTTATAAGGGAATTTCTGAGAGTTTTGGAAATGTCCACATAATTGCATCATTGAGATGTAAACAAAGAGTTGTTTGATGTGTCAGTGAGAGTCAGGATTGTCGTGGGGGTGATAGAAACGTGAAGCATTTAATGCCTCTAAAAGCTCCCTCACAGAGGGAGTTATTAGATTGATATGTTGACCGATGCCTGAGTCATTTGTGATCATTTTTAGGAGAGGCTTTGTCCTAAGTAAATAAACTGTTTCATGGCAGAAAGTTACATGCAGGCAAAACAGTGAGGCAAAATACTACCCAAAGAAAACTGTTTTGGATTTACCACTCTTTCACCATCACCAACATTCCATATATAAAACAGAAGACAAGTGTGGCCTTACTGGTGGTTTTGGATAGTAAATAAAATGACATGACTGTACTGACAACTAGGATTGTGACAGTCCATCAATCAACCCGGTGTCCTCAATATGACTCATAAACACATGCATGCATGTTTATATTCATACCTTTTTCAACATTATCCACATTCCTTGTGGATTTTGACAGCATGCAGTGTAAGCTTGTTGCAGTACATGCCTGCTTGTGTTCAAATGAAAGCACCTAGTGATACAGGAGCAGTATACAACAAAGTTTTACACTCCCCTGATGGTAACGAAGCATGGGTGTAGAAATATTTGAGTTTTAGAAAAATGATAGTCCAGACAGGTGATAACTTTGGCGCTTGCAACCTATGCAAGTGTTAATTGTGTACTCTACACTCTTCATCATATTTTAGTGTGAAGGGTCAGACAAGACTGTAAAACATAGATCCGGTCAACAACGGCATAGGCTTCTCTGTTTACAGCCTGCCCATTAAAATAAGAGTGTTCACAACAAAAGGCTAAATAACTGCTACTGAACAGAGAAACTAAACTGAACTAAATGTCATTTTATGTTGACTGCAGACCCCAGAATTGAATCTATTCATACTCCATTGCTGCTAATAATGAGGTATCAAATATCATTGGCTAAAAGAATTGATGTAGGATCACATTGTAATGAAATTTGTGATTTATACCCTTATCACCACCACCACAGTAAAAAAAACCTGAGCTGGAAAGATGCTGTAGAATGGCACATTTCGCATCAAAGCACTTGGTTCACATATCTATCACTGAATTTAGAAAAGTGTAAAAATTGACGGAAATTTTCTTTTCAATAAAACATGCATTTAACCACAGAAGCAAAATCTTCAAGTATTCAGATGAATACTTGTTGCTGTCCAGAGCAATGACACACATATTTTCAGCAGCTTAAAACGTTATGCTGTGATGGGGCTTGAAACCTGATTTCACCAGTGAAAGCCATTCAGGAGTTTAGTCATCGTACAGTGTGGACTGTAAAAGTTCCTTCTGTACTCTCTACACTGTCTGGATGTTATGAACACCTCTTCTGTAATACTCTGCCTGAATTGATGGCTCAGGGCTATCTCCTCCTCACATGCTTAGTAAACACATGCAGTGTCTGTTTGAATTGCTGACTAGACTTTAGTCCTGCATCCATGAGACCATAATTAGCAAAGACTGTTGATTTTTTTTCAGTGTGAACTGTGTTATTACAGTAAACCCTGTTGTTGTTGTTGTTTGTCTTTTCACATTAGATGCCATGCATTTTAAGCAGTGAGTGTAGGTGTTCACAGCATGCAGTGTCGAGGCCTGTCAAGGTAGTGCCAGTTCATATAAAAAGATACTGGTCAAATTACACTGGTTCATATGTAAAGTTCATCACAGTTGGTCTCTGAAACAGATGAAATGGTGCAAATGACTTTTTGTCAAATGTAGCAATGAGGGCAAATACTAGAGCTGTTCTAGGAATTTTCTTCATCACCCAACCTGGAATTTTGACCAATTGTCTGTATTGCTCTTTGGTACCCAGTGCTTTGCACAACTGATGCATGCAGACAACATAGTCGGTAAAATAGAACGGTGCTCAACACTTCCGTTGAGACTCAGTAGCATTTATAGTAATATAGTTGAACTATAATTTACTACCCCAGTAACTGCACCCTTAATTGTTAGTTACCATTTAGTCAACCATGAATTCCTTAGCAGTTTAGTTGACTTCTTAAAGTTGTCATCTTAAAGAGGACAGCTCCAACAAATACAAGTACATGCAAGCATACACTGTGCGTAATGCTAGTTTAGGCCACAGAGCTCAGAAGAATGTGCAGAATGTTGAAAGTCTGGACTGACTGATTAAAGAGCACAGAGTTTCTCAGCTTGGTGTGAACTAGACACTTTGCCTGGAATGATAGACGAGACTGTTGAACATAATATCCCATGGCGTTCATTCATGCATAGCTGACCCCGGAGAAACCGCAAAGAACCCACTGTGACTCAGCTATATCGATCAGGCCTAGATGCTCCTCATGTCAGATTATACTTGGCATGTCGTTGCTGTAGTATGAAAACTGCGTAATTCTATATTTTCCAATTTTTACTTTATTGAATTTTGTTTCTTTCTTTATTTGATCAGAGCAGGTTGGCCAAAAAAGCTGGGGCCTGTAGCAGGTCCCCCTATATTACATCATATTATTTTATGCCCATGACTCATAAGTAGCTATGATAATCATATACTTCAGCTTTAGGTGCAAGTAAACAGGCAATTTAGATTGTTGTTTCTTGTTGACTGATCATAATTTTCTCTTTGCACGGGACACAAGATTTTAGCACCATGCACAGCTATAAATACAGATATATACATGTAAATTCATGCGGTCTAAGAACATACGCTTCTTCTGTTCTGCTTTTGATAATGACATATTACTGTCATATGCCTCACAGACACTTTACGGAGCTTAATAAGGTTCCTAATATCCATGCGGCTGCCATTTTCGCAAGCTATTTTGGTTGGCCTCATGATTCTGTCAGCTGCCAGCTTGGCTGTTCATGCATTTGTACAGCTGCTGCTCACAGTGACCTGCAATGTGAGACCAGAAGGCTAACGCTGCCCTCACTCTCCACCGTCACTTTAGTCTGTGCAAACTGCTGCACCACACACTGCGAGAGTCGTCTGCTTCTGTTCATTCATCCTGCATCCGTGCTGAGGAAATTACTCTGTGGATGTAGTCTACGTCCTGCTAGATTGACTCATCAGCATTTTTCTAGGGTTGTAATGACTGATTAACGTTATGTTAGGTCCGTATTGGGAAGCATTCACCAAATTGTGGATGTACTGCACTGAAAGTTGAGTTGAGTATCAAGTAATACCATCAAACATTGCTAAATCGGATACTAAAAAGAAAACAATATATGTTTAGATCTAGATACTGAAATATCACTGTGTGCGTTTACATACATCCAACAACTGCAGAAAATCAGATTTTATAAGTAATCCAATCGTTTGCATGCACTGGAGTAGTCAGATAATGGGACACTCCAGGTCTACATGAGTCAGTCAGTAATCGGATTTCTGCTTTCCAACCCCCCAAAAAATTGGGCAGAAGATGTGATGTAAACCTTACATAACATTTTATTATAACATTAAGTCACGTTATCTGAAAACATGAACATACATCATCTAGAAAATGATGTACATATAAATCCAGAATTTTGTCAGGCATGTAGCTCCAGAAGTGTTTTGTTGCCATTTCGCAGTTCCTTTGTTAAATCCCACTTGCTTATTTCCGCTACAGCGGTGTGTTTTCACACATGCGCAGAATGCACACATGCACTGGAAATCTGATTACTGAGTTAAAATCCAGCTCTTTTTATCGGATTTCATAATCGGATTTAGGGGACTTCATCTGATCTAAGAAAGTATGCTGTTTTCATGATCACTCAAATAATCAGATAAAGCCAGGGTATTCGCTCTCACTGAATTGCTTCTGGTGCAAAAACATTAAAGCAGGCAAACAACAGCAGCAATACGTATCCCAGCATTAATTTAAGAACAATGAGCAGCTAGCTATTCAGCAAAGCAGTGTGGAAATACATATAGTCCAGTCTTGCATATTTTTTACTGTAAGTGATATTTATTTTTTTGGTGTGTGAAAGATAAAATAGCTGTGGTTTTGTAAGTTGTGCAGGTATGTTTGTTGGCTGTTTATTTCTTGGTGTAGGCTAGTAGTTTTTAAAGAGTTTTGGTACCTTAACTCTTAACAGTGTTAACTGTTGTAATCATGTATATAATGTAAGAGGTTCAATTCAAAATATCTCAAGGTTTTGGTTTCATAATCTAAAACCTCACATTAAATATTATAAGAAAATGTTGTAGACTTATATTTATTATTCATGTAATTGTCTTGGTTGTGACGTGTCCGGATTCAGTGAATGAGTCACAATCGCTTGATAAGAGAGTGGGTCGAAGGCGTCAGTGTGTTTACCTTTTCATCCAGTTTGAGTGAGTAAAAGAGGACCACACCCTCCACAGAGAGGCACACGCACGGCTACAGCAGAGCAAGTCTTAGCTGATACATGCCATTCCTCCCTCCTGCTTCTGGCTGTAATGCTTCCTAGCAACTAATAGCTTATTATAAACACACATACACAGATACACCAAGTCACCAATTATGTTATTGTTTAGAGCAGATTATAATTTTCATGGATCAAGTGTTGACAAGGCTGCCTAGTATATATGGCATTCATTACTGTTTCTTTGTATATATGTGTGTGTGTGTGCATTTATACGGTCATATATCTATATTTCCCACTAGCAGACAAAAATATCATATTTCATATACATGTACAGCACTCATATACCCAATATCTATTGTTTGTATGTATTATCCGGCAGCGGAATTTGAGCCAACAAGGCCAAAACAGTAAACAAAACATCTAGCTAGAGGAAAGAGAGAGAGAGAGCGAGAGACTGCCTACCTGCCTTTATATTTTGCATAAACATAGACAACATCCTGATACCTAAACTGATACAGTAGCTACTGTCTTTAAAAGCAATATTATTACAAGTCATCAGTGCAGCATGACAGAACTTGATACAGAGCACACTCGTTTAAGAACATGTCCTTGCATTGGCTTGTATTCCACTTGTGAGAATAAGAGTGCTCTTCCAGGATCAGTTTTTTTCTCTCTTTAGGATATGAAATGCAAAGCCTGATTGTTAATCTGCACTGCTGTAGGGGGGATATATATGTCATGTCAGTGTGGGAAGTGAACAGGATTTTCCTAGACTAAGGCTGTGCTAGAAGTGGGTCAGATAAGTAACCTAATAATGGGAATGTGCACTCATGATGATATCCCTTCTCACCTGTCACCTGACTGAAGCTGACTGAAACTTCCTCCTCACCAGCACAGACAACATACAGTCAGGCATTTCGGCTGTACTGAAATTATAGTGTAAAACAGCTTTGAAATAGTTTTATACTTACAGCTGCAGCTGATGTTCCTAAACGTGTCTCTGAAGCAAACTATTAATAAATAATAATAATAATTAATTGAAGATACATGATGACCTGCATCTGTAGTAACGCTTCCTGAAACCGGTGTTTAAAATTGTAGAAAACGTAACGAGTTTCAGATCGATGTAGAGTTCGGTATACTGCTCCTCTTCTGATCTGATACAATTAAGAGATTTTAAATGTGTCCAATATGATGAAGAGAGATGAAGAAGATTCTTGTAGCATCAAGAATTAACTTACAGTCAAGTTAATATCAATAATGTCTCGTGTATGACACACATGACCCATATGCAATAGCAATACAGTATTTATGATTTACAAGATTCTTGTTGTTCCAAAAATACAAAAAATACCTGTGTGTAGTTTATAGTATGTAGTAGTAAGTCTACATTGTGTATGTAATTACTGTGACAGTTACTTTGAGTGCCAAGTGACGCAGTGTGTAGTAGTGTATGAGGGCAGATGTTAATTTTACACCTCTGTGTCTGCAGGCAGCCAGATAAACTCAGAGTGGTTTGGACGAGACGAAGCAGACGCATCTGCACTAAGGTGAGGAGAGGATGTGGATTCTAGTGCATTGCTATTTCAGTTCACGCTCTGCAGCTGTGAGCTAAATTACTGTATGATATCATTTCTATTCAGTTTCTCATGAACAGGCTTGTTAGCCTTTCTGTTTGCTACAATTAGTGCAGATTTATAGCTCTGATGCTATACATGCATCGCAGCATTTTGTACTGAACTGCTAACCTGCCACCCTGTGCTGGAAACACATCATTTCTGGAGGACAGATATACTTTGGGTTTGATAGTCTGTAGTAACAGAAATAGCTTATTGTCAAGATGGCATAAATGCCCTAAAAATTTTCATGTTTAATAAAAGACTATTAAAATATTCTTTTATATATATATATACACATAATGTGTGGTGGAACTGCTTGTTTCTCTGTGCATATGACAATAAACTATTAATTTTTGAATCTTGAATCAGTCTATCAACTATCTTGAATCAGTCTATCAACCAGTTAATATGGAATTACGTTGGTGCCAGTTTACACACTTTATGATACAATAAGTGCATTCAAAATATCATAAACATTATAAACATACTTACTCTTGTTCAGAAGAGTCCAGTGATATTTTGATTTGTTTCCATAAATTAGACCAGATCAAGACTTTTTTTCATTACCTTTATGCATTGTCTATTACTCCTGTAAAGTTACCTTTTGGAGATTTCTTGGAAGGTTTTGTTCTGACATATCATTTGATAAATCATTTTAATAGTATTTAATATACAGAAAGCCATACGTTGAAGTTATTTATAGAATAGACACTATAGGCATGTTCAAACGTGGTAATAACCAGGTAAATTATTGGCTGTAAATAACTGTAATAATTGTATTTTCAGCTTCATGGCTGGCAGCCGGGAATCAAGAACCCATACAGAGGGACGGTGGTGTGGCAGGTGCCAGAGAATGTGGAGATTACTGTCACACTCTTCAAGGTACAATTAGCCTACATAACACCATTGAAGACTAGAAGATAAGAAATTAGGCAGAAATATTTCAAATATTTGGTTGTTTGTGTGCATCTTGCATAAACCTTATAAAATGGCATTTTTCTGTTTTTTGCATTAGCCTCAATTTTATGGTACTATTATTTAACGTATCACTGGTTGTTTATTTTAACCAGTTTAACACAGGTAAGGTACGATGGGTGCTGTGGTCTTTCAGTTCTCATTCTCAAAATGACTTAATATTTGATGTATATTTGATGTTGAAAGGGCTGATAAAATGAGATCTATCATGTATGTAGAGTACAGTATAAACAATATCAATGATGCGATTCAACTACTAATACTATTATAAACTCTTCTGTAGGATCCAAATGCTGATGAATTTGAAGACAAAGACTGGACATTCATAATCGAAAACGTAAGTCTGATTATGCTAATCTTTAGACTATTATTAAAACAAAGCTGCAAAAGAAGCTATACAGCTTAGTTTCCAGTGTGTTGCCAGCCTGGACAGTGGCTCATCTACATTTCACATGATTCTCCCTATTGTAACAGTCATGTTACAACAGGAGATTCATCAGATCCTGTTGGGCTTCATGGTAGCCTGCTTGCATGTATCACACAACACACTGTATTTTGGTCAACCACAAAACCCAACAGGAAAGACAAGGGTTATCTATGTGTGGTGGAAGAGATGCTAGTTATAGATTTTATATTACAGAGGCTTGTCAGTACACTAATAGTTGAGAGAGTTTCCTTATCACTCTTATGTTTTATCTTTTTTTTTTTCTTTTTAAAAGGATGTTTAAGTTGTAGGCCATTTTGCCCATTATGAGACTTTTTGTCATTAGCTCATGCAAGGGCCATTTTAATCATTCTACTGTCTGATCAAAATGTTTGCATTCTTTTTAGAATAAAAAATACTTTTTATTGCAAGCTTAAGTGAGGGATATAATCTGTTATTTCATTTTTAACAAGTTATATTATAAAACACTATTCAGTAAATGTGAAAACTATGAAGACGTTACAGTAAGAAATGGCTGTACTTACAGGCCAAGCAGGAAAATCTGACCATTTAATTAATTATCTTTACTGACTAGTAGGAAGGAATACGTTTTTCTCCTTGGCAAAAAACCCTACTGTAAAACCCTAAAATGTCCAGTGATTAGAGCAGATGCTTGTGCTTCATTACTGTCAGTGGCACATACCTGATTTATACATTAATTTAAATTTGCATCTCACTAATGGCAGAAGCAGCTCTTGCACTGTTGTGTTTAATTGCTCCTGTTGTGTTTGTATGAGCTTATGAGCCAAGTTAGTTAATGAACTGAATATCTGTTTTAGCATCTAAATGCCTTTCTTAAATCATACAGGAGACAAAGGGTCACCGGAAAGTTCTAGCCTCGGTGGATGTAAACATGAAGAAATATGCCAGTGCCACTTCAGCGCAGTTCGACCTGACGCTCAAAATGAAACCTCTGTCTGTGAAAGTAGTGGAGGCCACACTCAGACTCAATCTGACATGCATTTTTCTCAAAGAGGGCAAAGCCACGTGAGTAATCACCATCTTGGAGCAGCTCAAAGAGGAAAGATGTGGATTAGGATGTGCAGTAGTGGTGTTTGACCTGTGATCAGTTCTACAGACAGTAAATGGAGTAGTCTGGACAGTAGAAATGTACCCTATGCAGTTAAACAGTGATGGTGTGCTAGTTAGTAGCGTCTCATCCGAGATCATTTTTCTACACAGTTACTGGCCTACTTGAAGGCACAAATATCTGACAGCAGTTGACATGCTCATTGCTGCTGTGTACATCTACACTCCAAGCAGAATTCCTTTCAAAATCTGTGCCTGGGCTAGACAGTCTTTTTGCATAGTGCCGTATATCATGTCATACATCTGGGCAACAGTGTGGTATGTAGTAGGGGTCTTAAGGATGCTGTAGCACCCCATGTTAAAAATATTTAATAAAAAAAAAAATCATAATAATAATAATAAAGTGATTTGAACCTAATCATATTTTTATGCAAGAGTTTATACCTTTCTTTTTTTATTTATATATTATCAAAGTAAAGTAGCCGGATTTGGAAGATGGGCATCAATGGTTTGATAGGTCATGTCATGTACAATGCTGTTTACGCCATCCTTCATCTCTGCGTCTGCATAGATGGCAGTGGTTATACAATACAAACTTAATGTCAAATCATGTTTTCAAGGCGCACTCACTTCAACCTGAATCACATACTTATTCTACATAATGACATGTTTCTGAGTGAAACAGGGTACCAGGGAGGATCTCTGAGCTAGCTGAGTGTTTTCTGTCAATGATAGGTGTGGGTGGTGGTGAAGCGAGGTGAAACATGACGTTATTGAGTAGTATTACTTTTCTTCTCCCACTGGTGCCCAGTGACATGACTAGCAGACATTATGAAGATTGCGGTAAAATTGCTTAACGTGACCAGGGCTATTTACAAAAGCTGAAAAAAGGTTTCAGGTTGACTTTAAAGCGGCACTATGTATGTATGAACATTTTATAATGTTTGTAATGTCAGTTGTGCTTAAGGCCTCTTCCCTGAATAGATTAATCTGTTTGTGAGCGTGTTGAAAGAGTATTCAAAGAGAACTCAAAACGTTGTGTGACAATACTTAAAGACGTATGATGTGGCCCTGAAAACTACATAGAAATCCGACCCAACAACTTCAATAGGATGACTCGCAGCTGTGCATGCACACCATATTTTAGCGTGTTTTTAGCTACTTTTATTTACACAAACAGCCTTATATTGTGCTGCTTTAAGTAGCGGTGAATAATTGACTGTTCTAGCAATGAGCTAGAGAGCTGTAAACAGTTTAGCTGTTTTTTGTGATTGAAGTTGAGGTCTTTAAGCAGTTCATTGCAGTGAAGTGTTAAGAAAAAATAGCTCTAGAATAATTCCTAAATGTTTGTTTAGTGGTCTCATGAGGGCTGTTGTCTCTTATCTCTGTAGTGATGAGGACATGCAGAGCTTAGCCAGTCTAATGAGCCTCAAGTATTCAGATGTGGCAAACCTGGAGGACTTTAATGACAGTGATGAGGAAGACAGAAGGACGAGCACAGCAGGAAACATCAGCATTGGAGCAATAGGTAACTCGTTTTCACACAAACATACACAGAAACACTTACGCAAACACAAAAATGTGTACTGTAGATACTTCCTTGTTCTTACACTCTCTTTCTTAAGCATTCTGTATGACCTCATTGTTAATGTGTTTTTTTTTCTGGGTTCTCTTTTATGAACCCTGAGTATCTCCATTTTTGGTATTCTGTTAATTTTTGGTCACAAGGTTTGATTCCAATTAACTGTGGATGCCCGTATAGATCATCTACCTTGTTAGGTCATTTGACAAAAAATCTTTTGCATTTAAGTAGGAAAATATTTTACTGTAGAATTTGACTGCGTCTCAGTGGGAATAATGATTTATGAACTTCTTAGATGCAGGTGTATTTACAGTGTAGGAAGGTTTCTCAAAAGAGACCCCTCGTCTTTCTCTCATTTCTTCCTCTCTATGGTCAGCTCCTCTTCCTACTGTTAAAAGAGTTCATGATCAGGCATGCAGACCTGCTGCCGATGCACACCCGTCTGTCACAGGTAGCTTTCCATCCTTCGTCTGTCTTATTTTCCTAGTTCCCACTTTCTTCTCTCTCATTTCTTTCTGTCTTATACCATTCATGTCCAGTGTCATTTGAAATTGATGGTATCCATCCGTAATAACCCAGTTTTATTGCCAAATTATACTGTCAGTTATTGTTGATACACTGTTTACAGACAATATAATTACTGACTATATATGGTATAGATTAAATAGTTAAGTGGACAACTGACAAAACAGCTAGATTTTATATATGAGAACTGCTTGTTCAATAGTTTGTATGAATATCATTCAGAAGCAATTTCAAATGAATGTTTTGTCCCATACAAAAAGTAATATACTGATGTATTACAATATATCCTTTTTTAGAATATATTGAGAAATCATCATTTCATTCTCATGAAGGACTCTAATATGTTGTGCTCATTTGGTATCAGATACTCAACAGTCATAGTTAAAGGGTACAAAACGCCGTCTCTCCACAGTAAATTTACAATGTTACACAGCAGGTTTGGGTGGTATACAAATAATACCAGTAATCTTGTAGCCAGATGGGAGTAGATGTAATGATATTAGATTTTATGTTGTAACATATTGTATTTCATTGAATAACTCTGTGTGTATACAATACTGTTATAGCATAGCATAAAAACAAAAGTAATAATAATTATTGTTTATTTGTAACTGATTCTTATATTACACTGACATCTATCATTTATAGTGTATTGCTTAATATGCATACATGCTTTAATTTGAGTTCTTTGTTGGGATCAGACTACACACTATTTTTGTCTTATGTCACTATGTGAAATTAGTTTAATAAATTCTTGCCATGTCTTTGTCGGGAGCCTGGCAACATTACACACTTTATGCACGAAGTAACTCATATGTTAACTAAATTCGCTAGCTATGGGTTTGCAATATACAAACAGGTGCTATAAATGCTATTTCTCATCAACATTTTGGTTTTTAGACTGGTACTTTAAATGTCATAAAAGCACCTGACAGCTACAACAGCAGCATCCCTCTTTCTATTCACCATCTTTACATATGTGCACCAGAGAGCACTCTTTCATCAAATTAGTCAACATTAAAGAACATGTAGGCTGTGGGGTTGCACAGTATATCGGTTTAGCATCATTATCACAATGTGCACATGCGCAATTCTCACATCGTAGGACGTGCAACTTTGTGGCTGCTTGATACAAAGAGAAACATTTCAATGATTTAAGGCTTCTTGGATACAGAGAGAAGAGTAGTCACAGAGCTCACCTGCTTTTGTGTTTGGTGCACTGAAACCGATTATAGAGCATTCAAGTTCCAGTAAAGATGTTTTACACTCACAGGAGTGTTAAAAAGTAATTTATCAGCTTTTTTATTATTTTTATTTTCACCCCCCCCAATCATTTTATAGTGAATAATGTTTTCTAAATATTGATGTTAAAGTCATCTGGTAATATTACTGAATATTTCTCCATATCACAATATACATCTCAGGGGAATTCCAGTATCATGCAGACGTAGTAGGCAGTCAGACTAGGCAGGAAATTCTGACATGGTACACTTTTCGTCAGTTTGCAGTGAGACATCCCAGACGCCACATCACTGTTCTTCAGTTATATCATGCTACACTGCCCGTGCCTCGTCCCTGATGTCCATATTCATGCCCGATGGTAGACATTTGTCAGGACAACAAAATCATGTCAAAATCGGGCTACATCTGTGTAGTCTGATCCCAGCATTAGCCTGTCAGTAGCTGTAAAACTTAAATAACCCTTCAGTGGTTTATACAAAGAAGTGCTCATGAATGATATTTTTAGTCTGTGTTTTTGAGTATCTGAGTACTTTCATGCCTGGTGGTTTTAAACCATCTCTTCCCTTTTTCATTTTCCTTTTTTCCCTTCCAAACAAATCCTTCACTTTCTAAATCCTTCCTAATTCCTCATTTCTCTCTCTCTCTCTGTTTCTCCACTCACCTCCTCTCCATCTTTCAGTTCATTCTGAAAAGGAATGGACTAGTTCTTCGGTCACTGCTCCTAACCTTCCTCCCCCACCCTCTTTGAATCCTTTTCTTCCACCACTCCCACCCCCTCGCATTCAACCGTCCCACCCTGCTGGCTCCGCCCAGCCCACACGTCCCTCCCCTTACGCCTTTACTGTGCCAGCATTCATCCGTGCCCATCCTCCTGCTCTGCCCAAAATATTCCAGCCAGCAGCAGGCTCAGGTACACACATGCATGCAAGAACTGTTTATTCAGCAAGTACAAATGTGCATGGAAGCTGATTCAGGTCTCAACATAAATTACAATCAAATTTCATGAGTAATAGAATATATAATATATAAAATAGTGACAAACACCACAAAATAAGTTTCATCATTGTCATGTATGGACATATTATAAATAAGGAGTTTATGCGTAGTGTAGTAAGATACACACAAATTGGGCTTGTTTATTTGCAAGAAGAAGCCTCACATACACCACTGTAATTTTTTCCACTTTTTATTATGTAGTACTATTAAGATAGTTTAAAAAAAAACCTCTGGAAAACTTTCTAAAGAACATTCTTGTTGTAATCAGTCATGCATGTGATAATGCGCTCCTCCTTTTACATAAGGGTGAGTCCAGACTAGAGAAATTTTGTTTACTTGTTTGCTATGGACTGAGAGTTCTTTAACTGCAGTGTTTAACATTGTGCTGTATTCTGAGATACGTCCTATTGCATGTTCCTAAACACACCGTGTCTAAACGCACTGGGGGAAGCTGTGTAGAACTGAACTGTCCATTCTGTTTAGATTTAAATATAAATAGCTGAACTTTATAGCTCCTGTCTTTTGAGGCATTTGCCTGAACCCCATGGTAACCCATACAGCACGCTGTGAATTTGCTCATAGGACTAGCTTTATGTTCTGCACTCGTCTTTTTCCATTCACTTCCTGTCTTAATGTGCCACATTCAAACTTAATGCCCCTACCTCAGACTGACTTTTTCTGCTTTCAGAGATGCACTGATAAGGAAATTGTGGGCTGATACTAATATCTTAAATTCAGGATTAGGTTTAAGAGTGAACAAACCAACTTTAGTCTTGCAAACAGGCTTCTTCTTTCTTCTCTTCCTTTATATGCTTATCTAATTGTGTCTCTGTTTTGTCTCTGCTTCTCTTCTGCTTTCTTTAAGTGCCTAAGTCTCTCCCGCAAAGGCTCTCTGGAGGCCAAGCTGGCTCTAGTATGAAGGAGATCAGCTCTGCTGAGGGTGCTGTAGCATCACACCCCCAGTCCCGCTCCTCCAATTTACCCAGCGTTCCTTCTTTTTCTCTGTTCTCCAACTTTTCCTCCTCCACCTCTCAGCCTACTCCTCTGCCTGATATTGCTCAGACAGGTAATGGGTGTTAAGCATAGTCATTTATTAGGTCACAAAATGCACATCACAGGTGTCCTCTATAAGAAACAACAGTTTCTCTTAACTAAACAGGGAAGTGTTTTTAATAACACTAATGACATCCATGATATGCTCAGAAAACTTGTATGACATATTATGGCCGAATCCATCATGGTAATGATAAATGTTGTTCTATTAACCAGCCTTACTTTAGACAAGTTGTAGAGAACTTGTGAATAATAAACAGAGGTGTCAGGTTTCAAATTGCCATATCACCCACCTAATTTATTATACCACCATTTTATATTGGGATGATGTGGAGTAGTTGTGTTAGATTGGTCCCGTTGTGAGGGTGTGTAACGCAAACCATCTTCACTTGAGACTGTTTACCAGCTCCCTCTCGCTTCATTTCCTGCTGCTCATTTTTTGGTTCTTCTCACCTTTGATTCATCTCTTTTCCTGTTTTCCTTGGTCTCAGCTACCCAGTCGGCTGCCCCAGGGGCATGGAGACCTCTCAGTTTTCCCTCTTTACGTCCCCATCCTTCTGCCTCCAACCCTGTTACTTCTAGTCTTGGCTCTGGCCATGCTGGCTCTATACCTCCTCCTCCACCATGCCCTTTAAAAACCTACCGAGCTTCATTGGCTGAGCCAGGCTCCACCCTCACAAGGCCCACAAGTATGCCCTCTGCTACTGAGACAGGTAATTTAACCTTGCTGAGCTGTATAGTAACTGTTTTTGAATTTAATCAACCATTTTCTCTTCATTGTAAGTTTGGGATTACATGTTATACTGTTTTTTACATTTAGTTTCTAAAAAAAATTGATTGCTTTCCCAAACAGCAATATAGGCTTGTCCTGGACCACATTCTACTTTTAATGGAAAATCTCCATTCAGAAAGCAAGACTGGGTTAAATCCCTGTTCAGGAAACTGACCCATAGTATATGTGGAACAGTGGTTAACTAAGGTGTAACAATTTGAAATAACAGTTTAGGAAACTTAGGAAAAGTAGCCCTGGTGGTGTCCTTGTTTTCAATGAGGTGTTATTGCCCTATAAGAGATACTAACAATGCCTGTTAATTAAGTGAAACCTTTAGCGTACCTGGGACAGAAACAGACCGGGGTGTAAGACCCCTGAATGAAATGATAATAATGGCAGCTTATTAATTTAGTAGTAGTTAGTAACTTAGTAGTAGTGTACTTCAGACAGAGGTTTCCAAGGTGTGATACCCCCATAAGAAATACTAATAACAGCAGCTAACTATTACTGCCTTCAAGTTGTGTCAGAAATATCATATTTATGAATTGAGTGCACAAAAACACTGGTTGTAATTCCGTTATTGAGCACCCCCTGCTCTACATTAAAAGTAAAAAAGGAAGTATTACTTTATTAGCATGTCCATCTTGTTTCTGACCACATGAAGACAAATCACGTCATACTTCTGACCTCTTAATAAAAAAGTTTACTTTGACTGAGGTGTAATAGCACCAAGTTAAATGCTAATAATAACTGATGCTAACCTAAATAGAGTATTAGTGAACTTGGAGCAGAGGTTTACTTTGGTAGTGATAACCCCATATGAAATGCTAATAATGGCACTTAGTTAACTTAAGTAAAGTGGCATCTAAAGTAAAGTGTAAATCTTAAGTAAAGTGTATCTGGGTCAGCTGAGACCAGTACACTATATACTGCTAAGATAACCATGATATTCTCTTTCTCCCCCGACCCTCCTCTCTGTTCTTCCTTTTATTTCACTCATCAACTCATATGCTTCCTGTCTCTCCATTATGCCCCACCTCCATGTTAGCATCTTGGCAGAGGGAATGGAAGTCTCCTGAAGTGAAGCCCAGCCTATGTCCTGTTCCTGCTGGCTTAGCAGAGCCTGTCTGTCACATGCCTGTGCAAAGCATCCAGACACTTCACAGACCTGCCTCCATTTCATCTCCCCCTGTTTTAGACCCTCCCCTTAAAAAAGCCACTCCTCATATGTATCCTCCTCCACCTCTAAATGCACCACGTCCTCTTTTGTCTTCTCCGCAAGTGTTTTCTCCCACTAATGATGGTGCTTTCCAGCCAATGGAAGCAGGGTATTCTACTGTAGCTCCTCCTCCAGTCCTAACACCATCTGGGGTGGCTTCTGTTCCTGAATCCCTTTCTTCTTGTTCCTCTGCACCTTCTGAACCCAAGCCACCTGCCCACTTATTCCCTGCTGCCATCCCCCCGCCCTCTTCTGTGGTTTCATCTTTGCTCCCGTCCTCCCTCGCTCCTGTTGTGTCATGTAGCTCACCGCCCACTCCTCACCCCCCTGTTTCTGCTCTACCATCAACTGTCCACATTTCTGGCTCTGCTGCTGTTGGTCCTGCAGTCACTCCTTCTGTCGACTCTCAGACAGGTACAGGGTAAACTTTGAGAGAAACTGCTAAATCTGTTGGAAATATTAAACAAGTGACACACTTAGTCAGTTCTCATGTTACTTGGTTTACCAATCAGACTGCTGTTGCATCTTTGAAGGGCTTTGGTAGTTGGAGCCCTCAAAGTTTTTCAACCTAATGTTTAATCTGGTGCATCTGTTGAGTGCGGTTGATTAATTTCTGATTTTTTATAACACTTTTTAGGAAAGAACAGAAAACCTGTACACAAGAGACTCACTTCACTCAAAAGTGTTGTAAATTTAGTGATACATTTCAGAGAGAAGAAAATAATTATGTTTTTCATAGGCTCCTTTATGATCACACAAGAAAAAGAATAAAACCGAAGGAAGGAACTGAAACTGCTTTTGTACTGTAAAGGAGAAGTGTGTACGATTTAGGGGAATCTATTAGCAAAAATAGAATATAATATACAAAATTACATTTTACTTATTGTATAATCACCCGCAACAACAAATCAATGTGATTTCGTGAGCTTAGAATGAGCCCTTTAAATCTACATAGGAGCTGGTCAAATTCCAACGGAGGCTGATGCACACTGGCTGGCTGTAGAGAGAGCCATGTTCATGTTTTTACATTGAAGTGGCAGTTTGGTGGCACCAGCTGCAAAACAGAAAGAAGAACAATCTTTGTCAAAATGTCCTGCCATAGTGCACATTTATTGTTAGCTCTGTGTATAAAATACAGGAGGGATATCATCTAGTAGGATTATTACTCTTTATCTTCATTAAAAGTATGAGATTAAAGTCACATTCTTATTCATCAGCTTCTTGATCATTTTTTCCTGTTCCACTTTAAATGCTGCTGCAGTTACATTCTGGCATTTAGCTTCTTACATTCAATTACATTCAGTCACCCGATACAGTAACTGCTGCACCAAGGTAGGACGGGAATATTCGAACAAGAAGCTGGCAGATGTCCTAATCGGAAAATGCTACAGGCATTAACAGAATAATTCTGATGTTTTGATAGCCTAAATCGGCTTAACGGGAAGTCAGCAGTGATATTATGCTATGTCTGTACTGAATTAACATTAAAAACACTGCAATGCTGTATTAATAATATGAGCATGTTGGGTAAGACCACACGATGGGTAGAATAAATTAGTTGAACACCAGTGCAGGTTGACTATTTTGTGTCCTAAGTATGAGAACCCAGATATTGACAAGTTGCTATTAAGCATAAAGACTTCAAGAAAAGTGAAGTAGGCAAAAAAGCAAATATATGACGAAGCAAAATGAAATTCGGACAGGCACAGAGGCAGCAGAAGAAAACCATAGCTGAGGGCCTTACAGTAGTTTCTCAGGGAGGGCTGGAAGCAAATTCACAGCCAACATTTGTTTCACTTACAAAATAATCAACAGGGTTTCTGTTCTTTCCAGGTACAGGGAATCATGTCAAAATAATAGTCTGTGGTAATGAACAGTACAAAACAGATGTGGCAGATAGAGCCTAGGTTGAATAATGCTGAAGTATCTCTGTAACAGCATGGGTTTTTTAACCTCGTCTTTATAACCCTCACTATACTATCAGAATGATCCATGTTCCTGAATCCTGTTGCTAAACACTTCATATACACTAAACCTGCACTCTTTCTTTTCTTTTAGTCTTGTAACATCTCTCTCTCCTTCTCCTCCTTTTCCTTCCTCTTTTCCATCTCTCATGGCATATGTGTCATAGACCCTTTCCATGGGGTCCAGACGTCAGAATGGAGGCACCAGGTTGTCCCCACCGTGGTTAGACCAAACGTGCGCAGACCTACAGCCCCCCTTAATGTGAATCCCCCTACTTCTCCTTTTTCCATCTCACCTCCTTTACCCTCTCCCCCACCTCCTGTGGTCTCTGGCTCCCAATTTCTGCCCCAAACTGCCATCGCTCCCCCTGTTAGTGGAGACGTTCCTGCATCTCTCCCTGACACATGTAAAGGTACACACTGGTGACCTGAAGCTTCAAATGAGCTCCATTCTCATTGCGTGTGAATGAATGTGCATGCTGAAAGACTGTCAGGCCTTGTGTCTCTGCACTGTGTGGGTTTAAATAGTGACTGTTACAACTTTTGGCAATGGCACCCTCTGCAGGGTGTTCAGGTAAAGTCAGGTCTTATATTTGTTGTGAGTTTTTTTTTCAACCAGAACAATTTGGAGTAGCTTTTACAGAAGAAGGAATGAAAATAAAGTTAATGTAAAAAGATTTGACAAGAAGGACCATTTTGTCTATTTCTGGTATGTTCGTCTTTGAACTTGAACACAATACAGATGGTGATTTCAGATCATTCCAAAAAATGATGATATATGTCATCATACAGCAGTTAGTAGAAGTAGTATATAGTAATTATTGTAAAAGTGACCCCTGATTTTACTCGTTTGCAAATGATTGGGAATGTTATTTATTATTTTTATTTTTATGTTCTACAGCTTTTACTGCTGTTTACTTGAAATATATAACTGTTGCATAGCACTAACATCACATTAGAACAGTTTACATTAGTATATATACTTGTCATAGCATGTGGGAGCATCTGGGAATAATCTGAATTATGCTTCAGTCGGTTGTAGTGCATGAGGTTTGTCATCTGATTGGCTTGTGAAAAAGTTCATGCTTTTCAAAATGTGCAAAGAGGGATTTAAAAAATAGTCCATTGTCATTTATAAATACAGTTTGTTTGAAGATGATAATTGTGATGTAAGTTCTGTTATGTGTTGAGTATCTGATGATGCTGCTATGTCTCCGGAACATGGGCATCAGCTGGATCTGCAATGAGAGTAGAGTTTCCACCATGTCTAGGCAGTTTAGTAGTGGCAACGAATTTAAAACGTTCTATCTTCTTAAAGCACCCGACACCCTTTGAGTTGCTAAAGCTCACGGAGGTTGACATAGATCCATGCTTATCAATACGTCGTACAAAGTGTAGATACCACATGCTTCATGTTTGTGCTTTGGTGTTTTTTTTTTTTCAGAAATGTATCGACAGTTGAGCATATTGACAGAGGAAGAATATCCCAGTGCAGTGGATCCTGGTAAGACTCCCTTTGAATAACTTGAGGTCATTGCCATGCTCCACCTACAAATGTGTTCTTTCAACTAACTGTTGAACAAACTTTACAGAACACTCACACCAGCTCAACTTAATAAGAAACTGGAGGACACAAAAAAAATTGAATTTAGGTTTAGATACTTTTAGAGTTATTATTTTTAACAAATATTTATTTGTATATGTGAAAAAGGTGAGGTTGGTGCAACTGAGCTAATATTAGCAGAGTGTTTCCAACCTGTCTAGATTCAAATAACTACAGCAACATAATCCAACTCGGTAGTGTAGCATTCTGAACGGACTCAGCTGACTGATACCAACTAAAATGGCCTATAACTCAATGTTACGTAGCAACTCTAAACAAAGAGTGTTACACTTTTACACTAGGTTTTTTTATTGATATTGCTAATATATCCTGTAATACATTCTGTTCTGGCATAACTTTGTCTTCGTTGTTGTTTTGTGTGATTATGTGAAGGTGAGGAGAATACAGATACCAAAACATCAACTGCTTATGGAGCCAATGACCTGAGACCTTCACCCCGTAAAGCTGGAATAATCAGCATAGCCAGTCAGAGCCCAGAGGAATCCAAAAACAAGCGTCCATTAGCTCTTTCTGATGTCAGGAAATCGGAAGGAGAGTCGGTGTTTGGACAGAAGATTGTAAGACTAACACCAGGGTGAGTAAATTGGTAGTAATCATTCAATTAAACTGCATTTGAGGCAAATAAAAAAAGAGCAATTTTTTGAAAGGGGACCCTGTTGAATTCAAATAAACAGAAATTTAGCACCACACTGTGCAGTAAAATAGCAAATGTAAAGTAATATCACAATTTTATTTTTGGGGTTTACTAGTACAAATACACATAATTTTTCTCATGCTGAAACGCACTGTTAGAGCTCCGGTGTCTTTAAGCCAGTATACAGTAGATTGTGTTACATGGTGATGTTGTCATGTAACAGAGGAAAGCGTTGGAATTACAAATTGTTTCAGGCAGCTGAGAAAAGTGGTTACTGTAGGAGGGAGTTTTCTCTGTGGTGTGTACTTCAAGATTTACAGCTCTGCAGCTCATTTAATCAAAAACTACAGCACACTGAAGAAAAGACAAAAATCTGTAAACCATAATAGGTGCCCTTTAAATTGCACTTGGGGCAGGCAAAAAGTACTTTAAATGTTTCATAATACATAACAAGAGGTGGGGAAAGTACTCATCATCACCCTTAAATCATCACACCAACAAGATGTTGGATTGTTGGATTGTAATGTTGGATTTTTTTCAGCTGGGAATTTTAAATGTTGTGTCTTTTCATAATCTAATGAATAAAACTGTTTGGATTGGTTAAAGAATAGCATGCAAGATTTTGTCTTGTTTTGGGAATGAACAGTTATGCTGGAAAACATTGCCTTGTTCTCCAACATCCGGTTATTAGGTTAAAATTTGTATGACATCCACTTATAGAAAGCTTGATTTTTCCTTTGTAAAACCACTGTTACCCTGAGTGATTGTAGTCTCTTCGAACACAGCCATTGTGATTTTAGGAATGTTTTAAATTTCATGGTTCAAGTTGATGAAAATCAATTAAACTGTATGTTATCTCCCATGTTTCAATACCCACATCTTTGTAGTTATGTACAGTTGCATTTAGACATTGTGACCAAAATGACAAGATTAATCACCTTTTATTTGTGGAATATGGGGGTATTTTTGCATGTATGGGTTATTATCTTTTCAGAAGAACAGCTGTTTAAATTACTCTTTTTTACATCAGCACAAATATTAGGAAAGATAAACATGAACTGAAGTAAAAAAATCCTTAAATATTTTAGGAATGATGCTACGATCATGCCTGATCGAGTCTCACCCTAATATTTCTCCTTCCAGACCTGAGAGCATGGCCTCTCTACTGCCTTCTAATACCAAAGCCTCCTGTGTCACAGAAGCCAGATATTTTGAATTGCCTAGGCCCGAGAAGGGTGCTGCACAGATGACCCCTACTGATGCAGTGCTTGCATCTGTCACTGTCGCAGAGTCCACAGCTGAAATCAAGTGCAGCAAATCACAAGATTCAATAGATGCACAGCCAGTCACACTGCAGATACAGAATAAAGTCATCCCTGTAATACCTGATAAAGAGGAGACCTCTGTGGCACAAACTGAGTCCACACAGAGTCCCGGTAACCATACAGACGAAAATGAGCAAGAAATGAACCTGCTACTCGAGACAGAACTGACAGTTAGACCAGAACAGACTAAAATGGATCAGGGGTAAGTGGAGCATGGCATGGCTTGATTCGGCTAGTTTCCTTACATGCTGTAGTCATAGTTAAATAACATAGATGCACGAAATTAGTTATAGCAGGTGTGCAGATGTGCCCATTGTACTTAAGTCCATCTGCCGTTCCCCTTTTTTGACCTGGGTTCTGGTCTCCCTGTCCCTTAGAGCCAAAAGCATGTCTGCTTTTCTGCCCTTTTGCCCAAGAATGCCCAATCCTCCTTGGTCGCCATCCACATCATCACAAGATACACCTGATAATCAAAGCACAGTTTTGCCAGTGAACAGGTCAGATAGGAAAAATGAAGAGATCGGAAATAAAAAATCATATCAAGGGAATGAGGAGACAACAACTAATGTTGATCTTATAGGAGACGTACATGTTGCACAGCTGCATAAAGCAGAAGGAAGACCAGCTGATATTGAGGCATCCTGTGCAAAAGTGTCACACGGTCCAGAATTCCCATCCTGGCAAGACATTAAAACAGGGACGGGTGAGCAGAGGCCTGCAGATGAAAACCCATCACATGAGAAGAGCAAAGAACAACGTATAGCTCTAATAGGACCTGAGGATACGGAATATGAAGGCAAACACAGTCTTGAGCATATGCCTTTGTCCTGCTGTGGAGGAGAAAGCAGTGTTCCTGACAACTCATCATCTGAGAGGTTAAAGGTTGAGCATTCCCAGATAAATACTGTACCATGCATGATCAACCTTCTCCCTTCTTGTCCAAAAGTTGCATGCATACCTGGCTTACCGTCTTTATTTTTGCCAGAACAAACTATGGAATGGCAATCGCATGAAGGGTCAGGGAGTATTGCACAGCTCAATGAGAAAACAGTTAAGCTTATTCATAATCTGGGAATACAGTATCATGACATAAATACAGTGGGAAAAATGATTTCACTGAGGCCAACTTGCCCACGATCTGCCAGTAATTCTGGCTTTCCATCTGTGCCATTTTATACAGATGACATATCAAGCGTTGCTAGTCTCCTTCCAACTTGTCCAAAAGGCTCAAGAGTTGCTGGCTTACCTTCAAGACTACCAGTTACTGTTACAGAAAATGAAACCTGGCCCAAGGATTATGTGGTCTTATGGAAAAGAAAACTGAAGAAAAATGAAATACAGTTTCAGGCTGCTTTAACAGAGGATAAAGACATGTCTGACATAATGATTTTTATGAGACCAACTTGCTCAACAGCATCTAGGATCCCTGGATTTCCATCTGCTCCAGGGTCCACACCACAAGAACATCTGAGTGTGGTAAACATGTTACCATCTTGCCCAAGGATCTCTACTATTAAGGGGTTTCCTTCCACAGCGTTGCTCAGTGTTGACAAAGATTTCCAACAGTGTCCCTCTGGCAAGATGCCATTATTTGGTATCCAGAAGAAGGATAATCCAACAATCTGTGACCTGGGGAAGCCATACCATGATGTCAGATTACTGAGAAATATGGTTTCACTAAGACAAACATGCTCGAGAGCTGCAACTGTTCCTGGTTTTCCCTGTGTCCCAAATATGCCTGAATTTCTTCCAGTGTGTCCTGGAACTTCAAAAAAAATATTTTCAAGGCTATCAGTAAATGAGGACAAGCATATGGATAGGGAAAGCTCAATGCTTAGCCTTCAGAAAGACCCAAGTATTGTAAATATGTTACTATCTTGCCCAAACAATTCCAAAATTGTAGGAATCCCATCCATTATGGTTCTGGGAACAGACCGAGATGTAATCCAACAATGGATTTCCAACAAGGATGTATTGATTAAAATGCTGAAGAAGGAAAAGTCAAATTTGTGCATTATTTTACCTCATATTATGGACTTATTTAAGGAAGACATCGATTTTACAAGGAATATGGTGGCCTTATTGCCAACATGTCCCAGAAAAGCACATGCCCCTGGCTTCCCATCTGCACTAACCCAGACTGAAGACAGCTCACACAGGATAATAAGACCTGTAACCTCTTCTCCATATGTTTCTTGTATACCTGGAATGTCGTCTGTGGTCAATACCGAATCTACTTCTACTGGTAAATGGCCTATGGAAACAAAACCATTCTGGGTGAAAGGAATAATTAGACGTCCATGCTGTTTCAAACTTTCATATCCACTTCAATATGAGCTTGCACATGACGATGGCAGTATAAAGAGCATGGCTTTATTAATGTCATCTTGTCCAAGAAAAGAAACAATGCCTGGCTTTCCCTCTGCAACCACATCAGATACAGATATGATGTCAACTACGCTATCCTCCTGTGAAGAAGTTTCAGAAACCAGTGTATCCCCATCTTTAGAATCAGCCAGCATAACTAGCTGTCCTTTGACTACTTTTACAATTGTACAGACGGAGAGCAACATCCCTCCAGAGCAACATGATATTTGTTATTATAAACAACAAACTCCAACAAGGCAGTTTTCAACAGATCATTCAAAAATGTATGAAATTATTCAAGACAATGGAAGTAAATTTGCTAGCTCACTGGAGGAGACCAAAGAGGATTTGGGCTTTTTGGCAAGAAGTGAGGATGGAGAAAGGGGAATTCTGGAGAATGGGTAAGTTTAGGATAGTTATGCAAGTTATGCCTATTAGAAAGTTGAATTTCTCACCCTGCAGCCAGTAGACAGTGCATAAATATTTTCCTATAAACCCTGTGTTTAGGAAAATACATTGCAGAATGTGGCACTCCTTACCAGACATGCCACTGTTACTGACTGCTGGGGAGAGGTGAGTTGTGCTTGTGCTTGTACCGGTGCTGTGCTAACTTACCTTGCCATAACAGCTACATTCATAAATCTTCACTTTAGACATTTAATGTTGATGCAGTATGACAGTACCATCAAGTCTTGATATTATCTAAAAAAGGTACTTCTAGAACAGGAAAGGCATGAAAAAAACTGTTGTCTTGTTGAGCCCTGTGGGTGTGTTTGTTGTGTTTTGAGGATGTGTTACATATTTGATATGTCGTTACTGTATTTTGTAACTTTTGAAATGGATACCATGCTGCTGTCTATAATATCTAGAACCTAATTACCATTATACATGTACTTTAGGAGATTGTAAAACACGCATGTGTAACTTTTGAAGATACAATATATGTCACATTCCCTCATCATAATATTTTACTTTACCTTCAGAATTGAAAGTACAGACAGTGAGATCCCAAAAACAGAAGAATACTCTGCCTGTAATGAGTGCACATTTGGAGACCTGAAACAAAGACCAGACCAACTCACATACAGACAAGAGAATGAAAAAGGGATAGTGGAAGATGCAAATAATCAGTCTGAAGGACCACAGAGAGAGTGGACACCAAACATGGTGGATCTTTTCCCTGCGTGTCCTAAAATTTCTAGAGTCCCTGGATTTCCATCTACGGATTCATCTAACACTTTTACTACAGAGAGAATAGACTGGCCTACAGATGTAGGTACAATATGGAGGAAGCCAACAAGGCCAAAACCAAGAGAAACCCTTCTGTCTACACCTTACATGGAAAGATCTGAGTATAACACAGAAATGATTAAATATATGATGTCTTTGGCTTACTCGTGTCCTAGTGAAACAAGTATTCCAGGCTTTCCTTCAGCTAAGAGGCTGAAAGTTTTAGAAACATCTTCAATAAGCACATCCTGCCCTGATATATCCAACGTAGCGGGTATACCTTCAAGATCCCAAACTGAAGAAGACAAGCCTTGTGTAGAGTGGCTAAACATGAAAAGGTGTTTGTGGAAGAAGCAGTCAAAAGAGGAACTGATCATTAATGCACCAATTCAGTATACTGAGATTCCAGTAAACATGGCAACTATTGTTCCAACTTGCCCTGAGGCACCTCTTATTCCTGGTTTCCCATCTGCACCACAGGGCAAAGACAGAGGCTTCCTGATATGGAAAGAGCCAAGTGTGGACATACGTTTTTCATCTGGCCATATAACATCTATCATTTCTGACAGCTTGGAGGATCATATTGGGATGTCTGAAGAGACATCAAAAGAGCCAAATGAGCAGCATTTTGAACCGACTGTGGCTATTCTTTCCTCAGCTTGCCCAATAGAATGTACAGTTCCTGACAGTTCTGCACACCAAATTCAGAAAGTGCCACATATGTCAGAGCTTCTTCCATCTTGTCCAGTAATCTCTAGAATTCCTGGATATCCCTCTAAACAAGTATCTAAGGATTTAAAGTGGGTCTGTAATCAGACACTAAATTTAATAAAGTCACTAAAGGAAAATAAAATCAATATTATTGATGCTGATAAGAATAGAAAGGATATAAAAAGCAGTGTGGCTTTATTACCAACCTGCCCTCTTGCAGCACGCGTTCCAGGTTTTCCATCTGCTCAACGACCTAATTGTCAGAGCGGGCCAAGCATGCATTCAATCCGTTTTTCCTGTCCAATGCTGTCCCATATAACTGGGTGTCAGAGCATATTGATTCCTATATCATCTGATTGGCCAAGCAGTCAACCTATTTTGTGGTCTAGGCAAGATAAGAACGCTACTATTATTATGAATATAACCGAGGAGAACAAAGCAGATCTTGAAAGAATGGTTGCTTTGGTGCCAAGCTGTTCAACAGAAACCTGCATTCCAGGTTTTCCATCTGTACCAGAGCCAAAAATGCAAAATATGACTCCATCTTGCCCTAAAAGATCTGGCATTGTGGGATTCCCATCTAAAGAGAAACTAGTGCATGTAAAATGGTTAGTTGATAGACAACAGTTGTGGTCTTGCACACCAAAACACAGGTTAGTTTTTAGCAAGGACGAATTTAATGAGGGCAGAGATTCACTGGAAAGCATGTTTGCCTTAGCTCCGACTTGTCCACCGGTGGCAATAGTGTCAGGATTCCCATCTGCACCAAAGCCAAAAGCTACTCAAAATATGGTAAATCTGGAACCATGTATTCCAAAAAGTTCAAAAATGATTGGATTTCCATCAAGAGAGAAAATGCAAACAAGACAGTGGTTTCTTGAGGGAAGAAAATGGGAGAAGCCATTAAAAATAAAATCAGATCTTCTTATGCAATGCTCCTTAGACCCTACACGTCAACAAATAGACCATTACACAATGAAGAGAATGTTTGCTGTGGCACCAGCCTGCCCAAGAGAAGCTCTTACTCCTGGTTTTCCTTCTTTACCTCAAGTTAAAATGGAGAGTTTCTTTTTACGGAAAGAGCCAGAAATAGAAAATGTATTTCATTCATGCCCAAGGATCGCTGTTGCTTCTGGCTTCCCCTCTGTATATTCTGTAGTCTCACTGGGTCCATCATGGTCTGTTCAGGACGAGCCTATATGGGTTAAACCAGAGAAAGAGACATCAATTTTAACTGCGAGCACAATCAAAGATTGGGAGAAATATGAAAATATGGTACTGCTTTTGCCAACGTGCCCTGATAAAGCAAGATTTCCTGGATTTCCATCTGCAAGCAAGCTCAAAAAAGTGGAGCACATGATGACTGCCCTATTACCTTCTTGCCCAAATGTATCAAGTATTCCTGGAGTACCATGTAGAAAACAAATGGCTCAAACAGAGGAAGTGCTGCCTTATTGGCCACTACTTTGGGAAAAGCCTGTGGTGACAAAGGTAGCTGTGTCTTTCACTACTTTCCCTACAACTGAAGATAAAATGAACATGTCTGCTATGGTGCCTTGTTGCCCAAATGAAGCAAAAAATCCTGGATTCCCATCAGTGTCTGTGTCTAATTATCATTTTGTACAAAACAATCCAAATGCATCAACTGCCAGTCCAGCTCAGTCACAAATGGACTCAGCAACTGAAACTGTTACTCATGATGTGAGAATAGATTGGGACTTAACAATGGATATAAAAGGATCTGGTAAGCAAGCTTCCTGAGTGCAGTATGGTTAACACAGCAATGTTTCATGACAGCAGAATGAAAGTTATTACTCTGTCTTTTTAAAGATAATCCTCTGGAGACCGAAATGATTTCAGAAATGTCCATGCGCAAAGGGTGAGTATATTTCTACCAGTGGCATGCGCATTAGCATTGGAGTAGTTATTGTGTGTCTAATTGAAAGAGGAACAACTGGCATGAACTCTCATCAGCAGGAACTCACAAATTTACTTGTGTTTGTACTGTCAAATCACATGTATATGAAGTACATAAATGGGCAAAACATACTAAATATACCCTGTATAAGAACTTGGTTTTGTTGTGGCAAACCATCAAGGACTTGGCACTAACACTACTTAATCTCATAGAAGTGTAATGGATATTATCATTATATGAGCAGCAGTAATCAAATCATCAAAAGCTACAGATGTACTGGCTTTCTACAACACTATTGCACACCAACAGCAGTACACCAGTGTAGGCTTGATGCTAAGACTACATTGTAAACCCTATGGAGGTTGTGGAAATTGGCATTTTCAGAGTGGTAATAAATGAGTAAACACAGGCTATTAATAGTCTAGGTTTTTCTTTTTTGTTTTTGGGTTTTTTTTAAGCTTTGTTTTGTCTTTCTACCTGGCATGTTTTGAAATATGTGCTGGCTTATTTCTCATAAACCTTTGATAAAGTTGATTTTGGGCATTCAGCTTACTACTTGCAAAAATGTTAAAAGCACCTACTTCTAGGGTTTGTGTTTGTGTTGTATATCTGCAAAGGAAAATGTGGATAGGAAGAGAATCACTTGGCTTGAGGGCTGTTCAAATCTCCTTAGTTTTCCACCCCTCAGTGAAAGCCCTCAGACAGAAGAACAGTCCTTGAAAGAATATGAAGTAGTGGAGCGGCCATCTCCAAGCCAAGCCCACGATACTACTGACTTATCTGAGACTGATATAACCTATGGATGGGAGGTACTAGAGGCAGAGGATCCTTTTACAGGAAAAGAGGGATCTTCAGGTCTTGTTCAGACCTTAGTTGGTGTCTTTCACAAAGGGTAAGCAAGAAAATGATGCATGGCAAGTTAGTAACCCTTTGGTAATTTCTGGTAATATGCATTTTTGGTATATTCTTTGTGTAACAGGTTTGTCCAGTCTCGGGATGTGTTAAAGATGCTCTGAATGGTTAGAGTGCTTTGTGTTGTGTAAGCTTTATTGAAAATAATGTGGAGTTCATTAAAAAAAGGTGAACTCTTTGATTCCAGCATTCCTGGGAGTCAGGGCTCTTGGCCCTGTGACCATTGAGAAAATATAGTGTGTCTACAATCAAAGAGTAACACACAAACACATGAAATCATGGCCTTGCAGAGTTTATGGCAATTACGATATATTGACACTTTGAATATGTTTGTGAGATGCATACTTGAGCAAACATGTTTGTTTTGATAATGTGATTGTATTTATAAAGAGTGGTCTCTTTTTTGTGTACTTCTACTAAAGTTAACTATTTCTCTTAGTTATGAGACAGTAGCTGCCATGTTGCAGCCCTCTGGTTCTGGAGCAATTGACGACCCCTCTGGTTTGAGGGGGTCTGAAAACAACATTGCTGTCAAGCCCAAGGAACCTCCTTGTGAACCTACTGAGGAGCCAGTCCTGAAGAAAAAATTGCCTGTCTCATCGTCTCAGCCTCACTTCCCTACAAGTGCTGAGCCATACATGTGGCGCCTGTTTGATGGCCGATCTGAATCATCTTTGTCCTCTAAAGATGCTGAAAGCTGGTTCACTGAGGATGGAGATTATAAAATGATGAAAAAGTGGCCACCACTAACAGAGGCTGACCTACATGAGATTACTAAAGAAGAGGAGTTCAAAACAGTCTTAGACACTTCACCTCAAGACAACAAAACAGCCCTCAAAGGACATTTTTTTGATCGCAGTAAGAATGGTATAGAAGAGCAATTGAATAAGCCAGTAAAGGATGAGTTGGGTGCAGCCGTGTCAGCATTCTTGGTAGAAAAGGGGTGAGTGTGGACTCAATCCCGCAGTTTCTTGAGTGACAGCATGATTTGACTGTACATTTTGTTTCACCCTTTTTTTGTTTTGTTTGTTTGTTTTAGTCGGTCGCACGTAGTTTTACATCACAAACTTTGTGGTCCTGAAGCAGCCTCACATGTCTTTGTCTGGAAACCTAATGGTTTAATCTGTTTGTTGTCTTAAAAGCATTAATATGTGGTGGGTGCATGGAAGCATAGTTTGCATTTGTACGATGCTACCAACTGATATGGACTGAAGTTTTTTTTTGTTCTGTTTTGTCAGTGTGAGTAACATTTGGAGTTTGGTGGTTTTTGGTGAGAATGTTGTGGAAATCGTGATGAAGGAATTTGCTGTTCATCTGAGGCCTCAGTTATAAATACTTGGTAGTGATTTTGTATTCTTATTCTTAAGGACTGAGAATCATAGTGCTCAAGAGGTGTCTGAGTTCCTCCAGCCTCCAAGAAGCAAGTCACTGGAGGAGGCCGCTCTACCGTGCCCACCAAAACTTGATGCTGGGGCTGAGGAGACAGCTGTGTTAACATCTAACCAGCCAGTACCACCACAGCGCACTAGGAAGAAAGACAGTCTTCCAGACCTTCGTCCACCAGTAGTCAGTAATGAGCCTGAACCAATCACTCCTTACTCCATTCCAACAATTGCCCCCCCTTGTCGCAGCAAGAAACATAGCAACCCAGCTGAGGAATCCTTGAAGAGGAATTCTCAGATCGAAAGTGTTTCTGTTGCATCAGATGTGTTGCAGAGAACAGAAGCAGGTATTCCTGAGACTAAGCAGGAGGAATGGGCTGACTTCAAGGATTCTGTGTCCACACCTTCAGAAAAAAGTCCAGCAACAACAGAGGAAAATTCTGATCTGCCTGTCCCGATGCCTCGGGTGAAGAAACGCCTTAGTGCTTCTTTCCCTGATGATTACCCAGATGTTGCTGTGGTAAATTTCACAACTGGAACAAAAATATCCATTGGTAGGATTCAAGGATCTACCGGTAAGGAGCAGCCAGAGCTAGTGCCTGTGCCTCCGCAAGAATTGACACTACTCCCTAGAAAGAAAGAAGAAAACATTCCTTCATTGCCTGCTGAAGATCTATTCCCACACATAGGTAGCCAGTATACTGATGAATTTCTGGCAACCAAGATAGATGTTGCTTCTGAGACAAATAAAGACCATTTGAGTGGGATTTTTAAAGCTAATGGTAGTGAAAGTGAAACTGAAATGGAGAAGAAGAATCAACTGTCCTCCATTTTCAAAACAGATATACCAGATTCTGAGAGTGTCACAACCGTTCAGACCCAGGCTGGCAAGAAACTGAAAGACAAAAAACAGCCAGACGAAAATGTGTGTGAAATCAAAATTGCTGAAGAGATGCCAAGCCAAGTCAAGCCGTCAGATCTTCTAGTCCCAAAGATACGTATGAGGAGACAAATAAGTGGTTCTTTTAATGCTGACATTTCGACTACCTCGGCTCCCACTCCCTTACAAACAGATATATCTGACAGAGGGGTCTCTCCGGAGAACCTTGGTGGTGTGAATTTGCCTGTACCACTTCCCCGTGTGAAGAAGCGCCTTAGTGGCTCTTTCACGGAGGAAATCACAGGGCTCGATCAAGAACCGAAAGAGACAGCCCAATTTCTTGATAAAGGGGCAAAAGAGAAAAGTCCACCTGTTGCAGTTCCACGCTCAAAAAAGCGCCTCAGTGCTACTTTTCCAGGTGATAGCACTACTGGAGATACCCAGGTGTCCTCCTTGGTGGACCCAACGGAAAGCAAAGCTCCCCTCCCCTCGGGAAGTGAGTCCATATTACCTTATTCAGAAATGTTCTCAGAAGACAACGTCCATAGGCTTGAGCAAAGGCATAAAGAATCATTTGACAGACTGTTAGGTGCTGAGAAAAAGGCTACAGTTCATCCAGACCCTCCCTCCATCACTCATGAAGACAACATCCAACAGTTCGAAGGGGTTATCAAACACACAGCTGGAGAGACTGCCAAAGTTGAAATGCTGAGTGAGACTAACACAGTTGCAGTTCACAGTCAAAATACTGATGTTGTTAAAGACAGTCTTAAAAATCAGGAAACAGAAATAAACCAGAGGGAAAAAGGAGAGGATAAGGGCTCTGTTATTTTAGACAAGACTGCCATTGGCTTAGATTTAACAAGGTGAGTTAATAAGGAGTTTGTGGTTATTGGTGTGGGTGAAGGATGTGGTTATGTTGATTTATGCACTACACATTTTGAGGTTTTATTTCATATGTACTCTTTTTTTTAATCTGGGTTTCAAATGTTTGAACACTTGTTTTTTAGTTCCTTTGCCCGTGTTTTTGTCACCTAACGCAGATGAAAAATTGTCGATTCAACATGTCAGTGCAACACCAAGCAGTGAAAATGAATGTGGTCTCACAGTTTGCATAGAATTCAGCCTTTTATTGTTTTTGTTAATCTTTTTGTTTCTTAGGCAAGAAGCTGCTGAGAATTCGTCTGGTCTACCTGTTCCAGTGCCTCGTGTGAAGAAACATCTAAGTGGCTCATTCCCTGACAACACTGCATCACTCAGCAATGAATCATCCAGCCAACAAGGGGCTTCTGGTCAGAATGTTCCTGAACCACTTGTTCGCCTTCGGAGCAAGAGGAAACCAGAAGCGGAAGCCCTTGGCCATTCTGGAAGTTCCCTAGATAATGCTGCCTCTTCCGCTGAGACAGAGGTACATGATTATTATTTTGCGCTGCAATCCGTAGTACATTTTTAATATTCTACTTGTCGGTCTTAAAAAATCCCCCTTGACTTTTTGTCTTCTACAATACCAGACAGTAAGCCTTGTGGATTCTAGCCAGTCTCTTCTAGAGTGGTGCCAAAAGGTCACGCAAGGTTATAAAGGGGTGAAGATCACTAACTTCAGCACTTCGTGGCGAAATGGTCTTGCATTCTGCTCCATCTTGCATCATTTCCACCCTGATAAAGTGTACGTACTTCAGTAGTTAAGAAATAAACATGTTTAATGAGATACAAATGGAAGTATGATTATTGTAATATATATATATATATTTTCTTTCATCTAGGGATTATGAAATGTTAGATCCTTATGACATCAAACGCAACAACAAAAAGGTGATCTTTATATTTTTGTTCTATTTTTTTTTGTAGCAGTCATGACCTTTTTAGTAAAAATGTGTCCTTATTTTCTTTTTTCTATATTATTTATATTAAGGAATTTTTATGATGAATACCAATTGAAAACAGCTTTCTTTCCTGATTCTTGCTTCACTGATTCCTCACAGGCTTTTGATGGCTTTGCTGCCCTTGGCATCTCCAGACTAATGGAACCCTCAGACATGGTGCTGCTGGCTGTGCCTGACCGCCTCATTGTTATGACGTACCTCAACCAAATCCGAACACACTTCACTGGTCAGGAGCTTTGTGTGGTGCAGATAGAAAAGAACAGCAGTGAGTCCAGCTATGTCGTTGGGGAGAAGAGACAGGAAGCAGATCCTGATGCTGCTGCACGCTATTGTGCTGAGAGGCTGCAAAGCAGCTACGTTGCTCAAGAGACCAATGGAAATGCGTCTGACAAAGGAGTAAAGGTGGATGCAGATACCGGTAGGACTATTGTACCACCACCTCGAACTAAGCGGACTCAAGAAACGTGTCAGGCTGGTGGCTCAGGTGGAGCCCAAGCACCAGTGGCCCCACCAAGAACTCACTCCTCCTCCGCCAAGGGTTTTTCTCATGTCAAGGATGCAGATTTGGTAAAGAAGCGTCGATCCCAGCTAAGAGGGGAGTCGATTGATGAGGCTGAACTGTCAGAGAAGCAAACAGGAGCAGAGGTAGTGTGGTTAAAACAATTACACATAAATTACTTATATGGCTGTTCAGAAGTCAAGATCAAGAAGATGTGGAGATGGCTTCAGTGGTGTCAGGATTATGTCCTGCCCATTTTCTGAACAAAGGAAAATGTAAATATATTTTGGGTGCTGGATAAGTAAGCTGCAGATAAATGTCAAACGTATTATTGTTATAGGTCTGTCATTACAACCAGTAATAACAAAACTGATAACTTGGGGCCCCATTTGTATACACACCTCCACCGACTCACTGTTAGTCAGTAGTAGTGGCTATGTGTGTCATTCCCTTTTTAAACCCAGTAGGTATGGGACTCAATATCACAAAGTGATATTCCTGCTTTCTTAGAAATTTTATGAACTGCTGAGTGTTGTGTTGGCATATAGAGTGATGAATTACTTTTTTCAACTGCACAATTTATCCCCAAAGAAAAACTTTGTCAACATCAGTTTTAACAGGGAGAAAGTTTTCAATCTTCAAATGGGATTGTCAGGCAGACAGACTAACACTGTCATAAGAACTTAACTTTACATATTCAGCGTTCAGTGTATCAATACAGTATTGACAAAATATCACAATACTATGCTGTATCAGTTTTTCCCCCATCCCTAAAACTTGGTGAAACAGATAGAACGGTGTATAACACCACTACCCCACACACTAAAACCTGAAGATTCAATTCCAGGCAGTAAAGCTGTTGTTATACACCAGCAAAAGTCCTTGGAAAATGATGTATTGTTATTTATTTATGATTTACTGTATGAATTACTGGATGTACGTACATATTTACATATGTGTCATGGCTAAGTTAGAATTAATTAGTCATCTTTATAACTGTTCAGCCTATGTTGCGCTCAGTATACTTTATACATCCCCACTGTTCAAAAACCATGTATCACCAAAATGGTAAGAAATAAAAAAAATAGTTAATGTTAGAAAGAAATTTCATTCCAAGTTTCATTCCAAATTGTCATACACGGTAGAGGGCAGCTTTTCGTTCAAACACTTTAAAAAAAAAAAGAAATCATCTCTGGCCTCACTACCTCTGAATAGACACATTTTAGAGAAAAAAAAATGTGGGTAGTAATGAATCCTCAGTGATTTCCATAACTTTGCAGTTAACTCGTTTGTTTGCACACACAGAGTGCGGCAGGTCATGCAGACAGTGGAGCAGCAAAAGGACGATCCGGATCACGTAAGCACACATACTCAGCGCATTCTCAGATTTCATGTCTGGCTGTAGTGATATTGATCTGATTCTGACCTCATAAATAATGCTTATTGCCTATGACCCGATTACATGATTACACATCAAATTACAGTGATGAGAACATTTCATAGAATTTATCATTTACTGTTAGATATAGCCAAGAGTCTAACAAACGCTTCAAAGTGAAATTCTACAGATAAAATGCCAGTCCCTGATAAAGTCTAAGGCATCATTACCTAACAGATTATTATGTAGTTATTTTGGGCAGATCCTATAAACAAGCAAATGGTCTTTCTTGTTTATGTGGTTGGAAAACTGGCAGTAGTCCACAATCACCAGATATCTATCAAGAAATGGATGCACTGTGAATGGTGGTACAGTTGTTATGCAAATTAGATTTTAGAAATTTGGTGTCTAGTAATGTATGCTGTCCTTTGGTTCTTTTATCATTTGTTTGTGTGTGTGTGTGTGTGTGTGTGTGTGTGTGTGTGTTTCTAGCTGAAACTGTAGAGAGAAGAGAAGAAAGAACAGTAGGAGATAACCAGGTCAGTTTGGCTGCTTCTCTGATTCATATTTCCCTTTACGATCAGTTTGTTAAGAGTTATTGCCAAGAATTAACAAAACAAGAGGATATGTGTGCCATCCATCCCATCTAGGCAAGGTTATTTTGTTTATACCAAATGATTTGTGCATTTTCTTTATTTTGGTTTTATCACAGAAAGCAAAATTTGTAGTTATGCGTAAAAACATTTGTTGGCAGTGATGTTAAATATGTTGGCAGTGATGTTTAAAAAAGGGGAAAATAAAAGAAAAAAAGATTAGAAATGTACAAGGGATATGTAGACTGAAATGTGGAGCTGCAGTCCATCACATACTTAATTAGAATACTCCACTGGCTTTCCCACAAGCGTAACTGTTTCGTCTCACAACTAGTTTAGTTTAAAGGGTTTTTGTCATTCATTTCAAATAGCCACACTGACTCCACTCATTGGGCTTTTGGATTAGCATCATCACAGTCAATAGTCATAATAAACCTTTTGTGACTGGTTTATCAGTTTGAGTTTAACCACTTGGGTTGCTGATGCTCAGCCAAAAGCATGCTCTGTGATCCATGAGCTGAAATCACTCACAGTTTTTCGCTATTATTTTAAGCCTTGTCTGCCATTTTAAACAACAGCTTATGAACAATATGAGTACAAATTAGAATCTGTAAAGAGTCAGACGTTTAAAAGAAAGATTATGCTGACAGTACAGCACCAGCTTGATGCTAGAAGAAGAGGAAAGCCAACTCTATTGATGATTTCCCTTGTTTGATCATAGAATGCTTTCTGAACCAGGGTTTGCTTTGAATTGGTCCATGCTGGACCACGGTTTAACTGTTTATTTTCAGCTGTGAAAGCCCCCCGAGAAGTTCTACAGACCTCTAAATGGATCGCTAGCAGCCCATGAGTTGAGAAGTAGGGCTGTACCCGACTCAGAATTTTGTCAGTCGAATCGGATTCGCCCGTCCTGGTCGACGAATCGACTATTCGTTCATGTTTTTTTCTCCATATACATTATCTAGTAATCAGTAAATCAATCTGCATACGGTTCAGATCTGATGTCCTCATTTAGAAAGTCAGCAGAGTCACAGGATCATATTACTGAACTAAAAGAGACGTGGCATATGATGAACGATCTGGAGCCTGATTTAATTACAGAATATAGCGTCGGGCAGCGAGCACGTATTTATGCTAAAAATTAGCGCTTCTAGCCTGTCTTTATAATTTCACTTTTAACAGCTTCTTCAGTAGGATGACCCTTCGTCTTTCATCTCTCATAAATAATGAACTCCTAAATAAAACCAAATTAGTCAATATTTAAATTATTTTTAGATGAAAAGGAGAACGGTAGACCTGAAACCGTTTAATTATTATATCACCTGCGCTGAAATAATTATTCCTCGTTTATCGGCAGGCATATTAAGTGACTGTACTTATCTTTAAATAAAAATAATCTTAGCTGTAAACGAATAAATAAAAATATCTGTAATTTAGGTTCTAAAATAATGGAATTATAATAAAACAAACGTCTTCGGTCCGTTTTTCCTTCACCGCAAACAGCCATTATGTCTAAAACGAAAGTCAACTCACTGGTTTGAAGCAGTGTTCGATGTCTGACTAAATGACAAGCAGAATTAGCTTGAATTTGTTCGGGTTCTCTTCTTCAAAAGCTCCTCCAGACTTTTTCTGAGACATCGTTCCACTGTTTCTCAGCTTAATTTTTTAGCAAGCATGCGTCATAGCCCAGTTAGAACTTAAATATATATTTATTATTCCCCTTTTTAATAATTATTAAAATGTCTTTTTAAATTCTTAAAGTTATTGTGCATTTTGTAAGCTTTTGTCTGTTTTACAACAAAAATAAATAAATAAATAAATAAAACTCTCACTGTTGTCAGTCGACTTGAACGTTCTCAGTCGACTTCTAGAGGGCAGGCCTATTGAGAAGTACCCTAATACAAGGCTATTCATAGAGAAATAAAACTAGTGGAGTAAAGGGTGTAAAAGCTGACCTAGGGAAAAGAGTTTTCCTATATCCTGCTTATGTGGCAACTATTATAAATACTAACTTACTGTATACTGTAAAAACATGTTTAGCAGTAGATATTGTAAGATCACGTTTCCCTTTTGCCTAATGTTTAACAATGTTTCTTAATCTTTGTTGTGTCTTTGTGGGTGATGTGTGTGTGTGTGTGTGTGTGTGTGTGTGTGTGTCTGAAGGATGTCAGCCAGTATGTTCTGAGTGAAATGCAGGCTTTAGAGACAGAGCAGAGGCAGATCGATCACAGGGCTGGAATTGTGGAGCGAAAACTACGAAGCCTGATGGAGTCTGGTAAGCCAGTGTGAAGTGTGAATGAAGTAGAGTCAGCGTGAAAATACACTATAGAAATACAGTATCAGTAAACTGTAAGCTACTTCCAGATCATGCAAAGACAGACTCTCTCATTGCTCTGTTTCTCAGCTAAACTGCTATATTCATTATCTGTATATGATACTTTTTTGTCAGGCTCACAGCAGCTGGAGTCAAAGTTTGAATGTTGCTTGTCATATTGTGATGGTACTTTGGTTTACTGTTTCTTGTAGGCAGTGATCGTTCGGAGGAGGAGAAATTAATTCAGGAGTGGTTCACACTTGTTAACAAGAAGAACGCTCTAATCAGGAGACAGGATCATCTACAGTTACTGTGAGAATATGACCATGCACTTCACCTCATCCTCCAACCGCTTTATATTCTCTGGGAGTCTAAAAAACATATGCACACTACCATTCAAAAGTTTGAACTTAATGTTGTAATAATATAATAATTGCAGATAAATATTTGAAACGATTCGAGTATGCCATCCCTTTGTACCTCCAGTAAAAACGAGAAATTAAGAGATTTTAAATGTGTCCAGAACAATGATCAAAGCTGTAAATTATGATAAAATGGCTGACAAAGTGCCACATCTTTGAGAATAAAGTTGAAATGGAAATGAATATGCAGAGTGCCTCACATTTAAAAGTGGTCATCAGATAGCAGACTACTGGAGTTACGATAACTAGATGATAATATTATATTGTTCACGATTTAATAGTTGAAACACATTTTGTTGTGTAATTTTATTGTATTTAAATATTCATTGTATAATTCTACATGGTTTCTCTATATTCTCTATAATTATAGTTACTGAAAATGACCCACTGCCATTCTCCACAACAGTCTGGCACGACACCATTGCAGTCTTTGGTGACTTTGTTATTGTATTAAGGGCAGTCTTCGTAGCGGTGTCCATACATGTAGTCCTGCGTCGTGCAGCCTTTTGCCAATGGTGCTGGCACTAACAGGATGACTCATGGAGTGCATCACTGCTCGCCGAATGTCTCTGTCATGGCCGTTAGTACAGTGATAAGGGCCGTCTTTGAATCTTGAAACTTGAGTCATTCGGATGTATTGCAATGTCAAACCTACCCACCAAGTTTGATTCCTGACGGTTGATTCCTTTTGGGTGTAACTATTTGTGCAACTATTTTAATAACAGACGATGAGTGTATATTAATATATACTCCAAACATTTAAATGGTATGATACACTGTAACCCAACACTGGTTTGCCTTCCTCATTTTCTTATTCTCTCCAACTCTCTAACAGGCAAGAGGAGCAGGATTTGGAAAGGAAGTTTGAATTGTTAAAGAAAGAGCTCAGAGACCTCATGGCTGTAGAGGGTAAGACAAGAGAGCACAACATAAACAACAATTCCCAACATTTATTTGCCATCATAGAAAGTACCAAATATCATTGCTCTGACCTGAAGACCATTTGTTGTAAGCTAGCCTTATATTTACTACTAATATATTGATCTACAATCTGCAGGGATGTTTGGTTTTATACTAGCAATAGAAGTAATAGCGCACATAAACTTTTACAAAGGTGGCAATATCTTACCATTATGGAATATGACTGCTGGCACACACCTAGGTCCTAAAGGAAAGAAGAATACGCGATAGAAGATAATTTGATTGGATAATGCTGCAGCATGGAAAACCATGCCTGTTGTTCATATATTCATTCCACCCCATATTTGCCAGATCCACACACTAAACTGCACACAAGTTTTGGGATCATGAAAGCAGGGCCCTATATGGAGTTAAATACAATTGAAACTTTGTACTGTTGTGGTAACATTGTTCATTTCAACAAGATTATACCTTCATCTTATTCATTACAGTATCATTATGCCAACTGTGTAAAAAGTTTCCTTCCACTACCCTGGCTGCATACACCTGCTCCTTTTGATTGTCATTAAAATGGAAACTAAGAATAGGGTTTTCTGTGGTAAATCATGTCAGCACTTGTTATTCCTGTTTTTCCCGGGTGTCTTGGTACCATGTGTTAGTTAAAAAAACAAGTTGAGTCAAGACCTGGGGATAGGAGTCCACCCCGTAGTGATGAGATCTTAATTAGGAATATCCATCAGTCAGTTGGAGACGGGCTTTGTTTCTTATTATTACACTTCTCCTTTTTACCAGACAGCTAACTTTTTGTCCACTGTGCCTCAGTGAATGCACTTAAACCCTCCTACATTTTATACATTTCATTTTCCCCCAAAATCCACTCATGATCAGATATATGTGTGGGTTATGTTCAAAACAGCACAATTTTTCTCTCTTTATTGCTTGATGTCAAACAGGCTGTTACCTCTAAAGACAGAATCTGTTCTGTTTGGCTGCCCTGCATTGCGCCTTTGCAGCCCAACCCAGTCTAAAAAACTCCCTATAACTTCAGCATGAATGGGTTGAGTGCTGCAGGCTGAATATGTAGATTTTTAGCTGTGTTTCTGCCTGAGGACTGTATTGTCTTGGAAGTTAAAGTTTTAAAAACTTTAACAATAATATTGAACTCTTTTATTCTATAAGTTGTTTTAGTTTCCATGGTATAGGATCTTTAAAGCTAGTCTTCATTATTTTGCTAAACTGAAACTAAAGTACATCAAAGTTCAAGGTAAGGAATGTCTAGCTTTACCTCTACAGAACACAGTAGTTATGATATATTATTGTGCTGTCAAGTTGATTACGACTCCTGGTAACCAGATGGATAGTGTTTCCCCAGAATGCCCTTCGTCTTCTGTCATAAACAATGACTGTTTCAATGAGAAACAATGAGAGTTTTTTAGAGGCACTGTGCTGTGCACAAATGCTCAGATAAGGTTTGTGGGTGTAGACATCCCATTTCCGAACAATATCCCAATTACTCCTTCATTCTGTTTTCTCTCCTTCATTTTATCTGTTTCTTTTTTTGCAGATTGGCAGAAGACACAGGCCCATAAAACCAGAGAGCAGTTGCTGCTGCAAGAATTGGTGTCTCTTGTAAACCAAAGAGATGAGTTGGTCCATGACATGGATGCCAAAGAAAGAGGGTGAGTAATATTTGATACTGCTAATATAATATGTGATATGTGCCTCCACTGCACAGTGCTCTTTAGGCATAGACATATATGATTCAGTAGTCCTTGATAGCCTTGGAGACATACTTATTCATTATACAATCTAAGTGATGTATAATAGCTTTCAAAAGTTTCACAGTAATATTAATATTTGTTGCTGTTTTATTTAGTGATTTATACAGTGTAGACTGAAGTATTAGTGTATAAGCTGGCTATAAGTAGTTTTTATAGATATTGTGTCCTATAATTGTCTATATATAGTACTTTCTTAAGAATTCGGCTATTGAGATTTGATCATATTACATATCATACAGCCTTTTCAACTGTTTTAGAATCATTCACAGCTTGATTCCTCATTGTTAGAAATAATGTGAAACCTGTGACGTGCCTATGAGTACTAGCATCTGAAATTCCTTCATAAATGTATTTGAAACCAAGGTGGCTTTATGCTGTGGAAGTAGTGATTACAAACTTTTGAACAGTGTATGTCAAGCATGTGCAGGAAAAAAAACTGTACGCTGTATATATGTAGCCTGAAGGTTATTACCAATATGGTCAGGAAATGGACAGTGCTCTGGTAATAATAAATTTCCCTGGTTTTAGTCATCATTTCCACCTTCATCCTCATTTTTCTTTGTCTCTTCTGCTGCGCAGGGCACTGGAAGAAGACCAGCGGCTGGAGAGAGGTCTGGAGCAGAGACGCAGAAAGTACGGTAGTCGGAAAGAGAAGTGCATATTACAGTGAAGGACATATATGGAGGAGAAATATGGACAAGAGTGAGAATGTCAAGGACGAACGCCACCACTGTGCACAAGTTTGCATAACATGAAAATGAGTGAAGTGTGGAGACTGCCTTCAGAAAGGACTCTGAGAGGAAAATGACACATTGAAAACGCGGGTTCTCATATTGGAGGCTTATTTTTTGTGGGGCCGTTGGAAAAGCTGTATTTTTTATAGGTCAGTTTGTACCTTTTTGAATTTGCAAAGATGTTTTTTTGTGCAATCTGCTGAAATGGAGACGTATAGAGGTTCTGTTTAAAGTGTTTAAATGTGGAAAATGTTACTTTATATTTTGCAATTCAAATATTGCAAAGTTTTACTCAAAAAACAGTATATAGCTGTGGCCTTGCATTATATCCCCTGGCTTGCTAAAGAAAAATGCCAAAGGACTGTTTGACAAATAGATATTAATGCTTAATCGTCGCAGACTAAAAGGCCTTAAATAGAAATGGTGTTTTATTGGATCACTTGTAGTGTTTGTGAAGAACGTAGGTAAAATTTGAATGGAGTAAGCGAATTAAATTGACAGATATTCTGGTTTTAGACAAGAAACAGACGTATGTATATCTGAATATTCAGCCAAGAAAAACATGGCAAAGTGTGAGAAATTCATACACAGTAGACATAGGGTACAGTTCGTAAAGTGATGTTTCATACTTCAGTTATATGGCCTTTGTTGTGTTGCTGTTGAGATTTGTTGCTCACTCAGAATCCCATCTTCAAATTCACTTCAAGAACAGCAAAGGGATGCCTTATACACTTTACCACAGGTCTTAAGACCGCCTTTATTTAACATGTAGGTAGTAGCTCTTTAGCACACTCTATTTAAAGTATTTATTTTAACACTGTTTTGAACTGTATGTGTTTGTTAGGATGTGTGAGTATAGAAAGCGCCACATGTTTAAAGCCCCACATGATGAGCTAAAACGTGATCTTTTAGTTTCACTTTTTACGCCCTGTGTTTTCAAAGATATCCAAAACCACAAATTGCTTTACATGAAAACAGACTTGTGCGTATTGGCAGAATAGTGGTGAGTCATGTTACCATAAGAAACATGTATTTCCTGAGAAACTTCCATAATGACAGTATTATTTATGACTCCTCATTACTGGCAAACTAGAAAAATAATAGTTAACGCTTTACTGTAGGAGACTGTTCATAAATTTACATAAGCTTGTCATAAGTGACATCTTCTTATTCTAGTAGGCATCGTTCACTATAAAAGTTACATTTGCCAGTTTTTTATCAAAGTTAGCTGAAGTAAACTTTTTGACAGATGATGCCTATTGGAATAAGCATTTATAAACGTTTGTATAGGGTTTTGTAGGTGGTGTGTAGCCTTATGAACAGTACCTCACAGTGAAGTGTTACCAAGTCATGTAGTTAATATATATTATTGTGTGAATGTGTGGAAGATTCTGGTTCATTTCTTTTAAGGGTGTGCTAGTCCTGTTTTTGTTTGGCTTATGTGTTAAAGAATTACTTGCTGTTCTCTGATGTACTGCACTATTAGAATTGCACTGTTCAGAAATCTGCTTTGGAAAATAAAAAGTTGTTTTCGAGGTGTCTCAGGAAACTGTGCTGTGTACATGATGTTGTGCAAGTGTTCTGTACAAATTGTGTCCAATTTGTGACACATTCTGTGTGATAGGGAAACTTTAAAACCAACTGGAAAAGGCCACCCATATCAAACGGATCTACTTCAGAACATCTTCATCTGATCAAAAACATAAATGATGTTTTAAATGATAAAAATGATAAGATATGAAGATGATAATAAAAAAATTCTACCAGTATATTTAAGAACTGAGCCATGTACACCTGTTCTTGGACAGTAAGAAAAGCAACCTAGCAAGTACTTCATTTCCCGATTACCATTATATGGTGTTGAATTTAGTGGGTAACTCTAAAAGTCAGCCCAATAGATGTTGTCACAGAGTGCCTGAGGGAGGAACAGTGTGTTTTGCTTTATCTGGTACAGAAGAATGTTGTTTAGAGTCAGCACAACCGTGTGTTTGTCCTAGTGGGAGAGGAGAATCAGCAAAGTAAATCAGCAGGTAAATCATTGTTATCTCATGAACTTTCAATAAACACAGATATCATGGATAAAAATATAGAAGCTACTTCCTCTTGTGCGCAAATGCACCATTTCAGCACATTTTGGGGGTTTATTGGCAACCAAAGTGTCTCAGAGGAGGAAGTCAGATATCTGCTGAGGTCAGTAATGCATTCTGGTTAAATCGCCCAGGAAACAGGCAGGCCCGTCCCCTTGAGAAACATGCTGACTCAGCAGACGGAACTAGTGATGACTTCTTAACATACCTGGATATTTTCTCATATGTTCTGACCCAGTGTGATGTGGAGCTACTGAAATGTATATAAGGTAGGAAAGAGTAGGCTGACCTGTGACATATTTAGTGTGAGAGTTCCTTGCAAACAAAAGTGTTTCTCCTTAGGAAAGAAGTCACATTAAACCACAACATCAAATATCTAAACCCTGTTCCTTTATTCTGAACAACCGTCACAAAAACCTCAAACCCATCGAAACTGTACTACAATCCGTAGACTGTATTTTTTGATGTCAGTTATATGTAAATGATTCTGTTTAAGGACCTTGGGGGTCCTGGGACCTCATCTTGAGAAATACTGGCTTCCTCAAGTCACTAGCTTATTATTAACTTACCACTAGGTTAAATCATCACTTTTATTTTAGAAGTTTGATCCCAGCGATAGATGCCACAGCCATCTGTGGTCAGGACACAACTGGCCTCACTCTCCCTTTCTCTCCCCTCATCATGTAGCAAAACCTTGTGGTCGGTGCAGAAGATATAAGAAGCAGTATAAGAAGCTAGAATGCAAAAACAACTTTGGGGATTATTTTGGACCATGCTTTTTTCCTCAGCATTATCATAAACAATGTTTAAGACATCATGCTACATATTCGGACATGTAATAATGTTTTGTGAGGTAGCTTTTAGAGGCATTAAACTCAGATGTCTACTACCATGAAACTCGGAATACCATTTCATTTTCTGAAATCACTTTCCGCTCTGAATGCTCATTTACACCTTACAAAGTATCAGCGAAAGTGAGATCAGTAGAAAGATATCAGTACAATAACTATGTACTCTACTATGTCAAACCCCTTAAGGAATTATGTGAGACTATTTAAAAAAACACAGATAGAAACTAATATGAAAAAGACTGACTGTAGTTACATATGTCAATGTGGTAGGAAAAATTTATATGCAATTTACATCTTCCAAACAGGGCATAACAGAAGCTTCATGCCATGAAATAGCATGTGATGCACAGCCAGAAGCACCTTCCTCACATACTGGAACCTCAGAAGCATTTACTCAATTTATAATGTTTTAATTTGCAAGACTTATGGTGGGTATAATCACCCGAGGACTTGTAGCTACATTACTGTAGCCTTGTTCATTCAAAAAAATGAACTTTATGTCATGTAGTGGCTTGGTATCGAGTCTGTTCATTCTAAAGTACTTCTGCTTGGGTGTAGCTTTAGATAACGCCATTCACACTGGAAACCATTTTTGTGGAATGGATGTTTTTGTCATATGACTATGAGAGTTAGGAACTAGAAAAACAGGAAGTGAAAGGTGAGATAATTATGGAAAATGCTTTTAGTGCAATCATTTTTGTCATGAACATACAAAGGCTATCTATTATGGGAACAAACTTAAAAACAGTTTTTGAACTGGAATTGAATTAGGTCATATATCTGAATCTAGGTCAGTAGCAATGGGAGTTAATATGCTAATCAGCAGCTAAACATGTGTATGGTTGCTGCCAGGACCAAACCTCATAACTCCATTTTTGTCTCAGTTTGTCCCTGTTTTCCATTTTTTAATGTAAGTTTAAAAAGCCATTTGCCCTTTATATTGTGTCAAAATCCAACAATTCATGTTCAACTGACTGAGAGAAAGAGTCCAAAATTATTTGGAAATCTCTAATAACTAGATTTTTCTTATCGTGTAAAGTTATTGTTTTGGAGATACAAGGTTTGGCTCTGACAGTATCAGTATTTTGGATGCTGGTGTACTGGTCAACCAGCATGACCACACTAGGTGAGCAGCTAAACCAGCATGTAGTGCATGCTGATCTGTGTTGTTTTTTCAGCAGGGAAATTTGATGGCATTAAACGATAAACATCCAAATTCTCCACATTTAGCTGATGTACCTGCAAATTTAAAATAATGTGGATAAGTCCTATTTGACAGCATGTAGTTTTATATTAAGGCATTTTGTCATAAATGTAAATATTGATAATATGTGTAAACATTTCAGATATATAGTTTCTCTAGTAATTTTTTATTCCAGGACTGTACATGTAGAACTATGCTGATAGGTTTCTTCACATGAACTGCCGGCTTCAGGTTCTTCCACAAGAGTTCTATAGGATTAAGGTCAGATCTTGCCCAATCCAAAACATTAACTTTATCTTCTTTAGCCATTCTTTGGTAGAATGACTTTTGTGCTGTTGTTGCATTGCTTTATGACCTTTATTGCTTTTATTCCATTGTTCCATCAATGATAGTAAGCTGTCGTGCAAAACAAGCCCAAACCATGATACTACCACCACCATGTGATGGTCTTGAATTTCCTCCATATGTACAGAGTCTGTCTAACCATGGATTGTGGAGTCTAAACTCTTTAGATATAGTTTTGTAACCCTTTTCAAAGTGAAACCTAGGCCCACACCAGAACATAAGCAGAGGAATATAGCAGCCTTATAACATTGACTTCAACATTTACCCCAGCCTTGTAACATTTACTTCAACATTTACCCCAGCCTTATAACATTGACTTCAACATTTACCCCAGCCTTATAACATTGACTTCAACGTGGTTGACATGCTGGTTGAGCAGCATACCAGCAACTAAAACACAACATATACTGGTTTTGCTGGTTTTGCTATTAGACTTTAGCTCAGCTTTAAGATTTTGGGTCATCTCTTCACCATTTCCTCTGATCAGCTCTTCAACATCTAAAATTTCACGGCGTATTGTTTAAGAGGCACTTATCCAGTTTAAGATATAGGCTACGTCTCTGGTGTCGTCACTAGCTGAAGCAGGCTGTGGGAGGGCGGGAGAACCATCTGAGGCACCAACACCCTGTGACGGTCTCAGCACCGCGTAAAGACGCGTTAAAGCGCAGAAGGCATAATGTGGTGAACTCTCTCCAGCATGGGTCAGCCTGCTGTCTGAGAAGGTGCATATGACAGGACTCGGCCAGTCTCGGGGTTATGGCGCTCCTCCTGTGTTTACTGTCGCTGTCCCTCATTTCTGTGACACTTTTCGCGCAGTCGACCCCTATTAAAGGTAAGAGACCTCGGTTTTAACAGCTCAGCGCCTTAGAAAGTCTTCCTGCGGCTTAGCGCTGTGGACGCCTAACGACAGCTACAACAGCCAGTATAAGTAGAGAACTCACTTGGCTGATATCATTTGTGCTTCATTCCTCCTGCCCTGTCTGTTATGTTTATAAACATGGAAGTGCCTGGTTATTATTAATAGACAGCACAGATAGAGCAAAGTGGAAAACTTTCATTTTCACACCGCAGTCTCATTTTCACTACTGCAGAGTTAAATACAGTAAATTCTGATGAAAGTGTACAATAATCACTTTAATCACTGTTTCAGAGGAGATATTAGATTCTACTTCACTGGGGAAACTAGAATGGATTTCCAGACCACAGAATGCGGTAAGTTCCTCCTTTGAAATCACATTTATTATTTGTGCAACTGGAATATCATCACTGTCCAAAGAAAAACATGTATCTCCATTTTTGCTGATTTTTATTTTTGCTGATTTTTATTTTTGCATCATTTGAACAGAGCAACTGCTGTTTACACTGTGTAAAAAATCATTATTATTATGGGGGAAAAAATCTGGTTCCACTGACTTACATTAAAGTTGAATGAAGTTTTTGCCCTCTCCTATAAAGTTGCTATTTTGGAGATACTTGTTCTTCTTTGGACGGCAATGATACAGACCATAAATCTTTTTTTTTTCTCCCATTACATCAATTTGTTGAAAATGTTTATATAAGCAAACCATTTATATATAATGGTTCTGTTATTGCACTTCACGCTTTACAACTGCATAGGTTTGAACTGCTTAGAAGGAAGCAGTAAAAAGAAGAACAGAGTTCTAGATGTCTGCATAATGGCTGAGGAAGCTGCACTATAAAAAGCTCCACCTAAAAAAATTACTTCAGTTTGTTGCAAGCAATTGAATAGGTTTTACTCAACTCAAAAAATTACTTTGACTGAAAGAATTGTTTGTTCCAAGTCCTTTTTTAGATTGAATAACTCTTATTCATTTGCTTGTAACAAATTGAAGTAATTTTTTAGGTTGGACCATTTTACAGTGTGTATAACACTGAAAATTACTTTATAATAAATGTAACATTCAGAATATCTCATATTTCATAGCAGACACAACATACTACAAATTAGGGCTGTGTATTCACAAGAAACGACCAATACATATCACAATACAGGGGTTACGATTTGTATAAATTACTGTATAAAAAAGCTCCAAACTTTTGAACACTCATGGACATATCCTAAAGTTTAGGCACTGCTGGTTGACTGACATAGTGTGTGGGTTTTCTATGTCAGTGGTTCCCAAACTGGGGTACGTGTACCCTGAGGGGTAACCCAGATTATGTTGAGGATACATAAAACATTCTGACATGCTTACACTTCATTTAATCTTCATTTTATTTCATTAGCCGACCATGCATTGGCACAAATACACAAATGCGTGTGTGCATACAGTATGTGCGTATAGTCATGATGGATGCTGGACATAATGTCAACAAATAAATACTTTACTGATGGTTTCTTTCAGTGGGAAAACATCAGGCTGAAACTGGGACCGGGTCCAGCACACTATGTTTATCAAGGCTGTAATCCTAATTTTAAAAGCCAGCTGAAGACATTGTGGACTACATGGCTTCCCAGGAAGGATGCACATGAGCTCCTGTTAAACTTGCAGTTTGCTCAAAATGACCGGACACCTGTGACTATCCTGCTACTAGAGGTTGATGAACCTGTGGTCAGTTTTGACACCAAACAACGGAGGCAGGAAGTTGTAGCTCCAAGGCCATTTAACCAATTAACGGAACCTAAAGATGTGGAGGAACACTTGTATGCTGAGGATCTGAATTTGGGAAAGATCTCCAGAAAGGGCTTCCATCTGGGCCTCTCCTACAGTGGATCATGTGTGTTAGTTTCCTCTGTGCGCCTCTTCTACATGAGATGTCCAGGCTTTACAATGAATCAGACAAGTTTTGAGGAATCATCTGCGGGATCAGGACTGATCAGAGGCCAGTGTGTGGACGGTGCGGAAGAGGTTTCTACCCCAAAGATGGAATGTCAGTCAAATGGAACATGGGGACTTCTGCAAGGGTCTTGTGTCTGTGGAGCCGGTTATCAGGCAGAGGGGAACATTTGTCAAGGTTAGAAAATGCATCCAGTTCTTACATTAGCATTCAGTTTGCATTTCATGTTTTTAACTATTTAAGTAACATTAGATAATATTAAATGTGTAAATGTGTAGGTTTTTATAAGAATGGTATCTGCTGAATCTTATGTTATGACCGCCATAGCATGCTAAGACATTAGCAGAGTTGGGTAGATTACTTAAAAGGTCTCATTACTATAAACCATTTAAAGATTCAGCTATGATTTCCACCCTTCTTCTTTCTCCTATACCACATGTAACTATATCAGTCATGGTGATGCAGATATTAGTCCGTTTATGGGAATGTTCATTACAGAAGAAGATGATTTACTTATGTTACCTAATCAAAAATGGTATTCTTAAACAGAAGTAATGCATAAAAGTGTAACTGTAATCTGGTTACAGCTATTTTTACAATTATTCAGATCATATGAATTTCTGTACTGTCCAACACTGGACATTTGCAAGTTTAATACATCATAGTTTGAGCAAAAATGGTAATCAAAAATGTCATCCATAACTAAGAAGTTGAGAGATGCTTTTCTCTTCCAATGAAACTTCATCAAAAAGAGTACCAGGAAAGACGGAAAAAACTGACATTGCCTCAGCATGAGCTTTAGTCATCTCCCCTAAGGACACTGCTTCACATAGTGTCAAAAGAATTTACCGTAACTACCTGCAGTCCAACTCTCTAATTACTGAATTTAGAATGACAACCTGTCCGACAGAATCAGTGATGAAATCTGTGACTCATAGGGTTCCACTGAATTTTGATTTCTTAATATTTTTGTAACATTAAAGTACCATATTAAGGATATCAAGTGCTGGAGCATTATAAATAACACCTTGACGAAAACCAACCTTCTCCCCAGTGTTGTTCTTCTATGTATATTGAAAAATAAAGGCCCCTATATGAGTGTAGGCTTCTAGTCATACATAAGTTTCAACACCACTTAAATGACATGTTTTGTTTCTAAGTGAAAATATACTCATCCTCTTCAGAGAACACTTTAATAGTGTCAAGTTTTTAGCTTCTATCTGAGCTTAACACAGTGTAAGAAAAAACAACATATGATATAAAATGTGCCACAGGCCAATTTAGTATGTTTTAGTTAAAATGTTATAGTGTTTTATCAACATGTTAAATTCAGCGAACAAACAGCAGCTATGTATTAAAATTAGTTTTCTTGGGGGGGTCATTTAGAGTGGTTTGACGTGAAACACTGCATTCTAGAAAAACCTACATTTAAAAATTGTTCACAGTAGTGGTGACAGGAACCAGAAGTGAATATGCAGCCTGAGGTCTGAGACATTGCGTGAAGGAATTTTGGCCTAAAACGTATTTTGCAATTGTATAAACATCACAAACTCTGGTTCCTGTCACCACTACTCTAAATAAATCTGTATGCTTCTCAGACACATCTGAACAGTTCCCTGTCTCAGCCACTAAATTTTGCTGACATTTTAAAAAATAAATGCTGAAATGCCCTTTATGCCCATATAATGCTGATCCATCCGTTGAAAGGTTCTTAGGAAAACTGCTGTGTTTTTCTGTGGTATTGCTTCAAAGGACCAGTTACTAGGTTCTTCTTTCTAGCTGTTGAAAATGAGCTCTTCTCTGAACCCCTGTGATGATAATGAAATGAAAGACCATAAATTTATAGATGAATAAAGCAATTGTAATAGAACACAACTTTATGGGGCAGGGGTACTCACATAGCCTTGGCTTAGAAGAGAGCAGACAATCTACTACCAGACTAGTTTTGAGTAAAGTCTGCCTGGCACATCTGTTGCTCTGAGTGGAATTGCTCTGCACTCCAAATCAGTAGCATTGTGCACGAAGGCGTCCCACCTTTCCTGTAGGCAAGAATGCCAGCATTCGCTGTGTTCACTGGGCCTCTGTGACAGAACTAGTGAGAAAGTAAAGATAAACCATGAGGTGGTTTTAATGTTATGGCTGATCAGTGTACATATATATCCTATTATATCCTATATGACACACTGATCAGCCATAACATTAAATCCACCTTTATATCAGCTTCAGTTACCATGTAGATGCACTTTGTAGTTCTACAATTACAGACTGTAGTCCATCTGATTCTCGCCATACTTTATAGTCCCTTTCACCCTGTTTCTCAATGGTCAGTACACCCACAGGACCACCACATAGCAGGTATTATGTGGGTGGTGGATCACTGACGTTGTGGTGGTGTGTTAGTGTGTGTTGTGCTGGTGTGAGTGCATCAGACACAGCAGTGCTGGCGGAGTGTTTAAACACCTGGACTGAGAATAGCCCACCAACCAAAACTAACAATTAGTTAGTGCTGAGAATGACCCACCACCCACATAATACCTGCTCTGTGGTGGTCCTGTGGGGGTCCTGACCATTGAAAAAAAAAGTGATGGGGGGCTAACAAAGCATGTAGAGAAACAGGCTGTTATGGCTGATCAGTATACATACATATATAAATAGATGGTTAATAAACTTTCTGGTCTTTTATCTATTTTTTTTTTCAGCTTGTAGGATGGGCAGCTACAAACCTACCAGTGACAGCGAAGAATGCCAACCATGCCCATCCAACAGCAGAACACACTCAGAAGGTGCATCAAAGTGTGATTGTAAAGAGGGATATGACCGTCTGCAGGATGACCCACCACATCTAGGCTGTACAAGTGCGTATGTGCCATTTATTGATACATTTAGTGCCTCATTCAGCCTCTTTTTTTCAGTGTGGTCATCATTTATCACAACCACATCTCCATTTACATGCACACAAACCAAACCAAAAACAAGTTGTATAAACACTAGTCCATTTACAAGTCCGCCAGTGTAGTCTCTCTCTATTGTTCTCTTTCTCTTCCTGACGCACATACATGCTCCTTTTTATAGCTCATATAAAATCAGACACCATAAGCTATTATTAGACGTGTGGTTGGAAGAGTGGCAATATGTCACAAAAGGCTCATAACAAGGCCCGTATCAGCCACGTAAGCTCACCGGACTAAAAATTAGTCACCTGTGATTGAAATGTGCCTAATGGCACGTGTGACGTGTAACAGACTGTGTTGGTGTTAATACAATTTGGATCACAGAATTGTTCGATATGCTGTGTCTTGAAGTTTGATCAGTACCATAGAAGTATTGAATTTTGAGGCCCAGCCCTAATGACAGTCAGTCTCATATAGATCAATATTGAACCACTGGCGTGAACGTAAATGTAATAAATTGTTATTGATCTCTAGTGTGAGCTTTAGGTCACTGTAACTGAATCTTCCATGTATTTCTGTTATTTCTCCTCAGAACCCCCATCAGCACCACTCAACCTAACCGTCCATCATCTGGGTGACACAATGCTGATTGTGAACTGGGCCACTCCGGCAGACCTGGGTGGAAGAGAGGAAGTGATGTATGATGTAGAATGCAGACAGAATACAGGGCCAGCTCATGATCCATGGGTTCAGTGTGGAGCTTCTGTCTTTATTCTTCCACAGCCCACTGGACTTACTGGGACAGTGGCCAACATTACCGGAATGCATCCACATGTGAGCTACAAGATCTCTGTCCATGCACGCAACCGTCTGTCTGCTAAATACAACATGACTGAATCTGTACAGTCCATTACCGTGTGTGAGTGTCCCATCTCAAAGCATATTTACAATATTAGTTCATTTGCATTCATTCAAAACATGTAAACGTGTGGACAACATCAGATGAGCTGTTGATATGCTTAAAATAAAACATTTTGTGTGTGCAACAGGGAAGACTCCCATAATAATCTCTCCAGCTCCTGTAACAACAGCCCATTCCCAGCAGAAGGGCCAGAGGCTGTGGCTCACGGCTCCCACAATTGCAGGTGTGCTGTGTGGAGTGCTGCTGCTGTTGGCTCTGATACCAGCTGCCTTGTGCTTTCTGCGCCGCAGTTATAGCAAACTCAGGTAAGCAAGTAAATAAATAAATCATCTATTATTATTATTATTGTTATTATTTAGTAAATAATAACAATTAATCAACCTAGCAACACCTTAGCAACTACCTTTGTCCACCTAAGTTAATGAACATTTCCTTTATTATTATTATTATTATTATTATTATTAGTTGAAAATAATAATATTTAAATATAATAAAGAATAATATTTTTACATAATAAGCGATTCTAACACCATGGCGGCACACTTTTGGCCCAGTTCCATACATTTTTTAACTCATGGCTGATTAGCTGTATTTCATAATGTGCAGAAGTTAAATGAGTTGTAAATGAGCTGTGACCCTGTTGTGTTGTGTTCAGTGAAGATCAGGATATGGAGCTAAGGCCTCTACAGAATAGTGGCATATCATACCGTCGCCCTGTGGAACCCGAGACTGCACCTCTGCAAGAAACCAGCAGTAAGTACACAGAAAATACCTGTAATGTTTGGTGGAAATGGTGCATTATTACACTTTATCACAGCTGATTTCACAGGATTGACCTGACTGGCCCTTTAATACGACTGTTGCAGTTATTTGATATGTAACGAGTGTGGTCTAACAAAGACAAAAGTTTACAGAGGTTTATTATGTGTGACAAACAACCTTTTTATCAAACATCAGTCTCTTTTCTTTGATACACTACAAAACAATCTGCGTCAAAAAATTAAAAGAAATCAAGCGACATTATCTGCCAATAAGGTGAGAAAACCACATTCATTTACTTTTACCTAGGTTAAGATTTTTAAACAAGAAATAAGAAAACATATCCTGTGCTGAAATGTGTCTAATTATCTTTAATCTTTTATTTTATCTTTAATTATCTTTAAATATAAGTAAATATTTAGCTTCTTTAACTCGTTATGGCTAGACTTAAGTAATACTAGTATGTTCTGATATCATAATAATCATATGATATTAGTAGAGAACTAGCATACAAGTCTTGCTTTAAGCATATTCATAAAACCTCATTTCTATTAATCAGATTCTTGGGTAATTTTTATGTTTTATGTAGCAACTGTCATTGTATTGCATTGTGCATGATACCATACTCAGTACATGCATTGATTCCCATAATAAACCACGCTGGAAGAGAAAATTAACAACCTAATTTCTGAAACAATTCTGTGAAATGAGAAGAGATTTAATAGCTTCAGGCTTAATAAAACTAAACCTATACTATAATACTATAAATCTCAAAATAAGCTATAAAAAAGCCACATGCATCATAATATACTTCTTTATTGACTCCAAACAGATGAACTCGCGTGGTGACACTTGCAGCTGGGTCAGTGGGCAGAGCTTTACCTCCTGTTGCTCCTGTGTGCTGGTTCAAAAGTGCTCTACAAAAAATTCATATTACAGACATAAATATATCTGCCCAATAGTGGGGAATTAAGGCTTTCTGTTCTCTTTCATCATTGTAGGGAAAAATGCCTTTACATTATTCATTAAAAGATGTTGGGATATTTAAAATCTAGTCAGGCATGTGACCTAATATCAATTTCTCTCTCTTTTTCTTGGCTCAGTTCAGCCTTTACGCAGTGTGTTGAGTGACAGGCTGCTGTGTGGGATCAGAGATGTGCTGGTGGATCGCAGCAGTCTGACGATGGGTAAACAATTGGGAAAAGGTACAGAGAAATATTCTTCTAAATAGTAAAGTAAAAAAAATTCCATCACCATTAATCAGTATTTATAGGTATTGAATTCCTTCAGCACACTGAATGATATAATTTTGGTTTTGATCAATCAAAAGAACATTACACTTCACTGCACATCATGTATGGTTCATACTACTGAACAGGTTGTTCAAAGTCAGAGGTAAAATCACATCTCGGGCATTTATCTTACTCGGACATTAGACAAAAATGTGTTCCTTATTTATGTTTATTTTATTAAAACAAATGATTGAACATTACATTTTATTACTATCAAAACTATCATAACACCACCGGAACTTTTAGGTCATTTTAAATGGAACTCAAAAAATGCTAGCCAGAACATGACTAGCAAACGCAGCTTTGAACAGGTGTAGACACATAAAATCATACTAATACACATATTTGTTCTTAAAATGCAAAAGTATTAATACTAATATTAAGTTAATTTTAAAACTAAACTCATAATAAATCTAAACCTTTCAAACTACAACAAGCAATATTGCAAGCAAAGTATTATTTTCCTGTTAATGTAAACAGGGTTTGTACTCCCTCTTTCCTCAGGAGAATTCGGGGCGGTCTATGAAGGTGTATTCTCCCCTCAGGAGGGGCAAAATATTAAAGTGGCAGTGAAGACCATGAGAGGTAAATATGTAATAAGACAACAGTTTATTAACACTGTAAGCTACAACATTCACAGAACTCCACTAAATAAAGCAATAAGCTATGAGATGCCGCAGGTTGCAGTGATTTTATCATGGTTACATAACTGCCCTTAACTGTGGTCAAATTAATTACGGCCCTGTGTACATCATTGTTTTTATAAAATGGTGTCAACATTTGATAAAATACATCAAATAAATTATTTAATAGATGTCAAGCAACATTATAGTCAAATATTATTGCACTAACAACACATCCTGCTTTATTAATATATAGTTCTATTGACTTTGTGGTCATTTGGTTATTTTAAATGTTTCATATTCAGTCATTTTATTATTTTAGAATTTTATTAGTCCTGTAATCCTAAGTCTTAATGAAGGAAAACTTTTTTCTTACAAACTTTTTTTTGTACAATGGCAAACATTTAGCTTATAAAGGCATCTGTTGCAATTCACTAAATTAAGTGTATTGGCCCTTCATTGTCTCTGAAACTATCATAACGGCATTATGTAACACCTGGGAAAAGCATGTCTTATTCTTGGCACTAACATTGTGCTCTGAGGGCAAAGCGAGAGTTTGTCAAACCCATTTACCAACTTTGGGATGAAAAAACACTTTCCTGCCACATCATGTTATCCTTAATGTAATGATGGAAATAAACACTGAAACCAAACCATAATAATCAGGGATAGTTTTACACTATTGAAGAGCATGTTAATAGCACATACTGAAGCTCTTTGGCTCTGCAGCACCTGCTTTACTAGAGCTACTCAGTACTTCATCTTTCCTGTGTGCTGTGGTTTATGTGTATTGTGGTTTGCGTTTGTGGTTGGTGAGGTTGCCCTCATAATCATACAATCCCCGAGCAGCCTGGATGCACTTAGTGAAATGAAATAGGGATTTCAAGTTCAGAGTTCAGAGAACTGAAGTTCAAGTGTTTCAGAAAGTGAATATAATCACTTCTTTTCTTCAAATGATTTATTGTGTTAAAATAACCACACGCTTCCTTGACAAGTAAAAGCTGTTTTAACTTTGTCATTAGTTTTAGTCAACACCTTGAATAAGTTATTTCAACCTAAAAATGTACAGTTTGATGGATGAAAAGTCTTTTTCTCCTCTGTCAGAAAAAAACATGTGAGCTAAACATAGTGTTGGACATATTCACAACAATGCCCCTGTGTTGATGTGGCATAGAAATTCTAAACCCACTAAACTGGCCACCCGCATCAGCGCAAAGCATCAGTGGACTGTCGGTAGTTAGAGCCTCTCGTATAACTTACTTAAAATTATAATGCACATATTTTGCTTCTTATAATTGATCATTCGTAGCCGGTTTTAGCGTTTAGTTGTTCCTGGATTTCTTGATTAGCATTATCATTATTAGTGTGAATATGAATATTTGTTAAATTTGCTATATTTGTTTTTTGTTTGTTTGTTTGTTTTTTTACAAATTTTATTGCAGTTGGAATTTACAGCCAGGATGATCTTCAGTCATTTCTGAAGGAAGCTGAGATCATGCGGCACTTTGACCATGATAATGTGGTGAAGCTTCTGGGTACAGTATAACTTCCTGTATTATAGTATAGCTTCCTCTAGTGTATCATCTAATTACCATTTTAATGTCCTGTTCAAACACTTAGCAAACTAATCAAGCTTATATGAAGATTTGGAGTGATCAGCTCCTAAAAATGAGTTTTGGATTTTTGCTTTTGATATTAATTTCTGTCATGACTATGTGCTGTGGCCGTCATGCACATTGTGCAAACGTACAGCTATGAGAGTTACTAGCAAGAAATGAATGTAACCATTTCCTACAAGATGTGTTTAATAGATTACTGAGAAACTGACTCATATACTGCATCCTGTAAAAAAGGGATCAAACTCATTCTCAAACTCATTACTACTCAGTCTGCCATGCATTGCCTTTCCTTTAATCTTCCAATATCTTCATTTTCTGTTGTGATCATACAGCACACCTTCTCTGTATACGAATGCAGTGTTCTGATCCAAGAGGGTGTATTTATCTGGCATTTGTGTCCACCAGGTGTCGCTCTGGAGAATGAGGAGGACTCCTCCATTCCTGTACCTCTTGTCATTCTGCCGTTCCTCAAACATGGAGATCTGCGGCGGTTCCTTATAGCCACTCGCTACGGGGACATTCCTATGGTGATCACTACACGCGCTCTCTCTTACACACACACACTGATGCACACAAATAGAAGTGTGCAGTATGAATAATAGTGTGATACTTGAAGGTATCCTCACAATGCACAATAAAAACCATGACTACTTTCTAAGGTTTGCTAACAGGTTTAAACAAACACCATGCAGCAACAAAATAACAATAATATTATGGCATTATGATCTAACATCCAACGGGCTTCTTGTTAACACTGGACTTCATTTTACAGTGTCATTCTACTAGATGTTGTCAACAATCACCCTACAGTTGGTCTAAATCAGTACTGGCAAAACCTACAATGTGGTCAAAATGGTCAAAAGTACACTATTTAAAATACATAAATCAACACAAAACATAAATAATCATAAACACATTTGGAAGTAAAATGAACTATGAATATTGTACTACATGCTTGATTTAGTTAAATGAAGGACAGATCTGCTGATGCAGGTATTGGGTGGCAGCTGTAAATAACGGGCTTCCTCAAAGAGAGCTGTGGAAATGGTGAAGTACTGCAATTTACTGCATTAAAGTCATCCTGAAATTGAAACAGGCATATTTTTGCTTGCTAGTCCCTGGTCATACTGAACATGATTCGTTGATCAAAGAATTTAAAAGATAGGAATCGTGATGTGTGACTTATGCCCACTATTATGATGTCTTCTGAGTTTTGATTACATCACTGTGGACCAGTGGGCAGGAAAAAATAATATTAACCAATAATATAATGTTTTACCTCCAATATGACCAAGAAAACAGTAAGGGACACTCAGAGACACTCCCTGCCATGGTGAACTTCACTAAGTGATATATCACAGTATAGAAGCTTTGTGCTTTGTGATTTCCAATTTACATTGACTTTAAAGGAGCAATATGTAACATTTTAGATTAGGGCATTCCAAATGAACTAAAATTATCAACAGAATGTGAAGAAATTTGTCCAAATGTGTGTATGTGTGTGTGTGTGTGTGTGTGTATAAATATCTACTAAAGTTAGCATGCTAACCACTAGTGATAGTGAGTTACTTTAGCATCAGGGTGAATCAGTCCAACTTCAGGGGATTAAGAAGTAGCCCTGCTCCAATGTTTTCTAACATCTTGCAAATCATCATTTAAGCACAGCTGTTAAAGCTCTTGGCAAGTGACTGTTATAATGACCACCTCTGGCAATATTTCACACTTGACGGTAAACAAAAGAAGTCGTATAAACAGAGGCAAAACAAGAGCTAACATCACCACCGCTGAAAACACTCCTAGCAAGTAAAGGAATGAACTTTGATGCTGAACTCACAATGTTTCTTCTAGACAAGCAAGATCTGAAGGAAGAGGGACTATTCACTTTCTGGTGATATGTTGCCCCCTATTGTTTGGAGTATGAATTGTACAGGTTGTGTCATCTTACAAATTGGTCCTTTAATGTTAATTAAAGTGTATTAAATCTAATGAAGGTTTTTCCACACAGAAAAATGCTTTAGATTATTATTTTCTCTGTTGGCTGTATTTTAATGTATTGCAATAACAACAACAAATCACCATATTGCCCACCCCTACACAAAAACATAGTGAGCTACGCTAACCCATATACAACTGAGCTGACAGCACAATAGATCCATCTGATACACGAGCCACTGTTTTATAGCACCACATGAAAGATAATGAATCTGTTGCACTCCTGGTGATTTCAGTAACTGATTGTGTACTCCATTTCAGTTTGTGCCATATCAGTGCCTGCTCCGCTTCATGGTCGACATTGCCACAGGCATGGAATATCTCAGCTCCAAGGGCTTCCTGCACAGAGATTTGGCAGCACGCAACTGCATGTGAGTCTGTGGTGGAGGGTCTGCAGTGTTACATCAAACTAGGACATTTTGTGTTAAACTAGGGCACTTTTCTCTGATAATTACTACTTTCTCTCTCACTCACTGACTCACAACCACCCACACACACAGGTTGGGAGATGATCTGCGTGTACGTGTTGCAGACTTTGGCCTGTCCAAGCAGATCATCAGCAGTGACTACTACAGGCAGAAGGTTGCTATCCGGATGCCAATAAAGTGGATGGCCATGGAGAGCCTTTCTGAGTCCATCTATACCACCAAGAGTGATGTGGTCAGTCCATCCACACCAGTGATACGGCAGTTTTACAGAGATCATTGACACTCATGAGTGTTGAAAAAAGTTATGTCATGTTACTTTTGTCTTTAACTGTTTTGTGATCCAGTGGTCATTTGGAGTGACCATGTGGGAGATCGTATCCAGGGGGAGAACTCCCTACCCTGGCATTTCCAACCATGAACTTCTGGAGATGCTGGATGGAGGCCATCGACTCAAACAAGGAGAGTGTGATGATCAACTGTAAGTGCTATACATGTTTTCTCATTCATTAAACAATAGCTGTTTCTGACCACATAATCAGATTGATTGAAATGCCTTATCTCTGTTGTCATACCTGATAACCGCATAGTTTACCTGTAACATTTCACTGAGCTGCTAAGTAACCTCAGTGGTCTGTGTGGCTGTATCTGCTTTGACCAAACCAGAGCTGAGATCTAAAACGTCTAAACACCTTTTGAGCTCACCTAAAATGACCAAACTACTTCTGTGATGATCTAACATGACCAGACCACAGCAGTGATGATCTAACATGACCAGACCATAGTGGTGATGATCTAAAATGCCTAAACCACAGCGGTGATGATCTAAAATGACTGAACCACAGCTGAGCTGATCTAAAATGATTGAATCACAGCTGTTATGATCTAAAATGACCAAACCCTAGCAGTAATGATCTAACATGACCGAACCACTGGAGTGATGATCTGACGTGACCGAACCACAGTGGGGATGATCTAAAATGACCAAACCACAGTGGTGATGATCTAAAATGCCTGGACAGCTTAGCTGATCTGAAATGATCAAATCACAGCTGTTATGAGCTAAAATGACCAAATCACAACAGTGATGATCTACAGCAATAATATGATTACTGTGATAATCTAAAGCAGATAAGTCACAAATGTGATATTCTGCAAAATAAGATTGCATGCACAACAGTAACTTTCTATAAAAGAAGCCTACATGCAGAACAATAACGTTCCTCTAAAGATTGCATGCACAACAGTAATTACGATGATAATATGTTCTCTGTAATTCATAAATTTGATATAAATTAAACGTTTAGAATTGTCACTTTTAACAGAATTGATCCACTTGCTTAGACAAGCTACAAGCAAGAAATAAAGAAACAACATGTAAGGAGAGTGAATTAAAGTGACTGAAAGACAGCAGATAAAAGGGAAATGTCACCGTAATATCAAAACCTTCATTCTTTCAGTTTTTATGTTTTCACACCATTTGTAAACAACAGCTGCGCTTTGCAATGTGTGAAGATTTCGTCATGAATGGACCAACAGAAACAACCCAAAATAACATGGAATAATAATTACACATAGCACACATTAAAGTTAAGAAGGTTTTGCCTGTTTGGAGACACGGTTTTGTTACAACAGCAAAGAAAGACTCTTTTCTCCATCTCTAATTCCGCTTGCCTTTTCCCTCGTTCTCTCTCAGATATGAGGTGATGCTAAGCTGCTGGCACAGAGAGCCCTCTCAGCGGCCGTGTTTTTCAGAGCTTGCTCAGAGACTGAAAGCTCTTCTGTCTGAGCTTCCGCCGCTGGAGGCCAGTATGGAGGCCCTCTACATCAACCAGGGCCTGGAAGCAGCCAACGCAAACCAGAGCAGTGCTGCAGCCCCTGCACCTGAGGGGGCCACGGGGAACATTTACCTGCCCACTCCAGTCAACTATGCAACTGCTCCAAAAATGCATGAAGAGATGAAAGAGAACGAGGATAAAGAAACAGAAGAGGGATATCTGATCTGCAATAAAACCAAAACGTAGACCGCAGGAGGAACATGCTGTGTTTGAAAATGAGATGTATGAGTGTGAAGAATCTTTTATAGAGATAAAGAACCTCCACATAAAGTAAAGGTTCCATACCAACTGAACTAGGACTGTATGTGCAAGACTTTTAGGAGCCTTCATTGTTAAGTGTAGGCTGATGTGTATATATTGTGTATGTGTGTTTTTTTATCTGAGGCTGTTAAATGAAATGCATATATTTTAATTACTTTATTAACTTTTTATAAACTAATGAAAGATGACTTTTTTAATAATACTGACCATTTTCCAAATAAACTTCAGACATTACAAACAGGAGATCCTTCAGCAGCAATAAAACATGTGTCACTCAGAATCACTAGCTTGTTTATTTATGTAATCAGTGTGATTAGTGTCGCTGCAGCCAGGCCTAGATTATCTTCATGTGATGTGAAGGCTGCATGTTTTGTGCTCAGTGAATACAGTATTTTATACAGTATATCTTCCCAGACTAGAGCTGTGATTTCTAGGCTGCACACACGGGCCGAACCAGTGGTGACATCTAGTCTGATGTAGTGGGCATACTATGACTGGTTGGTGAGGAACAGAAATTATTCTATGTGGAACTTTGACCTTTTGTTGACTTTTGTTGTCAAGAGATTAATCTTGCAAATCTAACAGAAGCGTTCACGCTACACTCTCAGACAAAATGCTGTACAAACTTCAGGACCTTTGAGTGGGAACATAATTGTACCACACATTTGTGATTTCCACTCATTTGTGTTCAGTTACATGTACTTCGAACATCCTGTCTTGATTTTTATATTTAAAATTATGAAATGAAAACACCACATATGCACCTTCCTCATAGGGAAGGAAATCTAATGTACCTTTACAACTTATTTAAAGGAGCATTATGTTTTTAGCTTAAAAATGATAGTTTTGCTGGTATGTCAAAGACATCTGTGTATCGTGTTGTAGAGATGTCTACTGAAGTTAGCATGCTAGCCAGCTAGCACTGGCCCATATTCTCTGTAATGCCTTCAGTCCCCACTTGCACTCTTGCACTCTCAGCAAGAAAAAAACATAAAGTGAGTAGAGACAAAAGTAGCAGCAAAATAAGAGTTAACACTGATGTTGGTTTACAGTACTGGAGTGTGATGCTGAACTCACAACAGTTCTTTAGACTGGTGAGTAATATATATATATATTTTTTTTTTTTTTTACATTAGCCAGCCTTTCTTCATCCCTTTGAATAAAACAGTTAGCTTGTGACCGTTGTGACCGTATCTCTAAACCAGATATATGGAGTAGAGCTCTGTTCTGATTTACCGTCCTGTATTGTGCCTTAATTAAAAAGGTCGTCCAGGCTGAAATGCTCGTTATGACTTTATTTTGAAAGGGCGGAGCTATACCGTGAGCAGTAGAGGTAGATATATATAAATAAGCTGGTGGATTTAAATAGGCTGATTTTGCAGGATGGCGTTGTATGGACTGTGATCTGAATGGTATGTACATCTCAAACTCTCTCATTTAACAATGGTAGGGAGAATTCAGTTTTCCTTCATAGGGGTCCTATGATGTACAAACTAAAGCCTTGTGCTCACTGTGTAACTCCTGTGGGGACCTTAACCTTGGAGGACAATAATGTCCCTATGCAGTACTTTTTCTCTGGCAGTGGAGTAAACTGTTATAATGCGCATGTGGCATGCACTTACAGAACATCTCCAGGTATTGTATCAATTTGACAGCCAGACTGTGGGGCAATGATTTCTGTGACTGTTGTGAATTGAGTTTAATGTTTATTTATTGCTTTTCTTCAGCGCCAATGTTAGAGAGATTTAGATATGCCTGCCTTTGCTTTTTTCATTGCTTGTGTTCACGTTACTGTGTTTCTGAATGTTTTTTCTTGCCAAGAGCAGGCGCTTCTTCTTTATCCGTTCATGTGGGGACTGAAGGCAGACTCAGTGTTACAGTAACTCTGTATCTCTTCAGGTACAAACTGACATTACCAGACAGAATGAATCAGGGCTAGTGGGTTAGCATGCTAACTTCTGTAGATATCTCTGCAACACAAAACATCTCTGTAGTGTCAGTACAGCTATTCCTTCATGTTCTGTTAATAATTCATTTTGGAATGTTTTAAACAACAAAATCTTACATATTGCTCCTTTAAGTAGGTAACTGGCTATAATTCTGCAGATTTAGACTAGTGTTTCTCAAACCTGGTCCTGGAAGCCGCTTGCCCTGCATTTTTTCTTTGGTCCCAAAACACTTGACCCAACTAACCAGCTCATTAACAGCCCATTATTAAGTTATAGTGGCTGTGGATATGCAGGGAAAGCATTAAAATGTCCAGGGTAGTGGGCCTCCGGGGCCAGGGTTGAGAAACACTGACGTAGGCTACATCTAGTTTTCTACATCAAAGTTTTCTCTGGTAGCTGACAGCTGAGTGAATAAAGGATGGCTGAAGTTTACAGCTAATACTGTATAGCTGTGGCCAATGACAGCTGGTTAATAAAACAACATGACAACGTGTGAAAGCTGTGTCTTTTAATGGCAGTGAACACTACAATACCACTCCATGGAAAAAGAGTGAACCCGTGTTAATATATTACTCCTGCCAGGATTTCCTCTTGACCCTTGATAGACAACCTAAAACTAACAAAAGGTTTTCCTTGCAAACACTGCTATGGCCAGATCCCCCCATTTTCCGTTTTGGTGGCCTGTCCCTGGAAAAGGCCCTGTTTTAACTATGAAAAGACAATGGAATGTCCTAAGAAAGACCTGGGTGCAAAGCAGTCAGGCAGATGTCTTTCATTGTACTTGTTTTGGCCAATAAAAGTGGCTGCTGCTGTGTACTAACCACTTCTACCACCAAGCCAATCATTCTCATTTGTCTTCTGCATTTAACCCATCCATGAAGTGAAACACCCGCATACATATACACTAGTGAACACACACACACACTAGGGAGCAGTAAGCACATTTGCACGGAGCGGCAGGCAGCACTATTCATGGCGCCCAGGGTGAAGTTGGGGGTTAGGTGCCTTGCTCAACAGTGGTGCTTTACTGTTCATGGAATCAAACCAGCACTCCTCCGGTCACAAGGCTGGTTCTCTAACCTCCAGCCCAGGACTGTCCCCTTAGAGAACACTGCTGTGAAAAACTTCAGCGCACGCTAGCAAGTGTCAAGTGAGTCCACCTGTGGGACTTAAAACATGTAAATGACTGGTCCTCTTGGCCTAAAGTTGTATATATATGTGCTTAAGGCCACAGTGGTGTCAGAAGTGGGATCGCACCCTGGCAGACTGAATGAAAATGGCAAACTCAGTAGTGAAGCAGCAGAGAGAGCTGACCTCATCCAAGGATTGCAAGAGAGGAACAGCGCAAGAGCAGCAAGGATAGCAACACTGGATGGTGGTCGAATCTGTGCGACAAAGCTCATCAGCAGACCCTGGCTGAAAGGCAGCTTGGCCCGGCTCTGGTAGGGCCTCAGCAGCAGTAAAAGGGACTTAAACATCTAAATAGTTGGGACTAAGCCTAAAGATGTGTAGAAGTGTTGCAGTCTTTGTGCCCACTGTCAGTTACATTGTGTGGCTGCTGATGATCTGCCTCCTATCCTGGCTGTCCACTCATGTTGAGCAGTGATCTCCACTGATCATGTGTTCAATAAATCAGCTTTTGTCTAAAGTTCTATACTTCTTTCGTCTTTTCACATGTGACATCACAGTACTGATACAATCATTTTAAGTGAAGTGGGGGGTAGTACGAAATGTAAGAAAGTAGGAGGATATAGCCCATTTAGGAGACATTTAACTAACTACAGAGATCCAGAGAAGGAGGTTGTCGTAAGGACTGTTATCTTGAGACCACAACTTAATTTTCTTGTGATCTCGAGATAACCAAAGTATCTACTCTTAAATGCACCATAATTTATAGAACAAGTTCTCTTATTTCAGTTAACCAGCAGTGTAGCATTAAGTTAACATTAATATATATAATTTCCAGTGACTAGTAAAAAACCTAACCTGCTGTCTGCCGTTGTTTTAATAAGTAATAAATTAATTTGTGAGGAAGGTACGCCCAGAAGCCGTATAGGATGTGTGAACTGTTGCTCAACTTTTCTTTGAGCTCGGTCTCTAGCGCCACGTCATCTGATGTCACTGCCGCACCTGCGCAGCCATCTTGTACTTGTACGCCAGGGGCAGATAGGAAGGAAGAAAAGGGGAAAGGGGCAAATATTCGCGTTTGTTACCCAGCAGAGTGATGTCAGTTAACTGAGCGAATCTAGGGAACACAAAGGCGACTCGGCCGGCAGCAGGAAAGTAAAGACAAGAGCAAGAAATATAAAAGCTCTCTCTCTTCACACACACACAGTGCCTCTCCGGATTCCAGACGTGCGAGTCATCGTCTCTTCCACAGCGCGAGAAGAGAAGAGGAAGGAGCAGCAGCAGCAGTGTCGGATCTTCAGCGGAGAAAACAGACACCCCGGCCTCCTCTCACACCATGAACCCAGAATAGTGAGTATCGACACTTTATTTCACCACCCTACACACATGAATAGGTCCCCTTTTCTGTCGTTAACGAACCGCGGCGTCGTGAGTGGACGAGCTTTGTCGGCTGGCTAAGCTAACCTTAGTTAGCTCTCCGCCGTCAGCTGTAGCGGTAGCTGTGCGTTAGCTAAGCTAACCAGGGCTAGCTAGACCAATATTTGCTCTGTGGAGTAGTTGAAAAAGGTTTGCCGCAGCCACAGGGGCTAACTGACTGACCTTAACGGCTATCTAAAGATTCTGAAGTTGTATATTTACTTACTGACACCCGTTTTAGCAGTTTGTTAGCTGTTATTTGTTTCAGAGCTTTAGCGTGTTTGCTAACGGAGCGCTAGTCATTTTGAAAGTGGCGACATTATTGTTGGTTTGTCACGGCACCAAATACCATTGTCTGGCCCGGTGGGAGCTGATGGCCTTTACTAGCCTGTTATTTCGTGTCAAATTAGTCCTGAGACTGCCTGAAAGTATCAGTCGTGGTGTCGTGGGTTACAGTGGGTTTTGTGTGTGATTGTGTTAGGCCCGACACGTCAGGAGGATGAACTCCTTCACTGTAGTGTTGACCATCGAGCCTGACCGTGGTGGTACACTGTAACTACACCTGCTCAGAAAAAGTCCTGTTGACCAACATATTGCACAGCAGGGTAACGTTAAGTGCCTGCCTTGAGGTAACGACGCTCCTTTGACACTAACACGTCAAACTGTATGACACTCCGTATGTACAGAGTACTGATTGCTCCACAACACGTGTGATGCAACATGTCTAATGTTAGTCTTTGGCAGAAGTCATGCCATCAGTATTAGGAGAGCACCAGGGCAGCTCGTAGATTGCGACATTTTCATAGCTGAAAGGGCTTCCTAACACACGTGTTGTTGTTTATCAGAGAGAGGACACTGCTTTTGTGGTCCAGTCTACATGTCCTCCATGTGATTGACACCATCTTCGAATCTGACAGTACACCCATTAGGATAATGGAAAATGATTTAATGATGTTATTATCTGTGTGGAGTGGAAAAGATTTGCTTCCATAGTTATTACAATGGTAAGTCTACAAATCCAGCGTCAGAATGCTGATCTCCAGTAGCATCTTCAGGGTTACTTGGCACACTGGGGATTTTAGGTTTAGGCCCATCTCTTTACACCTGATCACTTAATGCATCTTGAGTATCAGGATTATATCTGGTTCAGTCCAAGCCACATAAAAATGCCCCCTATTAAAACAAGGTACAAATCCACTCACTCACCAACTTCAGGAGGTGGTCTAAGACACATTTGAGACCCATGATATAGCAGTGTAAACGCATTCATCTCTCCAAGACACACTTGACAACCAAAGCCCCTCCCAGTACAACTGAAACTCCTCCCCATGCAGTACCTCGCAGGTTACGTGGTCCGTGTCTGCGAGAAAATAATCATGGAGAACGCGCATGGTTGTGGACTGGACAAAATAAATTGCGTAGTAACAATAAGGATAGACACTAATGTCCAGAACAAACAATAGATGATGTATTTGAATAAGCGGATTTGCTTATTCTTTCCCTCACAGCAGTTTGGGTTTTCGTTCAGCTAACCAGAGACACATTTGACTACCAAGTATATATGTGTGTGGCCTTTCAGATACTAGTCACATCAATTGATGTGGTGTAAATAGGGTCTAAATCTCTTGTGTTGTATAGGTCAGCCATTATGCAATGCACGAAAGCCCCGTATACACTTGGTGTTAAGAATCAGCATTATATCTGGACAGAACCAAGCCACATAAAAATGAAAGTGTGAATGCACCAAAGACACTTTCAAAGCACATACATATTCAGTCACTCGTCAACTTGATGAAGTAATCTGAGACACATTTGAGACACATGGTATAGCAGTGTAAACTCTCCAAAACCCACCAGTACAACCAGAACTCCTCCCCATACACTAAGCAATTAGCTTATTTGTGTAATCGGATTTCAGTCCAATTAACCAGGGACGCGTTTGTCTTAAGTGTAAATGCATCTGGCTAAAATCTTATCAGGATACAATCCAGATACTAGTCACATGGAATGACCAAATGTACACAGGGTTGTAGGATACTTTGAGACGCACATTCATTCATTCAAGTATGAAATTTCTGAATCCTAAACAGGTTCTTCCTCACACACACACACGCACACACACACACACGCACACACGGTCACCTTCTTTGCTCTGTGTGGCATGTGTTAAAACTGCAGTTGATTTTGCTTTTCAGTGACTACTTGTTCAAACTGCTCCTCATCGGGGACTCTGGAGTGGGGAAATCGTGTCTTCTCTTGAGATTTGCAGTAAGTACATAATTTGATGAGCCTTTGTGTGTTATGGGGAACAAAACTGAACATACCCTTTTTTCCTTATTGCGCTCCCAATTTCACCATTAGTTTTTGTGCGTATACATAGAACTTCCATAAAAATAACGTATAAACAAATGTTTGAAATGTCCAGATGGGTTGTTCACTCTTTGTTGGGTGTTTTTGGTGAAACAGCTGTGCTAGTAGCCTGGTCTGTTGTCTCCTGCGTATGATGTTTGTGTTGCTCCTGCTAACTACAACACAAAACACCTTTAGAAGCAGGAGCTTTGAGAAATGGTGGAACCCTGTCCACACTGACCGTGTTAAAGCCATATTTTTTTCCTGGGTCTGGATAGTTAAGAGTTATTAAGAGGTTCAGGTCTAGTGAGTGTTAGCCAGTAGCTGTTTAGCTCCCTCTGGTCTGTAGTGCACTCCAGTGTGAAGTCATATGACCCCATTATGGGGTTCATACTTTGACTCCTTAATGTGAAGTTTTTGCTGGAAATGGCTTATGTAGTGCTAACACGTGGTTGTCTTGCAGTCAAATCAAGAGAATGTGCGTATTATGAAACGTCTTCATGTTTCAGATTTTTTTTGTGTGTGGAGACTTTATTGCCTTGTTTGCTTTGGTTCTGTTTTCTGAACTGGAAAGTAGGGAAAGACCCCCTCACCCTTAATGATGCTAGATTATATCAGAATCATTATCGGAAGATACATCGGTTTGTTTGGAAAGATGCGTAGATTCATATTTCGTGACACATTTATTGTATTTCCGAATAGCAGATTTAAGTGGTGCTGTGCTTTTAATGTCTGCTTTTTATTATGTTTATAGATTGTGTACATGAAAGTTTCCTTTTATTGGGATATTCCTAATGCTGGCCATGTTACCTTTATTTTAAAATGAGGTTTAAACCTTCAGTGGTAGTTAGAGAGTAATGCATCATAACTAGAAATTAGGATGCACTTATGTGAAAATTGTGAGCCAATGTGTATATCCAGTATTTTTCATTTTCGCTTATAGAGGGCTACAAATGCAGTAAAATGAATAAAACGCAGGCATTTTCAGGTCTCCAAAACTTCAGTATCATTTTGTAATATGTCAGATCTTAACATCTGGTGGTGATTATTTTTCAGATATTTGAGTATCTGAAAGAGTTCATGATTGGATACCTGGTTAACAACCAGTGGCAAAAGATTGATTTCAGCTGAAATTACTGTTCAACTGTGGCTTGGCCTTGTAGGTGACAACACTGGTGTACCACAAACATTCAGCATCACATATAGAAATACGCTTGAAATCATGTTTGATTATTCAAAAACAACTGAGGGGAAGCAGTACATTTTCATGTTGGATGAGTAGCATAGCAGACGCCGCTGCAGATAATAAGATAAAACTACAGCTAACTGGTATAATTGGATGCTGATGGAGACTCGTTGTCTTTGACAGGTGATTCTGCTTCTTCAGTAGACCATGTATGACATTTTAGTATGTCAGAAAAACCTATTATAACTGTTATTTGTCTGATCACCAGTCTACTTCTATTAAGTGATAAAAGCCAAGCTGACAATTCTGTCATGTTTTTAACAATGCATCTTTGGCATTGTGGCCATGTTTAGACACTCATGTTCTAAAATAGCTAAGTATACCATTCTTACAAATATGAGCAAACGTTCATGTCTTTATGATTCTGTTTAAACATAACATCGGCAGTTTTGTTACACAAAATCACATCTAAATAGTGACTTTAACATTTAAATACTGGCACCTTAAACAACAGAGAATGTGAGTAACTGTGGTCTTAAAAAACGGCATTTTGTGAAACCTTCAAAGCTTTATGTTTTCTGTTTTATGACTGTTGTATAGCATTGTGTATGTTGAAGCGATTGGAATATGAAGCCTGGCCTGGTGCACAGGCTGCTTAGGATTATGCTTGGGGTATAAGAATGCATCGGGGCTAATCTACGTACTTTACAGACATTTAGTCGTTACGTTTTTTTAAAAATTTATTTTAAACTATGCCTATTTTAAGAAATCAAATTCACCAATAAAAAAGTAATATGTCACAGTGTTTTTTCAGACATCCGTATGTTGGAACAGGCAAAAAAGACAGTAGTGCTACATTTGTTTTCTTTGTGTATAAATTATTATTATTTTTTAATTTAAACCTTCATACACTACACACTTCACTGCACTTAACACAACTGAACCGGATTAGTTATACTCCTTTTTTAATAAAACATGCAGGGTGCAAGTGTTCTTTAGGTACTGACAATGCAAGATGTGCTTAAAAAGCTTTTTATATATTTATTATTATTATTTATTTATTTATTTATTTATATTTTTATTTTAAAAACTTCTACCACTTATGATGCATCGTTGTTTCGTAGGATGACACATACACAGAAAGCTACATCAGCACCATAGGAGTGGACTTCAAGATACGCACCATCGAACTGGATGGCAAGACCATTAAGCTTCAGATTGTGAGTGTCACACTTGTACTTATCATTTATTTGGTTGTGCTTGCTTGTTTGGTTTTACAAAGCCCTACTCTGCAGCTGAGAAAGACGTAGGTGTATTTCTAGAGTTAATTTCAGGGTTTGCTGATTGTTTCAGGCTTTGTCTGGAGATGGGTGGCAGCCTAGACTGAAACTCAAAAATGTACCTTTAAACTAAGTAGTTGCAGTTGATGAAGCAGCTCATGTTTTTGGTGTATGCTGCTCAGACTGAAGTGTGTCCGACTCTAGTGCCTTTGAGTTAAGCCCTTGATGCAGTTGCGTAGATAGGAGACTTATGCTTAAAAACCTTAGGGTTTAACCTTTGGGCTTACTACAGTCATGTCCAGTGTAATTGTCCTATACATTGTGTTATGGAAGGCAAGGTTATTAATAGTGTGCTGTATTTTCTGCCAGACATACTTGCAACCTATTAATATGATTTTTCTTTTCACATTTCCTTCTCTATCTCTCTTCCCCAATATTCATCCCTTTCTCAGTGGGATACTGCTGGACAGGAAAGGTTTCGTACCATCACCTCCAGTTACTATAGAGGAGCCCACGGCATCATTGTGGTCTATGATGTCACAGATCAGGTGATGCATCATGTATTATGCACCTCCTAAGTTTGATCCAAGTGTAATGTGTCACATGCAACAGAGATGAGCTCTGAATGAGTTCCCCAGTCCCAACAGATGCTGAACATGTCATGCTATAGATCCAGTGTTATGTTAAGCTCCCTTCGTTAATCACTGCCGTCATGTGCCAGCTTGTTTCTTTCACTGTTACATAAAATTGCATAGCAGTTCACATAGAATTAACTGCAAAAGAGGCATTTCGTCATGTTAGATCCACTTAGAAAAGTGTATATACAACAGTATACAGAAAAATAGCTGTCTTTTAATGGTGGAATCTGTTGTAAAATTAAAATTTTGGAGATACAAGCTACAAGGAATACATGCTGTATGCCCATACGTATTCAGACAGCCCTTCTAATGAGTGAATATAAATACTTTAAGGCTCCCCCATGTGGACCAATGGAACTGTGCTCATGCTACAATCACTTTTGGTCAGTCTGTGGTCAGTCTTAATTGACACATTGCCATTTAAATTAATTAGTTCTGATTATTATTAAGATCATATTTTTTTGTATGTAATTTGAAAGTTGTTGGAAAGGCTGTTATTTAGCTTCACTTGTTGTTTACTTTTTTGTCCACTTATTTAAAACAACTGCCTTGTGAAGCCTTCAGAAAAAAACTCTTTGACATGCTGTCACTGTTTGAATTTATTTACATCTTATGGTAAAATTTGAAACTTGCTTCTCATTCGTAGGAAGAGGTTAAGGAACATGCTGCTAGACTGATAACTTAGAAAGATGTTAAGGTAGTGCTTATGGACTGTATGTCATTTGAGGTGGCCATTTCAGAACATAAATTTAGTAACTCATGGGGACCACTGGTGCTTAAACCGTACTGTATATATTTGTTGGTGCAGTCTCAGCATGTTTTTTTTTTTCTCTTCTCCTCTCATTTTCTCTCTCTACAGGAGTCTTATAACAATGTGAAGCAGTGGCTGCAGGAGATTGATCGTTATGCTAGTGAGAATGTCAACAAGCTGCTCGTTGGGAACAAGTGTGACCTCACCACCAAGAAAGTAGTGGACTACACAACAGCTAAGGTTTGGTATTAGAGTGATTAATTTGCCAAAATATATAATACAGCAAAAAACATGCCTTTAACTGTTGTAATCAATTAACATATATAAAAACTAACATGCCAGAACACTTTGATAAATCCGTCTTTGTTTCATTGTCCGGAGAAGTAAGTTATCTTGTCAAAATAGTCACCAAATCTGGCTGGCTCTATGTATCATTACTTTCCAATTTCTGTCTCTGCTTTACTGGACGAGGAGGGTTCACTTTAAACTGGTAGTAGTGCCTTCAGAAAACTGCATACACATCCCATGGAAAAAATAAAGTAAGGCATTAGTTCGTTCATTAATGCATAAACTAACTAAATAATTAAACGCATGTTTAAGTTGTTGGTATTATGTTTTGTAAATCTGTAGATTTACATTGTCAAAGTATCTATTAAAACATTCTCAACCTTCTCAATTGTGTTCTTTTATGATTATTGTATTTTTGATTTTGTGTGAAAGCCTTTGTTTTAAGCTTGTTTACTACAAGCCAGCCAAAATTAATTTTGGTTCACAAGATTGAGGAGGCCATTTTCAAAAAGGTAAGCATGCCCCTGATTACTCCAGTTTCTTTTTCTTACAAGGTCATTTTTTTTTTGGTCTTGCAGGAATTTGCTGACTCTCTTGCCATCCCCTTCCTTGAGACAAGTGCAAAGAACGCCACCAACGTGGAGCAGGCCTTCATGACCATGGCAGCTGAGATCAAGAAGCGCATGGGCCCTGGAGCCACAGCTGGAGGAGACAAGCCTAACCTGAAGATTGAGAGCACTCCAGTTCGACAGTCCGGTGGTGGCTGCTGTTGAAGAGCCTCGCCTCCCACACACATGCGCACACACACCTGCCCTGTCAGCCCTCACACACACACACACTCGCACACATCTAGGAGCATAAGAACAGAAGGCGACGACATTGTTCTAACATTCTTACGGGAGTAACCACTGCATTTGGAGCCAAAGCTTGAGTTTTAACTTTTTTTGGCTTCCTGGCAAGAAGTTTAGTAGCTTCCTTTGTGACGTCCCGGTCATCTCCTTGGTTTTATACTCCTAGACTCACACCCCCTCTCTCAGACCTTTTACTTTCCGACCCTGCTCTATTTTTCTTCCTTAACCTCTTCCATACTTGATCTCCATCCACAACCCTAACCCCCCTCCCCCCACCAAATGGCCAGGATGCAGCACTTGCTATGTTCTTAGGAAGCCGCGTCCTGTGAAAATGCAGAGTAGAAAATGAATTGCTTTTGGGTGACGCGCTGTTATCCATATGCAGGGTAGCCGAACTGAGAGGTATAAGAGAGGAGGGAAAGTTACATGAGGATCGTGTTTGTCATGAAGTCAGCATTTCTCCCCAGTCTCGCATACTCAGATCCGTCACGCAACCGCTCACGCTCTGGTATGGTTGTTTTGGTTGTACAGTTGGTATGGGCATGGATAAATCATTCTGCAGAATTGCATACTGAATGGAGAGCATAAGAAATCTGCAATATTCTATATTTCATACAGCTTATTATTATTATTATTATTATTATTATTATTATTATTGATTTTAAGATTTTTTCCTGAGTAGAATGTTTTTTCTAATCATGAATGCTTGTATAAAGGCTTACTGGTTACTGCTGTCAAATGAAGGTGTTGGGGAGGGGACAGTTTGTTTATTGTAAAACCTTTGCGAGGGCTGGGGTTTAAGGTTGATTAAAGCTACTGTTCCCTCCATTACCTCGTTTAGCCCTTCACCCTATATATATTTATCTCCAGTGCGATCAGCAGCAGGGAAAATGTCATCACGTCCAAACTGGAACAGTAAACCTCATTAACTTGGCATTTTTGTCTTCTCTTCTGTATTGAAAGTGAAAGCGAGTGGTTGTCTTGTCACTGGGCTAAAAAGTTAAATCGATGCAGCAAGGAAGTGGTTGGAGGCTTGTGAATGCAGGTTATTTCTGGTTCATCGTGCAATCTGGCGTTTCAGAGCTTTAGGTTATCTACGTTTTCATAGCCTCATGTTTAGTGGATGATGGTTTTCAGAGACTCAGTTAAAGCCCCATGCTGTCTAGTTTTGTTAATACCGCGGTAGCCTTTGGTTGCCTTTGGTTGTCAAATATCCTGATAGCATTTTTATAAGTTGGGGCCTCCATAGAACCTGTATAGCCCTGTCCTATGTTATGTTTACTCACCCTATTTTTGCAATGGTCCATTATGCATAACAAAAATGTGATGTAGAAGTATCTTTGCAAGATTTAGATGTGTGGAAGGATTTAACATATAGTACCCATGAAGGTATGTTGTAGTTGTTTGGAGGTGGATGGATCAGTTTGCTGCTTGTGCGAGAGTGCTGTGGGGGATGTTGGGACTGACTGGTCTAGGCTGAGAGACCGGATATGACCTCCCATATCCTCTGAAAAGAAAAACGCAACACTGACAGTTAAGGCCCCGCTCTTTTGCCTCAGACTTTCAAAAAAATCTGCAGGACCTTTTTTTTTTTCTCCTCCAGGAACTTCAGCTTGGTCTTGTGAGGACTCCAGACCAGGACAGAATCGTCTCAATGTTGCCTTTGGCGGTATGAGGGTTTTAAATGGCTCATGGAGGTCAACGTAAGCCCCTCTACCCCCTTTCATGCGGTTCAAACTCTAGAGGAACTCATAACTCTGCGCCCTTTCCTTAATGTAGATTTAGCTCGAGAGCCCTCTAGCAGTTGTGTGACCTCAGACGAAGTCCTACTGCTCCCTGGTGGACTGAAGACAGTGTTTTCCTTGTATCGGTTCAATATATAGAATGTGGATCTAGAAGAACATAGTTTGTAGAGTTCACTGTTAAAATGTTAACCTGTCTCGGTTAGATAGTTGCACCAATGTCTGTCATCTTGTGACGTTAGATTACTAATTAATGAGCCATTTAAAACTAGTTTTAACGCCACTTCAGCCACTGCTACCTTAACCTCAGAGAGTAACAGTTCTTTTGGGAGACATTATTCAGTAACGGTGAGAGATTTGTTGGTGTGGGTTTGGAGGGAGCAGTAGCAGGTGGGGTGTGATGGGTTATGGTGGGGGTTACTGTGTCTAGGAACATTCCTTCTATCGAAAGCAAACCGTTTTGATCAAGGTTTCAGGTTAAGCCTGCAAAAAGGAAATGACTGTTTGAGAAACGTCTCACTTCAGACCTGTGCGCCATCTCACACTAAAATCGAGTGCATCCTGTTTTGGACATGTTTCGAATATGCTTTCATTTTTCCAAGAGGCTTTTGCTGTTCTACTGATTTTAATCTATGAATTGAACTATTATGTTGTGATGCTGTGTGTCTGATTAACGGATGCGGGGCTAGGGGCAATATTGTAGAGGGGTGGGACATGAATAGAATTGGGGAGGGCTACTTTTGAATGTGATGACCTTGCAGCGTGCATTTTGTTTTGCTTTTACTTTTTAACTTTGTTTTTTCCCCCTCTTCCTCTGTCATTTGCACATCTCTGTGTTGCTTTGGGTAAGGCAGGATGAAGGCATGGGCGACTGGTTTTTAGCGAGCACCAGGCCGGTAGTTCTTCCCCTCTCCCTCTGCTTGCTCACTCTGGTGCTCTCTTTCATAGCTCAGTTTGATCATGTTTTTCTTCTTTCTGTACATATTATAAATATATATATAATAAAAAATGATCAATGTCTGTCTGAAGTATGGTACTTTTTTGGGGGGAGGAGAGGGGTGGCTTTGAGTGCCCAGTTTGAATTATTGAAGTGTGGAGAGCACAGCTCTAAATCCAGAGGACTTCTCTTCTCAGCCTTAAACCAACATCTTAACCTGGTTGACTCGTTGGCCATCAGATACACCTATATTGTAGCTTGACCTTGTTTCTCAAATCAAGTCTTGCCAGATGATTGTGCACACTGTCATTTACAAGAGTTAAGATTGGATTTCTGTGTTGCAAGTGACACAAATGACACTTTGAAATCTGATTTGAGAGGTCCACTCTGAGATGCATCTGTAAAAATCTGATTTGAATAATATTTCTAACCATCTCCAAATGTGGTTTGGATCCCATTAGCAACAATCAGATTTCATGTTTTTTTGCTGTCCAGATTATCAAAAGTCAATCTTAACGCAGTCTAGACATGCCAAAAATTGTATTTGGGCTGGCAGTCTGAACAAGACCCAGATTTCCAGGGCCAGGGTTGGTGACCGTTGCTGTAGCCCATCTGTTGAGGGACGTTATGTGGTGGCCCTCCTCTAGTGACCCTGGGTTTTTGGACTACTCTTGACCTAAAAAAAAAAAAAAACTCACAGTGCCTGCTGCGCTTTCACCAGCACAAGACACTAGCATGTCAGTGTCACTACTGTGTTATGAACTGTCCACTACTCAAATAAATCAAGTCAGCAGGTCTTGTGGTCAGAAATGTTCCATTAATGGATGGGACCCAGGGTGACTGATGAATTGCACGTGAGAACAGATGGGCTCCAGTCTGTAATTGTATAACTTGATAAGGGCTCTACAATGTACAAGGTGGGTGCTTGTAATAAACTAGATGGTGAGTTCAGAGACCATTGTAATTAACATCATGAAAGTCAATTGTTCGGGTACGGTACAGTAGTTTTGTTCACCGTGTACACCCACTGGTCACCTTTACAAAGTGTTTTGCAGTCTTAGTACAATCATTTGAAATGAATGATAATTATAAACTAGAAAATGTGTTGTCACAAATGTCATGTTTTGAATAATGCTGAAATGTGTTATTCTGAGTCAAACTGCTCTGTGCAAATATATAGTTTTTATAAAATCAAGACATTATTAACATGAAGTATCAAACATCTACATGTTGACCTCAGAATGGAAAATCATGAGAATGTGTGTACCTCTGGAGTGCATGCATGCAGCTGTGCCATGATGCAGAGATTAACGAATAAGCACAAGGCACATTTCCAGTTACTCCTTTTGCATTATCAGAAAACATTTTGAATTTTGTTCCACTTCTAACCTCCATACAGTGCTAATCTGAATCAGTGTAATTAAATACAATTTGCGCACTTGCACTAGCTATATCACAGAGCACCTGGATACTGAGCTATTATCTAATGTAAATACATTCACTGCAACTTGATTTTTAACCTGTAAATAGCCTTCCTACTATACACCCTGTTCTTTCACACATGCACACAGAGGGGCGTGTGTGTAGTGGCGATGAGGCAATGATGACCTTGAGTTATTTTTAGCCAGTGAGAGGAGCTGCAGTCTGCAGGCAGAACTGTACTGCTTCAGTCAGACTCCCCTGAGATAGAGAGAGAGAGAGAGAGAGAGAGAGAGAGAGAGAAACACATTGAAGGGAGGGGCAAGAGGCAGATGGAGCTTTACTCTCTCTTTTACCCCTGCCTGCCAGGTCATCAGTTTCACTAAAATGGAGATCCTGGGTACACAAAAGGTGGTACTTGTTTGTTGTTTGCGTTTGTATTGCCAGTGCACCATTTTAACTGTAATGATGTCCTGAAACATTAAGGTCAAGGTTATAATCCCACAGAGAGACATCTATGTGAAGGTCACCTTGACATCCAATTCCGATCAGATATCTAAAAATGTGCGGCACTGTCAAAAGCTAGACTCCTTGATTTGACATTTATGGTAGTTTTGCATGTTTCAACATTCAGCCACTGCACCTAATTCATGTTTCATGTTATGCTTGCTTTGTACACAGATTTCACCCACATCAGCCAGCCAGTGAGACGAGAAAGAGAGAGCAACAATCAAGCCGTCCTAAAATTATGCTCCAGCCCAGTCACTTCAAGAAGGGTTTGTTAATGAGCTGATCAGGTGGATTAATTGTGCTGATATAATCTTTGGTTATATGTAGGGCAGTGCTAGTCCAGGACCAGGGCTCAAAAGCACTGTAGTTAATGTTTCTAAGCACTTTGCTTGTCTGCACTGTGCTCACACATAAAAAGGAGATGAAATGAAACTGTTATTTCATCACCTTTATTTACATAATCCTCAACACACAGCGCACAGTAGGTTTTTTTTTTCTTTTGCTTTTTTTTTTAAGCACGGTTCTCACGGTGCAGTGCAGTACAGTCTATACCACTGGTTCCCAATCTTCATACTAGGGAACCCACGCTCTGCACATTTTTGGGTCTTCCCTACTCAAACACACCTGACAAAGCATATGAGAGGTTTGTTAACCCTTAGAAATCTCAGTTACAAGTTAAAAGCATGGAGTAATTCAATATGAATTATTTCTCACTCATAGTTCATTGAAAGGATTGGAGATATTCTCTCAGAAGCACAGATTTGATCAAACCTTCAATAACTACCACATTTGTATACAGAAAGTGGGGAAAAGTGCAAACTGAATCTGTCCGTACTCACTGTAAATCAAAGGTAATTCATTACATAACTTCCTGTGTAATTAAATATCTGGTTACATAATTACACTTGGATAGTGTAACAAGTAATAACTCTGACTGCTAAAGGTTAATTAGTGAATTAATTAGCTAAATCAGCTTAACAGGTCACAAAAAACAGTACAAAAATGTGCAGAGTATGGGTTCTTCAATGCGGATGCCATTCGTCCTAACTTCAGTCCGGCAGTCCTTCTCTCTCACACAGTCGCACAGTCATTCTCTCGAGCGTGCAAAGTGGGCTCTCAGTCGACGGGCCCTTGGAAGATGAGTTTGACGTGACCATGCTCTCCGGTAAGCCATGTGCCGCAGAACGGGCAAGCGGCATGGAAGGCGTGTGTTCCGTGCGGCAGAGGGATCTGGCTCCAGCCCTGCACCGTCTTTTCTGAGCACACGTGGCCGCAGGGACAGAAGGCGTGGGTGGGGGGTCCGGCGTCCAGATACAGGCCACCCTCACAGCCCAGCCACAGGGGCACGTAGGGCCCAACCCTCCGACACATGGGGCACTCACGGTCCCCTGTGCTGGCCGGGGCGGTGCCTCCGGCTCCTGCGCCGCCAGAGATTCCCGAAGACCCAGCCCCTTTCTCCTTGCGGAAGCCCCAGTTGTGGTAGCCATGGACGTGCCCGCAGTTCATGTACACCCAGGGCTGCTTCTTGTCAACGGTGGCTCGCTGGGCCAGGCTGGGGAAGGCCAGTGTGTTGAAGCCCACCGGACACTGAGGCCGGGCTGCGTTCAGCTCCTGCCGTAGAGACTCCAACTGCTTCAGCGTAGGGGTCCGGCGCAGGCCACTGGGGGTCCGCCATAGCAGGGTAGCCCCACACAGGTCGATCAGGGACCCATCCTGCAGCATGTTTGACTCGTTTTCCACCTGTATAAAGGGAATAAGGCAGAAAACAGCAGGGTTTTATTAAATAACCAACAATTTGGAACTAGAATGAGAACATCACATAATATGGTAGGTTAACCTAACCTCAACAGACAGCACCAGCAGCGGTAGCAGCAAGCTGGGGCAAGGTGGAGGGGATCAACACACAAGACAGTGGGTATATGTATTGTGGTTTTGGTCTAGGTTTCAGAATCATCACACCCTATTAGCTATTAGCAATTCACCATTTCAGTTTTGCACAATAATGAATTCTTCTTTTGTAATTTTGTATTGATGCACACTACATTATTACCAATTTATTGCTTCTCATATCGCCATTGTGATGGATTTATCACACATTTATCAGACAACTTTAAATAAAAAATTACATTAATTGTTCTCTACATTAATTGGCTATGAACTGTAAGGCCTATAAACTCAGGCCTTTTTATGGACCAAAAAATGGATGTTTTTAAAAAATGACAGACTGTGATGCTGTGCAAAATATGTAGCTGGTGCCAGTTTAAGTTTCTGTGGTGTACAGATTAAGTCTTAAAAGGCTGGGTAATCAGAGCACTATTGTCACAGCTGCAGTACAAACAAATGTGGATCAAGGTGGCAGCAGAACACCTTATGTTGCCTGTGGCAGAGCACAAAAGTTGATACAACAAGCAGCCTGGTTGATTAATTATATTTGAGATACACTGTGAATTAGATTAAAATTTTATTTGTTTTTGCTGAATAATTGCTAATATTTGCTAATATCTTTGCTGAAAGAAAGATGAACATAATGCGCTGTTCTTTTACTTGAAAACAGCTGAATGGTTCAGAAACTGTATAATGATTGAGGTTTACACATGGTCTCATAATAAAAACCCACCAGTTTGCCCCTCTGTTGAGCAGAGCGTGTCTCTCGGAGGGCAAAGACATTTCCACACACCGAGATCTCTCTCCACACCCCCGGAGCCGGCTCAGACACAAACTCGCCCGCAGGGTGCATCACTAGCACCCCGTTGGTGGTCAGCCCGTCCATGAGGCCATCTGAGGTCCGCCATTTGGCTGCCCGCTCCTTGGACACAAATACAAGATGAGAGCTAGCTGTTACTCCTACTATTCTACAGGTAGAAAGCTATAAGCTATAACCTATAAGTATCCTGTACTATATTACACACATTAGAAACATCTGATACAATTCATTTATTACACAGGTGTTCTGAAAAGATCGAATTTGAGCATGTAGTTCAGTCATACATTAGAGTAGTATTACATAACGCACAGCAGCTAGCAAGGATTAACTGATTTAAATTCACAGCCTGACGATCCAGGCTTTCCATTTAAAGATACTGGCTGTATGACACCTAACTCCTACTGCTTGGAGCTGCACCATGCACACGCTTGTTATTTGTGATATTTATATCCTGGATATACAGTATCCGCATCTTGTTCTTTCTTCCTCTCTGTTTCTCTCTCTCATTCTCCACCTCCACAGAATGGCAGCGGACAGAGGGAGTCGCTTGCATGCCAAGGACATTAGAGTGTGTCAAGACTCGTGCTGTGGTAAGTCATAACACGCATCACTGACTGCTACAACACGATTACCATCCTTCATCTGGCTGTCTATGGGCTCAGGCTACTGCACACTTACCTGAGTCTGATGTTCTGATTTGAGATAACTGACCCAATACCTACTCTGAGAAGTCCACAGAAATGGAACTTTGCTGTGTAGTATTACGACCGATTACTAACAAACAGTTTAGGGAAACAAAGAGCACAATATTGCTTTGTCGTGATTTCAATCAGGTCCTTTTCAACAATCAACACAAACAGCCTTCAGCAGAAGTGAATGTACTGATCGATCGGTGGTTTTAGTCTGCTGCTGTCTAGACTCTCAATGCTGTCTTTGTGGAGGGCAAGCTTCTCTACCTTTACAACTCCTCCTCTGTCTCAGCTCCAAAGGCTCCTTTCAGTATTCTGTCCTCTGCCAGCAATGTCTTTTTCTCAATGAGTGAACACCATTTCAACTCCCTGTGCTGTGCCTGAGTCGGGGACTGAAAAGAACGTCTCCAGTTCAAACTTCTTCAGTTGAAACTACAAACTTCTGTGTAGATTTTGTTCAGAAAGCTATGAGGGAAAACCAGTTTGGTCACATTACTGAATTATTAATATTTCTTTCACCAAAGAAGTTCAACCGGTTTGATGAGTACACTACAGGCTTCGTGTCAGCAAGATAAGCACACACACATTTCCCTGTCAGTTAAACCTGTGGTGAATTTTTACCACATGATCACATTTCTACACTCCAAAATCAGATTAAGTAACTTAAAGTTATTAAACTGAACTCGGTTTCACTTAAATGAATGAACTAGTGACGCACTAATGACCCACCAAAAGGAAAATTCCTGGCTGAAGCCAAACTCAAGACACACCTGGCCAAAAACCAAAAAAAAGTTTTTTGCTTATCTTCATATAAGCATATAAAGCATAAAAAAAATCATTTAAAAATATGATTTTATTAAACAGGAAACAAGAAGTTGATAATAAATAACAACAATTTACCTAAAGTAAACTTGTTCCAGTAATTTCAATATGATAAGATTTCTGTATACATTTAGGCTACAGTATGTGCCATGAAATTCAACAATCCCAACAAAAAAAGAATGGCTGGTCATCCAAGGTAATGAATTCCTTTATGTTTTAGTTACACAGACATTTTTTTTCCTCACTGTTGATGCTTGCTGCTGCTGTTTTAACAAGTCAGTTCCAACCTGTGCAAAAGAGTGAAGGAAACAAACAGCATTTTTATCAATGGTAAGTGTCTGATTTTTACACAGTTACACTTTCAGTATTTGGCCAAAAACAGGTAAAATTAAAAATGCCTACAAGAAAGTGTCAAAAATGTTTCAGTGGATGATATTTTGGTGCATCTCTAGAATGACCTGACAATTTGAAGTTAAGACACACAATTATGGTCTAGGAATAACACTGCCTCAACCACTCACTGGTGATCACTGTTGGCATTACACTTCAAAAAAATCCATTTGGGTTCCCTGATTCTCTAAAAGTACTTCTGCTGTTTTCATCCAATGTCACATTAGTACAGCACAGAAGCTCTTTTAAAGCTGGCGACATCTTCTGTTACGGACATTAGACAGCCTCTTGTTCAGTGTTTTCCATTCCACCTTATACAGTACAACCAATGTAACAATAGCGCCAATTGGAAAATTGAAAGGAGAACCTATTGGAAAAGAAGTTGGCTTCAGTCATTACACAAAAATGCTGAACAGTTTAACAGACTAACTTCATAATTCAGTACTATGTAGTTCACAGTCTTTTCACATGTGTTCAGCCATGTGAAAAGGCCTAAACCGAGAATATGGACATAAATGACTTTGTACTGATGTACGACATTGAATTCTGCCACCCATCCCAGTTTCACAGATATAAAACTTCTGGGCCAGTAATGATAACCAACAATAACACCTTCTTGTGGACCAATACCAATGACACAGAACGACGTTTTTGCATTTTAAAACAAGTTGACACTCCAAACCATATATGAAGGGCATAAGACAGGTTCAGATGTAAAGATGGATGTATTGTTGATTCATTTTACATAGCCAAGTAGCCAAATGTCTATTTATAGTAGCTAGTGAGGGCTGTAAGTCTGTAATTGCAACAGACTGATAATTTTTAATTATTAATAATTCATTATTCCTGTTTCTTGTTTCTTGGCTGATAATACAATATATCGGCTAATGACATACTGTCTACCCCAACTTCCCAACTTGTTGAAGACAGCCATGGATTGCAGGTAGAAATGAAGTAAATAAACTTGCACCTAAGCCACAGAGCCCAGCTCTCGCAGAAATATTGCATTAGTTGGCTGGCTGGGTTGGGAGCTGTTCAAAACTCCACAACTGCTCCACTGTCAACAATTCCAGTGAATCACTGTTCAAAAAATAACAGCTCACTTGGCAAACTGCAGGCCTGGCTCTGTTAGTCCTAAGTAAACAACTCTACTGGTGATATCGTTGTATAATTTTTCTGCTCCGTTCAGGCTACATCAGCGATTAATGCTGTGACTCACCCCAAGGAAGATGTTTTTAGAGGAGTCGAAGCCAGCAGCATAGATGCGGGCTGTGTAGGGGGCGCTGCGCTCACACATGATGCGACAGGCGTAGCGAGAGATTGTGCTCTGGGCTGATTGGCCTCCGTCTCCTCCTGCACCACCCTGACTCTGACCCTGCCCACCACCGCCACCACCACTGCCCGCTGTATCTGTCACCACAAAGTCAATCATGCTCTCTGTGGAACGGCCAATCTGTGATCAAACCAGACACACAAAGATAAGAAAACAGCAAGGTGAGAAATACAGCCCTGTGATAAACGTAGAGACCACTTTCAATTTCAGCATCAGGAAACACACAGATATATATTTAACAGGAAGTAACACAAAAGCATCAACAGCTAAATATCATAGTCTGTATTTAGTTTTATTACAGCTTCTAAGTTTAGTCCCAGACGTTGGTTGCATTTTATGACTCTCAAGATACAGGTAAAGGCCTGGACTCTTCTTCTTCACCCATTTCTTTTTCTCAGTAAGGGCTTCTTGACAAAAACACACTCTTTCAGACTCATAGTGTCAAGATGTCCTCTCACCGTGGAAGGATGGACAGAAACACCTATGTATTTTTTCAGTGCTGAAACAAGAGTGGAGCTTGATTTTCTCCTCTCTCTCTCTCTCTCTCTCTCTCTCTCTCTCTCTCTCTCTCTCTCTCTCTCTCAAAGATAGAAAGTTTAAGTTACAAGCTTTTTTAAGTTAAAGCTGTTTATCTGATCGTGACAGTTTTGGTGGTCGAGCACGTCTTAAAAGGTTGTCAGGAGTCTCAATTTCCATATTTTCTGTCGCGTTTCACTGATTTGCCCTTCTTTATGCCAGTGAATTATTTATATCTAAACTCATCATAAATATTAAATGAAGGGTGGTCTCTGACTTACGTACAATACTGAACACGTACCCCTTAAAAAAAGCTGTAAATTGTTACTGAACCTTTGCAAGATGTGACTTCAAAATTCACACATCTAATTCACAAATATGCTTCTGTAATGACTCTTTGTCAATCCATAAAACTCTTTTAGGAGCCTTTATTTTTAAAGATGCATAGACATAATATGTAATTATATAATAAATATAATAATAATAAGTTTGGGGACACCTAGCTTTTCAAAATGTAAAGAAATACTGTTTTCTTCATGCCTTTGCAATAACTTACTAAACATATTAATACAGAGATGTTTGGCTCTGAAGTCTTAATCAAATATTAAGAGCAAAAACTTCACTTGAAAATCTGCTTAGAACAATGATGTCCTCAAACTCCTAATGTGCAGTTACCCTATGTACCATATATCACTTTACTAATGAAATACAAAAATGTTAATGCTGTATGACGTACACCACAATACAGTACATTAACTTACAGTACAGTAAAACAATTATAGTAAATTAAAAACATATAAAGAGATTTATGAGCTATAGTCTTATCTAAACACAAACAACAGCACAGAACAAAATATCATTCACCTGGAACATATCTGTGTTGGGGTCATGTGTGTACTCCACTATAACAGAATGACTCCTTGACAGTGTGTAGGAGATGCTGTGCTGGCTCTTGTTGCTCAGGGCCTGAAACACATGTATACACGAACACAGAAACACACACACACACACACACACACACACACACGCACACACACGCATGCACCCGCACTTCTCAGCCAGGCTTTCATTCTTTCTGAGCTCTTTTATTCCCCTTACACCAGCACGCGGAAGAGGGGGGTGTTCTCAAGATCCCTAATCTTATGCAATGTGCACTGCAATGTTATGTAATGGCTCTCCACTCATACCATTTAGTGGGCGAGTCAAGAGGGCAGATATGCAGGGTTGCATGGAACGGCAGGTTACAGGTTTTGAAGCTGACTGTTACTAAAATAAATCAGAATCAAACTTTTAAGCTTTTGCGTGTTAGTCTTGCTCAGCGCAAGAGAGTTCCGTACCAGCATTCATATCCTTATTAATACACCTGCTGTATCATCACTGTCCTACAAAACTGTTGTCTCTGTTACTTTAAAGGGACACAACATGAAAAATGTAGTCATCGCTAAACCTGCTGTAAGCATGCCAACTGTACCTCCCACTTCAGTCCCAAACTGTCCCTACAACCTCCTGTCTGTCACAGTCTGTCACCAGGGCATAGCGCTGGCACACTGTCATGTGTGTCTCAGAGGAAGCATATGTAATATCCTTCCAAAAAATTTCGGATTCCTAGCACTGAGGATAGTTTAGAGCCAGCAGGACAAAAATGGGGTTTCAGATATATGTCAAAATTTGAATTTTGATACAACTAATGGATCAGTGTTGACTCATGCTAGTAACAGGTGTAACATCAACCAACAACTGATCCAACTAGCTAATTAATAATCTGAAGATATCGATGAATGCATCATTTAAAGTTCCATCATCCATGAAGGATTGAACTTATTCAGCTGCATTGCCTGCAGCTACTCCAGAGGTCTTTCCTTTCAGACCCCTTTTGGCTTGCCCTTGTCCTCACTGTGTGTTGGGCTTGTAGCGAAATTTGGCACAGACTGATTTAAGGTAAATCAGTACTCAGTAGTAATTGGGTCGGTACCCTTTAATGTATGGGGTCCGGTACACAACCCTAGTCAGAACTGGTTGTATAATGTGTTTGCGTAATGCATACCGGGTAATGTAGAAACACACATAATAATGACACAAAATAGCTACATTCGCTGCATAGCATAATTAACATGCTAAGCTACAGGAGACCACATCAGGGTTCTTAGCTTACCATCTGTTAAATAAATAAATACATTTTAAAAACCTGAAAGTTAATTATCATTTAATAATAGTATATATGCAATAAGGTAGTAATGTTAAGTTCTTGGTTGTATATTAAATATGCTGAAATGTTTACCTTTGACACCAGAGGTGTTGAGACATTGTGGATGACATCAGGTTTGACACCATTGGCTTTGGGTCTCTTGTAAAGGGCTAGTCGACTCCTCCTGCGCCCTTTATCCCCGCTAGCAAGCGACCCATTATGCCTGCATACAACAAGACTACAGCAGTTAGCTATACAGGCTGTCAAATTACAGTTCTTCTTAAAATAACTTTAACTCTGTGACAGAATTTCAACCACACTGCTTTAGTTAATTAGCTTTACCTATTACTGCTTAACTGAGGGTAGCACTGACCATGATTCGAACAGCACTGTGAAGGCAATCAGAGCTTCAGTATCTTGTATGAACAAATCACTACAAAGTAATTGAACTGTAACATATCATTCTGCTTTAGTCAATACACGAGTAGGAGTCATGTAGAGTTAACAAAATGGCCGATGAGATGCTTTAAAAGTCTGTCATTGAAGAAGAAAACCATCAATGCACAGGTCAATAGCCCATTCACTAAATGAGCTCTGTCTCTTTCTGCCTCTTCTCTCTCACAGTATTAATGGCACAAAGGTTAAAAAAGGTCTGTGTTTCTCTCCCTCTTTTTCTCTCTTTCCTTTACTATGTGTCGGTGGTTAAAATGCCTCTCTGTCTCATCTCTCTCTTAGAGACGTTCATTTCCCTGCTCGGCTCGGCGGCTGTGGGGATTTGAATGACGTCTTTGTCGGCAGTCAAACGAGGTGTTTTACATCCGCAGCTGAAATCTAAAGATAAGTCAATGCACCAGCTGTATCTGTGTGGCACCAGTGGAGCCAAGCGACCTGAATGATGCCGTGTTCATTCATCCAAAAGAAAGGATCATCACTGTAGTCATATTTATTTGAGGGCAATTTTACCCTTGAATTCCTTCTCAGCTCCTTCTTTCAGCAGTCCTGGCAGTGTGGGCGTTTTGTTATAGAGATATGGGGTGTTAGTTAAATGAACAGTGTGCCTTTGAAATCTAGTGCTGCTGAATGAACGCTAATATACTGTGGATAGTGTGAATGATACCAATGCAGGTTAAACTGACCGTTATACTACCCAATATAACACTATACTGTTACTATATAGTATATTACAACTTGTACTATACAATACTATAACTCAATAAACTTTAAAAAGCTCATTCATGTCACATTAGCTAAAATGGTTCTATAAAGCCCCTAGAAACATAACATTTTATAATACTAAACTTGGGTGTTAGTAGTAAACATCCAGCAAAGTTTAAATAAAAAACAAAAATATAAAAAAACCTGAAGAAATGAAAAAAATCACAAATGCATGATTCACAGCCCTTTATTACCAACTTGTACAAAATAGGGATTCATAGATTGAGAAGAGGTGGTACGGGTGGAACTGTTTTGATCAATGTGTTGAAATAGGTCATAAAGCAGATGTTAATGATTGACTGTGACTGCATTTGGACGTGTCACAGGCCATAGTGTGAAGGAAGTAGCTGAATTTGCAGGTATATGGAAGCGTACAGTCATACGGGTCTACCAGCAGTGGCAAAAATCACAGTCTATAGGAATTCTCCCCAGAATTGTGCAGGGAAGGCATCCACCAAATCTGGCACAACTGCGCAATTCTTTGAAGAAAGAGTGGCTGAACATTGATGTGGCCTGCATCCAGAAACTTACGTTTCAGTCACAGGTGACCTTTTTCTTTTGGTGAGCTTAATACAGCATCAAATAGGGCATTTTTGACCCATGTCCCATAAATTTACACATTTGTGGATGACAGCAAGCTGACCATTTGCTACTTCCATTGCATGTGCAAAAGCTATTTTTGTTTATGCTGACATGCGCACACACACAACCTTGAGATTTTACTTTTTTAACTGTGGTTTTGGATTTATTAAGTCAGAGATCTTTAGGATTACCGAGACTGAGTTTTGATATTTGCAACCATGGCACATACTGGGTCAGGATCATACAGCTATACATGTACGAGTCTACCAATGAGGATTTTGTAAATCATTCAGAAGTTCCAGCACTAGATAATCTGTGTTTACAGGTGGTGGCTGAATGGTAGGTCTCTAAATTTTGGTAAAAATCATGGTAAAAATGTGGTTCCTCACGTTGCGGCCGCAGGCCCTGTTCTTCATCTGATAGAAGAGGTAGAGCAGGTGCAGCTCCAGCCTTCAGGCTAAAGGTTTTTAGCATATCCGCTCCTTAGTGAAACATGCTCCACATATGCTGGTCATGTTGTAGACATATGTATGTATGTATGTAATGCACAGATAGATGGATACCTGGATAGGTAGCTAGCTAGCTTCATAAGATGCTTACTAAGTTAGCTTTAGCTTTTTAGGTTGTTCAGATTTAAAGAGAGGGCAGAGCCATGTCAGCCTTGTGAATGTTTAGGAAATGCTTATGATGCATTAGCCACTATTAGGACCACCCAGTTTACACTGAAAGGAGAGCTATATGGTGAAATATAGCAGACATTTATTAGAATTTGGAAAGATATTTGTAAGACACACATGTACAGTGTGGTCTAGACGAACAAGATTACCTTCTTTAAAGAAAAGATGGATTTAGGTTCCCTGGGGCTTTATAGACCTGTCCAGTGAAAGGAACCAAGTTTTTTCTTCTATGGCATATATTTATGAGAGTGTATTGTCTTATTGCATTGTAAAAGGAATTGCTTGTCGCAGAGACAAAACTTAGCAGTGATGATTAATCAAATACAGAAATTATTTTTAGTTGCAGTGCCTTTATACAACTGTTTCAGCGGCATAATCCTTTTTCCAAATTTACCATTCAACGGAACATCTTCACATTAAGTCGCTTTATTCTACAGTTTACGGTACTATGTTCTGACTTCAGCAAAAAATAATATATTAAATAACTTCTATAACATTTGACGTGCAGCCCGTTTGGTCAGATCTGAAGAAGATTCTGAATATTCCAAACCTCCTGTTACCCATAAACAACATCATCTGTCAGCACCTCAGCACCTGTGACAGGAGAACAACTAAGCGTAATTAGCAATAAACTAAGACAACGCAATTTGGCAAATAAAATAGGCTGTAAAATGTTTAACAGACTGGTTGTGCTACTTTTTTGTGGCAGGAGAAAATGCCAATACAATACAGTGCATATTTGTACAGTGTGTAAGGGTTCTAAGTTGTGAGTTACTGTGAATGGTATCGTGGCTGTGATAGGTTGACAGTATTGCACCATGCAATACATCACTTACCAAAGGTAATAACTACTGAACCAGCTGGCATAATTTAATACACGTAACCTTCATAAAACTATCCCACAATGCGCCAGCTTTTACTGCTGTGTCTCCAAAGCCAGCTCTTACCCCAGCACGATTAGTTCTCCATATTTGATGGGCTCTTTATCCCCGGGGAACAAAGCATCGTGGGGCTGAGAGCCTGAGCCCAGAGGTGGGGACGACTGGCTCTTGTTGCATGATGGGCGCAGCTCCAGGGAGGGTGGGGGACACAGGGCTTCTGAGCTCCCCTCTAAAACCATGTCCAATAGTCACGAATGGAGCTCACAGCTGAGAAAGAGAAATGGAGATCATTACGTTGAGTAGGTCTATCATGACAACAGGTTTGCAATTTGTCATGGGATGAATTACGGCATCTTGTCTGTAGTAGGTATTAGTAATAGAGAAAAAAAGCTTGACGTCTATTGGTGGCTCTTATCTTGATTATGAGAGAAAATAACAGTGTTATTACAGAACAGCCGATTCTCGTAATGGCTAGAAACTGGATTCCTGTATCGCTCTGAAGTTAACAACCAGCTAACCATCAATCGACAATCTGTCTGGAGCAGGAGACTTAACGAATCCTGAGAGAGCAACAATCTATCTGTCCATACGCACTCCATTGCTGGGGCTTTCATTTAGTATCAACGGTTACAGCAGTGGCATTTTCAAGCTTCAATACATGTTGTCAAATTAACTGGAGGGATTCGTCTTCATAACACTACACTTCAATATGTAAAAGAATAAGGGCAACCCTTTCCTTCACCGTGTTCATAGGATCTGTGAAATGCATAGTAAATTTGCCAATACTAGGCATGTAAGAACACATCATGGCATTGCGATATTGTAGTGCAAAACTGTGACAGTGTGCATCACAGAGATGTAACAGTGCATTGTGGATGGACATTCCGTTGATAACGGTATCTTATTTTTCCTAATTTCCCTAATTTGGTCATTGCCAATTCCACCTGCTCAGCTGCTAGTTAGGTCTCCCCATCATACAATGCTACCAAGCTGGGAGAGTAAAGGCTACCACATGCAATCCTCTGAGACAAGTGATGTCAGCCACCACATCCTTTCAAACTACCACTAACACAATGTCACTGGACAGCTCAGCACGCTCAGAGGAGGACGCTAACTACAAACAGCCTTAATCATCCTCTCACTCCAGCACTCATGCGTCCTCTCTTTTTAGTAAGGGTTGCAAAGACATGGATACAGTCATTCATTTTGCTTCATTTAAATTCACTCAAAATTTTGTGTTGATGAGAAAGACTAAACCCAGTACTGTGAATCGTTATACACCCCAACAGTTCACTTTAGAAAAATCACATGGAAAAGATTTTTATCTATGCCTGATTTTGTAACATTTCTGACTGCAACATTATCAATGTTTCTTCTGCCCAGTCAAACCAAGTTCAGATATTTTGATCATGTAGTGGTTACATATACATATGGATATACACACACATTTCCTTTGTGTTTCTGACAGTCAATTACAATACACGTAATTTGCTGGGTTCTTCAGACTGATTTTAAAGAACATTTCCAAAAATATGAAAACTAAATAAATACTACTTTTCCTTTCTTGAAATGTGCTTTGTTTCTGGCTAACCTTTAATAACACAGTTCATTTGTTTGTGCAGTTCATTTTGATCTTAAAGTTCCAAGGCACATACTAAAAATGTGAACTTTTACCATCTGAGAATGTGTGGATTAGACCAATGAGCTGCTTGATTGACTGCTCTCTGTCCAACACTCCTAGCCTGGTCCGCCATCCATACAGTATTACAATCATTGTCCAGCTTTTATGCAAATGGTTGACCGAACAGTGTTGGTGTGTGGACAAATAAATAAAATGACTACAGGAGGCCACAGACAGGTGGTCTAGCTTGCTAGCTTTTGGTTATGCTGGTTAGCTTTAGCTCAATAGGTTTCTCTGACTCTGAAACTGTTGTGTGTGGACTGGGCTAGATAGGTCAGCCCTGTGATTGGTTAGGAAATGTTTATGATGTTTACATGGAGAGATGAGACGTTTTTATGAAATACAGCATTTGACACGGTATTCATAAGACTTTGTACATGTACACTGTGGTCCAAGATCTATGTATTTTGATCCCTGGGGCTTTAAGAGAAAAGAATAACAAAACAATCCAAACAAAGAGGTTATTTTAGCATACCACCACAGTACTTTACATTACATTAGCTTTATTAATGCTAACTGTTCTTTTAAATATCATCTAATACTACAACACTAGGGGTGTAACGACTTACCAAATTCATCACTAGATGTAATATGCTGCAATCTTGTCCCGATGCAATATATTTTCCAGTACAGCTGAAAATGTGTCTAATGTTAGTATTATTAAATACTAGTTTATAAAAAAATTCAATATCACAGAAGTACAATGCTTTATAGTGTCCCAATCTAATGCTCTAGCCACAAGCTAACATTAACACTGTATTGTTACATCCCCATATGATACCATGATACATTTTGAAAATCTTGTGATATTGCACTTCAGTATCACCCAGTACTACACTGTGTATGAATGTTTATCAACAATTAAATCCAAATAAAAACAAAATAAAAAAAACACCTTTCAGGAATGCCCCGTAAAACATCCTGTATATTTGATTCGTGTGAAAATAGTATGGTTTTATGTGTCCTGCTGCCTCAAGCACTTGCCTACAAGGGCGATTCACACGCTTACAGATGATGAACAGCACAAATCAACCAAGTGCTGCTCTGTTACGGTGCGGCAGGGCGCTGCTGGGTGTGTGGCAGAGAGAGGTGGGATGGAGTGGACAGAGGGGAGGGGCCGAGAAATAGAGAGAGAGGGAGAGAGAGAGACGGATGAGACGAGATAAAAATAGAAGTAGCATGTCGGTGCAGGTGATGGAGGACAGAGGCAGGGATGGAGAGAAAGGCGTGTAGAGGTGAAATGAAAACACTGCACATGCCAGAGCGCTGATGGCTACGTCAAGATGGACAAAAACTACAACACGCCGACTGAGCTGCAGCCAGACTGTGACTGTGGTGGGGGGTGTAGTGGTGGGGGTATGTACGCCTGCGCGCAGGCTGGCAGGGTGATGGATTGCCTGTTCTGTGCCACGCACTTTCTAATCAACCCACTGTCACAACCTGGAGGGAAGAGAGAGACAGAGAGAGAGAGAGAGAGAGAGAGAGAGAGAGGAAGAAACAGAAAGTGAGAAAGGGAGAAAGGGAGAGAAAGGAGGAAAAATAGAAAGACTGAGCAAGATACAGAGACAGAGGAAGATATGAAGAACAGTGGAGAAAGCAAGAGGGATGTAGAGAGAAAGAAAGACACAGACAGAGAAAGAGATATTCAGAAAGTGTGCGAAAGACACAAAACCAGAAATTGAGAATGAGAGCAAAGAGAGACAGAAAGAGAGAGAGACAATAAAGAGACAAAGAAAGAAAAAAGAAGAGGGAGACAGAGAATAAGGGACAACAAGAAAAAAGAAACAGTGGAAGATATAAAAAAGAGAAGGAAGACAGATAGACATGGAGATTGAGGAAGAGAGTGCCAGAGTAAGAGAACAGGAGAAAGAGAGAGAAAAATAGAAGAGAGAAGAGATGAAGAGATAAAAAGATAAAATAATAGAGGAAGAGAGAGAGACAGAAAATGAGAATGAGAGCAAAAAGAGACAGTGAGAGAATGGGGGAGTGAGATAAAAACAAAGAGATAGGAAAAGAGAAAAGAGAGACAAAGACAGGAAAAGAAAGAAACAACTAAAAAGACAGATAAGAGAGAGAAAAAAGATAAAGAGATTTGAATGAGAAAGAGAAATAAGACAGACAGCAGGAGAAACAAAAATAAATACAAATAAGGAAGCATAGAAAGAGAGAAAGGTTGTAAAAAGGAAGGACAGACAAATGGAGAAGATATGAAAAAAGGAGATATGGAGAGAGCAAAAGACAGACAAAAGAAAGAAAGAAAGAGAGATTATAAGAAAAAGGTGTAAATCGTGTAAAAGAGAGAAAGATAGAGAAAGGCATACACAATGCTTAAAAAGAAAGAGAGAGGGGGAGAAAGAGAGACAGAGAAAGGCATAAACAATGCACTAAAAAGATAGATAGATAGATAGATAGATAGATAGATAGATAGATAGATAGATAGACAGATAGAGCTAGAAGGCTTAAACAATGAGCTATAAAAAAAGAGAGTGGAGAGATAGAGAGAATGGAGAAAAAGAGAGAGAGGTTAAAGGGTAGAGAGAGGATTAGACTGAGTGATGTGAGGAGGTGTGGAGATGAATACAGAGGGACCAGTGAGTTTATGCTATAGAGGGAACAGTAGCAGGGCGCTATTAGCATGGTGTCAGTGTTCTACACGGTACTGGGCAGACTATCAATAACGCTTTGGCTTCACTTGCCTTTAACAGCAACCCCCTCAGCCTAGACACCATCTGTCCTCTATTCTTCTTTCATCTTTCTCTTCATCTGCTTCTTCTTCCCCCACTTATATCTACACTTCTCTACATCACCTTCCCCACTTCTTTCCTTCCCCTCACATCTCCTCTTCATCTCTTCCTCTTAACTCCTCTCCACCAAAATGCCCCCCACCCACCTTATCTCAATTCACTCCCACAATCCTCTCTGCTGCCTCTGCAGCGTGGTGAGTGAGCGTGTGTGGATGAGTAGGAGAGAGAGAGAATCTGCCTCATCTATCAAGAAACAGATGAAGGGGGTGCTAAATTTACACATACACGGAAATGATCTCAAGAATAACTTATGAAGCCCATTCCAGTCTGATCTCACCCAAACTTAATTCTTCATAATCTGTGTGCGCTCCTCAGCGGACCATTAGCCCAGCAAATCTCACGCCTTTTCTGCCCGTGCTGCAGATTTCGTGCATTGAACGCTCCTGCCGTGGCAAAGCCAAAGCCGTAGCAGCTCTGATGGCCATTTTACTAAGGTGTTGTGACTGCAAGCGTTTCATTATCTTCAGCCATGTTTGCTTTATCTAAATTACGCATGTCAACGGACACTTGTAATAGTCCAGCATTTGCAACGGTAATGCAATGTACACAATAGTGTCTGGAGCAAATTTGTGTAGGGTGTTTGAAGTGTTCGTAATAGTGCTGCCTGTGGAACCATGTTTATACATTAGAGGTGCTGGAAGAGTTCACTGTATTTGCCGTCTTCAGGTGCAGGAATGTTGGCACCTTATAGATATTCCCTTGTTGCAATGGAGATGTTGTACGGCACTGTTTATTACATCATGTGGCTGGTTTACTATAGCAGAGCTGAACAGTACGGACTAGACGACTGGATATCGACTGAATTACGTCAATACTACAGAAATGATCGCATTTCAACCCATCATTCAATACTGGATTTCAACACCTAAATATCAGCCATATCAATACCCTACCAATAATCATGTCTTTCAAAAAACCTGTCTAAATTACATTCCATACACATGATATGCAAGCTGAATCTATATATTATATATATCCAGCAATGACTAAAGGAGCAATATAAGATATTACCACTGAACAGATCTATCTAAGAACATGGCTTATGAGCTTCTTGATTGACAGCTCTCTGTCCAACACTCCTAGCCAGCTCCTCTACTCTCTACTCATACAGCATTACAATCATTATCTGACTGGTATGTGACAATAACTGGACTAAAAAGCTACAAAAGGACAAACGTGCAGGCAGATGGACAGGCAAACAAATGGACATAGCACCTCGAGAATGAAGGAACTGAGGAACAAACAATGTTGGTGTATGGACAACGAATTAACAACTACTAACAGGTGGTCTAGCATGCTAGCTTTTGGTTATGCTGAGTTAGCTTTACATTAATAAGTATCTGATTGGTAAGGAAATGCTAACAAAAGCATTACCCAAAATTAATATGCTTTTTGATTACTTTGCAATCTGCACTTCATACTCGTTTCTGGGTTAACCTACACCCACTTCCTGTCTTCAATTTAACATAAGGTACTGGAAAGTACACTGTTCAGTAATCAGTACCAAGGTCAAAGTATCAGCATTAGTGTCAATCTACGTTTGACAAAAGACTAGTATTGTGACACTGCTAAATACTGCTATTACAATGCACCTCAATAATGTGACATAGTTAAAGGTCATTTTGTGGTAGTATGCGATACGGCCCAAAATGTATATCACAATATTCTTAAGACCACTGTATATATTGCAGTATATATTGCAATATATATATATATATATATCAAAAATATTGTTTTGGGATGTGCCTCCACTTTTAATAAGAAACATATTTAAAAACTGAAGTCCATCTGAAATATTCTAATTGGAATAAAATAGTAAAAGCATAAATAAACAATGTATAAATAGTAGGAGCATGTGTTGACAAGAACCTCGTGATACAACTCGTATCGTGATACAGGTTTACAATTCAACATATTGAGATATACTGCAATATCGTAAACAAGGCTATATATTACAATTTTTAGGAAAACTCTCATAGTATAAACCTACTTGTTCACGCTAGCCTGGAAGAATCTAATGGCATTACAACACCGCTATATAGCTCTCTGGGGTTTAAACACAACACAAAATAAACCCATAATTAACCAATATTGCGATACGCAAGTGTGCTGATATGTTCTTACACCACTAAAATACAGACGTCAATATTGCTTTCTAGCCCTGCAGAGATAAAAACGGTTGCATCTCTGTGTGCAGTGGTTTCTCTGGGCCTGACAGAAATGATTATGAAAGCTGATTTTTATCTAAGAGTCATTTGCTTCATACATGCTTCAAGCTTCTATCTTTGACTGTTAGTTGCTGCTGGGAGTTGATAACAGTTAGGATCAAACCGGTACACCACCACTACCATCATTCCCCATAATTTTGACCAAAATAATTTACTCTTGTTGGATTACATGATCTTAATTTGCAAAGCCACCCACAGGAAAATTCGTCTGGGACCGTGATTGGTCAGGATGTTCACCCTACACAGAGTAAAAAACGTTGTGATTGGTTAAGGGGCTAATATCTACATTGCATCCTTCTGTAATATCCATATTGCTGGCAATAATGCAATTAACAAATATTGTACAGCCCGATACCGTACTACACTGTCATGGGATACCCTCGCATGCTACAGTAGTACTCTGTTTTGCATGAAAGTGCCTGTTAGAATGGTAGAGTAGTCTAACTGGTCTAATGATGCTGTTTGTTTGATGAAGGTGTGAGGGAAATGTAGTCAACAGTGTGCTCTGGGAGCTCTGATAATCGAGTAAGTGTCCTTACAGTGCTCCCTGAACCCGTTGCTCCTGTCTGGACAGGAGACGTCCTTTATTTGGAGCCAAAAACACATGCAAAATGGGAGAAAATCATAATAAATGCCATGACAGCACATTTGTCTATGTATATTCTGAGTATCCCGAAAGCATCATCAGTACTTCAGGACACTGATCTGCATGGATCATCTTCCTATTCTTCTTTCCTTCTCCGTCTGTCTTGCTCTAATAACAGTGGTCATGTGAACACATTTACAAAGGAGCCGTACTATACTCAGTATTACAGCCGAACTCACTGCATTATTGTTCAGAAGTGCAGATCAGCAGCTCCATGTTTCCATCACATCACTGACTTTCCTATGACATCCTGACATATTTCAATAAAAGCTGCACTGAACTGTAATACTAGAAAGCCACAGGCCATAACCGCTCATATAACATTTAAATGGCACCTTATTTTATTTGTAGCGATTATGATTATGGATGTACGATAATATCAGATTAATATTGGATTTGTATCAGGAGATTATTAAAAAAAACCCCGTTCATTATTGGAAAGAAGTTTAGATTTGACCAATATCTAATGATGTATTTGCTGCATTCTGGAAGAGCAGGGTGTTTAGGTGACGATAAATGCTAAAATGCCTACTTTTTTCCTTCTACTGCTTTTTTCTACGGTCATAAACTGACCTAGACATAGAAATATCAGACATAGGCATCGGCCCACAACTGCCATACCAGTGCAGCCCTAATTGGGTCTTGTTTATGTTTTATATAACACCGTAACTGTGCTATTATTTCCTTTCGATATTAATCGTAATGTTTAGCTTTCAGACCTTTTGCTTGGTGTTATACAAAGGTATATAGGTGTCACAATATGCACAGCCTGAAATTCTATTAAATTTGTTTCACAATAATGGGTCCACAATTTGGTATTCTCATAATGTACTGAACAAAATTTAAATGAAAGTAAATAATAATGACTGTAGTCGCGTTGTACATCGTCAAAAAAAAGCTGCACCCAGAAGAAAGTGTTTGATTGCAATGCTGCCATTCTGAGTCACTCCATGAGAGTCTGCCACGACATCATTGCAGTCTTTGGTGACGTTGACGTGGTGTTAAGGGCAGTTGTCTGAAAGGTCTGCGTGCATGTAGTCCTACGCCGTGCAGCCATCTGCCAGTGATGCTGCCACTAACAGGATGACTCATGAAGGGCATCACTGCTCACTGAATGTCCACCATCGTGACTGCCGGTTCAGTCAGGAACAGCATTAAGGTTCATCCTTGCTTATGTCCAATGCACAGCCGAGTGTGAAACTTGAATCATTTGCATGTCTCATGATGTGAGGCCTACCCACCAAGTTTCACTCCTGTTTGTTGATACCTTCTGGGTGCAGCTATTCTTTTGACAGGGAGTGTATAATTAATACAATGTCCACTCTCCATGATTCTTTGTCACACCTCCACAATGCACACTGTCACCAACACGATGCACTGTTACACCTCTGGAAAAGTACTACTGTATATAAATAAGAAAGTATTATTATTTATTTCCTCATACATTGTAAGAAATTATGCAGATTTTAAACTATATAAAGTAAGTAACCAAGTTAACCATACATGGTGCGCTTATTGAACTTTAAATAATAGGTTAACAAACAAAACTCTGATTATTAATCTGTCAATTTAATATCACAAGTTAACTCATTTAATATTTCAGGTTAACTAGGTTACTGACTATTTTTAAGTTTCAAATCTGCATCATTTTCTGCAGTGTACCCTCTCTTACCAAAAAAACAAACATAACACCATAAGATAAGAAATTTGAATAAGCATGCAAATAATCTCAGTTCATGATGAATGACTTCACCTGAGACTGTAAACCACTACATATCATTCCCACATTAAAACATCTAAAGACAGCATATGTGCTCCTTAACTGCACTACACATGAGCACTCCTGACTCCTTTTCACTCTACAGGTACCAAATTTAGCCGAAGCGTCTGCCAGTTCTGCAGCCACCGAGAGCTAACGCTCACCTTCCGGAAAGTTCTGTTGCGTCCACACAGAGCAAAACTGTATTTAAGGAAAACTGCTAACTGCTGGGCGAGCAGCAGCTGGTAAATTAGAGGCAAATTGCCTCATAACCACAAGGTCAGAGGTTCAAATCCCTTCGTGATCCTCTAAAGAAGATTATGATGAAATGTCAGAGAACTGCAGGTCCTAACAGACTGATCTCTTCCACACTGAGCTGCAGAGCTGACCTACAGTATCTGTAATACTACAGCCTACAACCAGGCCAAATGAGTAATTCCTCCACTCCAGTATGTCACAGGTGGCTACACCTCCACCCAAACCCACACGCTCACAGCCTAAAGCGCAGCCAGCTCTCCAGCCACAGGCCCACAAACTCATTAAAACAGTGACACAGGCTGTGCTGAGTCACTGTGGCTAACATACATCCGTGTTTCAATGTCCATGTCACATCTCTGTGTTATGCTTTCTCTTTTTTGCTCCTCTTTCAGGCTGACACGACTAGAGATCATCATCTGACAGCCATACTAATCCTTAACAGTAACAGAAGTATCACCTGCTGATCATGATGATTTGGTGTGGGCTACTGCATGTTACTGCTTACTGACATGAGGTGCAGTCAGTGCAACACTTCCCAGGTTTACAGCAACATGCTGGCCATCTTGCAGTTGTTGCCACGTTTTAGTTTTAATCCACTACGTTCACAAACGGGCCTTGTAACTGGGGCTTCTTTCATCATCTCCGGATTTACAAACGAAATAGGGGTCTAAATATGAGCTGAGGGCTATGATCGTCATTATGTAATGGCATTACGACTGGGCTCTCTGGCTTGCACTGCCAGAAGCCTGAGTGCTCTGAGACGACAGATTGCAGGGCATTGCGTCTACAGGACTACAGCGCTGAGCTGAGAGGAGAGGAGAGAGGATGGGCACTGTGGACACTGTTGAATGAGGAGAAAACCACACAAGACAGGACACAGTCCGTTAACTGGACATTCTGAGTCGTTTCCCCCACTGTCTTACCTTAAACTGGCGCTGTGTTTATCTCGCTTTAGCTGACGAAGTTACCTTTATATTGGAATCCTCCGTTCCACCTTAAATGGTGCAGCAGTTACATACTAGTGCCTGTACGCCCGGCAGAACGTTACTGCTGCATTTAAGGTGGAACGAGGAGCTCGAATAAGAAGATGGTCAACAGGAAGCTAACTCCAGCTAAAAACAATTATCTTTGCAAAACACACTTCAAGAGCGAGATATTATGAAATGGTCTGTTTAATAAGGCTGAAAACGACTCGCCCGGACCTCTTCACTCCTCCTCGGCACAGCAGGCTGAGAGTGAAGGGAGGTGCACAAGGGATTCCGTTCACTCCCCACACAGACAATAATAAACACGGTTTACTATGCAGGGCAGCACGAAACGGCTGCTAGCTGGTGCTGTTAATACCGTAGACAGCGTCCATCCGAAATGAGATACAAACCACATACTCACCCGCTGATGGTGTTTGGTATCCGCCTTGAAGAAGATCCCCGTTTAGGCTCGTCAGTCCCCGTGTGGTGGTAAAATCAGGCGTCGTGTTGCTGAATCATCGCCCGCAACGGTGATCTGGACGGCGAGTCGTCGTGCGGTTCGCATCGCCACGCCAGGAAGAGCATCACTCTCGGAGCTACGGCGAGAGCGTTAGTCCGGCAGAAAGGGGGATCGTTTCACTCCGGAGGAGACTCGTCACGCCCATCTCTCCCTCGCGTTTCCCCCTCGTCAAAAAAAGAAAAAGAGAGGGGAAAACAGCATCCACTGAAGGCTTTCGCCCTCGCCCACGTCGGTCGTTCGCTGAGGAGACCACGACTCTTGCGTAAAACCCGCCTTCAGAGAAACTGAGAGCGAGGTTAGCACCGCCTACCTGCTGCTACCTACGCGCACTGATGCTGGTGCTCATTCTTTACCCGCCCGTATTCCGGAAGGCTCCGCCCCCATGGGCTGGGATTGGCTAATAGTTAGTACTGGCGAATTGACCTGTAAATAGTGACATGTAAAGTCGCGATATTCAACACAGCCGGTATTGTTATCGTGCACACCGTTACTGCATTTAGTTAAACAAGCTTCTGGTTAATCAGAGGTACACGGAGTACTTCATGACAGTGGTCAGCGCCAAGATGAACGGCTTCTTGTCACGTGTCACACATCCAGAAGGCTGGTGTCACTCCGCCTCCACCCCACCACAAAATCTGCAGGAACTGTGTGAGAATATTCAAGCTGCATGGGATGGATTATCACAGGACACCATTAGGAACCTCTTCAATTTCATGCTGAGACCTCTTGCATGTTGCATTAGCAAACATGGTGGCCTGACACCATACTGAGAGACACTACTTCTGTATGCGTAGCTCAATAAATATTGCCCATATCAGTCTGAATTTATCATCATTTATTGTTCCTGGTAACCTTTATCTTCCTTCCAAATAGCATTGCAATCCAACACTTCCCTCTGGGTGCAACTACTCATTTGATGTTGAATGTATTTGAATTGGAAATGTAGTGAATGGAGTACAAGTAAAGAGTCACCAAAAATGAAAATACTTCAGTAAAGATGCATGAAAAAACTGCTGTACAGTACACAGTATGGTAAGCAATTACATTTACTTTATTACTGTCAGCCACTGATTACATACAGTGTCCTTGCCATAGTGTGTAAAACACAGTGTGTAACTGCCCTACAATATTTAAGTTAATTAAATATTGAGTTAATTTAACTTAGAAAATAGACTAACAGAACATGCCTTCTATTAAATAGTGATCCTGTCAACTTATTATATTAACTAGTTTACATTTAATGGATAGTTAAAATTTGGGTGAAAACCCCATATTTACTAGAGAAACCACAGAAACCCAAATTATGTAAATTGTAAAGATTAACAAAGACTCTCAAACCAGCTAATATCCGGTGAACAATTCACCAGTGTTGTATTGTTGACGTGTTCAGCAGATCAGATCTGACTGTGCTGTGTAAGAGAGTGAATGAAATGAAAGTGTCTAGTTGTTTTATTCCTCTCAGGTCCGGGCTGCAGACTGCTGTCACAAAGAACTCATAGCCAATCTTGGTTCAGGGGGCGGAGCCAACCGGAATACGGGTGTCGTAACCATAGAAACGCTGACTGACTCTGTGTGACACGTAGAGAGTGAGCTAGTCTGTGGACTTATAACTCAGCAGAGTGAGAGGAGGAAAGTACAGAGACTCTCAGTGAGAGAGAGAGAGAGAGAGAGAGAGAGAGAGAGAGAGCACAGCAGAGTCTGAGGAGTTAAACGAGTAGAAACAGGAGTTTCCAGAATGTGATGTAAGTAGTTAAAATGCTACGGAGAAATCCCGGCAACACCACCAAAACTGTCCCCAACCAATAAACTGCAGTTCATCCTTGAGAGAGAGGAGAACATCAAGCTCCATTCTTTCTTCAGATCTGAAAACATCCAAAGCTGTTTCTGTCCATTCTTCTACTGTGAGAAGACACCTCGACGCTATGAGTCTGAAGGGATGTGTATCTGTTAAGAAGCGATGAAAAGGGATGAACAAGCATCACTCAAGTGCCCTCTAAAGTGCCAAAAAAGTGCACTGGCAGTGGCTGCCTTTACACACACTTTACCCAAACTTTACCTCAACTTCACACACACTTTACCCAAACTTTACACACACTTTAACAAAACTTTACCCCAACTTTACACATACTGTAATCAAACTTTACACACACTTTAATCTAGCCTTACCCCAACTTCACACACACTTAAAAAAAAATTTACACACACATTAACAAAACTTTACACACACTTTAACCAAACTTTATCCCAACTTTACACACACTGTAATCAAACTTTACCCACACTTTAATCAAACTTTACTCCAACGTTACACACACTTTAATCAAACATTACAGACACATTACCCATACTTTACCCAAACTTTACACTTGTAAAATCTCCATAGAAAAGCATTGACAAGTAGAATGGAACACTCTGAAATAGGCCACTAGGTCATCATGTCCAATACCAAACGTCATAAAGCCATAGAGTATAAAGCCCCGCCCCGGAGTACTGGACTACAGAGGAGTGGAGCTGTGTTCTCTGAAGTGATGTAGATGAAGTTTGTGATCCAGAACTAATCACCTAACATCAGTACCTTACCTGACAAATGCTCTTGTAACTGAATTAAATTAAATCCTCACAGCAATATGCACTTCACTTTATAAGGTAAAGCTTTCCAGAAGGCAAACTTCAACAAGAAACAGACACTCACAGCAGATTAAGTCTTATAGCTGACTTCAGTGGGTTCATGTCCTACATTTTGTTCTACAAAAATACATTGATTTTTAACTTCTCTTCATTCCTTAGAATTAAACAAGCTATTTCAGGAGGGTTAGGAGCCAAGCACACACCCCCATCTACATCAACATGCTCTACATGTAGTAGAGCATGCATCTAGCTTCAAGTTCCTGAGCATCCACATCTCTGATGATCTCAGTTGGTCCCTAAACTCCTCCATCCTAGTCAGAAAGGTGCAACCGCATCTTTACTTCATATGGAGCCAAGAAAGCTTGCCTGTGTCCTTGGATACTGGTGGACTTTTACCGCTGTACCATTGAGAGCATCTATTGTTGCTTCTGTGATTTTAAAACTGATCTAAGACAAATGAACTCTGGTCAGATTGGCTGTCCTGCTTTGTGCCTCATTGAAGAAGCCCTAAGAGCTGGTACGTTCTTCATACATCAGTATGACTGGACAACGTGAACTGCTGCAGGCTGAATAGATGAGGCTTAATAGGTGGATATATGGAAATGAGTTGGTTCTGTTAACATCACAGAAACACTGAATTCAAAACATTGTAATAATGTTTCCATTGGAGTGGACTGGACACTGATGACGTTTTGAAGCACACTAATGTTTACATAATACTTCGGACTCTTAAAATAGCCTGGGGCCGCTGGTGGTGTTTAAATAAGAATAACCCAACTTGCCCTCTTTTCTATGTAATTACTGAATAATGAAAAAGCATCTGGGAATTAGGATCTCAATTTATCTGAGCTTTAACATTGTGTATTTTTTAAAGAACTGGTTTTAAAAAGACTAGCACTCTCATTTCAGAGTCCCTGGCAGGTCTGGCTTGTTTTCATTTGAATAGTAAAATGAAAAAAGTGGTGCAGGAAGCTTTTGTTATTGTTGTCCATAGATTTGTCTGTTCTGGATCCAGTCAGATGCAAAAGTAGGCAGCTGCCTAGGGCCCTCTTTGAGCCAAGGGCCTCATGAAAATGTAAATTAGATACAATAATACTATTGAATAACTTAGCATATTAGTTAAGTTAAATAATCCCATAACATTCCTACAGCAGTCTCAAAATGAGAACTATTAGATATATCCCCTAGGTTTAAGATGAATTCCTTTGCTAACATATGTTTTGCAGTGTAGACTATGGCACACACTTTTAAAGCTTGTATGTTCTGCCATTCGTGCACTCAGCAGTTGCTCTATTAGTTATATCTGCTATGGCTAGCAGGGCCAGGACTACCTTTCTCTTTCTTCCAGAACAGCCTGAATTCTTTGTGATTAGGATTCAGCAAATGACTAGAAACATTCTTTTTGGTCCATGCTTTTCTAATAGCATCACTTTGTTTCTTCACATCTTTGAGCCACATCGAATCTCCTCCTCCACTTGCTTCCAAAAGTGTTCTGCTGTGCTGAGATCTGGATACTCTGCAAACAAACAGAAATCTCTTTCATATTCATGGAACAAACTCAAGATGATACCTGTCTTGGAGCAAAACAATATGTTGTGCTGGAAGTGTCCATGGTCTGCAGCGAGGGGCCTCTCCACACCCTTTTACCACTACTACCATGCTGTTCACACAAAACTAACACTAAATCAGACTGAGCTCCATCAGACCTACGGAAATGTTTTTAATCCTCAGTGCAGCTGTTATTTCAACATTAGTAACTTAGTTATGAACAAGTCTTGCTGTTCACATTAGCAGTCATGTACATCCTATCATATACAGAACTGATGTCTACTGGACGTTATTGCAGCATGGAAATCCTAGAGGGCAGATGCCTCTGAGCCGCCAGGACCACCACATCTGGAACCAACATATTGCCATTAAAAACAATCATGTATCTAGAACATTCTAAAGTTCGGCCCAACAAGTAAAACCATTTCTGCATGCATATATTGTCATTATATAAAAGTCCAAGCATCTGAAGCCTAATTATTACAGTATTTCTGAAATTTGTTGTATGGCTAATTTGCATAAAGCCTTTTCTATCCCAGAGCGATGCAAAAACTCTTGTATATGGATTTGTTACAAGGATGCTCTTTTTAGTGAGCTGCCCAGGAAAACAAAACATAACACACACACACACACACACACACACACACACACACACACACACGCACACACACACACACTGTCTACTGGATAGATTTGCCAGTTTTTTTTAACTAGTTTTTAAAGCTCTAAATAGCTCAGCAGCTGCACACCTGTGTCTTATGCTTCTAAACCTTCAGTGCCTTTTTTAATTAGGCAGTCAAGTTCAATTACCCTTACATTTACACTATACAAATGCTTCAATAAATATATCTTTCTTTTTGAATTTATTTGGAATTATTATTTCCAGTTATGTCTCCTACAAAGACTTTAATTGGTTTATTAGCACGTTTCCTGTAAAGCCTTTTTTTCTGAGCTGTGTCGTGTGCACATGATGATAGTTATTAATAACTAGTAATATCGGATTCATCTGATTTGATAGCGGATCTGGTCCCTTTAAAAGCGGGCGCACGTTAATGATGTCACGCCATGGCGCCGCAGGTCTCTGCTTTCACTCGCAGCTGCAGCATTTAGCGCGGAGCAGCGCTTTACCCTCTTCAGCTCACATCCCGACAGTTTAAACTCTCTCAGCGTCTTCAGGGAGTCCTCTCTGTTTATACACCATTGTTTGGGGGAAGGTCCAGCTCCTGCCGCCCTCGCCATGGCAGAGGACGAAGATTTGATGCCAAGTTTGAGTTCTGACCAGACGCGCAGCAGCAGCAGCGAGCTGGCTCCTCCTGAGGGGCTGTGCTGGGGGTCGGTGCTGTCCTGCTTACTGCTCGCCTGTTCGTACGTGGGAAGTTTGTACATCTGGAAAAGTGACTTACCGAGGTACCGTTTCTCTGATTAGTACAGACTTTCATAATACCCCCCAAAACCACCGGCCACGGCTGTACCAGCTAGCCTAGTAAGAGCTCGGCTTTAAGGGCAATATATGCACTGAACTCAACCAACTCCATAATACTGTTAGGAAAGCTGTTACCTCCTCTGTTATTGGACAGGTTTGACAGTTGTCTTAAAGGGCAACTCCACCGAATTGTCAAAAGTTGTTTAGAAGTAGATGTTTAAGATGTAAACACAGCCATCCAGAGTGGTTTACAGGGAGATGCTTCGCTCTTAAGAAACTTACCGAGTCAGAATTGCTCACGGTGGTGGTGATAGGAACCAGACGTCTGTAGTGTGTTGTGTTGCCTCCCAAACAGTGGGCCCCAGCAACCCTCCTCCTGGATATCTACTTTCCTGCAGAATTTAGTTACAGCCTGCATCTGTAATTCCCTCCAGTCCCCTTTCCTAACACTTCTGCATCCGATCCAGCCAGTCAAAGATTTGAGAGGAGGTTTGTTTGCTGGAGCAGGTGCACCAGAGTGTGGTTCACTCTATAGTCCACAGGAAGATAGCTCTGCAGGACCAGGGTTGGTGACCACTGCTGTAAAAGCTTCCTCACAAGAAGCTGTTGCATGAGATGGTTACAAAAACACTTCTAGATGCCTGGAACGTCCTGCGAGAAGGAAAACTGCCAGAGAAACAGCCAGAGTGCCTCTTCTTACTTATACAGATAACCTTTTTCTCAATGTTGTTGTACTGTAGCTTGAAATTCACTCATCTAACAGCCCTCATGATTCTTTTATTTACAGTTGGACAGTTTTAGTTTTTTTGCTTCAGAGGAGCTTAATTGGACCATATTAACATCGAAAAGTTGTGGCTGCGAGTCCAGAGTAGCTTCAGACACCTCTGTAGTGTTAATTAAAATGTCAGTGCTTTGTGTCATTAATGTCTTTCGATATTAAAGATATAATAATTTTGATCTTGAGCTATAATGCACTAATGTGTATAATATTCACTAAATTGTGTATCTTTGTGTGTTCATGCAAAGGGACCATCCTTCAGTGATAAAGAGGCGTTTCACTAGTGTGCTGGTTGTGTCAGCGCTTTCACCGGTCTTTGTGTGGGCATGGAAGGAGTTCACAGGCATTCAGGTGAGATCTCTCACTGATAGACTTTACGACTTGTAGATCCTGTTAAACAGACGCTTTTCTTCTCCATAACCTGTAGTCTGTTGCAGAGTGTGTGCACGTGTAATAACCTGTACAGTGCTTGCTTCGTTCTTTAGCCTGATGTGTAATAAAGGCTCATTGTGTACGTCACACTAAAGCTCTAAAGTTCACCCAGTATTGTGAACTGTTTATTGTTTAGATTTGATGTTTCATACATCTGTTGATCTTCAAAAAGGGAGATGTCAACAGATACGTCAGTCCTTCAATTCCTGTGCTTATGGTGTGATTTGTTTGGAAGAATGCAAAACAGACCATAAACACATATGAACGGTTGTATTTGTTTTGTTTTTTTTACCTGCGTACCTTTCTGTGGTATTTGCTGCAGACTAATTTTGTACCTTTCCTGTCGTGTGACTGAGTCATGACATGTGAATTGTTTGTAATTGTTTGACTTTGTTTACATCACTTGATTTTATGTCAAACATAATTGTTTGAATATTAAGCAAACTGAAAATGCGACGGCGTATTCTTTCTTGCTTCGGTCTAAATGAAGGCAATTGTGCTGTATATCTAAGTGCACCCGTACAAGCCTGTTTTAGGCTCCTAATCTGACTTCCAATCTGTTTTCAACTACAGACTGGTCCCTCTTTACTAGCGCTCATGGGAATCCGATTTGAGGGCCTTGTTCCTGCCATCATTCTGCCTCTTCTACTGACTATGGTAGGAAAACTTTATCTCTCAGAGTATTCGCTTGAGAGCATGACCACTTTTTCTGAGGATTTCCCCAAAGCTCTATAATGCTGAAATATTGTAAAGTAGCTTGCAAGTTTCAGTACAAGTTTGGCAAGAGTATGTGCAGATTGGGGTCCTTTTGTAATTGTACAAGTCCTGGGGCCTCCATGCACCAATACACCTCCAAACACCTGCTGATAATACAGCATGCAAGTCTGCGATCTAAAAACCTATTACTTTCTTTTATGGCATGTAATAGTAACATAATTTACTGTGGGGTTATTTTGTGTGATGAAATAGCCAACAGGTCACACCAAGTATGGTGCATGGTGATGTGTATAATAACAAAAACAAAAGATTTTGCTAAATCTCTATAAACTGGCAGTGTTCCAGTCAAAGTGTTTTCTTTGCTTTCACAGGTACTATTTCTGGGCCCTCTCATACAGCTAGCTATGGACTGTCCCTGGGGCTTCATTGATGGAATCAAAGTGGCTGTCGGTGAGGTTTTGAAACTTTCCCTAGTATCTAGATGTCAAGTTTCATTAGCCATAGATTTAGACCACTTTCACATTAGAGGGTTGAAGTGGCATGAATAGAGTAGTTTTTGCTTAAAAAAGACAGATTTGATTTATGTAGTACTGTACTACTTTTATATATATATATATATATATATATTTATTATTTTTTAAACTTTTTACACTGGAGTGTGCGATATGGCAAAAATACATTTTCACCTTGCACAATATGTATGACGTATTCTGAAACACAGACATCTTGCAAAGGGACTATCCCAGGTGCATATGACTAATTGTTTTATTTGTAGTGGAAAATGCAGTTGGTCGGCATTCTTTCAGTACTGACTTGCAATTTCTACACAATATCCTGAGAAAAGCACATTATCGTGATAAAAATGTATCATGATAATTAAATATAAACATATTGTCCACCTCTAATTTGTCACATTTTATTTTGCATATCAGTAACATCTTTAATAAGTGTGCAGTGCGTTAGCTGCAGCTTACAGTAACAGCAAATAATAAAATGCATGCATGCATGCGTGTCTCTTTTAAGGAGTCTTGTTCACACTAGTGCGTCACTGAAGCAGCAGAGAAAATGATGATTTTATGGCTGTGTATTGGCAAGAACCTGGCGATACAGTATTTATCATGAAACAGGTGTTATGATTCGATATATATTGTGCTACTGTGAGCCAGATAATATTGTGATTTTATTTATTTATTTAAAAAATTTAGAATAACTGTAATAGTATTAAAAAAAACTCACTACCACTGTCTGCTGCAAATCTTTGACTGTATACTATTGATTAAATATTGTTACCGTGTTTTTTGAATATAGATACACTATCAAAAAACATGATATTGCGGTTCGTTTTCGAAATATTTTTACCTCCATGATGTATTAATGAAACAACCCAAATTAAGCCTGCTGATTGTGATAACTTGCATTGATTAAGCATTACTTTTAAAAGTTCTGTATTATGGAAGCTTTTGTGCAGTGTACTGTTAACCTTTTTTCTTGCCCTTAGATCCACGGTTCTGGGCGCTGTGTGCGAGTGACATGCGCTGGTTAAGAAACCAGGTGGTGGCCCCACTAACTGAGGAGCTGGTGTTCCGAGCTTGTATGCTGCCCATGCTGGTGCCCTGTGCTGGACCCCCCACGGCCATCTTCACATGCCCACTCTTTTTTGGCGTGGGTGAGTTTGAGCTGTCATTTTCAGACTGCAACTGAGAGCTAATTAAAAAAATAACAGCGATAAGATTGCATATTTGCTTTTGGTTTGGCTGGCCCAAATTGTAGTTTACAGGCTTGTTGTTTGTTCTTGAAATCCCCACAATATTCCAGATTTCCCAAAGTTTGTGGACATCCAAAAGATGGCGAGAGACAGATGTGCTGTAATGCAGGGATATCTAATGTGGGGGGAAAAAATATTATACTGTATGATATACTTGATATTATGGCACATTTTCAGAAATTATTCTGAGATTTGCTTAGTTGGAACAGCCAAAATACGATGGTTGATAGTGCTATAAATGCTACTAAAATGCTGTAATAAATCTACAATGATTTTGTACAACTGACAAAATTAGTGATTTATGTTCAACATATAACAAACTGCACCGCAGTAAATCTAATGAAACAGTAATGACAATATCCATGATATTGAAAAAACATATTGCAACAGTTAGTCATGATATCACTTAAAAATATAGTCCTATCGCTCATCCCTGCTGTAACGTTATGTTATGTCTATAAAAGAAAGACTGACTAGCAGCATGGAAGTTGAAGTCGTATAATCTTGGTTCAGCTACGTGTTTTAATAGTCAGTTTAACTGGTTTGATGTTATTGTATGGATGGTCAAGTTTATATTCCATTGCTAGCATAGAGGTCCACATCAAGTCAGTCGCACTACAAGTAAAATAACTTTGATAGGTAATCTTAATTACTAACTTACCTTCTTCATAGGAATGTCACTTGGCAGTCAAAAATGGAGTATTAATGTGTTTCTTTCTCTTTATTTAAATGTTTTCCATTTTACTATTTCTCTAACTAATCTTGCTTTAGCCTTTCTAAGGAAATGGGTGAAATTGTAGAGGAAGTGTGGCTATATTGCGCATGACATGATCCTTTTTTTTGAAGCCTAATATGTCTATTGTTAAAGCATTGCCATGTTTGTCTGTTGAACATATTGAAAGTATTGAAATTTGTTCAGGGCAGACCTACTATGTATGGCTCTATCTCTGTGTCTTGCTTTATAGTAACAATATATCTTCCTCTGTCTTTGACTTCAGCACATTTTCACCATGTGATTGAGCTGCTGCGTTTCAGACAGGGCACCATCTCAGGGATTTTTCTCTCTGCAGGTATGTTATACCTCAGAACTATGGACTCTTCATAAGCTGCTAGTTCATAAGGTTTCTTTTTTACATTATAATGTGTTATGACTGTCTGTTTTTCTTGTAGTATTTCAGTTCTCCTACACAGCAGTATTTGGAGCTTATACTGCCTTTATATTCCTCAGAACAGGTGGGTTTGTGTTTAAAGCACAGCTCTACTTCTAAATCTTCTTTTGGTTAGATACAGCATGTTTTGTAATTAAATTGAACTGCACAAAATTTGGTGCTGTTTGTGGTGTTTTGGTCAGTACTCCCAGCACGTTGGATTTTTAGATGAAACAAAGACTCTCTTGTGCATGAACTAATGATGCAACAAGACACGACTGGACAGCCCGTTACTTATGGAGCCTTGAAATAGGGGAACTACATATAAAGTGATTTGCTTATCTTCCTCTGCAGAGTCCTTTTTAACAAGATAACGATTCTTATTATCATTACTTAGGGGCGCATTGTGACCTTGTGTTACTGCAACTGTGATAAGAGAACGGATATTCTATAAATTATGCCATGTAATGTAACATTATTTGAACCCAAGTCTGCAAACGGTCAGCACAAATCAGCAGCTCGCTAGATCACTCGTCTTCTCTCCCAGCTTCGTTTTTTTAGTAAGCTGCACAACAAGATCATAGCCATGTTTTTTTTTTTCATTATCAGTTTACTTCTTCCAAATTATTATTATTATATTATTATTATTATTATGCAAGTTGTGCACATTCTTGGTTGTTGTACTGAACCTTGTCTTCTGTTCTGTCTTGGGCCTTTGCAGGTCACCTAGTAGGCCCTGTGCTGTGTCATTCTTTCTGTAATTACATGGGTTTCCCGGCTGTGAGTACGGCTCTGGAGCATCCGCACCGCCTCACCGTTCTGTCATTCTACGTGCTGGGAGTGCTTCTGTTCCTCATCCTTCTCTTCCCCATGACAGACCCTCTCTTCTACGGCTGGCCCACACCTGTCTGCACCCTGACCTCCACACTGGGCTCTCTCTGCTCCTGATCCCTCGCCCGTCTCCCCCCTTCCCTCCCGCCCCCGCTCCATCCTCTCCACCCGTTGCCCTGGCCTCCATCCTTTCCTTCATTCTGCACTTCTTCAGAACCCACACTCTTTTCCGCCTGAGAGGCCCCCATCGCCTCCAGGCTCTTTGCTCTGTAGTGGGTTTAGTCGGGAGAACAGGAGTCCTGTGGAGAACAGGTGCAAAAACTTGGTGTTTCTGTGGATTTGGAAGATGATGTCTTCAGGTTGTAGTAGCCACAGCGCAGCAGACACCATCAGAAATGCCACCAACATCAAGCACCGAGTACGTCGTCAAATGAAGTTGATGAGTCAGACTTCAAGAGTTTGATTGAGACGGGTATTTATACATTGCTGCATGTTCACCATGTTTATACGACAAGTTTGCATATTTGCGTTTGGCCGCATTTGAGTTTTCTGGTTCCACTAGGAAGACGTATACACTGTATTTTGCATTTACCGCAGAAGATAGACAACTTTGTGTTTTTTGTGTGATTTATTTTTTATTTTTTTGGATTCTCTTGGCTCAAATTGACACACAAGCTGCTTTTGTCTGGCGCTTTTACTTGAAGAACTGGGTTCAGCTCTACCCTGAAGTTCACATTTCTTTGTACCTAAGAACTAATCCACAGGACGTGGGCCATTAACAGCTGGTTCAGTTTTAAATTATTAAAATACAGCTAAATCTTTGTCATTAGGAACTTTATTTTTTTAAGGTATTTGTATATTTGAAGCATAATGTTGTTGAAATTGAAATATCTGAATGACATGCATAGTAGCACCTTTAGAGCATAGCCTTATGGCTAGATTGTCCATATAGTAGACCTCATTTAAATATGAAAACTTATGATAAACTAACTGTACTCGGACTATGAGTCAAAGCTAACTTGTCTGTCACGCATTTTACACAACATACCACCTTGTACGGATGGTAGCACACCATGCGCTTGCGGAATTTGGTGACCAGTAATGATTATCTTATGCACAACCTTAGATATCGCTTTTACATGTACATACCAAGGCATGTTAAGATTACAGTAACCAAAAGTGGGTTTACACTAGGATTTAATCTCAGGCCATTGCTTTGACGAGAAGATGTTTTCAGTGCTTCATTTTGTGTAATCACATACAGGCCACTGCAGCATATAACTGATGTGCACTTGATGCCTGTAATATTTACATACAACGTGCATATGATGCCCCCAAAAACCAACTGCTATCTATCCGTCTGTTTCATCATTGTGCGACTATTCCTTGCTTTAGTTCGGAGGTAGTGGAAGCTTGTGTATGGAGCCCTTTGTTGTGAAGTGCTGGAGAAACTGCCCACTATTCTGCATGCTGCTACACTGCTGAAATGTGGATTATGGAGCAGTACAGAAACTGATGTACACGATCGGTTAATGCTGACATGAAATTGCTCTGATGCAGAGACCTGCTATCTTGTTTTGGTGTAACACGTTGCATGAATCTTGTAGGTCAGCGCAGATAGAGGCGAAGCACATTTGTTCGGATAATATGGGTATCTTATGTTAGGCTACATGCTTTCATCTTAGAGTCTAACTGTAAGCACGGTTCTTTTCAAGAAGAACTACAATAGGATATTTTTAAAGATGACATTTTGGATAGTACTTTCACTTCTGTTCTTACATGATATCTTCCTTAAACCACCCATTACTAGCTCATAAGTTACATAGGCTTGTTTTCAGTTTTTTCACAAAGCTGACTGGTTCAAATAGGTGCTATAAGTGTTCAGTAAAATGCTGTGAAGTGTGTGTAGTTATCGCTGTTGCGTGTATGAAAGACCATTTATTCAAAGTGAACTTCTAGCAATAAGAACAGGTGGGACCAAATCAGGGATTTCCATGTCGTTTCAGCTTAAAGTTTGATCCTTCCCATTTCCAAAATGGTTGTTAGAAGACCAGGACATTGAGTGACATTTAGCCACACCTGAACCACTAAAGCAGCATTAGGTGTGTCCGTTGCCAGCACTTGTCATGACTGAAATAAGCCGGCCTTTTGTTCGTTGTCACAGGGCTGTTGTAAATGTGCCATAGTGTAATTGGATTAACTAGTTAAACTGTGCTTAACCAGTTAGACATCTTTTAAGGGCCGATCTGTTTACATGTGGAGAAGGTTGCCTACCGATGCTGCTTCAGATTCAGTTAGTGTGCTGCGTGTTTAATCACTTGTTACTCTCACTGCCTTGGCTCAGAGGCTGCTGCTTTGTGCTAGTGTGCTTCTTATGCATTTTCAGTCACCAGAGGGAGCCAGAGCACTGTGTTGCGTAGGCCGTAATTGTTAAAAGCCTGTAATTATTGACAGTGAGACAGCCTGTATGGGATTAGCCCCGAGTTTCCTGATGAACATTTAGTTGCTTTTGAAGTATTTTTGCTGCCTGTGTTGCTGCAGTCCCAAATCTAATCTGTCTGATTGGTGGTTTAATCCCTTAAATGCTAAGGTCTTATCAGTAGTGGCAGATTATTGCCAGCACCTGAGACAATATTTAGGTAAGCCAGTATTTCAAAACGATTTTTCATTGATTTTGTATTCTGGAAGGGGAGAATGCAATGCTGGACCACTTGTATAAACACACAGATTATTTGTATTATTTTATTTATTTTTTTTATGGTCCTCTAGTAATAATCTACAGTGTCAGTAGTTTTAAGTAAATGGTAATCTGGAGCGGGTTACCATCACACCCCACACTCATGAAATTTCCTCGACCAGTGTTGCATTTAATTTAGTGAGATTTATTTATTCATGTTATCCATTTAGTCACACAGAATTATCATTCCAAAGTGGTGTCTGTCGCTGTGCACTTACGTATGATGCTGTTTAAATTTGCGGTAATTTAGGAGAATTACATGGTTGCTTTGTCAAATGTTACCAGTCAAATCATGCACAGATTTTCTTCTTACTGCATCCGCTCTGGTAAAACTAGTCACTGTGGAATAGGACTTTAGTCAGTATAATGAATAGGTCTTATTAATTTATAGTTTTTTTTACTAGACAGGATTATCTAAAATTTACATTGAAAAGTAAAAATGTCCAGAAAAAGTCAGGATACGTTTGCAAGCTATGTTGTCATTTTTCTGTAGAGTTATCTTAAGCTTAAGGCTAATTCAGTAAGCGCTATGAATTGTTCAGTGGCTACTAAACACGGTAATACTTTACTGTAGGATGTTGTTCATAAGGTCACGTCACCTCCATAAACTTGTTTTGAAAACTAACATACCCTACATAAAGGTTTATAAATGTTTATTTCAGTAAAAAGTAATTCGCTATAAAGGATATGTTTGCCAATTTTGATCAAAGTTAGCTAAAGTAGCCTTTATGACAGATGATGTCCATTAGGATAAGCAATTCTAAACATTTACATAGGGTTATGTCAGTTGTTATGACAAGCCTGTGCAGATGTCTTGTGGCCTTATAAACAATATCCTATAGTGTTCCCAAAATACTATGGAAGTTATGTATTTATGAGAATGAGGAAGGCCAGCTGATGAGTCCTTTAGTGTTTAAGGGGTTACAGTTTTTTTTATTTTTTTATTTTTCTTTTCTTCTCCCTTTCCTAAAACACAAACTAACCATTGTTAAAACAATAACTGTGAACTTTCTGTAGAGGGCTGGAAAACTTCTCAGATATGGCTGTTAAGTCAGGAATTAGAGCTTCACTCTGTGCTGCTGGCAGACCTCCATTTTGTCTCTTTGGTTTTCTGAAAGTCAGAAAGATGGCTGCTCTTTAGTGGAGAAGTGGGCTGTCGTCCGGTGATTGATTACCTGTGGAACAGAAGTATGTTCCAGTAGCCTCCGTGTGCTGAATATGCATCAGACAGAATGGCGCTCAGTGCACACTGAAACCTGCAAAATTTTGTTTGTTTGTTTCTCAAAAGGTTTGGTTTAATAGATTTGTTGTTGAACTGTATTCAGTTGCATTAGTTAACCTGAAAGTTACTCTGAACAGTCTTTTTTTTTTCCCCCGCTTGTCTGTTCATCTCCACTGCTCCTTTGCTCCACGAATGTGTTTGTTGTCTGTACTCTGTAGTCTTTAAAGAAATGATTTGCAAGCCAAACATTTGCATCTGCTGTGAGCTCAAGCAAAGATGCTTTGAGTACACATCTAATGTAAGAACAGGAGGAGCAATAGACGTTAGATTCTATTTTTGCAAATGAAAAAAATAGCAATGTTCTATTTCACTGAATAGAGGAAAAAAGAACAGAGCATGATTTGAATTATGGAATACAGCTATACAGACGTACTGTTTTATGACTAGACTGGTTGTAATTATCAATAGTTTAAATGTTTATACTGAGGACTTATATTTTATAATCAAATCTATTTTGGTGTTACATGTATAAATGATGTACATGGAACAAGCTGTTTTTTGACTAGGGCCATGTGCAGTGCAGTTTGCTGCACTTCACCGAAGGACATATTTTATGACAATCTTTTTTGGGGTCTTTCAAATCACTCTGCAAAAATTGTTTGCAAATAAACTGAATTTTATAAAACCATTACCCAGTCGTCTGCTTTGTCTCAAATTAAAATTTCACAAACTTTGGCCTCAGGAAACAAAGGAAACAATGCAAAGCACAGGAAACAGATAAACAAAGGCAATATTTTACATCATCAGAGTTCAATTCTAATCAATTACTGCTCTGCATTTAACAGTGTATGAGTGACGTTGCAGTAGGACTGTCACAACTACTTGATTAAACTCAATTACTTGATTAATGCCTCCATTAACTGATTCATCAAACTTACTGCAAGGATTGGTAGTGATTATATGTATCATCGAAAAGAAAGTTGGAACCAGAACGCATCAACTGACAGGAATGAAACTTGATGGGTAGGTTTGACATTGTGAAACGTGATTGATTCAAGTTTCATGCTCGGCCACGCATGTGATGTGAAGGCAGTGTGGTCAGCGCCAAGATGAACAGTTTGTTGTGACGCATCACACGTCGAGAGGGTCTGGTGTCACTCCAACGCCACCACTACTGCAAAATCTGCAGGAACTGCATGAGAATATTCAAGCTGCAAGGGATGGATTATCACAGGACACCGTTAGGAATCTCTACAACTCTATGCTGAGACATTTGACATGATTATTCAAAGTCATTAAAGTGATTGTCTGATTACTCAATTACTACTAAAAGATTATCACTAACAGTAACAGTTAGTGGTTGGCGTTCAGGTCGCTGTGATAGTTTCCCAACAGTAGGCACAGGTTTTCACTGGTAATCATGACTAGATCACTTTCTCATTGGGCCTTATTCAGTGATATCTTCCTACGTTTTCCTTAAAGTTGTTCTTTCCTAAGTAAAAGTCTATAGCAGAATTTTTTTGCACCTTTGTGCTTTTGAGTTTGAGTAGATTCTGGTCTTCCCTAAGAACAAACCCCGAATAAGACAACTCTGGTGATTGGAAACCATGAGTGGGTTTAAAGAAGAAATTTCTTAGGAACGGTTGGAAAATGCGGTCCTGATAGGCCTCTAACAGTAGTAATCGGTTATCGTTGGTTCATCTAAATACTTCTGTCCACTGGCAGGCTTTTTCCTTTTCTCTGTTTTGTGTATTACTTGTAAAATCCCATCCTCTGTTCATGTTGCTTGTGTTTTTGTATTGCTCTTCGGTGTTGATCAGAGGTGAATGGGTTTTCCTTTTAAGTCTTCTCAAGGTTTATTTTTCATGATACTTGTTAGTGTTGCCCTTGGCTTGCTCACTGGGACTCCGACCTGGATTTTCAGTAAAGCTGCTTTGGGATAACTCCTGCTGTAAAAAGCACTGTATACATAAACTTTATGATAGTAACAGACATACATATTTTAGCAGTCCAAAACTGGACACGACTATTGTACTTGGTGAGAAGTACTTCAGTTACAGTTGTTAAGTGTACTGTCTTCATCAGACCTCTAGATGGAGATGTTGTGTTTCCGTGCAAATACATTATGCAAATTCTGGCACCTCTTGATCAAATTATGATGATAATTAAGGGGGATTATAAATGAACACAGCCAATTACTTGGGCATTACATGACTATTTATATCACTTATGTGGAATGTAAAAAAAAAAAAAAAAAAAAGAGCTTTCCAATTCATTAATCAGTGAATTCCCTTCAGATCAATACACATTCACCTGCTTGAGCAATCTGCATACAGTTCATTATAAGCAACGTCCTTTCCCACTGGCTATTGATGTGCAAGTCTCCCTGGGGTGCAGGGTATTTCAATTCAGACCTTTATTTATTTCTCGCGTCAACAGTGCTGCCTCTTCAAGTGGAAATGTGTACGTGTAAGTGTGCGTGTGTGCATGGGCGTGAGGTGAATCCAGGACGCGTGTAGACCCTGAGTATTGATTACAAAAACACACCACGCTGTCACATCACTTCAGGCATGAGAAACATTTGGCGGAACGGGGCTTTTGGGTCATTCTGGTTCTTCTGAAACTCTATAGTCCTTCTGTCTTACGTATGTGGGCAGACCATTTTTATACAGCTATACTGTAGACGCTTCATTAACTTGGTTTTATTCTTCCTTTTTTTTCATTCCTCGTATAGATTGACCCTCACTTCAGTTCACTGCATTGACAGACTGGTCCATTCCTTTCTTTGTCCACTGTTAGTCATTTACTTTTTCTTTCAAACCCCTGACATATTCAGAAGCCATGCTTGTTCATGATTAGCATCATGAAAAGAGCACAAGAGCGGTTATTACTCATGCTATCATGAAGACGGATGGAAGTGTGGAGAAGAGTGGCTTCTCCAGTACAATCAGTCAAAGTTTCTTTAATGGTGTTATTCAGATCAAGATAATGAGCGTCAAAGTGTTGCCTTGAGAATGAGCAAAACTGTTGCCTTTCACGTTTCATTATGTGTGATTTAGTCCTACGGGCCTCAGAAAGCCAGCAGAAACTTGACTCAACCTGAGACATCAACTGCTGCTAAACTTGATTGATTTGTTGGCTGAAGGCAATCTTCAGAGCTGATGAAGCCTGATCCTGGGTGGGTTTGTTGGACCGCAGTGAGGGTGGGGGATGGATGAAATCTCTAAGCTCTACACTGTTCTCCTTTCATCTTTTCTGCTGTCATTGTGTTTTGCCTTGGACCTCCAATGGTGTGTTTTCTTCTCCACTGGGTGGCTAACTTCCAAAATAGACAAACTATGTCACATATTATGTGCAGTGATAAACAGTAGTAGGTTAATTCGACAAAATGATTGCCATTTCTACTTTGCAGTTTTCATATCCATGACAACCTCTTATTTATTTATTTATTTATTTATTTATTTATTACCAACATGTCAATCCCATAAAAAACATATTTTCCCACCTCCATTCTTATTAATATTATACAAATGATCTCTCTGTATGATCTGTTGGTTTTAGCTTTCATCTAACATTAGAAACCTTTGTTAATTCTGGATATATATGTAAGCATGAGATCCAAAATCCATATCACAATTATGCTTTATTAATAGAACAGCATGCTACAATGAAAGAGATGGGTGAGTGGGATAATGACTGAATGAGTGAGATAAAGAATGAGGGAGTGAGATCATGCTTGAGTGAGATAATGAGTGAGATAATGAATGAGGGAGTGAGATCATGTTTGAGTGAGATAATGAGTGAGGGAGTGAGATCAAGCTTGAGTGAGATAATGAGTGAATGAGTGAGATAATGAGTAAGTGAGTGACATTCAAATGGGAAGCAGAAAAAACCCACACATTCCTCACTTCCTCATCCCAGTAACACATGTGATGGACTCATTTGTGACGGGGTTGAAACTTTCGTCCTAAAATGGCCGCAGTTCTCCATGTAATGTTCTGTACATGAATACTATGAAAATGTTAATACAAGACAGTTTCCCTATCCGTTTTGTGTGACAGCGTGGTTGGGTTTGAGTCTTGAACTTGAAAAAGCAACAAAGAAAAAAATGCTTGTTTTTGCTCATGCTGCTGTAAAGGCTCAAATGAGATCACTTTCTTTTTGTGATGTCATGAATCAAAATTACATTATTTCTAGACCAAAGAATTTAGTGTGGCAGGGTGGTAACTGAGAGACACAAAAATCATAAAAGTTTTTATTATGAATAAATATATCTTATGTAAACAAGGACACATGTAATCCTGAAAATAATATAAGTATAAAATAATATATATATATATATATATATGCACTATATTGCCAAAAGTATTTGCTCGTCTGCCTTCACACGCATATGATCTTGAGTGACATCCCATTCTTAATCCATAGGGTTTAATATGATGTCAACACACGCTTTGCAGCAATTACAGCTTCAACTCTTCTGGGAAAGCTTTCCACAAGGTTTAGGAATGTGTTTATGGGAATTTTTGGCCATTCTTCAGAAGCGCATTTGTGAGGTCAGACGCTGATGTTGGGCGAGGAGGCCTGGCTCGTAGTCTCCGCTCTAATTCATCCCAAAGGTGTTCTATTGGGTTGAGGTCAGGATTGTGCAGGCCAGTCAAGTTCTTCCACACCAAACTCGCTCATCCATGTCTTTATGGACCTTGCTTTGTGCATCCCCAAACTGTTCCCACAAAGTTGGGAGCATGAAATTGTCAACCCCACACCGTAATCCCCCCTTGGATGCAGCTACCCATTCCATGAAGCTCTCTATGCACTGTTTCTGAAGGTCACATGAAGTTTGGAGGTCTGTAGTGATTGACTCTGCAGAAAGTTGGCGACCTCTGTGTACTCTGCGCCTCAGCATCCGCTGACCCCGCCCTGTCATTTTACGTGGTCTACCACTTTGTGTTTTGAGTTGCTGTCGTTCCCAATCCCTTCCACTTTGTTATAATCCCACTGACAGTGGCATCCTATCATGGTCATGGTACCATGGTAGAATTCAGTGAGCTCCTGAGAGCAACCCATTCTTTCACTAATGTGTGTAGAAGCAGTCTGCATGCCTAGGCGCTTTATTTTATATACCTGTGACCATGGAAGTGATTGTAACACCAGAATGCAATGATTTGGATGGGTGAGTGAATACTTTTGTCAATATAGTGTATATATATAAATTTCACATTTATTTTGTGAAATTTCAGATGCAAATGTGATGTTGCTCAATATGGGTTTTAAAAATGATTAAAAATAAAATGTGTTTCTTTATGAACAGTATGTTCACATATGTCATGTTAACAAGAACACTTGAGTTAATAGCTTTAAGCTTTGGAAACACATTTTGGCACATTTCTTGTGACTCTCATGAAACATTGTAGACACAAACGGTAGCTGTTCCATAGGACGACTCAGTAGCAGCTGCCTTGAAGCCTGAATTTTGTAAAAGACTATATTTTGAGACCCTTACATTGAAAATGAGGGATATGCATATGTTATTCATATCACTGCTGTCAGGGAAAAAAACACATATCTCCATATTCTAACTTTACAGGAGAAGGAAAAAACACACATTTAATGATACGGTGATATGTAAGAGTTAATGAATGAATGTTTATTTGACTGTAGGGAAAAAGTGAAAGAGAGTTTTTAAAGTTAACATTAAGGATAAAGAAGCACTTTTTATTGTTTCTGGAGCTGGCTGATGTCAGCTAGTTAGCCTAGCCTAGAAGCTACACTCAACAATGTCCTTAACGAGTCTATGGCAGTGTGCTCACCTTAAGGCACTCAGGTTTTATAGTAATAAAACAATAATATACAGTCTCCAACAAAAGTGCTGGAATGGTAAGATCTAGTAGTTTGTTTTTGCTACACACTGAAGATGTTTGGGTTTGACCTTAAAAAAAGAATATGAGATGATTGATCAGAAGTTCAGCTAGCTGTCTCGCTGAGACCAACCTAGCTGAGGGTTATTAAAAAACTGCTTCTCCGGTGACCCCAGGACCCTAATCATGTCTCTAATGTGTCATAATGTGGTTTGATGGGACGTACAGTGAGCCCTGGGAGGACATGACACTAGGAGCTCAAATACACTCACTGCAGATATTCTATAGAGAGAATATTAATGTAGTAACCAGACGTTTTTAGCGATAGAATATGCCTAAGCTAACCCTTTGAATGTTACTGACTGGCAAAAATACAGAGATGACTATTTTTTCTTTGGCCATAAACATTATACGTAAATGGATGAACAATTTATTGGCAGTGTTAGGGTTAGGGTTAGTTAATGTAGTTAACTAGTTAATGGTTTGAATGTCACTGTTAGGGGTCATGAGGCAAATGTGTGATGGTTTAGATGAGCAGTTTCCCAATGCTAATCACTGTAGCTTCTGTTACTTGTTAGCTACATTACCCTCTTGGCTCTGGTGCAAAACTAAAGAAGCAGACTTCGCATACCCAACATGTGCCATCTGAAGAACTACACTGGGGTACAATTTGGGTAAAAGTGCAAAATCTGCAGACGTACCACTTTAACTTCTTACTTTTCTTTCTTTATCTCCTCTCTTCTGTTTTTGTCTCCACCATTTCATCTCATTAATTCATTCACACTGCCATCACTCAGCTGTATTCCCCGAGTGGCTGTTTTTGGAGGGAGTTAAAGCTTAATGAAGGGAGAGGGAGATGAGGTTGTAAGATGAATCTCTTCTCTAGCAGCTGCTGAAGGCTACACAGTTTTCTGTTAATCACCGGAACAGGAACCGTTCACATCTGCCTTTGCCAGCAGCCACGCGTCTTAATACGCCAGAAGATGCTGCATCTGTCATGCTAAGAGTTTACTGCAACCGTAAACTCTTATGGCACGTGCCTGGGTGTGAGAGAGGGCAAGCAGGAGATGAATTTGAAGCCTGGCAGGAGGTGGAAGTAATTTACAGCTAATACTTGAACTGTTATCCAGACTGACACTGAGACGTCCATAATTACATTGTGTCTGCCAATCTCTCTGTCTACAGCTCTGCCACCCCTGCATTAGCCCTTCGATTGCCAGTCACCACCCTTCACACTGCCTCATCAGACACAGTGCAGCCCTCATGCATATGCAGATGGCCAGCCGAAGTCCATGAATGGCAAAACACTCTTGCAAAAGATAACTAGCAATTTAGTGCCCCCACTCAGTACAAGATGTGTTGAGGATGTAGCCTGTAGTTTAGCTTAGCAACTATTTCTAAAGGGATGGAGGAGGTTTGTAATTTATGCAGAGGTTGTAGTGAGAGATTGCCAAGAGCGTTGACCTATAGTGGCCTCTCCAGGCCTCCAGAGCAGACCGTGTTTAATGGGAGTGTTCTTTCAGATGTGAAGGACATTAATACCAATTTGCTTTCAGAAGGTAAGTGTTCAGGTTCTTACGCGCATGTAATGTTTTCAAACACATTCAGTGCACACTCATTAGAAATTACTTAGATTGTCCTCAGTGAACAAGCACAGGTGGTCTATAGCTTGTGGGCTGGCTCAGGTTCCACAAGCTTGATTGCTTTCAGGTGCCCCCTTAGGTGCAGTACTGGCTGCCTGTGGATATATTTTGCCTTAGTCAGCTTTCTGCAGTGATAATGCTTTAACTACTGATGCATTTCAATCGCCTTGAGTTCCCTGCAAAGTGGACTGCACAGGGCAGTATTCAGACATATGTAAGGTGATTCCAAGCCATAGGGAGTAGACACAGCAGGTTATCATTTCATGGGAAGCTGCGGAAAAGTTGACCTATCAGCCACTGCATATCTTTTGAATCTTTTGCATATCCGCAATTCACTTAACCAACATGTAATGCTTTCTTAAACAATAATCAACAACCATATGTGCAAGTGTGGATCTTGTGTATACAGTTCTATTAATTTCATTATTACTCTTTTTATTTTTATTTATTATTGTATCTTTAGTTTTGTGAATTTCAGGTTTCAGGAAAACTGCTATACAGAGAAACTTACTAAATATCAGAGGCAATGTTTGGCAATAACTAACCCAAGTTTTCCATTATTGTAAAAGAGAGGCTGCGTCTCAGTTGTGTACTACACACAAATTTGTACCACACAGTATATACCAGTTCGGCAGGTTAGTACACAAAATATTAGCATACTGCGATGCATACTGTGATGATGCTTACGTCATACCAAGCTGGACTCTGAAGGCTGCTTCTGCTGAGTTTTTTTTTATAATATGCAAACAAACACTTGTGCATTTATTTATTACAGGCTGTTTTTACAGATTTGAGTTGAACTCACATTTATACATAGTGTGCATCATTACCATGCTCACAAAAACGACAGTATACACTCATGGTATACCTTTGAGTACACCTTGCCACACATAACTGTACTATATACTACATACTGGTAAAGTGGTTAGTGAATCTGGTTTGTAAATTTCGCTGTTTAAGAAAACCTATTTGTTCATAGCAGTTAGACAGCATAAAGAATAACACCACAACTGGATTCAGTTTCACGTTCTGGCATGTGTTAAAGTCAATGTGAATTGGAAATCCTTCTGTCCCGTGTCATATTTGAAACATTATATGAGGGACAGTCTCTAAGCTAGCTGAGCATTTTCACTTGATGATTGGATGGTGTGATTAGGGGAGGTTTACAGTTGCAGCAAACTGACAGTATCATAGATGTGGAAACATGATATAATGCCTTCATATTTTCCCTGTGATGTAATGAAATAGCAGAAGAGATTTTTATAGGTCGCAAACATTCATTGAAGAAAACAAGATAAATTGCATGTTATGATGAAGTGTGCTTAATATGACCAGGGATATCAATGACTCTGTTAGCATAAACAAGTCACTGAGGAGCTGCAGGATGGATGTGAGCAAATTGAGACACATGATATGAGTTCCAACAAGCAAATGTATTCATGGAGCCGAGTCAGTCTATTACAATCTTTGAACATCCATAAATGCAGGCAATTTCCGTTTATTGCAGTACTCTGTGGGAGCTTCTCATATCAAACAATAACTGTTGTCTTGTTTTCATGCGCCATGTTATGTGTACACCCAATATGTTTAGGACCACCAAATGTGTAAACTGTACAAAAGAACAAACATACATATAAACATTTAAACAGAAGCTTTATGCAAATCTGGTTCGAATATAAAGGTTAAACAAGGTCAGTTTTGAGTTTAGGTTGACTTTCAGAGGTTGTTAAAAGGTAACATTAAGAGCCTTTGGGCTACCTCTGAATCTTGATTGAGACTGTTTTTCTGGATAGGAGTGTCTTAGTATTTTATATTATTCTCTGATGTCTACATAGAAGGTACATGACTGTGGTTGGGGTGACCAAAAAAATGCCCAGTTGTGGTTTTACACACCCATTTATAACCCTATGATTTGCTCCTAGAATGAAACGAGCTGTTTTTCCTTATTTGGTGTCCTTATAAATAATGTGATGAGCTCTGCTCTTATTGGCTGGTTTACTTTGAGACCACACGGTGATCGCACAAAAGCAACATGATGAAACAGACACAGGTAAGAAAATAAAATGTACTTCTGTGTAATGAACTGGGTCATCATACTATTTAGTCGGATATGCTAAGATTACTTGTGGCTTGCTAGTCGCTAATGTTACCTATACTAGCTACTTACTTTTGATCTCAACAGCAACACAGAGTGAACTGAATTTGTGACTCACTACAAACCTTTCAGTATAAGGTGATCAAAAAATAGATAAAATCACACAGCATGGCTGCTACTATAACTGCTATGCTGAGTAAGGTTGGAGAAACTGTCCAGAGTGAAATGTGCAGAACAAACTAACAATAAAATTAACTGAAGTCGTCCAGGATCTTGTTATGGCTTCCTGTTTGCTTGTTTTCCAAAATTTCAGTTCCACCTTAAATTGTGCTACAGTTGCCGCTCATCCTGCTGCTTGTACATCCTGCCGATGTACAGGCCTTAAAGCATTAACGGTGGAATGGAACATTTGATTAAGAGCTTCATTTCTTGGGAAAGGAATGAAAAATGCTGACATCTCCGATGGCATAAATATGAATGAATCAAGACTGTTATGGAACAGTTATGTAATTTTGGAAACGGCCTGATTTACTGACCTCTTTTACAAACTCAGGATTTGTATTTGAAATAGGAACAGTGTTTGAGATTTTCGGTATACCAGTTCTCTCATTATTCAGCTATGACAGTGTAAATCCAGTCATTCTGTGGCACCTTTTAAAAAAAGACAAAATAAGACATCAGAGCAGATCTAGTAGCTAATCTTTGCATGCTGTAGTACATATAATAAATTGAACTGTGGATCTGGCTAGCTAATACTACCCTGACATGCAGTAGTGCCAGCAAAACCTTTACCAAACTATCCTTATTCAACTATGTCAATGTCAATACAGTTTTCCATTCTATGGCACCTTTAAAAAATGACCTGTTTCTGTTTCCAGGTTCTCATCACGGTATACAAATGAGTTATGCACTTTTAAAGCTTGTGGGAGATGACTCAAGCACCGGTTTAAGAAATCAAGTCTCGTTGTCCATAGACAAATATTTGAACAACATCTGTTGGATTAAGCTGTTTCACATTACTTACAAATCATCAGAGGGCACACAGGTAATCCCGAGAAGCTTTGTGCATGCCTAATAATGCTCCTTCTCCTTCATCCACTGAACTCTGTAATACATGTTTGTATTATTTTATTTTTAATCCCTCTTCAAACAGAGATACAATGTGAGTTACTTTTTCTTGGTATTGTGTTTTCAAGCTTCTGTGTTACACTGAATTTATCTCCATGCGGGCATCTAATAAGAGATTAATCACCTGCTTGCTTGATCCAGTCCAAACTGCTCTTTTTTGTTTCTCATATTACTAGGATTGAAAATGTTTTTCTTACCACGGGAACCACTGTTGGTGCTGGTCTCTATCATCAGTCTCTGTTTTACTTGAACAGATTGAAAGGTGGCTTGGACTATCTGACATTGTGCCCCATTGGTTCTATTGATCCTACCTTTCTGATCATTCTCAATTTGTTTTCATTAGTGGTAAGAAATTGTGATTGATTTCTGAATGTCAGGGCATTCCTCAGGGTTTTATCCTTGGGCCTATGATTTTTGGCATTTATATGCTGCCACTGGGGCATTTTATCTGACTTGGGTTTTCACTTCTATGTAGATAATACCCAAATTTATATTGCCACAAAATCTGATATGTCACAGCTATATGATATCACTATAGCTTTTAATGAAGTTGTGGATGCAGTATCATTTTAATTGGTGTAAACATAAAAAATATATTGTAAACAGCATTACTCTGCCCACTGTTGCCCCTCCTGTGTGGTTCCCTTGTGTTACACTAAATATTGGTGTTCTCAATAATCAGTTGTCTTTCAAACTACTAAATCTAAATCACTTTATCATTTACATCATATTGCCAGGTTACGGCCATTTCAATGGTGGTTTACACTTTTATTACCATGCGGATTGACTATTGCAAGGCCCTTTACTTCAGCATACGTGCAAGATCTCTACAGTATAAGTTACAGTATTGTGTTCTTTCTCTCCTCATCACCACGTCACTCCTGTGCTTATAAAAGAAGACAGTTATCTGCATAGTATAGCACCACCGTACCTCTGTGATTTAATTAAGCCCTACCAGCCTTCTTGTTCTCTCACCTCTGTAGGTTCCATCACCTTGCTTGAGCCTCAGCGAGACCTTAATCTATGAATGAGCCTTTTTGTGCAAAGCTCCTCGGGTATGAAACACATTGCCTGATCCCATTAGGCAGCCCCCACTCTTGATTATTTTAAAAAATCACTTCTTAATTTTTGAGCTCTCTTCTTTCTGTAGCCAGTGAACGGACTTCTCACTGTTGTGTTTTTGCGCTGGCTGTATTTTGTTTGCTGTTCCCAGATCCTGTAAATGTACTTATTTTGGAGGTAAAGAGGTTTTGTTAAGTCAGCCACTGTATACAGATACCAGTGAAATATGCTGTTTTGTTTTATTGTACTTCATGCTGGATGTGACAAAGTGTCACAAGTGATAAATAGAGAAAAGCTGAATTACGATTGGATGTTTTCACCATGCGTGAAGGAGAACAGCCGATAAATCCAGTCTTGGCTTTTTGTTTTATTTGCTTGATTCACTGGAAAAAAAGCTGGGCTTGTATTTGCAAAGCATTTTCTTTTCCCAGATAGGACGGCTGAAAAGCCAAGACATATTTGTTGTCTAAAAATGTGTTCCATTAAGTTTGGACTGGAGCGACAAAACTAATGAAGCCAACAAATAGGGCTGGATTAACTAAAATTATTAACAGATTGTGTAGAAATGACAGTTTAGACAGAGTCAGAGTCATCTGTGTCTTGTGTTGCAGGGATATCTATTGAAGTTAGCATGCTAACCAGCTAGCCCCAGCCCGTCCTGTCTCGTAATACAACTTTGTACCTCTGGAAGAGGTAAGAGACACTGTAGCTTTTTGAGTCTATCTTCAGTCCCCACATAAGCAGATGAAAAAGAAGCGATCCCTTTTAGCACGGAAAGCATTTCAAAACAAAGAAACAAGTCATATAAAAAAATATAAACCAGAGTTAACACTGGTATTGCTTTCCACCTTTGGAGACACTCTTGGTGAGTAAAGGGATGAACTGATGCTGAACTTGCAATGATTCTTCAAACTGGTAAATAGTCGCGGGTATGGATGAAGGGGGGGGGGGGGGGGGGACTGTGTGGAGCATGAATTTGACAGACTGCATCATTTTACATATTGGTGCTTTAGAAAATGTGCCATATATCAGGGCAAAATGTCCCCTTTGCTGGATAAGAAGCACTGCAAGAATACAGAATGTACAATTTGTATACCAAATAATTTTTAAACAAATGTGATATTAATCAAAGTACATCACATATTTTATACAATTTATACAAACATATTTTAAATTAAATTAGATAATTTATGTCTTAGTGATGCTTCTTTATGTCAGGCCAAAACAAAACACAAATGAAGGTAAAATAAAAACACTGGAAATGTCAATTTTGTTTATTAATAAGGCAGTTATTGTGAATATATTAACACTGTGATGTTGTTTTGTAAATTACTGTTGTTTTGTGGTATTGGTGTTATTAATATTATGTTGTTGTGGTGGTTCTATTAAGTATTGTTGTTGTTGTTGTTGTTATTGCACCAGCAGTGGCTGAACCCTGACTTATACTTTGAAACAGTATTACTGTGCTTCAGTCTCACTTCACATATCGATCACAGCAGATGTTCTAGCCTTAATTTGAGGAGCAGATGCAGGAGCACTCCGTGTATGAAGTCTTGCTGTGTGCCCGCTCATTTCAGTTCATTGCCCTTTACCACTGCACAGCAGGTGACGGTAGCTGCTCACTAGGTACTTGCGGTCCCCTTCGCGTATATTACGTCCAAACTTGTGGCTAGCTCAGCGGTATTTGCCTATAATTCAATGGTAATGCAATCAGAGGCAGGATGACTGGGTGCTTATGGACCTTTCGAATTGATTGCGCTATCGTGTTCCATGCTCTGGTCTAGCCTAGGCATGAGAGAGGCCTGCCGTCATAGATTATGACACATTTAGGCTGCGTCTAGGCGTCTAGGGCTAACGGTACTATTAAATCACCCCGGATAAGTGCATTGTGACTTGGCGGCCTTATTTCTTTAGGCTCTGTGTAATAGTGACTTAGCAGCCTCATTGCTGCAGGCCCTGTCTGGTAGTGATATATCATAAGCCTGTGTGTGATATAAAAAGCCTGTGAGGCGGAGTTTGTTTTCTCAGGCATTTCATCACAGCGTCCACACTATGAGATCACGTCTTTCGTACTCAGGTCAGACAGTTTTCCGACAGCTGATATGAAGGTGTTAGCTATCTGCTTGACACACACACACACTCTTAGCACTCATGCCACTGAGCTGTGGACTATTCATCATCCCTTGGCAGGGAGAGTATGCCTGGCCTCACAAAATTTTGCTGGCACTACTGTATGTCAAGTTAAGCTTAACTAGCAAGCTCCTCATTTTCATTTATAACATGCACCTTACCATGCAAAGATAACTAGATCTGCTACTAGATGTCTTTATTATTTCTTTTTTTACAGGTGCCATATAACAGAAAACTCTATTTACAATTTTACAATACTGTATTTACTGTGTACGCTATATACTGTATATATACTGTATATAAACAATACTCTATTTACTGCATACTGTATATGCTATATATAAACTCTATATGCCGTATATACAATACTATATTTACTGTATGCTCTATATGCTGTAGATATACACTGTAAATACTGTATATATAATAATGAGACTGTTGTCTCCTCCTGTCATTACATATTGTGTTTGTAAAAGAGGGTGCCAAAATAAGGCATTTCTTTTTTTTGATAATGAGTGTTTATTAAAAAAAATCTTCACTTTGTTTTTCTTCAGAGGTGGACTTGCTAGTGTGTTTTGGATCATTGTCCAGGTGCGGAACCCAAGTTCGTTTCAGCTTGAGGTCACGAACAGATGGCCAGACATTCTCCTTCAGGATCTTTTGGTAGACAGTGGAATTCATGGTTCCATTTATCACAGCAAGTCTTCCAGGTCCTGAAGTAGCAGTCACACTACCACCACCATATTTTACTGTAGGTATGATGTTCTTTTTCTGAAATGCGGTGTTACTTTTATGGCAGATGTAAAGGGACACACACCTTCCAAAAAGTTAAACTTTTGTCTTGTCAGTCCACAGAGTATTTTCCCAAAAGTCTTGGGGATCATCAAGATGTTTTCTGGCAAAATTGAGATGAGCCTAAATGTTCTTTTTGCTCGGCAGTGGTTTTTGTCTTGGCACTCTACCATGCAGGCCATTTTTGCCCAGTCTCTTTCTTATGGTGGAGTCATCAACGCTGACCTTATCTGAGGCAAGTGAGGCCTGCAGTTATTGGGATGTTGTTGTGGGGTCTTTTGTGACCTCTTGGATGAGTTGTCGCTGCGCTCTTGGGGTAATTTTGGTTGGCCGGCCACTCCTGGGAAGGTTCACCACTGTTCCACGTTTTCGCCATTTGTGGATAATGGTGATAGTGGTTCGCTGGAGTCCCAAAACTTTAGAAATGTCTTTATAACCTTTTCCAGACTGATATATCTCAATTACTTTCCTTCTCATTTGTTCCTGAATTTCTTTGGATCTTTGCATGGTGTCTAGCTTTTGAATATCTTTTGGTCTACTTCGCTTTGTCAGGCAGGTCCTATTTAAGTGATTTCTTGATTGAGAACAGGTGTGGCAGTAATCAGGCCTGGGTGTGGCTAGAGAAAACTCAGGTGTGATAAACCACAGTTATGTTTTAACTGGGGTCAAACACTTTTTCACACAGGGCCATGTAGGTTTGGATTTTTTTTCTCCCTTAATAATAAAAACATTCATTTAAAAACTGCATTTTGTGTTTACTTGTGTTGTCTTTGACTAATATTTAAATTTGTTTGATGATCTGAAATATTTAAGAGTGACAAACATGCAAAAAAAATAAGAAATCATGAAGGGGGCAAACACTTTTTCAGCTTCTTAATTAAATTAATTAATTAATTAAATCCCTTCCACCTTAAATGCTGCTGCTTGTACAGCGCCCCAGTGTAACTGCAAGGTGGAACAGAAAATTTGTTAAACAAGCTGGTGAATAGGAAGCCAACTTTTCAACAGGATCCTAGAAATTCGAACTTTGATTCCAAGATGCTGATTACCTCTTCACTCTGGACAGTTTCTCTGAGAAATGAAGCCTGAAGCCAGAACATCTCCAGATCAGGCCAGATCAAGCTGAAGGTTTCAAAGTAAGCTATCATACACTGTTTCCTGCCTGTGTCTGTTTTGACAGGTTGCTTCAAAACCAGCAAATTGGAGCAGAGCTAATCAAAATATTCATGAGCTGGTTTCATTCTAGGGCTAAATCATAAAACCACATCTGGACATTGTTATTGCCAAAATAGACTGGCTTACTAGCACAAAACTCAAGGCATAGTTTTGTTATCCTATTGGCTGATATGCTTGTATGCTTACTTTTCTAAGTGGTAGCCCTGGTGGTAGCCAGCTGTGAGCTATAAAAGGTAGGCCTTCAGTTCCGGACGTGAATGCCAAAAAAACTTTTTTTATTTGTTTATTTAACCTTTAGTTTAACCAGGCAAGTCATTAAGAACAAATTCGTATTTACAATGGCGGCCTGGCAAGCAGCAAAGCCACTTCAGCAAGGAAACTAGGCAAAAGAAACACCTCTATGATCTTTGCACCCATGGGAATCTGATAGTTTGTTAGTACTAAGCTAATAGGGATACACACGAATGCTTTTGGCTGATTTAGATTAAACACAGGAATTTCCAGCTTGTAAAAATGTTGTATAAAAACATGTTTTATTTGCAGGCTTTATTTGACACTTGTGTTTTACCTTGTAGCAGTTTTACAGTGATTCTATCAGTAAGGATTTCTGACATAAAGCTAGTTTAGCCAGAGTGACTTCCTGCTACAAGTTCTGCCCGACTGTGGCTGTTCTTACAATGACATTGGTTCTACTGTATCAGTTTGAGCCAGAGTCCTTTCCTAAAAGTCAGGTAAAACATTTTGGTAGACCTGATCCACCTTTGAATATTAGACCGAAGCAGGACATTGTGGTAAGTGGTAAGATTTTACTTTTTTAGCTCCCTGTGCGCTAAGTGAGGTGGGCAATAAGGATTATGTTATAAGATGATGTCGATTTGTAACAGAGAAAAGGGCTGGAACTCCAACAAGGCCTTTCAGGCAGCAGAGAGCTTTTGGAGAGAGTTTCTCCCTCTGGTATGTTCTTTGGGCTTTGCAGACTGTTTACATCCACATAAAGACACGTAACACACTAAAGGACATGGAAAAACTGGAAAACCATAATAGGTCCCCTTTAACAATGCAGCAAAAATCTTTACCTTCAATTAAAATGACCTAAAAATGACAGACATGTATTTATTTATTTTTGTGAAATTATTAGACCTTCTCCGAGACCCTGAGGGTTCACTATTAGTGCTATCAGGCTAAAAATTCCTTAGTTTGAAGGTCAGTTTACTAGCACAACTTATTATAATCGTTTATAATCGTTTTCATGACTGACTACCTGGCTGCAATAAAAAGGTAAAAGTTTTGGCAATGCTTGTTTTGGAAGTGTCTTGTTAGCGCTATCTCTGGCTTTGCCTTTGTTGTACCATTAAGGTGGCCATTCATGATACATATGTCATTTAAATGTTGTAGAGGTGAAATAACTTGACTGCCCCTCAGTTTCTCAGGAAATAAGATAATGAAACAAAGTGCTTTCCGGAGAGTAATATGAGCCATTGTATTGGCGGTCCAAAGTGTGCAGCCGCCACATATTCGAACCAGATGGGGTAAACAATGGCCTGTTTTCACTGTCTGAGTCCTACATTGTGAAATAATTGACATTAACAATAATTGCATGTGAAGTAAAGGCATGCCACCAAAAAGTCTTTGGCCTGTTCAGTCATATGTCTGTGGTCTTTACAGTCACTAGGAACCACTCAGTGGATATTTGGGCTGCTGTTGTGATGCAGACATGAGGTAAAAGCTACAGGGGTGCAGGACATGAGTAGGCTGGAAGTAGAAGGTCCAATTCCAGCATCCTCCAGAGGCTCTGAGCACACAAACACAGAGAACAGATTGAAGTTCAGTCCCTACAAGGTAATAACACAATGCTTTTGGACAGCTTGTTTTGAACTATTTCAAATGTGAAAATAAAAGCTACTCCAAAAACGTACCTAAAAAACATCAAGAGGAGCAAAAGGAATAAATTAACCTGCTATACGAGAGTATTAGAATGAAAAGGGTTTAAAATAAAATATTACAATCCCAAGTTGGGACAGTAAGGAAACTGCAGTTTTTCTTACATTTGCCTTTACTTTTATTTCCCTGCAGATAATGTGAACCCAGATATTTCATGCTTTATCTGGTCAATTTCATTTAATTTGTTAATATACATCCATTACTGCATTTCAGGCAAAACATCAAAATGTTGGGATGGGGCAATTTAGGGCTAGTAATGAGGTAAAAAACTAAATAATGATGTGATTTCAAACGGGCAATGTTAACATGTGATTGCAATCATGATTTGGTACAAAAGCAGTATTGAAAGGCTGAGTCTTTGAGGAGCAAAGAAAGGCAAAGGATCTCTAAAAAATCTAAAAATTTAAAAATGCATGAAAACTATTGAAATGTTAAAAAACGATGTTCCTCAAAGAAAGACTTGAAGGAATTTGCATATTCCTCCCTCTGCAGTGTATAATATCACTAAACGATTGAATCTGAATACAATCTGGATATGCCAAAATCGGATTTGGGATGGCAAACAAAGCCATATTAAAGCTCTATGTTTCAGCTCTGAGAGATTTTCTGAATGAGGTTCAATACAGGGCAACCAATCAGATCAGAGTTCATTTATCTTAGGGCAGTCAAAAAGGCACCATAATAAAAAATGCCTGGTTTATTCTTTGGGATAAAGAGAGGTCGGAAAATGGTCAGGTAAAATGATGTATGGTATAAGTTAGCGCAAAGGAGGAAAAATAAAATACATACAAGGTTAATAACCACCAATTCACCCAGAAATAAATACATGTATTTAATGAATTCATTGTGATGTGACAAAACCAATGCTTTTACATATATTCTCTTACTCAGGCCTGACTGAACTAAGCAAGCAAAACTTTCTAAAGAACTCTATAATCCACATTTGTCTTGTACTGTGTAAATGTTTGGATCTATGTGATCTTCTCCAGTGCACATTTCTCATAAAACTGTCTCTAAAAATTCTCTAAAAATCTCACATGACTATTTGGTCATTTCTGTGCAAGACTTTGGCTAGGTTGTGCTCTGAAAAGTATTACACACCTGCTAACACATGTATTTTTGCAAGATTTGACATTGCATTGATTCCAGTTTTGAATTTTTTCTTTCCTTAAAAGCCTTTTTCATTTTTTTCAGAGAATTTTAAACACCTGTCTAATTGCCTGTCTTGGGGCATAGGCAAGGACATCATTCATTTGAAACATAAACAAGGAACTGCACAGATGTTCCACAGCTAGGTCGATCCTGGACTCTTTTACAGAGAGAAGCAAGCCAAGTAACATCTGTCCGCCACACCTCCAGAATTCAACTTTAACTCTACCTTACCTAAGATCTTCCCATAAGCATCATATTTGTTCTCTTTCACTCATTCAAATCTATCCCAGAGTAGTTGTCCACCTTGGGCATAGAAAAACGTATTATGATATCACTATATGAAAGAAACATGATGCTGCTTTTATTGCTGGATGCACTGTGACAGTTTCGGAAAAAGCTTGTTCACGCATTCAGAACAGAAATTAATCAGCAAACAAGAATCCAGCTTCAACCTTATCAAAAACAGTGATCATTTCTCACCTGACGATTACATAAAAGGGTGCAAATGTGATGTTCTAAAATCAGTAGTAAATTCCTACAGTTTGACGTGGATTTAAGTTAAGCATTGTTTACTTTTTCTCCATTGGTTTTGTGCTCACATGACAAGTCATGCTACATGCAGCTAACATACTTAAATGAGGTTTGACTGCAGTGATAAACATCTTTTTTACCTTCAATGCTGACTTGTTCAAGCGCTGACATCAGTAGCTCCCACTCCTCACAGCAGAGACTCAATCTCGGTTGGCGTCATCTCATACTTTCCACAAGTGACCTCAAGTCCTTTCATGAGGAGCCACTCCTGTGAATCTCTGGTGGGTCCAGCATCCACCTGACTTGATTCTACGTGTATACTCAAGTTTAAGTATATACAGCTGCAAAAGTGGTCGTCAAATTTAAAAACTGGACACTGTTTTGATCTTAGAAACACAAAAGCTCAGCTTCTCCGCAAAGTTACCTTACAGTACATCTGTAAGCCTACAAGCCTTTGATCGCCTTTTGCATGGAATGGCACCACATAGTGCAATGAGGTAAAAGTGGTTACTCACAACGGCTGCCCAACCGCCTACCTACATGCCTTTTTATTTTTATAGACTAAAGCAGTGTTTCTCGACCCTGGTCCTGGAGGCACGCTGCCCTGCACATTTTAGTGGGTTCCCTGCTTTAACACACCTCCTGCAACACTGAAAGGGCTTGTTAATGAGCTGATAAGCTGAATCAGGTGTGTTGGGAGCGGGGAGAGCTCTAAAATGTGCAGGGCAGGGGGCCTCCAGGACCTAGCACCTCTCACTGCAAACAGGAGAAGCAGAGGTCAGATATGAAACGTGTCTTGGCTGATCTATTGCATCTGGTGCAAGTGATATATCATGTTAATATGATTATTTCCACTAAACAATTCCTTTAAGATGCAGTTAGGAAATGTTACATTTCTTGGCCGTCTCTGAGGGGTGTCTCATTTTATGGGGTTGAAAAATGTTTCCCTTGTTTGTGAGAAGTCAAGGTCTCCACTGTTATGTCCTTCGAGGCCTTTAATGAAACATGTCACATTGTTCACGTCCGTAATCCGTGTTGTGTCAGTACAGTGTGTTCAGATCATCTCGACTGAGCCTGAGTGAGGAGGAGGAGGAGCCTTAACAAGGTCTCACCTACCTTGTTTTCAGTCTTCACTTTGAGACACGTCTTATGTTTCCACTTTAGCACATACAAAAACAGAAACTAGATACATTAGATAACTTCTATACCAGAGCATTTGACCTGCAGCCCATTCGTCCAGAGAAGAGTGTGACAGCAGGCCTACATCAAGATCCAAACCTGTCATTGCTCATAGGATAGCAATTCAGCAAATAAGACGGGCTGTGAAATGCTTTACAGACTGACTGGAGGAAAAACACATTCAGGTTAATCTGGCAAGCAGTGAAAACAGCTGAGCTGAACCTGATATTGAGACAGTTTTATTGGCGGATTGCAAAAGCATTGAAGCACATGTGATGCAATGTTCAGGGCTTTATTAAGGTTGTGTGTTGCAAAGACAACTATGTTATTAAATTTTCTCCTGTTTCTACACTGCCTAACTCATCCCGCAGTTTCCGAGATATCGACTCTGTTCCGACTCCAGATTGTCAGGTGGTGCAATTGCTCCACCCAAGCTTTTATATAGCTTTTGGATGGGATGCACGGATTCCATGTAGGAATGGATTTTTTTGGTGATGGAAAAGAGCATGCCTATCTACCCTACTTCCACTCGACCGAAAGACCCCATTTTGGATACACTATCTCAGGGTAGACTCCCTAGCAGGAATTCAGTGTTGGTTCGATCTGCACTCGCCTGTTTCCAGTCCCCGAGAGTCACCAAACTACACATACTCACTAAGGGCAGGTCCTCACAGCAATACTGACCCGCACTCCTCTATATGTTGTTTATTCATCGCCTGTTCCTCTCATAGAGTCCCTGTCATTTTCGGCCCTAGACAAGCCCTAATGTTTCCTTTGCTTGAAAGTCACCTAACTGCACGTACTCACTCAGGGCAGATAGCCAAACTCTAATCCACAGCCATACTGACCCACACTACTTTATGTGTCATTTATTCACCCCCTTTAACCTACAGCCACCAAACTGCATGTTCTCACTTTGGGCAGAACCCCAAACTCTAAACCACAGTCATATGACCTGCACTCCTCGATGTGTTGTTTATTCATCCCTCGTTGCTCCTTTAGCAATTTTGCAGAAATGTTGTATAAAAACAAAACATTCGAGGTCATATGCCAAATCATAGCCATGATTTAACTTGTGATAACACACAATCTCTTGTATTCTATTGATTTAATACGCCTTGGGGCCTTGGGGTGTAAGAAGCCTGGGCTTTTAAGAGGTTAAACATCTTTTTTAAAATGTGAGCATTCTGGGATAGAGCAGCATGGTTCTGTTATATCTTGTCATTAATTTGGCCAGCTTGGGGGCTCTGGCTCTCTTCCTGAAATGGAATAATATTTAATAATGTCCAAAGCCTAATACACGTTGAGTAAGTGACCCAGGTGGTGTGAGTTTAAAGAATGGCTTTTGTGTGCTTTGCGTGGCTCCAGCTTGTGCTGAGGTAGTAGCATTCACCACTGTTTCACATTACCTCTAAAACCAGCTGCAGAAAGGAGCATTGTTGTTTAGTGCTGAGAATCAGAGATGCATGCAGGCTTGCTGTTGCACTTACCTAAGGCCTGATGCACATGCACGCTCATATCCGTGCACTCGTATACACATCCTCGGACAAAGTGCCTCTGTTTCGACAGCTGGTACAGAGCGTAATTGGTATTTACATAATGGATATGGTCACTCAAGGTTTGCCTGAGCAGGAACACTGCAGTGCATGTGTGTGAGACAGAGGTTTCTGTTTGAAAGTCAGAGGGATCAGAGCAGAGAAGCTGACGAGGTGTGGTTTATCCTGCGGGTCACGTTTCTGTCGAAACTGCGAAGGCCAGTTAGGCCAGATTGCATATTTGAATGCTTCTGAGAGTGGAGCGCACCTCTGCGAAACCTCTGCCGCTACCTCTCATGCAACCAATCAGGTGAGAGAATTGGATCAGAATGGACTGTGGGTTGGTGAATTAGGAAAGAACATGTTGCTGTACAGCAGTGAATGTTTACAGCACAGTTAAACAACAAGCTGGTTGGATGACAACTAAAACGTACACATTTCACTGCTTAATCCAAATACAGTGGATCTTCTTTGGTCTGCACTGGAGCTACAAGGCTAATGTAGCTATCAAGTATATAGCCACCAAATAGCATAATGCCAACCTCAAATAGTTCTGCATTCTCCATTTTTATACTGTAGATAAGATAAGATTTAAAGAACATAAGCAAAATCTACTTGACATTGCTTAAAGGGGAATTCCAACAATATTTAAACATTGGTGTATGATTGAGAGGTAAACATTCAGAGTGGTTTGAGTAGAAATGTTTTATTGTAGAGTAACTTACAGTGGTGATGATGGGAACCAAGGGTTCCACATAGCCATTTATTTACTATCACCAGTAAACCTACACATAGTCATAAAATTCTCCTGAGCAGAGCTTTTCACATCACACCACTCTGAATGATTACTACATTTCAGTGATTTTATGCAGAAATGAGAAAAATAAATCTTGTGAAATTTTCCTTTAACATAGGTATCAGATAAAAGTTCACTCTCAAAAGGAGGAGGACAGTCAAACGTAACGTAAAATAAATAAAAAACAATTATAGAGAAAATGGGTTACTAACAATCACAGAACACCTGGTAGATCACCAAAATTGTACCCGCATTCCACTGTGAGAAGACACCTCAACACTATGAGTATGAATAGTTGTCAATAAGCCCTAATAAGAAAAGGACAAAAAAGCATGTCCAGATCTCAACATCACTGAATGTGTTTGGGGTTAATTTGGGAGTTAAATATTAAATATAAGTTTAATATAAATATTTCCTATTTGGCTTGCCATTATATATATATATATATATATATATATATATATATATATATATATATACAC
>CM067482.1:20009110-20085332 GCA_034552555.1 Semaprochilodus insignis
TATATATATATATACACATATTATATAAAGAATGTGATGACATGTGATGGTGCCATTATGGTACTGCTTATTTGGCCAGCTGTTACCAGCAGTGAATACCACACGTGACAACTCCACCATGTTTGCTCTCTCTCTTTCTCTCTCTCTCTTTCACATACGTTCTCTCTGTCTGTATTTCTCTCTCTTCCTCTATCTCTCTATCTCTCTCCTCTCTCTCTCTCTCTCTCTCTCTCTCTCTCTCTCCATTACTCTAGATGCCAAAAAGCTGCTCATAGAAACAATGCCTGTCTGTCGTATCACACAAGGATGCAAGGACGAAATCATTGCTCTTTTTAACCACCATATGCTATAATGGCTTTGTCCTTGTGTTTGCTGATGCTGTTCTTGATGAATAGAGCTAATGTGATCGCATTCCTCCTAATTTAGCCCCTGCCATTCACAGCAGGCCACAACTTAACTCTGTTAGGGAATAATGTATTAGAAGGACTGGTGTTCATATATTGTTCACACAGTGTTGTTGTGTTGGTGTAGAGTAAGACACGGGGGAGGTCCTGATTCTGCTGTGAGAACTGCTCTTTTATTGACCCCAGCAGAAAAGGACATTCAGAGCACTGGAACTCATTTGGGAGGTCCAAACCACAGACAGCATGCCACCCGTGACCTCCCCTACACACACACAAAGCCTACACAGTTGAACCCACTTCCTGGCACAAAATAACACATGAAACATACTAACAAACAAGGACAGCTAACAACATTAAACAGTCCCTTTTAGGAGAGGGTGTGTCTACCGTGAACCCACGCACATGGCCGGTGACATGCCATGCCTTCTGAGCTTCTAAAAGCCAGTGCCAGCCAGTAGGAGGTCGTTTTGTGGATTTTCTAAGTGAGTTAAGTGAGTTTCTAAGTTTCTAAGTTACCGCTTACTCTATAGCACGTTTTTATATTTCATGTATTATTTTTCTAATGTTGTCACTGTACAAAGAAAACAAGCATCTCCAACATGGCAACTTAACAGGAGAGAGCAAAAACCTCATTTAACTTTAATGCAAGTCAATGGAACCAGACTTTTTTCCAAGCAATGTAGGGTCATTTACATTGGTCAATTCATCATGAAATCATGTTGCATCACAGAATGTTGCAAACAGACAAAATGGAAATTCATGTTTTTCTTTGGACGATGACGATATGTTAAACGCAGCAAATAAATATGAACGCTGAATTTTGCAGAATGCAACGTAGAGAATGTGTTAACCTCTTTTAACTTAGAAAATCAACGAAAGATGTAATTCAACCAGGGGTGTTCAGCCTTTGGCATATGGACAATGGAACTGAAGCTGAGTTAATACCTGGATGCTTATGGTTTCAGTGGGCTTATTATGTCAGCTTTAGGTAAAATAAAGGGTTGCTGTGGTAAATAAAACAAATGTTAAAAAACCTTGGCCTAGCTATTCTATATATGCAGATACCTCTTCTAGTTACTGAATGTAGCTATTTTAAGGCACACATATTGATGACATAGGCATTCAACTGTGTGCACATCTCCATATTGTATAATCTCTATAAAAGCATTGCCAGTAGAATGGAATGCTTTGGAGGTCACTGTGCCTGGTGCCAAGCTTCACACAGAGTGGTATAAAACTCACTAGCATTCAGACTGTGGAGCAGTAGAACTGCAGTCTGAGTTGGGTGATCTGGAACTTATCATCCAAAATGAGTATATGACCTTACTATTGCTCTTATAGTTGAATACAACCAAATCCTCACAGCAATGTTCCAACATCTAGCATAAAACATAAAAAAGCAGAAGGGTAGTGGCTGTTACTGCAGCAAAACTCACTATGTATACCCTCGATTTCAGAAGAAGCTTTGGGTAGCCAGATGTCCACAGTCGGTTGGACATAAAATGTATTTAGCAAAGTACTATAAAATAGTTATACTAGGAAAAGGATTATTATAGAGAACTATTGGCTTAAATACTGCAGTGAGAGTACTTTATTACCTTTATTACTTTCCACATCTGAAGCACACTTACAAGCCCTTGTAGTTCAAAGAATAAGCTTCATAGTTTCATATCAATCCACTGTGCTGGAGAATCCAAAATAAAAGCACGGTGTCAATGCTTACCAACTGCATGTCAGTGTGATGTGTACTGTCCTCAAAATATTATGAGGCAATGATCGTGCGAAATTCATTTCCTGTTTTGAAAGGCTGGAAGAGTGAGATCTAAATGCAGCAGATGTTGGAAAGGACACACAACAGTACAGAACAGCCATTACCTGTCATTACTTATCTAACCAATTCAGCTTTCTCCTCTCTAATTCTCTCTGTTCCGTCCCTTATCCCTACCTCCCTTGCTTCTATCTCATCTGACAGTTTCTCAGACCATTTCACTCCTCTCCCTCATCCAGGGAGCTCGCCTGGAATGCTCTTTTCCATTCTGCTCAGGCTCAGGAGATATTGCTCCAGTATTTAAACAGGTTTCTCCTTCAGCTCCTCATTGTCATGCATGTGCTGCAGCCTTTATCACACATGAGCACACATGCTGAAGCGGTGGTGTGCTATAGCTCACTGCTCTCTCTCTCTCTCTCGCTCTCTCTCTCTCTCTCTCTCTGTCGCTCACCTGCTGTTGCGTTTTTATGACCCTCTTTGTTTACTACTGCCCAGTATACAGCACTGTGTGTTTTCTGTGTGTTATACTACATTATGCTGATTATGGAATTTCAACTCATCTTTAATTAATTGATTATGAATTAAGTTTAGGTGTATAATGTAATAGGTAGATACGTTTATTCTGTCGGAGAAGTGGAGGCTTTAACACAGAGCATAGTAATAAATTTTCTGATTAAAAAGCCAATTCGAACGGACAAATTTAAAGTAAGTTGTACTCACAGGGCAACTTTTCTTAATACAAGTATCACATTTATGAGCTAAATTACATACACTATATGTCCAAAAGTATTCAAACACACACTCTGATTAATGAATTTAGCTAATTTAATGCATACACACACACACACCTTGTATGATCTCAGCACTGATCAATAGAGTGGGTTGCTCTGGAGCAGCTGCATGTGAGCCTAAAGGCCGCACACTCTGGACGCACCTTGTGATGTCAAGAAATTCAAAAGTGTTTGAAATGAAAGTACACACATTGGTGGCAATACAGCGAGCTGACAACTTCGAGCACCGTTCAGTTCCTCAGTGCATCGCAGCTGTTTTGCCATTACTACTTTTAAGGCAGACAGCCTTTTAGATTTTAGACAAATGCTGATGGTAAATTACCTCATCACTAGCCTAGCCTTTTTCAGCTTGTATCTTTCAGCATGAAACAGCCCGTTTATGAGCCAAGCATGATAAGTGATGTTGAATGCTTTATTTTACTCAGTTTGTACGAGCAGAGTGTGTGGTTTTTATCGGCTCTCACTGCTGACATTCTGTAGTACTGCACTGCTGTGACGGTGCGTGACGGTCCATTACACCCCCTGGCATGGTACAGCTCGATGCAATGGGTCAAGTGTGTACCACTTTGAACAATGGCAAGCATTAGCTAGAGGGGCAAAAACTCCCCCTGTTGGGCTGTGGAGCAGTGGAACTGTGCTCTCAGTGATGGAGCTCCATCTATTACTTTTAGGATGAGTTGGAGTGGAGTTCAGTGCGTGATCTCCCCAATGCTCTTGTGGCATTGTTAATTATTAATCTTTGTTAATACTCTTGATTTCAGAAAAAATATGTTGGACAAGCATGTATCTACAAACTTTTGGATGTACAGTGTATAGAATAGCCAAGTGTTGACCTATTACATTATCTTATCTGTTCCGTTATCTCCTCTAAAATTGACTAAGATTGACTAAGGCCAGTGTATTGTGGCTTGTATGAACAAATAAAAGCTTATGTTTCTTATGCTGCATATTTTTGGGAAAGGCTAGTAACTCACTCACTCACTCATTAAAACGTGTTTAGCAGGCTGAAGATTGTCTACCAGAAAGATCTGTTAGCACTGCAGTGGCTTTTGGTGCCTTGTGTTGAGTGGTGCTTCACATCAGTGACACTGTGTCCTTGTAAATTAAAAAAGTAAATTATTTTTGTAATAGTTTTATGTTTTATGTTGTTTGTGTCAGGTGATTTTATTCTCATGTTTTTGTGTAAATTATATACAGAATTGTCTCCATTACACTTGCAGTCTAAAAGGAAAGAAATCTGTGAAGGGTATTTGAATTAAATGGCTGTTTTAAACAAATGTTTTAAATAGATTTCATTGTGCAAACTGAGGGCATAATAAATCTCGAATGTGAATCATTTCAGAACTTTTACAGGAGGAAGCTAGACTGAAGACATCAAGACTTTTTTTGAGACGATTTAGCCTTGAGGTGATTCACTACCCTGTGAAATAAGAGTCTTCTATGGCAACAGATGTATAAAACCAATGACGATAAAGGCTTTGGCTATCTCTAAGGTGGAAAATTGAAGTAATATCAACATCTTGTTTGCTGTTTTAAGGCTATGCCAGGCATTCTGAAAAGTGTGCTAATGATGGACCTAATATGGTCTGCTCAGCACATAGGAACATCTTGAAGATAAAGTCTGGTCGAATTAACAAAACAGGCACAAACGTTATTTGGATAAAACATTTGTTTCTTAAACTTAAATATAAAGGATAAAGCTTATACCATGACAGGACATCCAGCCAGGAATGAATTCCCTATTATTCAGGCAGCTGTAGGAAAAGAGATGCATCTTCTGGCTCATATGTTTGCCATTATTTTTATGGGGAGATATGCTACATTATGTGGTGCTGAAGGTGCTGAGGGATGAAAAAACTGTCACTGACGAGTCATACCCACCATGTCAAACAAAGCGATACCATGTGTTTAATGTGGTGCTCCCTGGAAGACATCTTGAAGCGATTTTAGTTTCAGGAGGAAGAACAGCCAAAGCCTTTTACTCCATTGATATATATTATTGAGTTGTGTCTGAGTTCACCTATCAACACAAGGTTCACATTTTGGTCAACAAAGCTGGTGTGAAGAACTCTAGAGCATAAACAGATGAGTCCTCATGTTGGAATCACAGCAGCGCTTTACCCATCTGTAAAGTGTCATCTCATAAAAATAATAAAAAAGGTTTTGGTGTTATTCTGTATAGATTTATATGTAGATTTTAGTCACTTTTACTTAATGTATATATATATATTGACTTAAACACAATATATTTGTATTTTTCTGACACAACAGATGAAGTTGTAAAATACAAAGTAAGGCCACATTTAATAAGTATGGTCAAAAATTATGAATAAATTGATTTGTGTTCAACATTTCAGATTCTGCATGGCACTTAAAAATCTAATTACACAGGACTAGTTATGCCCTCTTCACTGTAAAGCATAATTATTGCGCTTTTGGTTTCACCATTATTGGGTTTACCAAACTAATTTATTAAATTTACTAATACAAATCTAGTAAAACTACTTTTTCTTAATTTGGAGACCTACAGACTAAAGAGTCTTTTGCTTGAAATGCCTCCCAGCATTAACATGTTAACATTAACATTAACAACATTATAATAATAATTATTTTAAATATAATTTATTGTATTGTAAAGAGAATGTTGGTACAGAAACAGATGGTTATGCTTATTTGGTTTACCAGTACGGTCTGAAACCACATTCCATTCATAATTTTTGCCTTACTTGCTGCTGAAGTGTGGATCACTTTTATCATTTTTATTAATGATAAAATTATCCATAACTCATATACAAGTTTTTTAAGCTTCAACCACCTATTTAACTTTTTTGGAGGCAATGAGTTTGCATGATTTTAATGTGGTTTCTGATACTGTATCCCGCTCTGCTATCTCTACAAATGAACAAAAGTATTTTGCATATGCTGAACTTTGTTTATGTTGCTTTTCCAGTGTAGGAGTTTCTTCTCTGTTTTTATAAAAAAAAGCTTCCAAAATGAAAAGTGAAAACAATACTAAAAGCCTGACTTTTATTCACACTTTTCACCATTTTTGTGGCCACATGAGCAAGTCTTACAGAGATGCTTAATAATAATGCATAATTTGAGGCAAATGTGTGATGATTTGAGCATGTAGTTTACCAGTGGAAACCATGACTATTAGGCCTTCAGTTCTGCTTATAATTGTCAATACTTAGTCAATACTCTGTCAAAAAACAAGGAAAAAAAACTTTACAATAATTTGTGCATCTCATATTGCTAAGCAGTTCACATGAACATTTGAAACCTGTAAAAGATATTTAGTGTGTTTTAGTTTGAAGCTTTTAACAGACATTAACTAATATTAGGTAGCAGTTTTGCAGTTTCTAACAAATGGCTGAAATCCGGCCAGGCTGCAGCTTGTATTCTTAGATGGTGATCTTCTAGAAGCCCCAGATCCACATTTACTCTCACAAACCTGGTCCCACCTATTGCAAATCAAAGCATGATTGATTCCCCTTTCAACATGTTGATAGACATATTAGCATTGGCGTAGGAACCAGATGGGATGTCCCACCCAAAAACGTTCCCGTTCTTTTAGTCTCCATGCAGTTTCTTTAGACTCAGCTTTCACCTTGTCTAGTTAGTAGAGAGGTCCGAGGTTAACTTCCACCAGCTTTGAATTTGAGGTCAGTATGAGAGTACAAAGAAAAGAAATGACAGCATGAAAATGAATTGTGTATAACTTATTGTTACAGTAACTTACTGGGGTTTGGGTTAGCTAACATTAACATTAACTACATTCAAGCTGTACTACACCATACTTTACACCCAAGCACAAGACAACATTACAATCCATCATTAACCAAACCTTAAATATCATAAATTGTCTTGTCAGGGGAATGTTGGTACGAAAACAGGTGTGGCAAGCAAAGGAGTAATAGATAAAGGTCTTAAATCGATTAGTGATAAATATGTGAAAGTTTGTGATTTTTAACAAGTATCTATCAAGCATCCTGCACATACAGAAAAGCTCAAAATCAACATCACTGATCACCTACCAGGTATAATATATATATATATGTGTGTGTGTGTGTGTTATATAATGTTATATATAAATATATAAACAACATACAGTATCAACAGTACCTCAGTATGATAACATGTTGTATGTATATGTATAAACATTTTAACATTTTAGAGGATGGGCTGGACAAATTCACTGTAGCAAATGTGCCCACCTCCAAAATGTCAAATTCACTACTACACACCTGCACTACTACAGGCCTTCAGTTCAACTGCTGAAATCTTAACCAATGATAGAGCTTGCTCTAAACCACAGAGAAAAAACCTGATTGGATCATCTTCCTCTGGGAGTTTCGAGAGATGAACCCTTTTATTTTCAAACACAACCAACTTAACAATGAATGACATAGGTAGTTAAAAATAAACAATTATTATTATTATTACATAAGATAATAGTAAAATAAAAATGGGCCCTGGGGAAGGCTCTGAGGGTTCACTGATGTTATTTGCACAGGGCTATTCTGTGGGGTATATGCTTCCATTACCTTTTAGCTACAATAATTACAGACCCCAGAACATGACTGAATGATTTGATTTGGGATCAGAGAGAAGTTGTGTACAGCTGAGTTTTAGCAATGACATCACTTTAAAGCTCCTAGGTGTATGTACTCCTTTTTGTGTTTACTCCTTAAAATTAAAGAGGCTGTTTTTATAACTGTACCTTTAAGACGTCATGCCTTGACTGAGCGACTCGGTTGATATGGTATATTGGATTATTGGTAGAGTGATGTCATTGCTGTTCCTATCCTGTATATTTACCCTCACCAGATGCTGTAATCAAAATTCTTTGTGTAAACCTCTCCCTTTGGGTTAACCTTTATGTTTTTGCCCCTTGGTTGGCCTGTTCTCTGGCTGAATAACCCCGCTTACTGAGAGGCCCTGAGGGAGTGTGAATGCCTCCTCAGTGGCATTCCTGTCCACTCCTCTCTTGGACAGCAGCTGAAGGTGGCTGTGGCACCTCAGTGGTCGCCATAGGTCAGCATCTGGAGCGGATTAACCCAGCAGTGCCTATCGCCACAGCTCAGCTGCAGACTGCTGACAGGAGTTTACTGTCCTTCATCATCCGCCACTCTGTGCCTACACGCACATGTACACTTTCTCTTCTACCCTTTCACATATTCCTCTATCTCTGTTTCATTCTCTGTCTCTCAACCACTGGTAAACACGCTCATACACTCAACATAAAGCTGTTAAAAAGGGTTTGATGCCATAAAAGAGCCACGTTTAATTCCCTAAAGAGTCTGTCACTGAATGGTTCTTTCAAGAACCTTTTTCAGGTAATGCCTTTCAGGAACTACATGTGCAAGAAGCAATCATGGCATACCCATAACATTCTGTTACAATTACACAGCCACTTTGAATTCAGCATATATGTAATGAATTGAAAACATACTCTGTAATGAGGAGCATATGTACTGTTTTACGGAGTTCATTTAAACTGCAATCTGATAGCAAAAAAGGTTAAAACAATAAAGTATTAAGAACTTAGATATCTACAAGCACTATGTTATCTATTCAAACCCAAATAATCTGCACTGAGATGGTAATAAGCTAAATATGTTTTACTTTTTACTGCATGGTGAATGTCTCAAACCCTAACCACTGAATTTAAAGTTCTGAAAATAATATATATATATATATATATATATATATATGTGCATCTCTGTCTAAGCAGTTAGTTCCCATCCCCAAGAAAACGTGTCCCAGTGTCTGAAAATTACATAAGCAAATTTTGTGATGTAAAAAAAAAGCAAATGTGTGTAAAACTGTACAAAGCTGTGTTGGTTTGTCATACACAAACTAGAGTTATTGAGTTATGCTCAAAATTACCTAAAATTGTCACTACTGAGACAATCATTAATGAACCATTGGGGTAAAGCCTCAGAATACTACAACTTAAATGATTTAGTCTTGACTGTTTTGGTAGTGACAGTATATTACAGTATACAGTATCATTTTAATATACTGATGCTTTATAAAATATTATGGTTTTATTTTTATTGTATTTACTGTTTATTTACAGTATTCATACTATATTATGCAGTTATAGTACTTTACTGTATTTCTCAGTTTCTGTAAGAGCTTGATCAGTGTTTAGTCATATTGTACTACAAGAGGCTTAAGACTTCTTGGGTGAGCTAAAAATTAGCTCTAAAAATATCAGGAAAAATAGATGAGTAAATAGCTCAGTGTTCTTTTTGTTGCTGTACAAGGCATATGATACATTCAGAATATTAGTGTGTATTTTAGCAGACATGTAGTAGTGCATGTGATTAAGAGATCAGTAATAAATGCAATATGGACATCTTTCAAATATCAACTTGTTCCCTCAAAAGAAGGAATGTGTATTATCACATACTCGTGATCATTATCCTGATGTTTACACCAAACACCACTGAGCGAGTTTTCAGTCCATTCTATTATATGTTTGTTACTCATTAATGAATGTATGTAATGTAGGTTTCAGACTTCACATAACATAATTGTAATGATGTGTTGCTCTATTCGCTCATGATTACAGCTTGTATTTACTGCTAACCATTTGACTCACTTTTAAAGAACCTCCATCCTAAAAAATGTGTAAGGCAAGAACCAATATTTTTTAACAATGTATAGCCAAGGTCACGGTGAAAAATCTCAGCTGTTCTATCTTTAGGGCCTAGGCAACAGTGGATGGTCTTATTGTGAAATTGGTCATGGCTCCCAAGGCTCTTTGTACTTAGTTGGCTTTGCTAGGGCTCAGACTAGCATTTGACCTTGCTCTAAATACTTCCTAGTGTTCAAGATACACCCACACAAAAACAATGTGAAAAGAATGTGTAAATAGTCCTGCTCTGAAAAATGTACATAAATGGACATGCCCTGAAAAAGTATAGCAATGTATGACTATTTATGTAATACACATGGGGTCATGCTGTACCGTGATCAGAGGTCATGCCTTCATTTCATTATTGATATTTACAGTACTTTCAGGCTTTGGCATCCCAGCACATCTGCACCATGATTTGTAAGCATGCATGTCAAACCCCAAATCCCCTTTTGGAGGTCAGGCTGGTCAATAATAGCTTAATCATTTAAATCCAAAGCAAGTTTAAAGGCAAAAGATGTATTGGTATATTAGTTACAGTTTGTTTCGGCTGGCTTGTTACTTGTAATTTAAAACCTATTACGTTTCTGTGTCTGTCATTTGTATTTGCAGTGGCTGGCAGTGGTTGCTAGGTTACTGATGAATAAGATGAAATGGCACTGGCAACCTCAGAATAACCCTTTGCCAAAGACATACAGTCAGAACTAACTGTGGTTTAAATACATTCAGAAACCTCCTGTGTTTATCTGTACAATAATACAGTCAACATCAAAAGAATAGTTGCACAAATGACTCTAGCCAGAAGTACGCAATCGTCAGGAATAAAACTTGGTGCGTAGGTTTGACATCATAAGACATGGGAGCGATTCAAGTTTCATGCTCGGCCATGCATGCCCTTATCGCTGTACCTGACTGACCCAACGGCCACGATTGCGGACATTCAGCAAGCAGTGATGCCCTCCATGAGTCGTCCTGTTAGTGCCAGCACCACTGGCAGTCGACTGCAAGATGCAGTACTACATGCATGCAGAGCGTTGCAGTGACTGGCCTTAACACCACATCAACGTTGCCACAGACTGCAATGGTGTCATGGCAGACTGTCATGGAGTGACTCAGAATGGCAGCGGGTCATCTTCAGTGATGAGTCCTGCTTTTGTCATGGTGGAGACGACCAAGGAATCCATGTGTGGAAGCACCGTGGTCAGCAGCAAGATTAACCTCCACCCCTACAGCAAAATCTGCAGGAACTGTTAGGAGCCTCTACAGCTCTACAACAAAGGTGATACATCTGGCATGTTGCACTAGTCTGATGCCTTACTGAGACACTACTTTTGTATTTGTAGTTCAATAAATATTGTCCATATCAATCTAAATTTGTCATCAGTTATTGTTCCTGGTAACCTTAATGTTCCTTCCCAATAGCATTCTAGATGCAACAATTCTTTTGATGAGTGTGTGCAATACATTTATGTGGTATCGTTTTTGTACTGTATATTACAGGTTATGTTTTAAACCTCAGATTTATTGCCAGAGATAAGAAAAGCATGGCATAACTTAATCAGTGCCACATGTGTGTTCCTTGGTAGAACAGTAGATATTTTATTAGGATTTGAATTTGATGAAAAGTTATTTTTATGTGTACAGTTTTGTTTCATGAAAGAATTTAAACATGTTGATATAAAATGTAGATTAATTTCATAACTCCATCTGTAATGATATAATCTGAATAGTAAAGGAATATAAAGTGATAACTCTTGGTGCATGAGAGTTAATTATATTACAAAACTTTGCACCCTTGGAATCCCAGCCTCAGAGAGAACACTGCCTTCCGGATACTTCATGAAAGACTGATAAACTCTTAAGTCAGATTCAGATAAAAGCTCCACATATCTGTGATCTGTGTAGTTTGAAGTCAGAAGCACTCTTCTTCTCCCAGAAACTGGTTTATGGATCAAATGGATGATACAAAGCAATGTTCCAGGCATTGCATCTTCGACCTTAGTCTTTGCTTTCATGCTTTCTTTAATGCAAAATTCAAACAAATGTTTTTAACATATTGATTCAGAGTTCTAATTACACAACAGCTTTTCTTATTGAAGTGAATCTATCTAACTTTTTTTTCACCCCAGTAATAGTTTTCACAAGAGATAATAAAAACCTGCTTAATTCTTTAAGAATTTTTTCTTACCCACATGTCCTTCAAACAAGACGAGAAATGTTGATTTTGTTTCAACTTTCAATTGATAAATCATTTGTATTTATAAGCAGTAGAGTAGATTTTATCAGAAACTTGATGAAATGTTTGTATAGATTTTTATATCCTTTACATTTAGTTTTTTCAGTCATTATTTGACAATGTTTCCATTGACTCTTAGCATTCATATCTCTAAATATTGCTAAATACATGTACAAATGTGTTATTATTTCACAGTTTTGTCAACATTCCTATATTTTTACCACCAATATCCATTTCCAGAACCCACACTGACAAACGTCTTGAAATTTTTTTCTTAATAAATTCTTTAAATGGACATGTATCCATTAAAAAAATAAAAAATGTGCAAAAGTCAAAGCAGCCCTGTACCTGTCAAAGCATAATGTGAATTAGATGTAGTTATTTTGTAATAACTATGCAATATGTATGTAGCTGTGTCTAATGAAGTAATTGACTATTAAATAAACAATTATCTTATATAAGGTGTATAACAGTATCATTAGACTTCTATGATTGAACAAATGTAGATATGAAATGATATTTCTTGGTTTTACTTTCTTTGACTTTCACTTTATACAAGCAAATTTCCCACTTTTGTATGTGCTCATCTCGGTGTGTCTGTACAGCTTGAATTTCTGCACCATTCAAATGATTTATTCAGACTAGAGAGTTTTAGAAAGTTCTGTTTTACTTTGTTTTCTGGAAGTCAGATTCCTCATGCTAAATATATTTATGGAATTTTGTTAATGCTGTTGTAAGTAATCTATGAGACCCTGAGCCCATGTCCATTGACCTTGCTACTGTCCACTTTCAGAAATTCATATGCTGCACCATAATGAAAATGCATTTCTTGTCTGACCTTCAAGCTCGCTGGACTGCTCTGGGTAGTTAGACTCTCTGACAAAGTCTCCATGCATGTCTATGAATATAAAAGAACTTAACTACTTTAGATCTGAATCAGGTTGAAATGGAGATGATAATAAGTTGTGCAGTGATTACATTACAGCATTTAACTTAATCCTTGCTGTCTGTACCTCTGTTACATATATGGTATGTGGATTTTCTATTGGCCAGCTACACTGAAAAAATCCAGTTTGTTAAATGTTTGATACGTTCACAAAACAAGTTGCTGAAGTTAAGCTAACTTATGTTTTTAAAGCTGCTCACCAGTTAGGTAAGCTCTTGGAATTTTTTAAAGGGCATGTACAGTAAACAACATAAAAGAGTACACCTCTATGCAATATCACTTGAATGTCAAATGATTCATATTTGTATCAAAATTGCATTATTTCTAAGTTGACAAGTAGAGCATTCCCTCCTATGAACCAAAAACAAATATTTTAGAATTACTATGCTGAAAATACAGGCCTCAAATCAGAACACATAATGTTAGAAAACCTGTGATCATTGAAACAAACCTGAGTACACCTGTGATTTCCAGTTAGCCTAATTACATGAACATGGTTATAAAAGGACCTGTAAACACGAGAACTTTCTGGACCTGTGGTCTGTCTCTATCTGCATGTCTGCATCATGGCTCCACATGGAAAAGGATAAAAATCTGATTGTGAGAGTTCACACAGACGGAGCAGGATACAGGAAGATCAACTAACCAACTGAAAATCACCTGAAAAACAGTTACAGCAGTAATCAGGAGGTGTAGAAAGAACCTTAGTATCACTAATCAGAGCCGCAGTAGCTGTCTTCCTAAATTGACGCCACAGACAGCGCGCTACTTGCAGACGGGCAAGTATTTCAGACTTGGCACAGGGGTTATTAATGGAAACAGGAGGTTTTGTGACAGCTCAGACAGTGTGAAGGAGATTGCATAACGTCAAACTCTACGGATGGCGTCCAAGAAAAAAAACATTGCTTAACCTTCAGCACGAAACTGCAGGATTAAACTCTGTTAAAGAACATGAAAAGAAGCCTAATAATAATGGGAGTACATTCTTTGGTCAGATGAGACCAAGATAAATTTTAATTTGCTCGGCTCAGATGGTCCAGCATGTTCAGCGTGAACCTGGCCAGGACTACCACAGTGAAGGCATAGTCCCAACAGTAAAGCACGTAGGTGGGAGTGTGATGATATGGGGCCGCATGAGTGCTAAAGGTGTTAGGGAGATGACATTTATGGATGGCACCATGAATGCCTGTGGATATACCAAAATACTGGCTGACAAGAGGACTCCCAGGCTCCAGAAGCTTGGCAGAAGAGGAATACTTCAGCATGATAAGGATCCAAAACACACTGCCAAAATCATAAAGAGTTTCTAAGCAAGAAAAAAGTAAAAACTATGACCTGGCCAAGTATGTTGCCTGATTTGAATCCCATAGAACACCTTTTAAAGGGCATTTTAAAGAGAAAGGCAGAGCAACACTACTCCTCCAGCAAAGAACAGCTGAAGAATGGCAGAATATCTCTCCAGATAACATTGGTATATTCTGTGCAGAGGAGGACTGAGTCATCTAAAGTAATGGTGGACGCACAAAGTATTGAAAAAAATCTCAGTAATGAAAGGTGTACTGACTTTTGTTGCACTGAGTTCCTACTGTGGGGCCCGTATTCCTAATAGAGATCTTAACTGTTTTTTGATATGACATAAGAGCAAATACCCCAGTGTTTAACTGCGATAAATGCAATTATTGTAAGGTGATACAATTTTGAATTATTAGACATTTAAGTGATATTGCACAGGGCAGTACTCTGTTATATAATGTATCATAAAAACATTTTTTAATCTTTAATTAAATAAAATAATTAAATACAGACATTGTTAGAATTTCACTACATACTGTTCACTCCCCCATCTGTAAGATCCATACCGTGGTATCTGAACGGGAAAAACAGGACATTTTAAAGTTTTTTAAAGCAAAGTGCTTTTGTAATGTGCTGAAAACCAGCGTGTACATACACACATTTAAAAATAGTCTGTATGTTAATATTTGAATCCCAAATTAGATGTTTTGTAGATTTTCTATGTGAAAATAACACATAATTTATGAAGAACACACTTAAATATGACAATTCTAATGCAAGAATTAGATTTATTTTGGGGAAAAAAACTAACAAACAATGTGCTATATAAAATGTGGCATAACTTTTGGACAGGCCACATCCTATGTTTTTCTCCAGTATGTTAAATTAGGCAAATACATGTAATTGTATATTACAATGTGCAGAAATGTGTATGTATACAATTCTGCTTAAAAGTCCCTGATTTAACTTATATAAAATCAATTTATTCCTAGATAAATGACTCTAGGATGAAACCAATTTCTTACATGATTCAAACAGTTTGTAGGAACCTGGTTAAAAGACATTTTGGATGATAAATGTAAGTGATTTCATGACAATTGCAAAATCTGTACAGCATTCAGAGTGAGCTTATAAAGGAACTGACATCTGCAATGCCTCATAATTGAAAACTGATAACCGTACATCTCACTAACACAGTTACAACAGAAAATTATAGCTTATTATTTCATTTCACTTCCATATTTCTGTCTAGTGTTTTCTGACTTTATGTTGTTCCCCAAAAGCTATAAATAAAGTTGGTTTAAGATTGGGTGTCTAGTTTACAGCTTTTCAAACTACACTGTATGAGTGTATGAATGAATAACAATTTTTATTATTAATTATTAATTAAACCCAAACTTTTGTAGTTCAAACTTGCTATAACTCTGAAAACCAACAAAACATATCATATGTGAACCTATTCAGCTTAAACAATTTAGTCCCACCAGGTTGAAGTTATTTGGAGCTTTTTTATGGTTAAGGCTGCACACTGTACAGAGCAGTCAGTCAGAACAGAGACCATTAACATCTGCCCCACTTAAAGACCTTAATTCTAAAAGAAACATGATTTTAGGTCAACCCTAAGTCATCCTTAGTTATCTTGACTATGTGTGTTGATTAATTATTATCTCTATTTTCTAATGAAAGACAATCATTTAAGACACAGTGTTGATAATAGCCTGAAGTCACAAACTGATGTGCATTATTTCTATAAATATTTGAAGTTTGGTTGAGCAGAGGGCAAATTCAGCTGGCATCAGTAACATGGCTATTCTTAGCCACCAAAGCTGGACAAAGAGGAAAAAATACATATAATGGAGGTGGACAGGCATCAAAATGTGTTGTCTGCTTTTGTGAGACCATGTTGTATTTTTAGTTGGATCTGTCATTCTCAGGAATTTAGTTGGTCCAGTGCCACTTGGATCACTGAGCCAGAAAATGGGGAGAGTTCTACGAAACCGTGTCCAGAGCACAGATGTCAGGCTTGCATACTTCATGCTGTCACAGATATTATCTAAACTTTCCTATAGGGGAATAAAGCACAACCTATATTGAGTACTTATTCACCTTGAGCTTGACCTTATACCCATATTAACATTAAGGTAAGTCTGATTCATATCATCTTGTAGGTTGCTGTCTCAGATTAGTTTCAGTGAATAAGGATCTTGGCTTTCCCAACCAGTAATAACCCTCTCAGGTCAACAATGTCATATATGACATGGAAGGGCATTGGGCACAAAAGAATGAATGCTGCATGCTGGAGACTTACTTTAGTTTTTTTCCCAGAAGGGTAGCGTTATGCTGTTTTAATGCGGCGTCTAGTGCGATCAGGCCCGTTCTTGCACATGTCACATGTGTGACCAAGCATGAAACTTGAATCATTTGCACGTTTCATGATGTCAAACCTACCCACCATATTTCAATCCTGTCGGCTGCTTACTTCTGGGTGCAACTGTTTCTTTGATGATGAGTGTAGTATGGCTATTAGCTGTCCCATGGTGTCTATCAGCCACTCAAAGACTGTGTTCCGGACTTGTAGATGGAACACTACTTTTCCAGGCAAAATTAAAGTCCTGCCTGAGATATTTATTCTTTTATGTACAATGTCCTTTGGTGTTGCACAGACATAAAAAGGAGAAGGTTAATCTCAGTGTAAGGGATTCTACACTGAACATTTTTTGTTAAACTAATAATTAATAAAATTTTTAATCTAGCACCTGTAGCAAAAAAAGTTACATTACTCATGTGAGTTGTTCTTTACATTGTGTAAAAACCTCTTCTGTAAACTTACTAAGGACACTCTTAATAAAGACAGATATAGTGCAGTTGCTGAACTGTGTCAGATTATGCGGACTCATGAATCATTCAAAGATTTCAAGTGTTATACAATAAAGCTTGTAAGTCTTTGCTACAGAGATGGAACTAGTTTTCCAGAGGGAAGACTTTTCGGTAAAACACTAGCAATATATCAGTGTTAGTAGAGTTTCCGCCAGGTGAGCTTGACCACATTTTGGCTTTCACGAAAGGGACACTGGGGACAGGGACACTCTGTAGAAAGCAAATGTCAACATAAAGGCAAAGCCAAATCCCAGGCATTTTAGACAATTTAGAAATCCCAGCCGGATGCATTTTTTAGGTCCCAATAGAGGACATGTCCAGGAAAATGAGGATGAACAGTCACTCTATTATAGACTTCTTCTGGTGATAACTTTGGTTAGACACTGTCTCGTGCCTTTACTGTATTGTTAGAGCATAAAGACTGTAGTTTAATCTTACAGTTAGTTGTATGCAAACGTTTTTGGACACACTGGTCAAATGACATGAAATTCCACAATTTTTAATTACACATTCCACTATTTAAAAAAAATATTCATAATTAAATCATTATGATCAAAACAAAGTCATTTGTTGTGAAATTCCTTGGTTCTAGAGAAACTTACTGATTCAGAATTGTTCACAGTGGTGGTGACATGAAGCAGATGTATGTATGATCATGTAATGTCTCCACAAGCAATTGTCCCATGAAATGGCTAGGAATATGCTGCCTGATGCATGAGACATTGTTTTACAGCATTTTTGAGATATTATTTGAAATTGACATCATTGTGGATGTCACTCTTTTAAAAGACATTCATGGCAGAGGAGTACATGCAGAGCACTATAAGGCAAATTGGTCCCCAGAAGAAAACATCCAGATTTAGCATCATCAGTGTCACATAAAAAAAGAAAAAAAAGACACGTGTAGGTTCACAGTTAAAGCTTAAACCACTAAAAATATTGGTATATTACTTTAATTCTGTGAATGGAAAGCCACCTATTTGCATAAACACCTCAGGATCGGGATTTTTTGTATTAGTAGAGAGTTTAGTACGTCCAGTATGAAAGGACACACTTGCCCAGACGTTTTGCCCAAACAGCAGAAACTTAATACTGCAAAGCTACAATCTTCTAGCAAACAAAAGTGTCTGTAAAGACTGTTAATGGCAGTTTTGGCCTCGAATGGCAAAGCAGTGAAGACTGAACCCTTGAAAAGTGAATTTCACGTGCTGACAAGACAGGGCTGTTGTGCGAGTCCAGCAGAGTGATTGAGGTTATCGGGGGAAGCAAGTTTTTATTTAGCCTACAAACATTCAGATCATGTATAAAACAACTAATTATATAAGCTGCAGCTGTGAAATAAACACTGAAAAAATGGAATTTGTGATTCAATGTTCATACTTTCAGCATGAATTAAATATACTATAGTTATTGCCATAAATAAGTAAACTGAAAGGTCAAATTCTCTGATGTATATTTTATTCATATATATATGAATATAATAAACATATCTGAATGAAGTACATTCCCTGCATTGCTTTAAGGCTGTCTTCTCAAGTCATTAAACTCCAAGGAACTGTATGTGGGCCACATTTACATAGCAGTTACGTGTTTGTTACTGAATAATTTATATTAGTTACTGAACGCTAAGTCTGCAGTTTAGGAAGATAAACATTGTAGGACAGTGTTGTGAGTTTGTATTATGACTAGTACGGCTGGGCTGTCAAACAATTAAAAAGAGTTAATCTTGATGAATTCCATTATTTTGCATAGTTAGACTAAATGTCATATTTAAGTGTGTTCTAACTTATTTTCACTTAGTAAATCAACAAAATATGGCTTCATATGAACCGTCCTACTGCAGTCCCAAGGTAAATATATACAAGGCACCCTGTCATGTCTGAATCTAATGTTTGTATAAAGTGCTGTGCGCTGAGATTCCTCCATTTGGCTGTTTTATGAAGGCAAAGTAGACGTTTGTTTCACTGCCTTGCACATCCCATAATACTCTGTGTCAGCACTGATTCGGTTATGAAAAAAAAGAGCAGAAGGCACAAACACTGATACAGTGGAGAACGCTGCCTTCTAAGGAGCAAGGGATCTAGAAAGCTGCCTTCGGTTTTAGATAGATTGTTTAAAGGATCAACATAGGGAAATGTGTTAGTGGAGTTAATAATTTATTGAGTTGATGTTGTGTTATTAAAACTTTAACTCTTTAGCACTGCATATGGTATATTTGTATGGCTCACGTTTCAGAATACAACATATAATTGCACTGACGGTGCAGTGAAAACAGGGAAAGAGTAGAAGGAAAGTACATCTTAAAAAGGAGTTGTTTTGGCTCAGACATTTCCCAAGACTGCCATGGAGACTTCAAAGGGTTCCAGTGACCCTAAAGCTTCAGGAAATAAGGGTTCCTATCCACCAAACAAAATGGGAAAAGAAAAAGAGAAAAAAACATTCTAACTAGTGTTGGATCTCCAGAAAAGGCATAATGATTTTTAATATATTGAAGTACATTAGAGTACTGCTATTGTTTCATTGATAAGTTTTAAGAATTGTTTTTCTTCATGGTATCTAGATAGCTATCCCGTATCGAGCTCTCCTACTGGATACCGAGCAAAAAGTCATATATATATATATAAATATATGTATGCCTTATACATTACTGACTGACAAAAAGAGGCAGATTAACCAGTCTATTGTTAGAAATGGAAAGGAGAGGTGGCAGCTCCATATTACAGCTAGTCCCTGTAAAACTGCCACAAGGTACAAAATCTGTTACTGTGTCTGTCACAAGCTTTAAGTAAAACCTGGAATCTTTTTAGATGTTATAAAACCACCAGAATATAACTGCTGCACTGTTTAAGGTGGAACAGATCATTTAAACAAGAAGCAAATAATTTGAATAAGAAAATACTGTATGTATTCCTTAAATTGGTGTTAGCTTAGTGCTGACAGCAATTAGAATCCTATGAAGATGCTGGCAGAAATTAGCATTATCATTGGGGGTTTTTTCCTGTTTTGACATTTTGAATGCCTAGCTCTAATAGACATGGTTTAAATAGTGAAGGTGGTATAGACCAATAACTACATTTATTACAATGCCCTCGTTTGTTCAGTCCAATCAGTTATTCCATCAGATTTGTCAGTCACACATGCATACTGTATATATTTGCAGGAGCTTTGCATATATCAGGCATTCATGGGCCTCAACATTTTTTCTTTCATGATATCGAGATTTGATACTTTATAATTCATTTCAGGGATGATCCAAACAAGTTTGACCATTAATCAAGATGCAGTATTTGTGAATGTTGTACAGTCAGAATAGTATGGTAAATTCTTTACACATCCCATGGGCAATAACACACATTTAGGACCCTACCCCTAATTCCCAAGACGTATACGTTGTAGCTTTAACAAATACATTTGTTTTCTTGTTTGGTCTTGTTCCAGTTTGGTGTGTGTGTGTGTGTGTATGTGTGTGTGTTTAGAAGTAAAAAGGTGGAATTAGTTTTCATGTGAAGATAAATTAGTATTGCTGTTTGTAGGCTATTTCACACTGATATGAATTTGGATGTTTAAATAACATCAATACATTAAAATGCACAAGAACTCAGTTTTTTTTCTTTTCATTTGTAAGGCTAATGAAGCACTGAAGTGCAAACATAAAGAGTGTGTTTGAAAGGTTTAAAGAACCTTCCGTTTACCATATAATCATTTAAACATCAAAGTAAATAACCATATACGAACCCATATGCCTTCATGCTCATGGGCCTGTAGGCCATTGCACTAGGAAACCCTCCTTTGCGATGTCAAAGTGTGTCTCTAATCTGTCTGCATTCTCAGATATGTAGGTTTTGATAACCTGGTTATGATACTTTGTCTCCATTAGCAAAGACATTACCCATAATTCCACTGCACCACTATCAAGAGGGCAGGAGGGCAAGCATTCCACAGTGGGCCACACCAAAAAAGCACTCCTTGTCTGACCCTTGACCTGTTTCTCCTTGTCTCTGCTTTTTCTCCTCCATCACTTTCCAAGACTAGACTTTATTATCTTCATCAGTTCTCAAGGAGTTCATTGAGATTCCTGTGCTGTTGTTGTTTTGGTCATCTGTTTGTCTGAAGGTATAATTCTCTGTAAGCGTTTCAATGGCCTTTGGGATATGAAGCTCCCAGAGCTTTCCCTTCAAATAAATCAACCTTTAGCGCTGCTCAGCCATGACCCCCAAAGGGCCTATGCACATTTATAAGGAAGGGCATTGTATAGTGAAAAAAATTCCAGTGCCTGGAAAATGATCTGGATGACTACGCAGTGCGTAGCTTTGTGCATATGAGGTGTTCAGGGATGGTGGTTGGATGTATATATCTATATGTGTGTGTGTGTGTGTGTATATCACATGTGAATGATATATGCCTGGAGCTTTCATCCAAATCCTTGCACATTACGGAGTTAAGTCTAAGCCGCTGCGCTTCTTGTGGACACAAAGCACCCACTCGTCTATGAAGCTGAAGGGAGCACCTTATTGTGAGCTTACTTTGTGATCCAGCCTGCTGAGGCCTTCCGATATCAGCTACGCTCATGATGCGACAGCTGCCCACTTGTATGCACATTTCTTCTTATCTTCAGGCACACTGGCAAAGTATATGAATAATTCCGTAGATGGGCTACTAAATAATCAATGTAGGGCAGCATATAGAAACCCACCGCTCATACGGGATCATTCATGAAGTTCTTGTAAGTGTCCTCTTTAGATGGCAAGTAATTATACTTAGACACGAGGGCTGTGTTTGCCCAACCAGATGTGAGGTCTGTCATGGAACATTAAGCCCACAGTGGCTACATCTGCATTCATTAGGAAGCTTTCAGAGATATTCATTCAAGCTCTTCTATTTTTACAATGGCAGCATAAGCCATAATAAGTGGGTAATTAAACTAAATCACTGTTTGCAGGTCCGTTTAGACAACAGATGGACCAAGAGATGCCTTCTATTTTTTCCATTAAAGCCTGTTTATGGAAAAAGCAAAATGACCATTAAAGACAAGTTTCATTTCTTACAGGATATTTATAGGGAGACAAAGACAAATTCCTTGTATGTGTAACATACTTGGTGAATAAAGAGATTCTGATTCTGATTCTGATTCTGATATGGGATTGGCATAAGGAAGTGGGAAGTCAATGGGAAATAAGTGGAAAAATTGGGATTCCTAGCACCTGGGCAAGATCTGGTAGACCATTACACCTGTCACCATCTGCTCCACTTTTACTTCAGATCTCAAAAAATTCACTGCCCATCCTTTCACTGTGAGAAGACAACTCAACACTATGAGTCTGAAAGGATGTTTAGCCATTAAGAAGCTGTTACTGAGAAAAGGAAACAGACAAAAAAGAAGACAACTTGCAAATCAAATAAAGAAGCTGCACCTCTCACATTTTTGTTCCTTATATTTCCATCTTGCTTTGTTTCGTCTTTTCCTAACACCAAAGATAACAAAAGACTCTATGTAGCTATGTACACAGAATGCACATCAAGCATAAATGTAATTCACCATGCAACTCACTATGTAATTAAATATGTAGTACAATAATTACATTTTAATAGCGCAGCTATAATGATATAGCCCTTAATATCTAAGCCTTAAAGGCTGTAATTTAGGCTACACATGAAATCATGCATGTTCTGACAAGTGGTTTACATTTAGACAAACCTCCTTACTGAACCTGTGAATCAAAGCATATGATCCAGTGTCTTTAATCAGCTTTGATGTGTTTTGAGTGTCTGGTTCTCATTACAGTCATGCTGATATGCTGTACCTCAGATGTAGGTGGACAACACAAATATTTCCAGGTTTTAGTTCCACAAGGTTAATCATGTCTAATCTTCTTAAATGAAATCTGCTTGCCCTCGATTTGACAGCCTGCTGGTGGCAAGCAGGTAGGTCCAGCTGTTATTAACCTCCACAAGCCCTGAATACAGTGACGGCCTGTCACGTGGCGTTTAGATTCTAAAGCCTCTTGTGCATCGCAAGTGTGTGCTAGTGTGGTGTTTCTCAACCCTGCTCCTGGAGGTCCACTGGCCTGCACATTTTAGTATTTTGCTTGACTTGACACTGGCTTCAACACAGCAAGGGGTTGTTAATGAGCTGTTTAGTTGGATAAGGTGAGCCGGGATCAGGAAAAAGCTCAAATGTACAGGCACAGCAGTGAGTAGGCCTCTAGGACCAGGATTAAGAAACAGTGATCTAGAGTATATTGCAAATTAATTATCAAGCAAAGAATGATTTGTTGTTAAATCACAGGACATTGGGAACTGACCAGTGGGACAACATTTAGTCCATAAGGTTAAGTATATGTAGCATAAATATTTCTTCAAAACAGCACAGCAGGTTTACGCTTTGGATATTTACATTGCCTTTACATTGAGCTGAATCTGCATTTACTTTAACTTTCTGAGTGACTGTGTTGTCAGGATAGATACTGTTCCCATTATGAAACCTGAAGGACGGGACTCCATTTCAGATAAAAGACCATCAGTTTTTCTTACTCAATCTAGCTGCGCAGGTAAACCAGTAGCAGGGATTCTTGATGTACTGGAGCATTATGAAGATTAATGCTCAAGCATATGTCATTGACTGTCTGTCTCTATAATCATTATCTAAGATCCAGCTCTGCAGGTCTGCTTAATGTACCAAAAGTAGTCAGCAAGAAAAAACAAACTGTGCACCCAAAAAAATCTAACTGAGGTTAGACAGGCAACAACAGCACAGCTATAAACATTTTCACAAACTTTCTTTCTCATGGCTTCCTTCTTCACTTTTAGCTTTTTAGCTTTTTTACTTTTACTGTCATTTATTAATCAGTATCTTCTTTTTGCCTATTTTATTGTTTGTATACGTCTAGTATTTATGATATTTTATCAGATTTTTATTTAATTTTTTATTAAAGCACTTTAAGGTAAATTATATAAAAAGGTGCAAATAATATAAACATACAAATAAAACATGTTGGCAGCAGGAAATCGGGGCTCTAACATAATTCATTACTCTCAGTTCCACATAATCCAGAAGCATCTACAAAGTTCTTCAAATCTGGAATGATTGTTTATACCTTTAGATGCAGAGTGCTTTTGAGTGATGCCATAGTACAACCACTGTTGATATTCTGAAGTTCTTTTTCAGATTCATTTTTGATTTTAGAACCATATGGCCAATCCAAGAACTATTTACAAATACTTATTCAGTATATATGTTTTGGTGCTGGTGTAAGATGAAGATCCCCATACCAAGTCTAATTAGGTAAAATTTGTTGTTGCAGGCAAACAGTAAAGATGTACTGAGTATTCCAGTCACCAAAGTTGGACAAAGTACACAAAGCATTTACTTGAGTTTAAGTACAGATACCCAAGGTAAAATATTCCTCCAGTAAAAGTAGAAGTCCTCGTTTTCAACCTCCACCTGAGTAAAAGTACTAAAGTCTTCAAACGTACTGAAGTATGGAGAGTAACAGTAGCATGATTTATTATGGCTCTAATGTCCTAATAGCACTTCTGTAACAAGACTCTTAATCAACTAATTCTAGTGAAGAGACTCTAATGTCACTCTCGGCCCACTAGTCTTTTAATGAAAGGTCATTAATTAATATGACACTGATGTCTATTCAAATAATCATAAGCACAGAACACTGAAGGAGAACAGTTTTCATTAGCTAGAACCAAGCTCTGTCCAACAGGTCAAAACAAGCTCAAAACAAAGTGACCGCTGTACCCTGACTGGTGGGCTTGCTTCACGCTTCTTTTAAATGACAGATTTCGCATAATGTAGTGAAGCATAAACTAAGATATTTGAGTTTTAAATGTAGTGGAGTTAAAGTAAAAAGTCACCCAAAATGGAAATACTTCAGTAAAGATACATGAAAAAAAAGTAACATTTTGCACTTACTTTGTTACTGTCCTCAACTGCCAATCACTGATCAATTACAAATTCATTTTATAATTCTCTCCTCTCATGTAAAACGAGTGGTTCCTAATCTTATGTAACACAGTCTTATGGTAAGCACAGTCAGAGAAAAATTTGGCAGGCTGAAGCTAACCCAGCATAACCCAAAGTTAGCAAGCTGGAAACCTGTCTGTAGCAGCCTGTCACCCATTTAGTCGAATGAACTTTGTTCATTCCTTTATTCACACATTGTTTCATGCATCCATTTGTTTGTTCACTCATTTGTTTATCCGTGTCTCTGCACTTCTGTTCATCGGTGACTGTTTTCATCCAGTTACAGTCACATACAAGCCTGATCATGATTGCAGTGCTGTATGAGTAGAGGAGCAGGCTAAGAGTGTTGGGCAGTCAATCAAGCAGTTCTTTAGCCACGTCCACACAGTTCCCAGATAGATCTGATCAGTGGTTTAATGCCTCTTTGTGATATTTATGTACTATATTTTTCATTTAAGCTTTGCAGGATCTTAAAATAACACAAGTTTAATAGCATATAAACCTTCTGAAGATTCTACTCTGTGCTCCCCGGGTCCCTAAAGGAATTATTTGACCAAAGAATGTGTTGCTAATATGTAATGAAAGCTAATAGCCATCAATCAGCATTATGTCAATGAATCATGCTATCATGCTAGCTTCTCACTCACTCTCTTGTCTACCCAAACTAGCCAGTTTGCACCACCAGCTAGGTCTCATCCTCTCGGGAGGGTGATGGCTAGCATGTGCTTCCTCTGACACAAACCATCCACCACATCTCTTTGAACTGCCACTAACACAATGTCGCTGGACAGCTCAACGTGCTTGGAGCCAATTATGTTATGCCGGCTAAAACATGCCAGTATTGTCTAGCATCATGCTGAGTGATGAGGGTAAAGGAGGACCGTTCTGCCCACCTAAAAAGAAAGAGGCCTGTAATCCTGTAATCTCCCAGTGACAGACCAACATTTAGAAGGTGGTGCAACATGCCAGTCCCAGCACCCCTTGTCAAACTGCTCCCAATGAACCCAGAATCCCACAAAGTAACATATTTAGTCAACATCATAGAGTTGAATGCTGAGGAGGTGTTCTTGTAGGGACTTTTAAACACAAAGCACTTGCCGTCTCATGTTTAAAAAGAAGTAGGGTGCATTTTTAAAGGCATTTGATTGACAAGTAAGCACAAGCAGGCAGTTTTACATAGTACAAAAGGCTAAGACAAGCAGTACCCATCAGCTTGTGTTTATCTTTGCATTGATTGTTGTATAGCTAGTGTTTGAGAACAGCCAAAATGAGCTTTTCCTTGATTGGTGTCCAGAGAGAAGGTGTTTTAGATACTAATCGGTCAGCTGTGATGACGTATGGTAGAGTGTTTTTCTAGAGTGTCACTGTGCGTATTGCTCCACAATGAAAAGAAGCATGCTTAAAAGAGAGTTGAAAACGGCATCAACCAAACCCATACCGCATGCAGCCGTCTTCTGATGTTGTTAATGTTCTATGTTCTAAAACAGTAACGCCACAAGCAGTAACTGAACCCCACTCAGAGGTTTATTTTCATAATTAATCGGTGGAAATGTTTCTGTGCTTGACAGAACCAGACTCAGATATGCCATGGTTGCTGCTTACTCAGAATTCAATTAGAACATGGGACCCCCAGTGCCTCCATGTCTACTTCTCTCTTTCTCTCTTCGGTTATCTGCATCCTTGAGGGCAGATCGTGTTTATATTACCTCTTTTTCCCTCGTTCTTAACCCCCCAGCTCCAGTACAATTTACTGAAACACAAACAATTCCCCAAATTCCATGCTAGTGTCAGAGCTTTGCAATGTCCTTGCAATCCGTAACCCCCTAGGGAAGGTCTTTTTTTGGGGTGGTGTAGTGGGTGGGGGGAAGTGTTTTGCCATTCATATCATATTCTTCACTTCACATCAGCCTCTTTAGTTTTTTCCCTTTTAAGGATGTAGGGGCGTCTGGTGGACCCTGGGGATCTGACCTTCAGCCTGAAGCTCTTAGTCAAGTTTAACCTTCTCCTCCCTAGCTTGGATCTTTCTGGTCTATTGCTTCTTCCTTTCAGATGACATGCTATATTTCAAACTGGACAAGCTACTGTTATAGTGAATGTACAAATATAGTATGAGGAAGGGATGTTCTCAGGCTTCTCTATTGCTGAGAATATGGATGACTAAGTGGCTGCAAAATGTCCCTCTGAAAACCCACGTCTTGCATTAAATCCTCTTGAGAGGTCTCAAGGACATTTGCCAAATTGTTGTGTATGGGAGTCATGTACAGTCGTAGTCATACATGCTTCCTTTTGAAAGGATATTGGTCATAGATAGGCTACATTCAGACTGGAACGGATAACATGTGACAAGATAGGGAGTGCAATTCCAGTACAACAATGGAGTTTAGCACTGAACTAACGTGTTACGATGCAACTGAAACTCGCTAACATCTGAAGTACGACTGTTTCCTGAAACTGTCGTACCTTGTTAGTACCACAGTAGTTTGAACCATGTTGGTTTGAACCACCATAGTTCAAACCAACATGGTTCCAAATGTGTTGGTCTGACTTTCACAATGGGAAACGTGCAATAACTCACAAACCTTGTAATATAAGGCCAAAATATGAGTATAATCAGTATACATAATTAAAGTATTATTTAGGCTACTCATATTTATTCATATTGTAAACATATAACTTTCCACCACCACTACCAGTAAGTAGTAATAATAGAAATAGTAGTAATAGAAATAATATAACAATAAAATAATTTTAAAAAATATAATAATATCAACAAGGAAAACAGTAACAATAATAATATTGATATTGATAATAAATATAATATTAATAGATAACACTTCTTATAAAAACATTTCTCCAAAACAAAATAGAAGAACTATTAGCAGTCTAAAATAAAAAAGCCCCATAATCAGAATGCCAGAGTGGTACAGTTGTAAATGTGTGAATATGTCAAGACACAGTGGTGAAGATAGAGTGTCTCATAGGGATGTGGGTTCAAAACCCAGGTGACTTTCTTTTTGTTTTTTTTCCATAATGGTAATGAAGCTCTCAGTGGTTAAGAACTGATGTATTAAAGTACTGTAAAGTTTGTAAATTGTATTTTATGATATATGTTCGTAATAAAGACTTGATGACATTTTTTTCATAGGCCTAGGCTAACTTTGCACAGCTGACCTACACATAAGTTATAGCGGTTTGATAAATGCAGCTGTACTCATAAACACAGATATATATCAGGACATACATTAAGAACTACGTTTACAGCATTTCATGTTCGTACCAGAAGATGTAATTATTTTAGCTCACTGACAGGTCTGCTTCTACTGCGTCCTGCGCCATTGATGACGTCATCACCAGTAACGAAGCTTCTAACCACAGGTCTACAGCTGTAGTTCCAGCTACACAGCTTAACGACAGTGTTTGCAAACGTTCGGTGGAACTACGGTTTTGGGAAACACCTGTGTCGCTTAACGATGGTTCGGACTATGGATGTAACTACGTTGGTAACCTACATAGTTCAAACCATGGTTTTAGGAAACACTTGCATTGCAGCTGTATCGTTCCAACAAGATAACTTGCTAACGTAATTAGCAACTATGGTTTTGGGAGATGACCTGTTCAGTGACCTTTTGGGAACCAAGGGCTCAAGGGGAAAATGTTAATTTAACATAATGTATTTTACTGTGTATTGCAAACTCTCAAGAGAGACAATCTTTCAGAGACATATTCAGTGTCATATTAAGAGTTTATCCCAAGGATAAAAATTATGCTTGTTTACTACCCTAGCCTGTATTTAAACCCCTCTCTTCAGCTTTGACGTTGCCCACCATGCTTTCTTGTTTTTCAAGTTAGCAAGTTATTTACACATTACTGGCTTTTGATTATTTGAGGGATATACAGCAGGTTGGATCTGACAGGTTGGACTGATGAAAGTGATATCTCCACAGGGGGCTGCTCTGCCCCAGAGGGGTGCTCAATAGCCATGAGGCCCAGTGAAACCAAGCTGACATATGAAACCATGACTTCTATAGCTGGTGTGACACTGAGGTGAACCTTATTGAAACAGATAGCAAAGAATGTCTGCTTATCATACATTATAAACATACCTGATACATAATGGACGATTATTATACATGCCCAACAGGGCATCTGAACAGTCTGAGGGCAAAGGGACAAGGGCTTATGCCCACAGGGTCTGTCTGTGCATGAGGGAAACAACAAAATCTGAACAGACCAAGACTTTGTAGTAGTGAACTCCAAGTCTATGACTGGTTGAGGCTGAGTTAACCCTCTCAGGTCAACAATGTTGAATGACATCAAAGAACATAATACATAATGAAATAAATATCTTGGAAACACTGGATGCTAGAGACTTACTTTTATTTTGCCTGGAAGGGTTATTCCATCAACGAGTCAGGAACACAGCCTCTGAATGGTCGACGAGTCAATAACACAGCCTCTAATTAGTTGACGAGTCAGGAACATAGCCTCTGATTGGTCGATGAGTCAGTAAAACAGCCTCAGATTGGTCCACAAAGTCAGAAACACAGCCTCTGATTGGTTGATGAGTCAGTAAAACAGCCTCTGATTGGTCCACAATCCAGGAACACAGCCTTTAATCAATCGACAGACTCAACCCAGAATTCTTTTTTCATGAAGACCAATAAATAAATAAATAAGGTTGATTTTACATTCTTTATAAATGACAGATAACATTATAATAAGTTAATAAATAATAAACAAACAATAAACCATGTCTTTGTTCAATTCTGCTTTCTTACCATTCGAAATAGATGATGGTAAAGAAAAAACAATATTCCTCTATTCGTATTAGTGACCTGTTTTTTTCCATAAGCCAATCTGCATTTAGATTTTATTTTAAAGATGCATGTATTAATGTTTGTTGTTGATATTAAGCTTTTGAGGTGGCAAATTTTTCCATGCAGCCAAGTTTATGCACCACTATTAAAGAGCTGAAAAAATAAAGGATATAGCTTTACATGAAGCTAACTTAGTTAAATCCTGTTTAGCCTACTGTGCAGTATTTATCAGTGATAAATCAACAGTACATTAGGCTTATGCAAGCTTGCCAGAAGCCATGAAGCATAGTAACCAGGTAAAAAGATTCTGATGGTCTCTAAACGTATCTTGAGTTTAATGACGTATGTGAGGGTGAAGACTTTTTTTTAAGTTTAAAGAGCTTAACGTCAGGTTTTAAACTAACTTTAGGCATTTCCAAAATGGGATGTCCAAACCTTTTTAAGAATCCATTGCGTAGCTGCTTGGCTCCATACTTTCCACTGAGCTTTTATCTATGGAGCAAACTGAACATTCTGGCATCGCTCAATGGTCCTTGGGCCCCTTCAGTGGAGCCTTTAGCAATAATTCAAGTGCTAATGGAGGTTGCCCTATCCCTCTTATCCATTGTACTCATTCCATTTATCTGACACTATGTGTGTCTCTTGGTAACAACTTATCCACTATTGTAATTTATTACCTCATTAATTACACTGATATGAATATGTGTATAAACACTGAGCTGCTTGATATCTCCACTGGATGTCTTGAAACGCTACAGCTGCATCTCATGGCCCATAATTCTGTCTTCTGCTTTTTTGTTTAGTCTTGTTTACATTGTTCAACTTCAAGTTCAAGAGGTTTTATAGTCATCATAGCTAAATACAAGTACACAGTGAAATGAAACAACGTTTCTCCAGGATACATGGTGCAACACAAAAAAGAAGGATGTAACGTTCTATGGCATATTAGCTTAGCAGTTGTGCTAGCTAAAGTAATGAGCTAAGGGCTATGAACTATGATGAAACCTTTACTATGACTTGAGTTGCTGATGTGTGGGGTTTGAGGACCCCGGGTGTTTTATCTTCAGGTTGGAGTAGAGGATGACGGGTTGTTGTTGTTTTGGTATTTATGGTGAGCTGGAAGATTCTCAGCTGTAGGGACGGAAGAACTAAATATAGCAAGCAATGAGAAAATGAGGCACTCTCACCCGCACATACACACACATGCGCAGTCTTATACATAAACACATTGTTGCCCCCACCACCCTCCAGGGCTGACTTCTCCTTCCACAACATGACCCCTCCACTTCCTGCCGTATTTTTGGGGATGTGGAGAGGGAGCGTGAGAAGAACTTGGGCGTATAAGCGACATGAGTCCCAAAATGAAGAGCGGATGTCATCCTAATTGCTTCAGCTAAGAGTTGTTTTAACTCAAAATCAGTTCACTCCCTTTCAACTTGGTCTAGATACCTGGATTCAGCCCAGTTCAACTTAGCTCAGTGTTCCTGACTCATTTTTTCCCCAACAGCTTTATCAGTCAACTTATAAAGTGAGCCTAAGTGTGTCTGGGAAAGTCCCACATCCTTTTCTTTTCAATTCTTCCTGCTTTCATTATTCCCACACTTATAATAATGTCATTTGCGCCTCACACGTCAAAAGTAATCTTTGAAAGTGTAACTGAAAGAAAATGTAATTTCTCTTTTGGGAAATTAATTTACTCTTCCTATTTGGCAGAAATGTTTTTTTCTTTTTGCTAACGCTCCTTCTCTCTTAGGCATTTCATTAACTCCTTCACAACAATTGAATGTAGGAGTGATACCAGATCGGGCACAGTGAATTTATCGGCTCCAGATGAAAAAGCAAATTGAAATGTGGTAATGGGATTCTCCTCTTGGTCAGTTTTTGGAGATACAACAAGCATACAACCTTGTTCTCAGCAATTACTCACAGCATGACATTTAGCTAATAGCTTCCATGTGTGTAAATTAGGAGGTCCAGCAGGCTGTATGATGTACACAGAAAGTGAGCCAAAATAAGGTCTTCTGAATGCGTCTCATTTTGGATGTATGCACAGAAAATAATCTCGAATTGGTAAGGAACGTTTACATTATGTGGAGCTTCTCTAAACTTTAACATGGTTCTTTAAGTCACTTTTTTACAGCAAAGTCTTGGTACAGCAATACTTTGTTTTATGGAAGACATATTGGGAGTATTTTAACTTCTTGTTTTCTGCTCAGTATAGCTCAATTAAACTCATCTAAATAGTTAATTCACTGTGTGTTATTCATTATGAGCTGTATTAGTACTTTGTTAGTCTGTTTAGATAAAAGGTACTTTGGATTATTAGCTGTAATAGTGCACAATAAACACCTTGTTACGACAATGAGTGTGTTTACATGCACTTAATATTTGAAACATCAGAGCAGATTTCTGCAGTAGTCATGTTATCTGGTCTATTTCTTGTATGTTCTACCTATGTTTTACAGTGTTGTGTGTCTGCACTCTCTGTAGTCCTGTATAATGTGCTGCTGTTGTGTGTTGCACCATGGAGGCTGAAGAATGACATTTTGTCCCAATGTATACAAGTTATATTGAGGAATGACAAAAAAAAATTGAATTGAACTGACTTGACTTACTAGGGATTTTTTCCCACTATACGTCAGAGCTTGTCCTTTCCATGTTTTTGTTCCAAAACTGTTACAAATAGATAAAGCTCTTCAATAAGTGAAGTCTACAACTCAGAATATGAAACACATCTTAAAGTAGTGACGTAATAGCTCTAATGCAATAAACACCAGATATCACCTAATGTTAATCAGAATCTATATATCTATAGAATCAATATTTTGCCTATCATGTGCTAATATTGCCAGCCTTTTCAAGCGATTTCACTGTCACAGACAAATTCCCAGTGTCAGACAATTGAAAGTTATGCTAGAGCTGGAGTATGCTCCCATCACCTTGATTATTTGGTGTAAGTCAGACATTTCAATTAAATTAACTGTGTTTAATATTATCATCCCATTTTAGTCCTGGCTTATGCAAATAGTGACCTTTAACTCAAGTACATGGTTTGTGCTCTTTGTCCACCACTGCTTAAGTGCTAATACAGGTCATAATGAATATGCTAAATGCACAGTAAATAAACCACTTATCTAGAAGTCTCTATATAAAGCTTCAATGAAGAAAGAACAAATCCTAATCCCCAATATGTGTGTTATAATAAAATAATCACAAAGATCCATTCACTGAATGGTTTTTCAGAGAACCAAAAGTTGTCCTTCTGTTACATGAGGCCGAAGAACTGTTAAAAGAATGTGCAATAGAAACAGTTTGGTTCCTGCCGTTATGTTTTCTCACTCCACAGCTCTTTGAGATCCGGTGTGGGAACAAAAGTCTTCTACATGAGAAGAAAGAAATCAAACAATTTGTGGCTCTACAGGCTGGATGAATTAAGGACAGCAGAATGGCCCGGAGGGATGAGGGTAAGCAGTCAAGCGCCTGGCAAGCAACCCCCACACTGGACATCAAAAACAGTGCTTGCTCTGCTCAGTGGTCCCCAAGTGGGGTCCTGTACCACAAGCAGGCGAGCAGAACAGAGCATCCAGCAGAGCTCTACATTGTCTGATACGATAATGAGTGCAAGTCGGAGGTTTTGCTGCTCCATTTTTAGACTGTGGGTGGTAAAGTTACTGTCAGCTCTGCAGTTACAGTCTGTATTTATATATGGACTGTAGGTCTGAATACCTTGGAACATCAGAAGAAACACATTTGACCACTGAAAAAAGTGATGCAATAAACCTCCTAAAATTCAGTAACTAAAATACATTACACAGACACAATCCCTGCCATAAACAAGGAAACAGAAAGGCAAGCTTGAGTTCATAGAAATGATGTATATATATCTGGATCATGAACACTTAATGCATCAGTTTCATATTTGTTTTCTATTAACATTTAATATGTTACTCTTGTATACCAATTTATTTGTTAAATAGATTCTAGAGATATTAGCCTCACTGACTGCCTTCTAAAGCTAGGCCTTCAGTCTGAGCCATAAAAGTCAGAAAATTGCAGAAAATGCAAAAAAGTCACCCCTTCAGAGGGCTAATTTCCACTAGCGCACCTATAGGTTTTTTAATAGTATGTAAGAACTAAGCTAACACTGATGAACATAACCGTGGTTCATTCTAGATTGAAAACTGACATTTGAATCATGCAAAAGATGATTCAGTGTGCAACAGCAAAGAACACTGGTATAGGTTTCAAGTTCTAACAGCTGAGTAACACCTAGTTAGACTGCAGCTGACGTTCACAGTCAGTGACCTATCTAGGAGTTCCATAAAGCCTTGAGTAAAGTGAAATTCAGAATATGATTGGTTGATTAGGTCAGTTTGTTATGGTGGTTTATCTGTTGAGTTAGTACTTCAGTTTAGCTCCTGAAGCCCTAACCAGTGGGTGAGCTAGCTTGGCTGTATCTACCTAGACACCATGGGAAAGAAATTTGGGAATTTTAAGATTTTGAAATTTTCATCCAAAACAAGTGTTGCTGCAGTGTGACTGGAGAGCTTAAATGCAGCAAGCGTAATGATTCTATTAAATAAAATGAACTAGACATATGAATTTAAGCTAGGGCTTCCCTGAAGACATTGAAGGGTAATACACAATCATAAAGCTACACAGACGTTATGTCAAACTTATTACCACCTTGACTGACTGGCACCACTAGTCAGAATTACACACCACATAGTTTAGCTAAATAACTACAGCATATTTCCTCCTGTTTTTATAAATAACTGTTGTGTGTTTTATTTATACAAGGATCAAACTGGGCTGCACATTTTGTCCTGGGTTTGGATTCTTTTTTGGACCATTCCAATAATGAAGCTCATATACTTACTTTTTTTAAATAAGGCCAAACAAACCAGAGGAGTAAAATTGATATGAACATTATGGAATATAATCAAGATTGACCAAAACAAAACTTTCCTAGGAATAGCTCTGAAAGCCTAAGTCCACACACTGTGAATTTTAGGGGGTGCATATTGTTATTTGAAAGTGCTTGTTGCTATTTCATAAACTGGTCTGTTATTTCCATCAGTTTCTCCTAGGACATGCAGGTTTTCCCCCAATTCTGTTACTCTGTACAAGGCAGAGCTGTCATGGTCTTTTCAAAATACACTGTGTTCCACATATTTAAACATTGTGTGACAGCTTTCATGGATATTTTTGCATCAGTGTAACTTGCAGTCTTAACTTGAAATATTAAACATAGTTCATAAAATGAATCATATTTCCATGAATGTCTTTTGTGTTGATTGCAGTTTTTTTTTTTTTTTTATTAAAGGGAAAATTTACCTTTCCAGATTAGGACTAGCCCATTAGATTATTCAGACAAAACAATCACCAATTACTGAAGGTTTGTGAATTTATTATTATTATTATTATTATTATTATTTACAACTCCACCAGCAAAACGGTAATACTAATTAGTGGTTCTTAATAGATTACAATAATCACAAACTTAATATTTAATAACAAATGTTTAAACCAGGATATTCCTTGAACACATACATTTGGTAAAACTAAAACTAGGTTTAATTGAAAACATCCAGAAATGTTTTTTGAGTTTTGTCATGCTGGATTGACAAAGTCAAATTTCTGTGCTTCATGTTTTATTATTCTACATGTTTTTCCTGTTTCAGTGGGTCAGAGATTTCATGCCAGAACCATGAAACTCTGCAAGATCACAGAGCCTATACAGGAACAGTGTCTTTGTAGATGTGGATTAGGAAATGAGCAGTGTGAAGTTGAGAAAATTTTATGTAACTGCAAAGCAACAAATTAGCAACCACCTGGGATAGCATAGCATTGACCACGCAACAGCACGCCCTAGACACCATAGCCACGGCCTAGCAACACATAAGCAACCACATGAGAAAACATACTTATGATCCAGCAACACATAACAAGGCTTTGTCAAGTCAATGTGACTTTTGCTATAATATCATATGATACTGGAAAGAGCTCTACCATATCTGAGAGTGGATATGATGGAATCATTAATCCGTTTGACAGTGCAGTTGACATTGCAAGTTTTTTTCTGGGTCTGGATGTGTTGTAGAGATGATAGAGTTTTCAGTGGATCAGTGCGTAGTTTGGGGAAGTAAGGCAGGCTGTGGGAGGAAATAGCAAGGCTGCAGTTTAAGTGCACTCTGTCATCACACAGATTTGTGGCTTCACCACACTCCCCACTCTGTAAAACATGTTTTTTGAGGCATTCAAGCCAGCCTATACCACCACCACATCCCCACCATAAACCAAAAGTATAAGCACTAATGACACCACTACAGGGCTATAGCAACACAGTAAACCATTAGCACTATCGTCAGCTAATGACCTCCAAAAATGGCTGATGAGTATCAGTTAGAGGTTTATAAAGCCCCCCAGCCAGTGGAGCTGTTTTTGCCGGAGTAATGGAGCTCCATTCAATAGCTTTGGGATAAGATGGAGTTTGTGGTTTATCATTAAATATCAGTACCAGAGCTCACTAATGGTATTGTGGTTAAATCTAATCAACTCCTCACAGCAATGTTCTAGTATAAAGCTGCCTTAGAAGAGTAGAGGCTATTACTGCAGCAAATGGAGGCATATTTCCTATTAATACATTTGATTTCAGAAAAAAATGATGGATGATTTATTATGTATCATAAATACAGGATTCATAGGAAATGAAATTTTCTACTGACAGAAGGATCCTAATCCTTCATCTTTTTATAAATTATAAACTAAATTATCTAAATTATAAACTCTTCGAATTTACGTGACTCGTGACATATTACTAAACTTAATGGAATCATTTATGAAATCATTGTCATTAAATTGGCTAATTTTGTGAAAAGACAATGTGTTTGTTTCTGAATATAATCACTCTAGTAATTACCATATTTTATAATATTCTTGTAATCTGATTCCAATATGATTGTAATCCGGTTCTTATAATCACTTCAGGTACATACAGGACATAAAGATACTGTTGTCTACTACTGGATAAATACCTACTCATCCTCCTGCTGGGTTTCTGTTTTGGCATTCTCAAATGTGCATGCTGCATTTTTGCTTCACTTTTCAATTTTAAGAGATGATTTAAAATTATATAAATTATGCATATATACAAAAAAATAATGTAACAAAGTTCTATAGTTCATGTGTGCTGTCAGTGTCCAACATAAGAAACACAATGAAGAAATGTCTCCAAAATAACAACTTTACAGGACAAGGCAAAACCTTTGGAACTTTCAATGTAAGTTAAGGTAAATGTAGTCAATGTAAAAAAAAACTTTGGAGTATTTCTATTGGTCGCTTTCAACACTTTTTTCCACCTTCTGCAATAAATGCATTAGCATTGCTGAAAACTAACAAGAGCCATTTCTTATAAATGCAATACTAGACTTTTGAAACATAAGAACACAGGTAAGACAGAGGTAGACTTTTTTCAGTCATGTAATTTGTTGAAGTCTGGCAGTCAGGGGATTGGCAGCTACTTTAAACATTTTCAAAGTATGGATTACAAGGGATTACAGTCATCCATCTGAATGTGGAGCAGTTCCCTTGTTTCTCTTGGATACAGAAAGAGCGCAGCTGATTCCTCTCAGCTTTAATGATGAGTAGTGTAGACCGCACCCCTTTCAAACAGCATGCTTGTTGCTGTTAGCACAGTGAATGCTGGTTATATGGTCTTGCTAACACAGGAAAGGTCTCGGCCCTGTAACAGGCTACAGCAGTGGGGAGTGGAAAGGCAGACTTTGTCTTGGCCATGTCTACAAGTAGTTTATAACAAGACAGCGAGACCTGCCAATACATCAGAGTTTACTGATCCAATCCAGTATAGATTTTCAGCATTCACATGCTTGTGAACCTGAAGAGGTCATGCAGAAAGACATTCTTTGGAATTATGACACAGAAGAACCACTTTTGAGTATCTTGAGCAGTCTAAACTCCAGCCCTGGTTCAAATCTGGCCGGTGGATAGATTTTAATAAAATGCATTATAGGTAGCTCTGCAATTTTGCCTTCCTTTGACGTTGTAATGACACAGCCTGCTTTGACTAATCATATTTACTTTAATGAATGAATTGTTTTTTATTTAGGTTGGAATGCTTGATTCAATCAGTGTAAAGCTGTAATGAATTAATTGTATTCTGCTTCAATTTACCTGTCTTTTTGGTGACTCTTACAACTTAGCCCTGCCTGAAGTACCTGTCAGCTTCATATGGTATTTGGTAGAAGTAGCCTAAAACCTTAAGTACGACCTGTATGATGGTGGACGGAGGAGCTTAGAAATGTTCTTTAGTAATGAATTGTCAAGAACAAAAGTAAAGTGAAACGTCAAGCTCATACTTCAGTGTTTAAAAGGTTTAAAAGGTTTATCAAAGAATTTGCAAGACCACACTGTAAAAAACTAAGTAAGGGTAAATGGGAATGTGCTACACTGGTAGGAGGAAGGATGAGGCAGGAGTGGCATTTGCAGCAATTTATTTACTATTGCTATTAATTTGCACATAAACCAAACAAGAACTTAACAAAACTAAAGCTGGCCACCTCTCGTGGCTTTCAGGCATGACCATTCCATCCTTCTTTTCAGTCTGTAAGTCCTTCTGTTATTGCTACTGCTCATCTCTCTCTCTCTCTCTCTCTCTCTCTCTCTCTCTCTCTCTCTTTGCTCTCTGCTCCTTTGAATGGTGCCTTCACTGCCAAAGTCAAATAGGCTTCAGCAGGCCATCATTATAAGGCAACGTGAGCCATTGAGCTGCTCTGCCTCGCAGGTCACCACCCTTGCCTCATAGCTTGGGCATCCGATCAAACGTAAGACATAATGCATCGGCCTCACAGTGGATACAGGGCACCGTCCTCATGCCTCTTGCTGTTGACATCCTCCTCCCACTGTCACTCGTGGCTTTCGTTTGTATGCAAGGCTTAGACACTGACGTCATGCATGCAAGAGTGGTACTGTAGGGTGCAGCATGTATCCTGGAACTTTTTTTTCCTGGAACTTTTTTCTTAATAACCCCTGTCTTAGTATCCACTACAAAGCAATATTCTTATTTCATAAACCGTTAAAACCAGTTATAGTGTTCAGGCATCCACACTTTATGAAACACAATCTATTAACTAGCAATTACTACCCTGTTTGGACATTATTTCCTGTTCATGCTTTTTCACTAACATCACTTCAAGGATGCCTGTGACTGAAAGATTATAATGAATTAACGCATAACAAATGGTTAATATCTCATTATTAATACAGTTAGTACATTCGTAACACTTTTCTATGCTTGCTTATAAATGATGTATTAGTAAAGCAGACCTTAAAAAAGTGTTACCAAAATGGTTTGAGCGCCTCTTTCCCCTACAGAACACAGTCCCAGGGTGGCGTCACAACTCTAAAACTGGTGTGGCAAAATGTATCAGTTTATTATGGGTCCACTGCACCCTCTGAAGTCTTTCCATTATGAAGGAGGAGGAGACAGTTCACTGGCTGAAACATAAATGAGCTCATGATGCTCAACCTGGCATTTGTTTATGGGGAGCGTTCCGCCTGTCAGTAAAAAGAGACAAACGCATTGATGTTAAAGCTACAAGTGACAAGCCCTCTTTGTGGGAATGCGCAGTAGGAAACACATGTTTGGGTTATTTTACAGTTTCTGTCAGAGTCTACCAGTAATTTAAAAAAATGTGGCTTTCAATTTTAGTGTATATGCTTTCCCCCATTTCAAAGAAATTGGAGCCTGGTTATGTATAATTGTAAATAACCACTGGAAATGTGTTTCATTATAATACCTCTAGTTCTGCTCAGACAGTAAACTTAGAGCATCTCTAAAGAGCATCAAATCTTATAGTAACAGATATAGTAACAGTAACAGATATTAAAGCTGCTATTTACTAAATTTCACATAGTGTGGTAACATTAACTGTGACTAAGTGCATTAGTTCATGTCCTCTCATTAAACACAAAATAACAAAGGCCTGCTTTGGGAAATGTCCCACCACCAATCTGAAATAGAGATTTTGTTTGGTTCTCTCACTAAGTTTGTCTGTCTGTGCTTAATGTGCTTAAAGGACAGTACTTTGTGCAATGCGTTGTGCCATGCGGTGTTTACTAATGGTTAAGAGCATTTTTCTCTGGGTAGACCTGCAAACAAATTTACTGATAACATTTAGTTATGACTACAGTAGAGATTTAATGACAGTTGAATGAAAGTTAAGGCCACGTTGAATAATTGTTGATGATGTCATGAATAAAACCGCAGGAGAAGGGAGTGCTGATTGACTGATTGAAATGCAGTGTTTTGAAAGAACCGGTTTGTTTCATCTGGCCAATCAGCAGACATGCATGTAATTGTACGCAAAAGTTAAATGACGTTTGGTAGTTTCTGCATGTTGACTGGGGCTGTTCAAACTGCATGAATGACATATGCAAAATCTACAAATATCATTGGTGCTTGTCGATGGGTGAATGAACAGTCCACAAATACATTTTAAATAAAGCCAATTCAGAGGTCCTATATTAGGCAGGGCCACTGCACCACAGCACAGGTAAGTCTAATGATATATTCACCTATGATTTCATGTTAATGACTCTGCGTGTACTATAATGACTTGCTCTGTATTTTGGATAAATTCTCTGTACACGTTTTTCTAAAGTTTGTGGTGAAAAGTTTTTGGAGGTTTTGGAATCTTCAGAAAGTTTGAAAAAATGGACAGTACATAACCATGCTTGCTCCAGCATAGCTCAATAAATGGCCTCCCTCCGTCCAATAAAACAAACTAACGAGTCTGCCTGGGGTTTGCCCACACACTGCGTGAATTAAAAGCCTGAGCAAAGCCCAGAGATCTGTAAACACTCCTCCCATGGGCTGTGTGTATGTGAAGGAGAAAGAGAAATGTGTATGTGTGAGTGTGTGTGAGAGAAAGAGTGAACCTGTAAATATGAAAAGGTGGCAGTAATTGGGTCTATATATTTTAACGGGTGTTACTGGGGATGGGGCAGGAGGAGATAGTGAGCATTTTTGTGTGTGTGTCTGTGTGTGTGCTTTTGAATGTGTGTAGGTGTGTGTTGAAGGGTATTTAGACCTCCCACACAGCCACGTGTATGTGTCTGTGGCTGTTGTCCAGTGGGGATGTACTCCCCTTTCCCAGAAAGTAAATAAACAGGCTGAAAGTGGACGGGTCTGTTGAAGAAACTGATGTTTGTAAAACTCATGGTCACAGCACTATGTCCAATCGAAATATACCATATTGTCACGGTTGTGAAAATGAAAAAAAAAAAAAGTAATCTTTGAAAAGCGCTGTGGCCTCACAGTAAGAAGGGCCTGGGTTGGATTCCTGATGGAGTTTTCATGTTCTCTTTGTTTACTCTAGGTGCTCTAGTTTAATTCCACAGTCCAAAGAATTGCATTCGGGTGAATTTGGAAATACTTAGTTGCCCCTTAGGTATGTCTATGTGTCTGCCCTGTGATGGACTGGTGGCCTGTCCAGGGTGTTTCCTGCCTTCCAGCCAAAGAGAGCTGGGATAGGTTCCCGCATCCCAGATGGATAAATAGCTTAGAAGATGAATGACTGTCATTAAATGTTGACATTGTGTAAAGAGTGTCTAATAGAGTGGACAGTGAGTGGACACAGTGTTTAAACACTCCAGCAGCACTGCTGTGTCTGATTCACTCATGCCAGCACAACACACATTAATATACCACCACCACGTCAGTGTCAGTGACACTGCAGTGCTGAGAATGATCCACCACCCACATAATACCTGCTTTGTGGTGGTCCTGTGGGGGTCCTGACCATTAAATAACAGGGTAAGATGGGTCTAACAAAGTATATAGAGAATCAGATGGACTAGGACAGTCTGTAATTGTAGAACTACAAACTGTTCCTAAATGGTAAGTAGAGCTAATAAAATGGAGAATGAAAGTAGATACAGAGAAGAGTACCTAATGAGGTGGCCAATGTCTAAATAATATAAAGAGCAGTCTGCAAAAAAAATGATACCCTAATTTCTAATTTGTTTCTGACTTGAACATTAAAATAGCGATTTAAAAAAGCTGTAATTTGTAAAAGTTACATGCATAACATGGAATATTTTAACAAATAAATATGCAGGCCTACATATGGTAATATTATTGGTATATGTTTTGTGTATTTTAGAGTTTGAATGCTATTTTTTGGTCATTGCAGTTGTACTCAATTGTCTGATAGGAAGAAAGCTGTATTTGTCCTGCCTGATTTTATCTCATACAGACTACATACAGACTTTGTCTTTGTGGAGAGGCGAGTCGTTGTCACACTAGGAGGTTCTCACACTTCCTCTTTCATGCCTCATTGCTCACTAGCAGCTCAACGCAGAGTCAAAATATTTCACACATGGTGAGCCAACAGTGCCTTAGTTAACTCTCTGAGGTCCAAACCATTTCTCCTACTTTTGGTTCTCCTGGTCTCCTTCTGAAATAATGCACGTATAACCTCAACCAATCAAGTTATATACTGATTTGTTTTCAGAATATGTATGTTGCAGTGATGAGAGATGAATATATAAATGAGTATATAAATAGTTATATGACCATATATACAAAAGACAAACTAGAATGAACAAGGTTTTTGCTTTTTGATGCTTGTTCTTCCCATTCCTGGCAATAAGGAAGGATTAACATTATAACCAACATCAAAACAATTTACAATTTTTCAAAAGAAGCCCTTCCATTTTTATTTACAGCAAACATTAGTTGTGCCATGCCTCTGCATTCGCTTCAAAGGTCGCCTTTCTTCTGGTCTTAAATCACTTTCAGCACATTTGCACTATTGTTTTGGATGTACCTCCGAAAGTATAGCTCTACATTTACATACGAGAATGGGTTTAATCTTATGTTGTTCAACTGTTCAATGTGTTTAAGATCAGTGCTGCCATATGCATATGCCCGGAAACACCGTCTTGGATGACTGACAGGTCATTAACACAGCCTTTGATTGCTCAAGTCAGGAACACTGCCTCTGACTGGTGGACAGACTCAGCCCAAGGCATCAGCTGATGGCAAACAGTCATGTTAACAATAACAATAACTCCATTCAGCTGGTGGAATGCCCTCTAGAACAGAAGTCTGCATGGGTCTGATTATTAATGCCTGCACCCACCTGATTCAACAACTAATCACATCCACCTGCAAAATCTAGTGTGATTCTTGCCCACACCTGCCTGCTTCAAACCACATGCGTACCTAATTGTTCTTCTTTCGGCTATGCATGTGGTCCTCGTCAACCCCCGCCTGTGTTCTTGGTGTAGGATGTGTCCATACAAACCCCATGACAGAGCGCAGCAGCCTTTGGACTCATTGCACACCCAGCCGCACAAATAAACCTCTCAATATTGCAACATAGAAGTAAATATTTCATGTATTTTTAGGATAAACAAATCCATGTGAGAGCACCAAACAATAAGCATTGCATCATGTGATGTCACTGTTGGGCAGCACCACAGCCAAGCCAAAAAAAAAAGCTTGGCTTCTCTACTAACACTATTTTTATGTGTCAGCATTATGCTGTATTGTTAGCTAATTACAAGACACCTACAAAGACAGTTGAAATTCAGTTAGAGCCTAAACAGATGCTGAGCTCAATGACACAGGTTAAAAAAAACACAACAACTGCTGCGGAAGAAAATCACTTAGCTTCATGTGTTTTGTTGCTTGTAGCTCATTTGTTCCTTGCCTGTTCACTCATAGAAACAGCCAAAAGCTGTCTAATCCCACCCCACCAAACCAGACATAATACCCACCCATATAAGTCCACAACCATGACCATGGTGACTCATAATGAGTCATGCCCATTTTTTGCAGATCATGTAGGATCAGCGGGTGAACTCGCCTTAGGTAGACCCCTACTCTAGAGGGCCTACAGAAAGAGCCTATAGAGTCCTCCACTGAGGGGTTCTTTATGGTTTGCTTCTATGGCTGTGCTCCAAAGACTCCCTTTTTGGCTTCTTTATTTTTTAAGAGTGAGGGCTGGTGATTTACTGAATGCACATTAAACATTGTGGTAGTGTTTAGTAGGAGGTAGGGGAGTAGAGATCGGATAGTAAAACAATAGAATTAGAAAAACACTGGTTGCCAGTGCCTTCTCTGGAACATCATTAGAGAAACCACAGGTGTGATCTGCAGGGAGGACAGGGGTGAGATGACTTCTCTCAAATGTTCAAAGCAAGTAATTTGTTTTTAAAAAGAGCCGCTCTGCCGTTGGGCTCTGCAGGAATCCCTCTGTGGTGCTACTCATGTCAGTTTTCATAGCTCACAAGTCTGGCTGGCTGAATTAAGCTTTCCACTCACCTTTACTCAAAGACCATGGTATCAAGATCCCATCAGCAGTCTAAAAGAAAAAAAACCTGCATTGTGTTGAAAGGAATACCCCAGCAATTTTGAACCTAATCTATATCTACTCTAATTCATTACTTACAGACTGTAATTCAACTGATTTCCTGCGTACTTTGTACAGGACCACCACAGAGCAGGTATTATGTGGGTGGTGGATCATTCTGAGCACTGATGTAGTGGTGGTGTGTTAGTGTGTGTTGAGCTGGTGTGAGTGGATCAGACACAGCAGTGCTGCTGGAGTGTTTAAACGACTCAGTGTCACTGCTGGACTGAGAATAGCCCACCAACCAAAACTATCCAGTCAACAGCGTCCTGTGGGCAGCTTCCCTTGACCACTGATGAAGGAGTAGAGAATGACCAACACAAACTGTGCAGCAACAGATGAGCTATCATCTCCTGCAGATACAAGGTGGACCAACAAGGTAGGAGCGTCTAACAGAGTAGACAGTGAGTGGACATAGATCAGTGACCACTACGTCAGTGTCACTGCAGTGCTGAGAGTGATCCACTGCCCAAACACTGAACAATACCTGTTCTGCGGTGCTTCTTGGACAATTTAAGAACCATTGAAGAACATGGTGACTACACAGTGCACCTATATGGTAAGTGGAGCTGATAAAATGGACGATGAGTATCGATAAAAGGAAGTGTACCTAATAAGGTGGCCAGTGGGTGTATGTGCATGATATGATTACATTAGGGTGGGCTTTGGGGGGGATGGGGGCTATGCCATTCTAACCATTTCTAAGGGAGGCTGAAGGAAATTAAACAATTTGTCTCTATTAGCATACAGGCTATTTAGCATGTAGATATGAAGTTATGCTACAGCGGTATCTGTCGCTGCATTTTCATAATGCTTCATTTATTGTGCAGAAAGCCATTGTCTCAAGATTAATCTCCTTTCATTTCAATGCCGTGTGTAATATCATGGTACTCTGACATTCTCTTTCAGCCTCCTAGCTTTTGTTCATGCTAATGTTGAGTCACTGAGCAGCTGCGCATGAGACGTGACCCTTTTCAGTCTTTTTCCTCTTTTGTTTGCTTGTCATCTTTTTGTTTATGACATTTGAAACCTCCAGAGACAAAAAAGCTTTGTTTTATCTAATTCATTTAATGTTTTTGGATCACACTGCTGCTTGGCAGATTAATGCATTATGCAGACCCAGACTCTGGCAGCAGGAGCAGCGGAAAGACGTAAAACAGTGTGACCTATTCGCCTTGGCAGGTCCTTAAATCGCTGTGACTCAGAACTACCTAGATGGAGTCAAAACTTCTAAAGTTTAAATCAGAACTGAGACCAAATGGGGTCTAGTCTGAGTAAATACTGGGACCAGATAGGAGGATTCAATACAGCTAATGTTTGCTACACAATTTGTTTCTATATTCAAGACAATGAAGACAATGAATCTCATTGTCCTTATTTTATGAGATATTAACCTTGTAAATGACTCAAGAATGAAATGAAAGAACATTGCCATTCAGCCGTGAGACTGGTCTTTTTGTGCCCTCATATATGCATAGCTTTTAGTCATGTCACTGGTGCGGAGACCGGAAAGACATAAAACCCTTCCAATATTGCAGCCAATACTGGATACTTCATAGAATTGCACCACAGGAATGTTATTTTTCCAACTCCTCCAAGCAAAGAATATTTAGATCACCCATCAACAGAGTAAAAACAAAGATATGAGAACAAACTGCAAGTTTTGGGCACTTGTGATTCCTATGCATCACCAGCCGCAGTATTTCAGTTGCTGCCAGAGCTCCACTTTGGCAAGGTCTAGCTATATATACACACTGCTGCCAGAAGGAAAGCTTACAGACAGCATTATGTAGTTTTAATTCCGTAAGTGAAGGACAAGGCAGAGGTGAGTCAAAACTAGCTGACATTAGCTTGCTACCTAGATTGATCAGTGGGTCATTTCTGGGTCACTGTAGTCAGCGTTGCAGGGCAGCAGTGACAATATCTTGACACAATATCACTTTCTCTCAGTAACGCATCTTCTAACCGCTTAATCCTTCTGGGTCGAAGGAGGTGCTGGAGCCTATTCCAGTGTTCACTGGACAGAAGGCAGGAAGGCCATCTTGAAACAATATTTTAATACAAAAATCTGAGCAAATGTTTTAGTGGAGCACCACTCAGGCCTGTTACCTTGTCAGATAATGCATCCAACTAAACATCAACTATCCAGGATTTTGGCTAAACAAACCCAGTAACAAATAAGTGTCAGGCAGCAAAAGACAACATTGATTTGCCCTCTAGGTGGAAGATCCTATTATAACGTGACGCCACATGAAAACTATGAATATACTATTAGTAGGTAGAAGAGGTGATTTGCTGTGGGGGAAAGAAAAACATAAAAAAACAAAACTGAATGTGCAGACACATGAAAGTATAATTTATGTAAATACTTGTAATTATGTAATTACATTGTAATAATATAGTAATACAGCTGTAATAACTCTAGACATAATTTTAATTACTCTAGACCTATCTGCTTGCCACTTTTCCTTTCCTATCCTGCTTGTTTCTTTCTCCAGAACCAGCTGTTTCAAAATAATTGTACTTCTAATGTAATCTGTATCTTCTGCTTGGGAAGTAATCATAAGTCAAGGTTAAAACACAACTACATGAATGGCTGGTTGCATATGAGCTGTCATGACGAATGACGGTAATTCATGACTATTCCTAATAAAGGAATTGTTTCTTTATTTCTTGGCCACTTTGCAAGCTATGCTGTTTTCGGCCCTAAGGCACACTAATTCAGCTCAGATGTTAACACTAACACCATAACTGTATGACAGACATAATACTTTGATGAGCGTAGCAAGATTTTTGTGGATGCTAATGTATACAACTGCTTACATTAGCTTAAAGCTGGTTTAACGCCTTTATCCACATAAAAAGGGACATTCGCCCAATGTAATCCATCCAAGAAATGTGTCAACATCAAGGAAGAGGTTAAAATGTCTGGACTATCTCCAACATTCTGTTCACCACTTTCGCTTTAGCCTTTGTCTGGCTTAATTGAGTTATCTAAGTGTTTTGAATCTTGACTTCAAACAAAGAGACATCAGGGAGTGCAATATTTCATATCACATTAGAATGTTTTGCTTATAGTCTTATTCTTTCAGGATAAGTGTTTGGTTGCCAGAGGCAAGGGATAGATAACGCTGCGTCAGCAAGGATTTCAACTTGCTGGAAATTCCTGGCAGTTTTACAAACAGCAGAGTATAACAGCGAACATATTTATGCTAGAGCTGAGAGGAAAATGGAGGAATTCTGGAATGTACACCCCAATGGAATGGTATTTCTACACAACATTGGTTTAAGTGGGAATGTGTTGGAGAACCGTTGTTGAAAAAGAGAAGGAGAATGAAGGAAACAGAAAAAAACAGAGTAGACATCCAGCAAGAGAAAGAAAGAGGGAAAGAAAAAGGAGTTGGGGAAGTGATATTGGGTTTCACTTCAGCTGAAACAATAGCACCATTCACCCGCAGTGGGACCACTCTCTTCATCTGCACTCACAGTGTGATATTTAAACCAGCGGCCTACAGGAACATCCAGCTGCTCCGCAGAACATCACCCCAGTGACGAGTTGACACGTCTGTCTCCATAACTCTCAGCCACAGGATCTCTCTGTTCTATAGAGCAAGCGTCCAGGGAGAAGCTCGCTGACAAGATTTAGGGGCACCACGGGTCACTCCTAGCAAACCACCGAACACTAAAGCCACAGTTCAGTAGGAAATATCAGGCATGTTTTGGTCTAGACTAATATGGGTGGGTGAGGGACAAATGGGGTGCCATTGGCTGAGAGTTCTAATTAGATTTATGTGTTCTTTGGCTTGGTTTATATGCTTTGAGGCTTTGTTTGAACAGGGCCCAAATGGTAAATGGTAAATGCTTTGTAATGCTGATGTCTTTCGAATGTAGTTAATAATGGTCCACACCCATTTAGGCATCTGAGGCTCATGAAGTCATACAGTTTGATGTACAGTGTTAAAATCTCAAAAAATATGATGATTGATTTATATTAGAAGTGATTTCCCATAAGAACCACTTTTTTTCTCCTTAAAGAATGTTTGGCACCAAAATATGGTTCTTTAAAGGACTGTTGGCGCCATTTTATATCAAAGGTCTTTGATAACAGTGTAACACCGGATAACACAATACGTGTCAAATTAATGTACGTACTGGTTGATGTGTTCACTGATAGACGGATTTCAGTGGTACAGTTTATGTAAACACAAATATGTATGAACCTCAGGTTTATACTCTATATGCTATTAACCTACACTATACTCATACTCCAAACAAATAGGGGACAACAAATTATAAGAACGTTGTGGCATCCACCCCTACCTTAAGAAACAAGGAAATGCACACTCCCTCCTCCACAAAGTTTGCATTAATAGCTGTTTACTTTATAGTACACAAGAAATGGTGCAAATTCAGCATCAAACTTCATCCCTTTACTCTCCAAGAGCATCTGTAGTGGTGGAAAGCTACACCAAAGTTTAAGTTTGACAAAAACATACTATACCCCACGTGTCCCAAATGTAGACATGTATTTATGTAATGTATGTAATTGTAGCTTTGGTACTTTTGCTATCTATAAAAATATGTGTGTCACTAGATAATATATGGTGTTAAGCATAACTAGATAACATATGGTGTTTAGGTAGCTGCAAGTTAGCTATGTTAGCATAGCAATATATTAGCCCTGTATCTCCCAGGCAAAACTAAAAAAAGAAAAAAAAAACAGCATTCATGTAGAAATCATGTCTTCACTGGCTGAATGTATTTAATATAGTTTTATGTTAGGGTTTGGATGAACTGTTGCTTTATTTTAGTGCAGATTCCTCTCTTCAGTTTGGAAACAGATAAGCTGTTTAGACAGTTTTAATATCAGTATAAACTTTAATACCCACTAAAAATACCAGCTACAGAGGGTCCAAATAGTTAAGACATTGTCCAGCCTACTCCCTCCATTGTTGTCTCTCTGGTGTTGCATTTTAACATCCTAGACCATAACAAGCAGCCAGTCCCTTGCCATCTAGGTAGATGAAGTAAGGATAATGTTACCTGCAGATGGCTCACCTATAAAGCTTTAGCATCTGACATATAATAAATTGTCACATGAAAATATGCATATTTGAATATTTGAACATATAGAGTTGAACTAGATGAAGGAGATGAGGAAGAGTACTTAACCCTCTGGAGCTGTGGCTCAGAAGGACTCTACACCTTATGAACATTGGTCATTCATACACAAACATTGAGAACTTGTCTTAAAACACTATGAAATAAAATAATGTCTTATAAAAGAAGCCCCAGTTTTTTGTTTAAGGCATTTTACTATCACTCCCTTTTTGAACATTTTACTTCAGGGTGTGAACAGGGTGTCTGTGACTCCATAAAAGGTTTAATTTACTTTTTTTTACAAATCAAAGACATTAACATCATACATCGATGCAACACTATGGGTGCAAGATATTCTTAAGGTATGGTTTTAAATTTCATCTGAAGTTGCTATTAAAAGGACTCAAAGGATGAGGATGCCTGCAGACACTCTGACGTCCTAGTTTAATTTATTAAAAGCACTGAAATACTGTTTTTTCATGCATGTTAACTAAAACACTGTTCTCTTTTCAGAACAATTGAATACATGGAAGCCTTCATGAAGAAATGGTTAGATGTTAAACACTTATTTCTGTCATATTTGTGTTTCATACATGGTGACCCTTGGATTTTGTCACCACTACCATAAAGAAGTCTGAGCCTCTATGCTATTCTGAATACTTTAGTCTTATAATTTCATCATCTTTCATCTTAAATCTCCATTATATATCTCAATGATTATATCATGCTGTAATTTTGTAGTTTTATAATTTAAGACAGTACATCAGCATGTATGTGTCACACACACACACACACATACATACATACACAATTGTGAAACTTTTGATTTCACAACTGTAAAAATTCACAGCTGATAAAATGGACTATGAGTGTAGTCACAATGATTTGCTGTCATTTTGAAAGTACTACAGCTATGTTTGTTCGTATTTACAGCAGATTGGTACTAATATGGTGGGGCTCCTGTCATAAGCAAAAGTCACCCGACCTTATCCAGCTGTAGGATGGCAGTCTCTTGCTGTTTTTAATGGAACAGCTGTGAAACAGGGCAAACTTGTTAGAGCAGCTGACAATGGTCTCTGGGACTTCTTTGTAATTGATATAAACCCCAACAGTGTGCTCCAGTGTGGGACTCTTAAGACTATTATGGGGTTTATGTTTGCCACTGGACAGTGCTGTCCATCCATGACAGGCTCACAGAATGGGGACGTTCGAAGACTCACTCTGTGAAAGAAACTCATTTTGTAAGTAACATGTAATGCTGACAAATGCTTGTTATTCTTAAAAGCATCACAAATTTCCAATTGAGTTCCAAGTGAGAAAGGTTCATAATTATAATACTTTTCTGATGTTAATTAAAAGTACAATATATAACTATTATACTAAACATTAATATGTAAGTATTATATAATTTAATAAATGTTATGGTATATTTTATATAAGAAGTATTTTGCATGTTAGACTCCATGGTTTGTATATACCAATTATTATGTTCTAGATATTTGATATAATAAACCACTAGGAGAAAGGTGAACTTGAATTTTTTGTGCATATTTGAATTTCTGCATTGCATTGTTATGTAAGGATTATATTTTATATTTTTGCATATATTTTGCACTATATAATTAGTGTTAGTATTACAAATGAATAGCAATAAAAATGTTTGTTTAATTGAACCCAGCAATACATTTAAAAGTATTCAGCTGTACAGTACATTTTTGTGACCCAAAAAACTAGATCAGACTAATTACCCAATACTGCTGGGCCATTTCTTCCCTGTACTGTGTTTGTCAAAATATGGTCCCATATATGGTCCCATGGGTTGTGAAAATCAACCAATTTAGGTCCATTTCTACCCAACTTTTAGAGTGTACAAGTTCATTGTTTTCTGCTGCACCGATAGTCCATTAACTACGTTCGCTGAAGCTAGAGGCAGAAGGGAGGTCTTCAGATGTTGGCGGCAAGAAAATGAGAATTCAGCTTTGAACCTTGAGGGGCTACTTCAGGCTAATGACTGATATAGTGAGGTTGAGTTGAGCCCCCAGTGGATCTCAGTAAAGTCAGACCCACGTGAATTCTTAACAAGACTAGTGGTGGTGGCTTTGATATTTCCTGAATATGTTACACACTAATGGATTGAGGGGTGGAGAGGAGGGGAGACGGGGTATAAATTATAATAGCAAATGCGGCCTTCTCTTGAGGAGAATTTGGACAAAGTTATACAGGCAATGGAGCTAGTTAAAACAAAACTGAAGTTAGTAAGGACTTATAAACTAGAAAAGGTCTTTTGGTTCAAGTCAGAGTTTTCAGAGTTTACTCAGTTTACTGAGTTTAAGTCAACAGATAGAAATTTATATTTTCTAGGAAATATGCTCTTTTGTTCGGTGTGAGTGGTTGTGCGTCTTGGAGATCTCATTGGTCTCATTCATTTGACAAGGACAAAGTCACTCTCTGCATTATGTAAGCAGATTTCGGGTGTTAAAACATGAGACTATTTCAGTGAAAGCTATGAAGTGAGGCAGACCTTGCTTTTCATTTCTCAGACAGAGAAGCATGAGTCACATTTATTAAGCTGATTCTGTCAAACAAAAAAGGCCAATGTGTTCTTAATAGGTGGCTATATCAGGCAAGACCAATAAGGTCTCTAGATGCACACTAATATCTAGCCTGTTTAGTTAGTGAGTTATTTCTCCTTTTATGGTCTTTCAGATAGTATCTTAGCTGCATCTGGTCTGTAGCCTATATATTTGTAGTTGACTTATTTTGTGGATATTTGCCAGTATTCCAGGAATCAAGGCTAAGGCAAACATTGCTCCTGATAAGAAGTTGAATAATGCTTATTCTACTTTTTGTCTGCCTGAAAACTTGATTGCCTATGCCCTCTATATGTAAACATATAGTCCAACTCTGACTTTCTCAAGACACTCAAATCACAACAAATCCTGCTTTGTTGCTCCTTTCTGTGGTTAAATCCCCCCGTAAATGGCCATTGGACACTGAAAGATTGACAGAAGGGTCACTCAGGCTGTGCCTTCAGTTGTAGATATGTTGCCGCCACATTTATTGTTTCAGTATTCTTTCTTTGTAACGCATTTAATAAAAAAATAGTAATCTTTAAAAATACTTTAAAAATACTCCAGGTGGAACCAGCACGGTACGGGTGTCTAATAGAGTGGACAGTTAGTGGACACTGCCTGCTTGTGTTGTTGACCACTTTGCCTACCATGGAGCTTCTTCCTGTCCTGTGCTGTGATATAACTATACATCCTTGCATATAACTATACATCCTTATTCTTCTTTATGTACTTGTCTTGGTATCCAGTGTCGACCTGAGGAGCATGGGTTCCCTTTTTGAGGCTTGGTTCCTCTCAAGGTTTCTTCCATTTGCTCTGAGGGAGCTTTTCCTTCCAATGTCGCCCTTGGCTTGCTCATTGGTGGCTTGGACCAGAATTTTCTGTTAAACTGCTTTGTGACAACCTCTGTTGTAAAAGGTACTATATGAATAAATTTGTCTTGACTTGACTACCAGCACTGCACACACTAACACACCACTGACATATTAGGAACGATCCACCATCCAAATAATACCTGCTCTGTGGTGGTCCTGACCATTGAAGAACAAGGTGAAAGGGGATACAAAAGTATGCAAACAGATGGACTACAGTCTGTAATTGTAGAACTATAAAGTGGTTCTATGGAGTTGATAAAATTATGAAATGGACAATGACCACAGAAACAAGCAAGTGTTCCTAATAAAGTGCTTAGTGAGTGAATTAGATTTAAAGGTCTACATCATTTACACATGAATATAGTGTCATGCGGCCATAACAAAACCTTTTATCTCTAAAATATATCTAATAATAATACTGTATGTAATATATTCTATATTACATACAGTATTTATCATATTTTGTGCCTATGAATCAAGTAAATTCAATGCATGCATAATTTTTTTAGTGTTTTTTAGAGTTTAGTTACTCATAAAATCCTTAATGTATTCTTTTGTGTACCATCATGAGAGAGGTTCAGTCTTTGCAAGGATCAAATGTTTACATGGAAACTCAGGTATGTCAACCAGTTTGGCTGACATAATCTTGTAACACAATATAGTTTTAATGATAATGTCTAGTACTGGTGTAAGGATCTTTGGGTAATCAACACTTGTTCCACCTAGGAATGCACCTAGATTAACATTAGAATAACAGCCAGTGCCATGTGGTTGGATCTATGAGACAAATGAATGGTGGAACCCTGGAATCCATCATGAAGTGACCAGTCATAACAAACCCCAGTAGGCCGTGGTTCCTGACAGAGGCTCATTGGTCTGCAGTCAGGTTGTCTGGTTCCCACACACTGCCTTGGTAGACTGGTGAATGTTAGCAGCACACTAATGGCACTATATATCTCATTCACTGAGCTGTGAAGTATAAATGCAACAAAATAAAGATTGGGCCTTTCCATCGTTCACTGTTTATGTTTGTCCCTTCATAAAGATCTGGCTGTTCTTTGTGGCCCAGAGTTCTTTTATGGGCTGTTTGATAAAAAGAACAAGCAAAGGACAAAGGTTACTGCCGAGAAACTCCAGAGGTCATTGCTCAGAGAGGCCTGAACTGTGGGAAACACAGTGGTCTAGTTTATCTCAGTTGAACTGCTATTACAAACTTGGTTTTATCTTGTAATTTAACTCATTACACACTCTTTCCTCTTATACACAGCACAAATACACAACATAATATAAGCCTAGAGGCCAGCGAGCTCCTTTAAAGTATAGAAATAGGAGTTGAAGTCATTCATGTAATTTCCCACTAATTGGTCCTTATTTAGGAAGAAATTAGTCGTAGGAATGTAGGAAATGGATGTTACTGTTTCTTCAAGCTGGGCTTAAGACATGCATTTAGCTTATGTAAATAGTTGAGCAATGGGATATACATAAACCCAGTAACTTTAAGTTGGCAGTGTAGACAAAGATCTCAGCAGCTATAAATCAAGGGTAAAGCACATTTGCTGAAGATCATAGTATGAACACAGCCTGTAGGAAGTAGTCTTGATGAATGAAAGGAGCAATTTGGTGGAGCAGGAAAAAAAGGCAAGCATGGGATCCTCCTTCTTTTCTTGAGGGGAAGATGGGTTTTAAAAGAAATATGGTAAAATAAACAAAGTCAAGAAAGCATTGCCTGTAAGCTATAACAAGCATAAAGTTAACCTCTCACAGGAGGAGGATATAAGAGGCAGTCATAAAAGTCATAATTTTATCAATTGAGTTCATTCTGTTTCATTTAGTAGTTTAAGTATAAGGGAGCATTACAGTTCCCTTGCTCCTTGCTGTTCATTACTACATTTTTATGCAAAGACTGGAGTCAATTAAGCATTTTTTCAGAGCATTTTTATTTGTGTATTATGTTATTATTTGTGCATGTATTGCTGCTAGTGCTTTACTGAAATGGGTTAGGAATTGACTAGAATATGGTTATGTTATTAAGCACAGTTCATGCAGACCCATGTTCATATATATACTCCAGACCTTCACTTCTTCTTACCACATTAAACTCTAAATCTTTTAAAGGTGGTTTATTATTGAGGCATTGACATGAATCAAAACAAAATAAGCACAATAGACCCAATGCTTGTTATGGGTTGGGTGTTCCCTTAATTATCCTGCTCAATAAAGTCATAATAGACAGCCAGTTAATTACCAGTTATGGCTTGATTAGTTACCATGGATTGGTTTCATAAGTTTAACAAGGGTATAATAACGGTCACATTAAGTGTTCTGCAACAGGTTATGATATATAATAAATAAAAATGTTAGTTAATTACTGAGATTTTGATTTTCAATGAAGGCTGCAATGCATAAAGGTGCCAGATTGTTCCAATATGGAGTGATTATTGGAATTTTATCAATAAAAACCTTTAATGTCTTGATATCCCATGCATGCCTCCAAAATTGTGTTTGTAAGAGCCACAAATGTTAATTCCTTATCAGAGTTCCTGAAAAAAATGACATTTTTGTAAGACTACCACAAGTCTTTACAAAAAGGGTCAAATGACCCCCATGTATTTCCTAAGGAATTAGGACCTACCATCGTATGATTCATTTTGTCAGTAAGGTTTTTTATGCCTTGTTATTCCATTAAACAGTCAAAAATGGTGGTGAGTTTGAAATGTCATTTTGCATGACCTCTACTATTTATAAAAGAGTACATAATTGTTTTATCTCTGAAAATATATGACAGACAGTTTTTTAAATGATTTAGACTGATATGGACAATATTTATTGAGCTACACATACAGACGTAGTGTCTCTCAGTATGGCGTTGGGCCACCATGTTTGCTAACGCAACACATCAGAGGTCACAGCATGTTGTAGAGGTTCCTAATGGTGTCCTGTGATAATCCATCCCATGCAGCTTGAATATTCTCTTGTGGGTCCTGCAGACTTAGAGGTGGAGGTGGAGTGACACCAGGCCTTCTGGACGTGTGACACATGACAACAAACCATTCATCTTGGCGCTGACCGTGGTACCTCTACACATGGATTCGTTGGTCGTCTCCACCAAGACATAAACAGGACTCGTCACTGAAGATGACCTGCTGTCATTCTGAGTGACTCCATGACAGTCTGGCATGACACTATTGTAGTCTTTGGTGATGTTGATGTGGTGTTAAGGGCAGTCTTCGTAACGGTCTGTGTGCATGTCGTCCTGGGTTGTGTATCCGTCTGCCAATGGTGCTGGCACTAACAGGATGACTCATGGAGGACATCACTGCTCGCTGAATATCCGCAACCATGGCTGTTGGGTCAGTCAGTGGCAGGCCCGTCCTTCCTTATGTCACATGTACAGCCGAGCGTGAAATTTGAATCATTCCCATGTCTTACCATGTTGAACCTACCAAGCAAGTTTCATTCCTGTCAGTTCATTCCTTCTGTGTGCAACTATTCTTTTGATGATGAGTCTATTATTCAAATATCTAAATATCTTAGCTAGCAACCTACTAGAGCTACATAGCTAGCTAGCACATTTTAGTAAGTTGGTTAGCTAACACTAACTAGCTAGTAAATTTTGAGTGCTGCTCCTACTGTATGCATGTTAGATATGGTTAGATATGAAAACATGAAAAACAGACTGAATGAGAGAAAGAATGAATAAAAACAGTAAAATAAAATACAATAAATAATGTTCATAAGTCATTCATTCATCTTTCTTTATTGTATCTTTTCTTAAAAAAAATAAATAAAATAAATAAAAATATCACAATTAAAATACATGCCATCAGATTTCTGAATTATTGAAGATAAAAACAGGAGACCTTCTCACTGAAGAAAGCCATTTAGCTCAATAAGTCATGTTGATGCTATTTATTGTAGGTTCTTTGGATTTTGCATTATACCTTCAGTTGTACTTGAATGCATTGAAATGTTTAATATTATCTAAAAAAGTAATAATAATTGTGAATAAAAAGCTGAAGGCTTTTGATGACCTCCGCCCCAATCCTGCCAGACAGTTAAATATTATGTTATAGAGTGATTCATCTAAAAGATCCCTGCTTTCATTTGAGAGGTAGAAGTAGAGGAATGTAAAGTGAACTAGATCCAGAGCTTCTGCTCTCCTGTTTGGAGAAGTCATCTGCAGCTGTGAAGCTGGTATTCTTCCGAGGAAGAGCAGACACACGCTATAACCATTAGACAGGTCACACAGCCTCTGCCTGGCTGCTTTCTGGGCTAAAGATAAGGAGGGGTTAACTGCTGCAGACACACTAAGACTTCTGATCTGAAAGCCAGACACAGAGAGAGAAAGTGATAGAGAGGGAGAGAGAGAGAGACAGACAGACAGACAGACAGAGTGAAGAAAGAAAGCTGTAAGGAAAGCAAACACTTGAGAAAGATTGTTCTGCTTGCTGTGTTTGGGGGGGGGGGTTAGGAGATATTGTTTATTCTTTTCCTTTGTGTGTTTATCTGTAGGAGCTGAGTGAATTTAGCATCAGACGTATTTCTTTTCTGAAATCCAGTGTCCCTGTAATGTGCAGTTCTGCCTATTGTTAAACATTACCTTAATGTATACATACATATATCATGTATATCATGCCATGTATATATTATACTCCCATATGTATTTCCAGCAAAGTATAATTATTTCAGGCAAATGCAGGATATCATGATATGAGATTTGTAGATGAAAGAAAGTTCCCTGGAAAGCTACAACTATCATTTCAATGTTTAGACTTAGTTTAGTTGTGAGTTGAGGTCCATATGTGTGGTTAAACGAATGTAGTCTTTCTGGGGGGAGTGGGGCTGGTTGACACACATTTCACTCTCCTACATCTTTCTAAATTTGAATTACCCTTACATTTTCTTTCTTGTAAAGCACTTTGAATGACCACAGTGTATGAAAAGTGCTATAGAAATAAACTTGCCTTGGGCTGATATAAATACAGTTTACCATTGTATGATGCCTTTAATAGACAGTAATTTCAACAAATGAAGCAACAAATAGAAATAATCAAAGCTTTAATTCCAAACTAAACCCAAAATATAAATGTCACATAACGAACAAACCATAGTTTTGAATCAAGTAAATGCTAGCAATGTTTCTTTTATTTTATCATGTGCCAACCAACCCCATGCACATAGGGACACACCTCTGTAGTTAACCTTATGTTAGCTATTTAGCATTATTCATTGTTGCCTTCCAAATCTTATCTCAATATACATTCATTTCTGCTAACTTACAGTGACACTGTCAGTATCTCAACATTTCTACAGTGTATTTTAAATGTATTTAATGAACTGCAGCGTTAGCATGGAGGCACAGGGAGGTCATGATTCTGATGGAAGAAAGTGTTCTTCATTCAACACAAGCAGACGTGGGGGGGTCACCTTCAGCCATACTTCACCCTACCCTCACAATGACTATCCTCCAAAACAAAACACCCACACGAATTTCACAAGAATTTCGCTTTCCAACACAGAATAACACAAATAACACCTAAGACACATTTTTTAACTGACAGACAACAACAAAACAACATAAAATGTCTTTTTCCAGAGCGTGCATGCCTCCCTTGATCCTCCTGATGTGACTGTCAGCAAGGCTGTGCCTCACAAGGTCCTAGGCCACTAGGGTCACTACAGAGCAGCTCTTGACTAAATGGCATGTTGGTCAATAGGGCAATAAAAATTATAGCTTACATTTTTGCAAGTTCCTCCTACTGACCAAAAATGAACACTGTGCCAACCAACCCCATTCTCCCTTATTGATTTAAAAATGAGACTACATTTACAGTGAAACTACATTTAAGTGTGGGGGTCCTGGGTAGCCACTAATTAACCTCTTGGACACCCTGAATGTCTCAAAATCAAAATTTTGGGGGTCCCTTAACATATTTTCTTAACTCATTATGTCATCATGTTTTTCATTAGGGTAATATAGACATGCAAATCCAAATTCAGAGGAAGGCCATTTTTTAGCTGTTTCACCCACCAATTGGTGAGCTCCTGTCTTTGGTATTCTTATCAGAGATGCAGCATTGTTCCGCCAGCAAACCTAAAAACTCATACTATTTGCCAAAAGACCTGTGGAAAGAATGGGTTACTCATTTCTTATACTGAAGACACAAGATGAGATGTGTAAGATCTCAGTTAATGGGTGGAAGAACACATTACCAACTCAGAAAAGACCATTTACAGAAAATAACTTCACTGTTTAACCAATCATTTTATTGCAATTGAAGCTAGAATGAACGCTACCCATGCTGGAGTAACCAGCCAACAGGGGACCAATCAAGCATCAGGGGGTATTTCACACGCACTGCAGTGAACTTAACAAAGACAATTGATAATTTTCCACTTGAAGTGTAGTGATGCTAAATAATAAGTCTGCACTATAACTTTTAATGGTGCCAGAAAGGGTTTCCTTGGAGCTACACCACAGAAGAACCACCTTCTCCAAAAAAAACCCTTCTAAAAGGTTTTCCTAGAACCATTTAAGTGCCATTATTTTTTAGTTTCATCTCTGAGGTAGTGTTCATTGCTTTTGTGTAGTCCAGAATAAGCAAGACAATAAGCAGTTTTAGCAGAGTATCTGCATGTTAGCCAAGAGACATAAGATGGCCAGCACTGCCTTTGTTGTCATAACCTCCAACTGATGTTAGGAAAATCTGAAATGAAAAGCTTCTGCTGTTCAGTAATGGCTTCAGACAAAACCTAGCAGGGCATATGTCTGTAATATTTGGTTGTCAAGTCTACTGTTACACACTGTGAGAACAGTTCTGTCTCTCTGCTGACTGCTTGACAGTAAATGGATTCATTAAAACAACTGCACTGGAAAACCGTCTGCCTCCCAGAGACAAAAGCTGTTTTTCTCCATCTCTTAGTGGGCTTTAATAAACTGTTGCACTCATTTGCCTTCTTAAATTTCCTTTTTATATTAGATTCCCTCTGTCCTGTGTGTATCTCTTTTTTTCCCTGCTCTTTTGCAGCTCAATCTTTCTGCCTCTTCTTTCTTTCTCTCACTCACACACAAATTCACTTTCTTTTTCTCTCTCATACTGATAATAGATTTATATCTCAAACAAATGTATACAAATTTTGCATACAAATGTAATGATTTGGCATGAGCTTATTAAAGTAATTTTGCCATTCCAAAAGAGTGTGTCTGTGTCAGTGATGGAGTGAGTTTATGTCACCAGAAGAGAAAACATAACTCCTTAAACCGCAGCCTTATTATTAACTTATTCTCCTTATGGCTCATTATCCAGTAACTACGAATCATTCAGGACCAACAATCCATTTCCTACTAAAGCCCTATTCAAGCTGGGTTAGTTGTACCAGAGGAGGTCTGGTAATGTAATTGGATTGGCTGGTTGTATGTGATAAAGGATCTCTGCAATTTTCCCAAATTACCCCACATACTGTAGTCCAGATCAAAACATCATTGTGCAGACATTTACATCTGTATTATGTTACAGACACTACTCTTCTGAATGATGACAGCATGCTGTGCAGCCAACCAACATATAAACTAGCATTAGGCTAGTAAACTGGGTTCACTGAACCTACCACATGGTGCCCAACAGAACACAACGTGTCTTGTTAGAAGTGCTTTTGAGATATTTCATGTTTATTTCATCTTTCTCTTATTTCATCCTTCTCCTTGTCATGTTGTGGATTTCAGTGGTTTTGTCATGAACTTGAGGATTAAAGAACTGGGTCAAATTTAGTTTCATTTTAGCTAATAGCCTCATCTTCAGGTTACAAAAATGAATAAACAAATAAATGAGTGCAGGACCTTTTATACGGCACTCAAGTCAAAGGAACAAAATCATTTGAACAAGCACCTGGTGAGTAGAAAGTCGACTTTGGTCTTTGGTCCCAGTTTTGTTATTGCATTACTGAGACATGTATTATTTCCAATTTTCTTGCAAAACCAATACACATTTTCCAGTCTTGACCGTTGAGCCAAAACTGAAGAGGGTACGAATTTCTCCAGCATTCCAACCCCCCCAAACCACCCTTAGCCTTTTCTAATCAAACTCACTGTATGCTCGTCTAACCAGGCCAAGATATAAGATGTTGTTGGTTCAGTAGGACCAAAAACCCAACAGTGTGTTTTTCATTATTCTTCTCGTGTGCATGTGGCATTAGGTTTCTGTTAAGATCATTGTAGTTTTCCCCTTTTTTCAATATCGCTGTGATATATGGAAGTCAGTACCACTAGTCTGCAATCTATTCACCTACTTCAAGCCACTACAATCCACCTGCTAATGTTGCCAGGTTGGACACGCCTGGGCATAAAACCCATTTAGCCTAATGAGAAATAGCAACACAGATATCATTGTCATATTTGTCAAGATTCCCAGACCCAAATTAAGTCTAAAAGACATTCCAATAGTGATTCACCATGTGTGTTGTACTTACACATCGCATTTGCAAAAGTGTCTCTTTAAGAAACGTTCATCCAAAGGTTCTTCAGGGAATAACCTTTTTAACATCTCTATTGTCAAGGGTATTTATATCTCTGTTGCAGATCATGTGAACATTTACAATCCTGAGTGCTTTTTGATTGCATCATGTGGGAGTGCACATGCCTGTGCTGTGCTGGAGAAGCAGCATGTGTAGGAGAGTTTGATGTTTTCCTTAGAGAAGGTGAAAGTTGTCTAAAATCGTGCTGAAATAGAAAAGATGGTGGTGCCTAAGGGGTTGTGTTTTTTCAGCATTCTAAAGTACAGTAACCCTCTCTACCCATAAAAGAGGTAGCAATCCAGGCCAGCATAATGTTTAGAACTTCCTTTCAGAATGGATCCAGCCAAGATAAGAATCCTTGCAACCTGAAACTCAGACCAATTATCTGAGAGGGTTAATCATGATTAATTTCACAGTATTAGCGATGCATGCTAATGATAACAGGAAACACTCATGGGAAATTTAATTATGCCCAGTAATCTTGGAGTACAAACAAAAGAGCGTAATTGCACTGAACTGTAATCAGGAGTTGGAGCAGGTCATTGGTTTTCCATGGGAATTGCATGCCATTTCAAAATGCAGAGATAAAGCAATATAGATTCTTCACTCTTTAGCCAAAATCCATCAGCTATTAACATCCACACTGAATGGGGTGAGACACAACTTTTTGTCTCTTTTACCCCTATTTTTGTGTCTATATTTTAACACCTTATTTTTCATCATTATACTCAAAAATAGAAAAAAAATAATAAAGAAAGCAGAAAGGGTTCCTTGCATGGTGCTATGGCGGAACCATTTATGGATCCCTACAACCTTTCAGTAAGACCTACTTGATGTGTGAGTGTGAAAACTTTTTTTTAAAGAGTTAAACCCCACATTTAATGGTTTTAGAAAGAACCCTTGAACTGATGTAGACACATATTACATTTTGTAAAGGTTCTTTAACGCTTTTTAAATATTCTTCTGACTCTTTTCTTTAGGGAACCAAAAGTGGTTCTTCTGTGGCATTGTTTAAAATATGCTTTTTTTTGGAGAGGGTATTATGGGAGTGATCTTGTTTCTCTTATGATATCACATGTAATTACCAAGTTAACACATTTATTACATGTGTACAGCTAGACATGGATACGAAGAAAAACATAAAGCCCTCCTGTTTTAGCTATTAACAGTGTTGAACAGGGCTGGAGTGGGACTTCAGACCAAGAGCTGAATAATGAAGACCACCGCACCACAATCAAAACTTTTTACCAGCTAACAACCAGCTGAGCATGGAAATGCTAGTTAACTAATACAACTTCTTAGAACCCCCCCCCCCCACCCACAATCAATATTGCTAATGATGCAATAAAACTTTAATTTCCATTAATTTTCCATTCCATTTTCATCTTCATATGATTAGTGTATGGAAATTGCATTATTGATAGCTCACGCAAAAGCTTATGCGCTCTGTAGAACTTTCAGGAATGGATTCCTTCCACCACCCTGAATTTGAGCAGGCTAAATTAGAGCAAGAACAAGAAACAAGGACTTGGTTATTACTAACTTTATAATTGTCTTATAAGTGTGTTCTTGTGTTTATATGCATGAATTTATAAGGCACAGTAACCGTCCCAAAATGTTACCAGCCTATTGGGAATTCTCATGACTCTCTCAACTGCATATTAAATGGGATAAGGCATGGCTTCCTGCTTCTGTTTTCACTTCACTCTGTTTTCCCTGTGTATATAATTTGAACTTATTTATCCATTATTAATTATGAAACTGATCTTGCATTGGTCAACATGCATTCATGTTAATTTAACTGAACAACAGCAGAACAAAGTAACATCTCTTTTCTACTCAGATGTTTCTTTAGTTTCTTTAGTTTTAGTTTTTGTTTGTCAAGTAGTAGTTTCGGAAGACGCATGAATGAAGAGCCCCGACGTGAGATAGGAACCTCTGCTTATAATGTTCTAGCTCTCCAGCCGCAGATTAGAAAATGGAGAGTCAATGGAGAATCCCCAATTCCCAATCCCCAACTGGGGCCTAGCTGAAACAGCAGTACATCAGGGCTATGAAATTTAGATCACTAAGCTTATTCTGGATCCAGATAGCTCTACATTATCAGACTGAAATATAGTCCTCCAGATTAATGGCTGTCCAGGGCCACTGTGTGACAGGTAGAAGTCCACTGTGTGTGTGTGTGACTGTGTATGTATGAGTGTGTATATATGTGTGAGAGTTTTGGCTGCAGCCCATAAGACTGTTTTCCTGTCTTGGCCGCTGAGCCAAAATTGAGGAGGGTGCCCATTTCTTCAGCATTCCAACCCTCCCAAACCACCCTTTCTAATCAAACTCACTGTATGCTCGTCTAACCAGGCCAAGGTATAAGATGGTGTTGGTTCAGTAGGACCAAAAACCCAACAGTGTGCTTTTCATTCTTCTCTTGTGTGCATGTGGGATTACGTTTCTGTTAAGATCATTGTAGTTTTCCACTTTTTTTCAGTATAGCTGTGATTTAGGTAAGTCAGTATCACTAGTCTACAACACTCTTTAATAGAATTTCATTTCACCTACTTATGCTAAACTATTTAGCCTAATGGGAAATAGCAACACACATATTTTGTCAAGGTGTGTGTTTGCCAATGTAAGATTAATTTCAAATGATATTTATTTCCTAGGTTTGAAAAGGGCCACATTGTTTGGATAAATTGGATATTGACTGCTTGACTTTAGAACTTCTTTCCTCTATCACTTCATCAGATAATATATGCCTTCACACTCTTCTTGAAGTTCCCAACATGGACATTTGCTTCCCATTGTGAAAATTTGTTGGAAGGGGCAAATCAAGGTTAGGAATTGTGTTTAAAAACTGTGTAGTGTACACCTGGCTTTAGCTGTGTTAGGTCCTTGGTGGCTGTTACGGTACCCAGGTAGTTGCTAGGGTATTGCTACTGTACTTGTATTATGATAGCATAGCATTTTGAGCCAGAGACTCAACATACACATAAAGATTTGCTGACATTCTGTAAAACCTATCCAAATTCACAACAGTAACTAGGAAAGAACTTAGTGGTGAGTTGAGCAAAATCAAAATAATTGTGTAACTCACAACTGGTATGTGATAAAACAGTCCATAGATAATTAATTGGATCCATAAGAAATACATCCCTTATATTTTGAACAGCTTGTGGCTTTTTTTTTAGTGCACTGTTGGTCTCTGAACATAAGACATTGAGGTTTGAACTTCTGCCTACTTTCAATCTCTTGTTGGTGCATAGGATGATATAATTATTGTCTAAAGAGCTATCTAAGATTTATCTAAGAGCTAGTTGACTTTAAAAGTGACATATAATACCCCCTTTTCCACAAGTTAACACAGTTTCCTGGGGTCTTAATGAAATGTATATGACATGCTTTGGTCAAAATACCACACGGATCAAGCATCACAGCTTTCTTCTCACCCTGTATCAACAGCCCCGCTCACAATGGCCAGTTACAGTGTATGTTCCTTTAAAAGATAATGAGACACTTTTCACCCCACTTTTCCATGCAAAGGGTGTGCCGACATAAGTAAACCGCTGCACTACCATATCTCAAAAAATCCAGCAGCAAGAAACAACATCTGCACCCATTCTCACATCATTTTACTCTCACATTATTAGGCTTCTTATTCGCCAGGTTCTTTTGTTGCAGTTTTCCCTTTCCACCTTAAATAGTGCAGCACGTTTAAGGTGGAACTGCAAAGTTCAAACAAGAAGCTTGCAAGCTCACTTTAGTCAGCAAAGTGATAAAGTGGTCAGCAAACGTGTACAGGTTTTTGCCGACTGTAGGTGGATATTGTTTTTAACAAAAAACCTTGGAGCGGCCGATAACAGAGCTGTTCCCAAGATTAGCTTTTTACTTCCCTATAATGCTAGCAGCTCCGGTGCTTGTGAGGAAAGAATGGAGCACCTTCACTGAGGTAGCTTTGAAGCCATGAGTGGAACTACTCAGATGGTCACCACCCCAACTAAAATCTGAACGCCTTGTTGAATCCCATGTTTTCACACCTAGACAGCCCAAAAAAAGAACAGACTGTGCTGTCTTATTTCAGAGACCGTGGGTTGGTAGATACTCCAGATACACAAGGTATGAACACAAGCACTGAAAAAAGTAAGTTTCTTGTTATAAGTTCTATAAAGTTCATTTGAAATTGGTGCTACAGATCCCACAGCAAAGTCCTCAGTGTTGACTGAATACCTACAGTGTTGATTTGTGTTGAGTTAAATGAAAACCACAGGTGTTAATTCAGCAATGTGGGTGTTAATTTAACACTAGGGATTTTGCTGAAGCCATAGTGAAAACACTGTTATGACGTTTTAAGATGTGACGCAAAAGAGCTGGTATGCACTCATGACATTTAACCTTCTTTAGTCACAACATTTAGATAAGAAGAGAGAGAGAGAGAGAGAAAAGACTGTGCAATGTGACGGACGTGTTCCCTTGTTAATGTGGTCACATAAACGTTTCTACCTGGATCAAAAGCCTTCCCGATGCTCTAATCCTTGAATGAGACAGATGTTACACATGTCGTCTATGCTTGGTTATTTGATCTGAGCAATGTGTGGACTGTATGACCTCAACTTAGTGATTTTGGGTGTGTATTAAGCTCATGACCATGTTTACTTGTTCATTTGAACCGGATTTGAGACTAATTTACTCCAACTGAAAGATCTTCACTCTTAATGTAGTCCTGCCAGAATATATGACGAGAAGAAATATGTAAAATAGCAGTATAGCTCAAGCTCTACTTTTCTCTAGTTCTACACTCCCTTCACCAACATCCTAGTGTATTTTGTTTGTTTGTTTGATTTTTTAAATCATATTATGTTGGGGAGAGTAAATATGACAAGCATTTAAGACTGATATATGTAAATGATCTCTGTTCTGATTGGCTGCCCTGCATTGTACCTCATTCAAAAAGCAGTCCAGACTGAGCCACTGCTTATACACTGCAAAAAAATGATATGTTTGTGAGTAAAATTAACTTATATCTAGTTGATATATGTTAAAATACTCATTTTGAGATTGTTGTAAGCTCATTTTAATGTTAATTATCTTATTTCCAGACTTTTTTTTAGCTTGTTTTAGGTAATTTTAGTAAGTGAAATTTCCTCACTATATTGACGGATAATTTAGCTAATTTTAAGAAACATGTTTGAAACAAGGTACCTTATCTGCCAATATGGTGAAAAAAATCACCTAAAACATAATAAATTAATAATGTTAACAATGACTAGAAAACTTAAATTTAACAGTTTAAGAATATCACAATGTAATTGAAGATATATCAACTACATATATCTTTGTTAAGTTTGTTAAGTCTGTTAAGTTTTAATGTATGGACTGGGGAGTGAATTTTATTTGTTCGACCAGGAAGCAGAAATATTTCATTTTTTATGTGTTTTGATAATACGTGTGTTTTTCTGAGACGTGAACTGCCTAAAGTTCCTCCAGTACCACCAGTCACAGTATGTATTACACCAAACTATTCAGTTGTAAGCTATGGCCGTACTATTCATTTTTTTGTATTTGTTCTGGTCAACAGTAATTTATGCTGTGGTTCTGAGATAAATAAACATACACACGTAGGCTTTCAAAGGCTTCTACTATCTCTGAAAAGAAGTTTGGCTCCTTCGAGAATGTGGTTAAGAGGCTTAACCAACCAATGGCTTTTTGGAGTCTGCAAGGACAGATCTTATCACTCTACCTGACTGACCCAACAGCCACAATTACAGACTTTCAACAAACAGTGAAACGCCCTCCATCCTGAGTCATCCTGTTAGTACAAGCACCATTGGCTGATGGCTGCTCAATGCAGGAATACATGCATGCACTGTTACGACAGCTGGCCTTAACACCACATCAGCGTCACCAAAGACTGCAATGGTGTCGTGCGACTGTCATGAAGTGACTCAGATTGGCAGTGGGTCATCTTCAGTGACGAGTCCCGCTTTTGTCTTCGTGGAGACGACCAATGAATCTGTTTGTGGAGGCACAGTGGTCAGGGGCAAGATGAACGTTTTGTTATGATGTGTCATATGCCCAGAAGGCTTCCCGTCACTTCACCTCCACCCCTACCACAAACTGTAGAACTGTGTGAGAATATTCAAGCTGCATGGCATGTATTACCTCAGGACGCCATTAGGAATCTCTACAACTACATGCTGAGACATCAGGTATTGGCAAACATGGTGGCCTGACGCCAGACTGAGAGACACTACTTCTTTATGTATCTTCCTACTAAATAACATTGTGATCCGACACTTCCTTCTGGATGCAACTGTTTTCTATATATATATAGTACAGAACAAGGCGGTAGTCAAATGGGACAGCTCTAACATTGCTAAAATGTTTGAATGTTTTCAAACAAAGACCATAATGTGTTATCCTAACATCCTCTCAAGTCTGAAGAAAATACTCAGTAAACAAATCTTATCGTAATATTTCAAACGCAATATGTTCTGTACAGGAATCATTTGTACAGAATCATTAAGACCTGTTTTAAAAAACTGTATGTTGTGCCAACCAGCCCCAGTCTTCTTTACTATCTACCTAAACAATCAATTTGCATCAAGTAAAGCTGACGAACCCCTTAAGTTCAAGCCAAGGCAATAGATGAAGCTGCATATGGGGCCACCGAACAGCATGAGCAACAGCAGCACCACTGCAAAAACATTTTAAAAATTAAATTTCAATTCTGAGCAAGCAGCATTGTCATGAGTTTTAACTACATCTCATTCCAATCTCTGCAGGATGCCTTCGATCAGTCATCTGAGCATGTCTCATTACCCCTCTACCTCACAAAACCAACACATGTTCGTCAGCATCACGGAAGACAGAGAAAGTGACTGATTTCAGCAGGAAGGTTCAGCGAGTTCAATCCCAACAGAAATAAGGGGATAAAGGAGTGGAGCTTGATACCCCAGAGCCATTTTGGACAAGGAATCCTGAAGAAGGAGAGAGAATGTCATTAACAGACCATAGGTGGAGAGCTCCAGGAAAAATAAAGGCACATAACGGGAAGATTATCTTGAAGATTCTCCAGGCTGGCCAGATGACTATTACTATAGATTATAGATGGTTTACAATTTGTGTAGAGTTGGGTGAAGCTCATACAGGAGAAAAGAAAAGCTGACTAAAAGAACTGCAAAGTGTTGTTTTTGCAGACATGAGAAAGATACAGCAACCCACCACTCTTTAAAGTACTAGAGAATTGACTCTCTGCTTCCTGATTAAGATTAGGGTGCTTGCTTCAAAAATAGCATCCACTCTGTCTAAACAGCATGAAGTGCTGACCTATAGGCTTAAACAGAGAGTCGAATGGACAGAACCAATCATAAATCAGCATTTCAGCTAAGGGAGCGGATCTGGTACTGCTAAACTAAGATTTGATTTTTGCTATTTTAGCTGAAGCCAGCAAAGTGTGCAGGGTCAAAACACTCTAAACCCAGGACATTATCAAGATCATCATCAGGTTTAGCGCCATTTACACATTTTATGGGGACATGCCAAGAACATCTGAGAAAACTGGAGGTGACTGTTTCATAGCCAACATCCCCTTTATTTGTGAATTATCTACATTGCTTTTCCTCAGAAGCTGCAATTCAGGGCTGTAGGATAGTAAATACACAGCAAAACTAAACTAACAATCTGTGACAATCACTTTAAAAATCACATTCCATAATGTTGTTATTTTGAACAACCAGACATACTGTCGGCAGGAATAAGGGGAGGGAACTATCTATGCCAAGTTGTCATTATTGTAATGAGCAGGGTTTAATGCAAGATTCTGTAGAACTCTTAACAAAAACTACATGCTACCAATGTATGTAAAATAATAACCTGGCTTTGAATGCTAGCAATTGGGGTTAAGATTATTTGGTGTGTATAGTCTTGTTTTGTGTATATTTTTGTCAAAATTGTATCATTGCTTGTATTTAGACTCTGCAAGCATTACATTACTATTCAGATATTCATTTATTTACTGAACCGCTTATCCTTCTTCGTGGGGGGTGCTGGAGCCTATCCCAGTGCTCATTGGGCAGAAGGCAGAAAACACCCTGGACAGGCCACCAGTCCATCACAGATTACAGTACTAGTGTAGTTTCTTTGTTTTGGACAGAAACAAAAAGTTTACATTTTTGAAATGCCTAGTGAAAAAAATAGGCGATTAGGATTATAATGGTTTTTTTTTTCTGATGCAGTTAATCGAGCTCTCTGATTGTTTAAGACTTCACAAGCTTGCCTTTTTTTCTAAGGATTTTGCAGATGGTTTAAAAGGCTTTTACAATTCAGCTTGGATGCCAGTTAATGCACTTTTTACAGTTTTGTTTTTGTTATATGATACTTAGTGAACTGCATGTGAGTCTTTGTGTGTGTGGTGGTGGTGGGGGGTAATGTTCATGCGTGTGCATGTGTGTCTGTGTGCCCCATTAAAAACCATTTAACCTTTTAACATTTCCCTAAAAGTCGAGTTGAAATCTTTGTTTTTTATTATTGCACAACAGGGGGCAAATAGGCAGGTCAGTGCTGTCTCAGGTTTTACAACTCTGCTGCCAAACAGCAAGGAGTACAAAGTCAAGATACACACACACACATACACACACACACACATGCACACACACACACACACGCGCACACAGACAGACAGACAGACACACACACACACACACACACACACCACATACCACACACCCCAACTTACTGGCCAGTATATTAACTCCTGGTGGGACGGTCTTATATCAGCTTCCTCAGATACAGCACAGTGTGTGTAGAAGGAGATTTTTAATGAGCTTTCACGGATCCAACTATTTCCTCTCCAGGCTGCTGCGCAGTTACCCCCTGCAGCCCCTGATCCCTAAAGGTTTCACATGGCTTTTAGTGGTCCTCCGTTTTTGTTTTTTTGAGCAAATCTGGACTCCATTTTCAACTTCAGGGCTGAAGACAATTCAGCTTCCCAGCTAATACTGTTGTGGTGCCTATGAATGGTATTTGTTGCATTTGTGCATCTAGCAGTTTTCTATTGTCATGCGGGAAGGTTATATAAAGGAAGGCTTGTCCAGTTTTACATGCCAAAATGTCTGCAAGAAATTCTGATAGAAACAATTGTTTGGCCTTGAATAGCCTCATGCATCATGTGCTCCTATGCATGCACATGCACACATCGCTATCCATTACTGTAGTGTTGCTTTGCCTATTCCTGAGCCCCATTCTAACTCTAATGATGCTTCACATCGTTTAGCTTTATAAATAAAAAATATCATTTTATGTAAAATATTTTCCAACAGGGACCAACAAACCAGCTTTCATGTTTTACGGTCATTGTGTGGACTTCGTAAAGACAAAATACTCTTGTATTTTTATCTTTACGAAGGACCAAAAGTCCAAACTCTAGACAAACTCCAAAGGTAACTATATAAAAACCTGGTTCTCATAAATCCTAAACAATATATTCCCAATATTCACTGGTGGTGTCAGGACAAAAACTCAGCATTGGTGTCAGGATAAGAGGATGGACTCTTGGCATGAGCACTGTCTTTTGTCTTTTTTTTGAGGACACCCTTTGCCTTCTTAAATAATGGCAAAAAGCTGGTTTAGAGTAATATAACCAGGGATACACAGAGCGCTTGGTGGGGGAGGATAGCTGGATGGGTGGGGTGAGACAGGGGGGTGGTGGCAAAGTCCCAAAACATTTCCATACACGTACTTATGAGAACCATACGGCACACTCTGAGAAAAAGGGAGACTGTTACACCTCCCCCAGTTTTCCAACACACACTCACTCGCACACACATATGCTCACACATATCCCTCCCCCATCCCTGCCTCCTCTGAAAACATACAATTCTTTTTTTTTGCAACTCTTCCCATCGCTCATACAACCCCCCCTAAACCAAACCCACTCCTCCTCTTTGGAAAGTTAGGGGACAGACTGCAACTCAAATCCAGGCACTAAACCTCTATTAGACAGGAAAGAGAGAGGAGGGCTGAGACAGAAAGTATCGACTGAAGAGTTTAGATGAAGTGGGAGTCCATAAATGTGGAATAGCTATTGAGTTTGTGAGCCATTCACTTCTAGAGGACATAAAACAAGTGGGAGAAAAGAAGAGAGAAAACGAGAAGCAGAGAAACAGAGAGAGAGAGAGAGAGAGAGAGAGAGACAGAGAGAGACAGTTGTAGTAAGAATGGGCTCTCCTGTGCTCTCCGGAGTGACTCTACTCTCTGTACTGCTGTATCTCTGCAGTGTATGGACTCAAGAGTTGAGGGATCGAGATGCACTGTGCAATGAGAACAGCTGTTTGGTGCTCTACTGGCAGCGCAAGATCTTCCTGGAAGCCTGGCGCAGCTGCAAGCGTGAAGGTGGCAACCTAGCCACCATCAAGACTGAAGAGGAGGCAAAAATGGTGGAGACTCTCTTCTCTAATATGGAACTGAGGGAAGATCAGCGCGTACGTATGTGGATTGGTTTGCAGAGGCAGCCCCGCAAGTGCTCCCCCACCCGACCCATGCGAGGCTTCTCCTGGATCACTGGAGAACAGGACCTGCAGTACACCAACTGGGAGCAAGAGGACTCCCCAAACACCTGCTCAGTTTCCCGCTGTGTGAGCATAAGTTATACTACTGCTGCACAGGAACGCCATAACAACTTGAAGTGGAAAGATGGACCTTGCTCAGTCCCTCTGGATGGCTATGTGTGCAGGTATGCTTTCCTTGGTATGTGTCAAGTTATTAGGAGTGAAGGTGGTGGGAATGCACTGTATACTACCCCATTTCACCTGGTTTCTGCCTTCTTGACCCACATTCCATTTGGCTCAGTAGCTACTGTACCCTGCCCTACCAAGGATGACCAGACCGTGCTATGTACTCAAAGAGAAGATGGCACTTTGGGTTGGAATGCAGATCCACCTTTTTGTTCTGATGATGCCAAGACAAGCTTGTGCCACAACGACAAAGGTGGATGCCACCACAAGTGCATAGAGGATGAAAACCATTACTACTGTGATTGCAATGAAGGTTTTATCCTGGCTGAAGATGGAATGACTTGTGTTCAGATTGATCCCTGCCAAGATTCCCCTTGTGAATTTGAGTGTCTGGCAGTGATGGACAGTTATCGCTGTGCCTGCCCTGAAGGTTACATGTTGGCACCAGATGAACGGGGCTGTCTAGATGTGGACGAATGCCTGCAGAGCCCATGTGAACATATCTGTGTAAATGCACCGGGCACCTTTGAGTGCCGCTGCCGTGATGGCTATCAATCTGATGAGGAGGGTACTTGTGAGGATATAGATGAGTGTGCAGACTTTCCATGTGAGCATGACTGTGAGAACGTAATGGGTTCTCACATTTGCCACTGCCGCCTTGGCTTTGCTCCACTGCCAGAGGATCCAAGTCGCTGTTATGATGTTGATGAATGTCAGTTCAAAGAAACCTGTGAGCAGATGTGCATTAACTACAACGGGGGCTTCGAGTGCTACTGTAAAGAGGGTTATGAACTCCATCCAAACAGCTATTCGTGTACACCCATTAGTGAGGACAGGCAGTCTGCCACAGTAACTCCGTTATACCCCTGGATCACACATCTTCCAGACTCTATGTGGGACCCCCAAGACCCCGAGTACCAATGGACCCAGGAGCCTGACTATGAGACTGAGACTGAGACTGAGTCTCTGGATTTGCTCACAGAGCCTCCTAATTTGCAAACTGTTTCCACAGGCTTGCTGTGGTTCACTGATGCTCCCCAGGAGGACCCTGAAACCACCCCTCCAACGGAAAGCCCCTCTGGGACCTCTAATGAAGAACTGATTGACTTTGGTCGACAAACTGTTTCAGTGGAAGCTGTTTTACCATTCACTACCTCAACTCCACCGCCTGAGTACTATGAGGATGAGAGCACCACTGTATCTACAGCGCCCCCTACCACCACTGTAGCAGGTGGTGCTTGGATGTGGTTCAGTGTTACTCCAAAGGAGCATGAAGAAGATTTTTACGACTATGAATCAACAACCCATGAACCAGAATTGTCGACCTCCGCCCAGCCTCTCCCATCTACTCAGGGAACCGAAGAATCTGCTAAGGATGTCAGTAACAGTGAGCAGACTCAGAGTAACAGCTGGCTGCTGATTGGATTGTTGGTACCTCTCTGTATCTTCATTGTGGTGATGATAGTGCTGGGCATTATCTACTGTACACGTTACACTGCTAAGCCACAGACCAAGAACGCCACTGACTGTTACCACTGGATTGCTGGTGCTGGTGACAAAGCAGCTGCAGATATGTCAGGTGGTGCCCTGACTAAGGTGTAACCAAAATGTGCCAGGGCAGGGGGATAAACATGTACATAAGGTTCTGGATTTTCACAGCAGAGGCCAGGCCAAGGACATTAGATGAAGATCTGTCTTGTGCCTTGCCAGTCCTCAATGACATTTATTATTTGAGGATATTCATGTGGAGCATCTATCAGTGGTGTGGGAGGGGACGCGCAGGAATCGGAAAACCACTAGCACTATTTCTCTGCTGTACTATGAGAGACAATAGGACGTGTTCTATTGCTCACCCTGATCAGGCCTGTGAAATGATTGCTTAATCACTGCAATGCAGCAACTACAAAGGCATAGTTAATGGGAAAGGACACTTTGGCCTTTTTACATATTTATTTTTGGTTTTGAAAGAGCATTCCAGGAGAATAGTGTTCTTTAGTCCATACAGGAGACAGCCTTGAAGAAATGTCATTTGCTGTTTGTCAATTTCTCCTTTGGTTCTGTAAATATCAAGCCTTACTGCCTGTTGCCATTCTCTGAGCCAGACTTGGTAGATTCTGTTTTGTTGTTCTGTATCATTTGTTGGCATCCCAGACTTACTGCCAATAAATCCAGAGAAGGGGACTTTGTGCTGTACTGTATGGTTGCAAAGGCATTAACCCTCACACTTTTTCTGAACAGGGTTTGTGATCGTGACGTCTCTATGTTCCTTACTGTGGTGTAGTCATATTTAACCGTCAGCTATTAGAGTGTGGCAAGACTGTATGACTGCAGTCATTTGCATTTCGGCTCATTAACCTTATATACACACAGGCACTCTCAGAGACTCAAACCGCCTCATGAATTCACATACTGTATGTGTGGGGGTCTGTAATTGTGGTCGGGTCATAATTAGTCACTCATTTTCAGCTTTTTCAAAAAATACTCTCAACCATGTACATGGGTGTCTTTATTCAACAGAGCTGTCCAAACACACAATTCCTGTCTCTTCTTTGGCCAGATTTGCATGGCTAAGCTAAAGGACTACAAAAGCAGTTGAAATAATAAACCAAATGAACCTGGAAATGCTGAAGACTTTTGCTCCTTGTTGAACCTCATTTTACAGCTTCTTTCTCATCAGAGTTTGATTCCATTTTGCTAGTTATTTCATGGCTAAACAAGCTCATATGTTTTATAGAATATCAGTTACACAACAAAGGCTCAGTAGCTTGCCAATGAATGTCATTTCCATCTTCTAACACCTCTTAGGCAGCCTCAGAGATCAGAACAGCGACCCTGTGCTATGTGTAGTGCTGGGAATGTCCCACTATAGGTTGTCTCTGGTGTGAGTGAAGGCTGACAGCTTACACGGCTCAGGCTATCTGCAAACCTACTAACTTCCCCATGTCTTCACTGCATCAAATAAGATTGTATGCAATATACACATCTATGCTGTAGTGTTTATTGCCACTGCCAAAATCCTTACTATCAACAACAACAACATTTTAGAATGCTTTGGTGTAATATTATTTTCCTTGTAAGTACTTATTTTTTCTTTAACTAGACTCCAAATAATATGGAAGCTCATTCCCAGTACAGGAAAATAAAAATCCTGGTGTTTTTTTGGTTTCTTTGTTTCTGGCAGCAGTGAGTTAACATCTCAAATTAATCCCTTTTTTCCTCAAAATGTTGACATTGCATCTTGTATTTCATCAAATCATCTTAAGAAAATGAATCGGTAAAACACTAGTCTGTGAAGCTCATGAAAAAACCGTGGCAATGGGCTTTAATAAATGTATATAATAATACATTGTCAATAATGTTTAGGTCTAAAATGGAAAACTCAATGGGTCTTATTCACCATACTTTCAAAAAAATGATATTCTTTAAACCCACTTTGGCAGTTTGTCAATATGATTCTTACATTCACCAGTGTTATTCTTACATTCACCAGTGTTATTCACCAGTCTTATTTGAGATCTGTTGTTAGGTAAGATCACAGCCAATGTACGAACAAGAGCACAAAGGTGCAAACTGTTGTGTGGTTTAAGGACACATCATGAATTTGACATAGACTTTTTCTTAGGACCTTTCACAAGAACTAATTTAAGAAAAAAAAAACAGAATGAGGCCCAATGTTTTTACCCCTCATGACCATCTGCCACAAGACTGTTATTGTGATTAGGTGTAATAAAGTTCATGTTCATGTGGTAATCGTGGACAGGCACTCTTCCCAAGCTTCCAGCAACTCTCAACCACCTCAAAGTGATACGGGCAATTGATGCAAACCTCGACCCCAAAATCTTTCAAGTGATTAGTTAAAAAGTGCTGTGAGTTATTCATAGCATCAGAAAACTGTTCTATTTCAGCAGTACTGTGTGAAATAAAGGCTTTATTGTAGTAAAGCTTTGGGTGGCCTTAGATACTTTCACTCTACATTTTGGAGCAGCATGGATAATTACTATGTTTGAGGTTAATAGAAAGATTGTAAACACATTCAGTCACATTCAGTATAATCACACACCAGATGGATGCAGCTGCAAAGCTGAAAGTGTATTGTACTAATCATTGAGAGTTATTACATACAAATATTATTATGACATAAAATACATATGTTCCTAAACTAATGCTAAAATGAAGCAAATATTTATACATTTATACAAATATTTACAATACTTGAATATATATATATATATATATATATATATA
>CM067482.1:20085707-20197616 GCA_034552555.1 Semaprochilodus insignis
ATATATATATATGTATATATAAAATGATATAAAATATATATGGCAGAAGAAATTTTATCAATATTTGCAGCACTTATTTCTTGTTTCTCTGACATGTATTCAAAGAGCTGCTGTCGGTTTTAACGCAGTGTGTCTTTGGATTTAGATCTGGAGTGTCCTAGGGTGATTTCCACTTTCAGCATCGAACGCCAGTCCGAAATACAGTCTAAAGAGTACGGCCATGTCTGACATAATATCATTTTTGGGCCTCAGAAACTTTGCGGAAGATGTTTGAAATCTTGGTGCACAGTTTGACTCATGTGGTTCATTTCATTTTAAACACATCCTTGCTATACATTATGTATAGATGATGTGCACTACTGTAGCTGAAGCTTTCCTGACTGACACAATGTTTTATTGAGCTGGAGACATTTCTCAGTAACGCTTTACTTGAAGCGTGCTTCACAACACTGACATAGGTCATGGCAGATGGTTCCTGTCATGGGTCGCCACTACAGATTATGTTCAGTAATATAACAGTTCTATGTTAACATTGCCAGTAATTGTCATGACAGATGCCATAATGTTTAATGTAATCACAGTTTATGTCACAGGCTCATTTTTGACGTATACTGTATTGTAATTGTATGTAGTTAGAATCAACTTGGTTCAAACTTGAAGTACTTGCGGTGCTAGCAAATTCTTACAGTACTGCTACTTTAACTGGGAAAGTCAGTGAAAGCTTGCATCAGGGCTGTACTGGTAATCTTTTCCCCAGGGGGGTGGGGTAATGCATCTTTGGACCAACATAGTCCACAGCAGCCCATTGATTCATTTCTACACTGACACTAGGCCCTGTGTGTTTCTTGTGTCAGATGACATAACTCCGAGCCAAAAATCGCTATCATAAAGTCAGACCATCACCTACTCCAGGTGGTCACTCAGTTAGTCAATGTCAAATAGTGTAACATAATCTATCAGGAATTGCTTTTGTAGCTAGCACAGTTCCTTAATGCAGTTGCAGCTGACTTTCTCTTTCACTTGAGTTGGGAGATTGTGTATGCCACGGCCACCTCTGATTATCAGAGAGTCAGTCAAGAGCGAGTTAGTACACTGGTCCTCTAGCGCTGGTACAGTTGTCCACAGCACTTACTACATTTACGGCATTTAGCTGACGCTCTTATCCAGAGCGACTTACAAGGTTAATCATATTACAGGTAGGCCAATGTAGTGTTAGGAGTCTTGCCCAAGGACTCTTATTGGTGTAGCACAGCACAGTCACCCAGACCGGGATTCGAACCCCAGTCTCCCACATGTGGTGGCTACCTGGTGGGTAGTGGTGTTACCCGCTGAGCTACACCAACCACTACTCAGCTTTGTAGCATTTTAAGGGGGTTAGTACAGTAGGTGTGCATATTTAAAGGGACTGCAAGGATGGAAGTACTGGTGGGTGGTGACCAACCAACTGTGGTCGGTCACCTGGGCCAAAAATTTGAACAGAAACAATTTTAGTCCCAGTCCAGCCCAGGCTAAAGCCACCATATTTATTGCAATTATCCAGTTCACTGCAAGGTCATTTGCTACATTTACAATGCACTGTGATCATTTGAAAAATTCCTGGCACTTTAAAGCACTTTAAACGAACGCTCTTTTACTGAAAAAAGCAGCAGTGGATAAACCACTGCCCAAAGCTAACTAAATAGCAGGCATGCCAATATGATATATGTCAGAATGATCCATTTGGGATCCTCTTAATATTACATGAAACAAAGACACAGATGGTTCAATAGATAGGGCTAAATATTTATTCTGCACCTCTGTTGCTGCTGTGCGGCCTGAGAGGAGTCATTAAAAGAGGCCCTTGACCTCGGGCTGCCTTTCCATTTCCTGTCAGACTCCAGGAGATTAGTATTGGTTAGGTTTATCATGCCTGAGTAGAGTGAAGAGGCATTCTATACCCTGCTTCTTATCTACCTTTCTGTTTTTTCCCCCTCAAATTTGGCAACACATGCTGTTAAAAGGTGCAGTGACATTAAAACAAATGATGATATGCATAGTTTAGAGTGCTGGAATGGATATTGACCTAGTCTTGTGTAGCCATATGTTGCTGTCTCATGTTTCAACCGTTTCAACATCTGGGATGTTTCATTTCTGAGCTGTCTTTTCTGTGCAGGCCAACCACGTAGCTTTATGTGATTTGTGTAGCCGTAATATAATGAGTCCTGCCAGTTTGGCTTCACCAAACTGCTCTGCAAAACTCCTCACTCTTCTGTTCACAAATGCTTTCTGTTCAGTAAATCTTTCACGTTAATGGATATCTTGTTTACAATCCTGATGTTAGGAAAAAACACATACGATTTTGGCAGAAGGTAGTGGAAGCTGTTTTGACTCAACAGACAAAGAATACAGGTTTTTCCTTCAGTGTTTCCTCCAAAGCCTCACCTCCAAAACATATGTACACACTGAGTCGCACTGAGTCTGTCTATCTATCTATCTATCTATCTATCTATCTATCTATCTATCTATCTATCTATCTATCTATCTAATGTTAACATTGCTCTGTTGCTCAGAGTTTGCTTTGTTAGTTTCAGATGCTTTGCTAGTTTCAGTGCTATCAACAATAACTGGCTGTTTAGCAGATGTAGAGCAGGAGAGTAGAGGAAAAAACCTTCCTCTCTCCAAAAATGTATACATGTCATTGATAGATCTTCAAAATGTTTGTCATGGTGCATCTTTTCTGGCAGCCGATCCTTAAAATGCTCCATTTGTTTTTGCTCTGTTTCAGGTCAAGTACTGTTTGAGTCATGCAAAACCCTCCAATGCTATCAGAGTCATGTCAATCAGTAATGTCAATCAACTCTGCAGATTCACAAAATGTGTAGTTGATATTTTGGCGGCATGCATGGTCACCAATAAACCCCCTCTCTGCATCTCAAGACAGATACATTTATGTACCTCTTCACATTGCTTGTAAGTTTGATGCCAGTCGTCACAAGTAGAAGGTGAATTGACCATTTTGATACTGTTCTGTTCTGGGATTATTTCCTTGAAGCACTTACCATATCTTGCAATGTGTCTTACTAATATGATGTCTACAGTCAAACAAGTCAGTGGTAAGATGCTACAGAGCCCCCTGTCTAAGGGCCAAGCCATACCGATGATTTCACAAAGTCCAGAGAGAATCCGAGCAGAGTCCCTGGGGCCCACTGCTACCCCCTCCCTAAACAGCCCTCTCATCAGCAGGGATTTTGTAATATCCATTGTCTCAGTAAGCGAGCATGTCACGGACGGAAGTCCTCCTTTTCGTCATAACCACATCCTCTTATTTCGGACAACTTGGAGTTGCTCTGTGGTAGTTCATCACTGGGCAGCTATCCAAGTGTCCATGTTGCCCACTCTTTTGCTGGTTCTCACAGTTCTTCCTGTTGCCTTTCCTTGCTGTGCTGCCTCTTCTTATAGTCCTTGGCAGGACTGTTCTTCCCTACCACCATCTTCTGTTCTCTATAAGTTCATGGTAGTAACATTCTCCTCCAGACTGCTAGCGGACAATCCAAATTCAGACACAATATGTGATGCCTTGGTAAAGAAGGACACACGAAAAACATAGCAATGTTTATCGAACACAGGAGCAGTGAAGCAACTGCCACTAGTACTGACACCATATGTGATGCTTTGGTTCAGAAGGACACATGAAAAACATTGCAATTTAGCCAAATGCTTTTTATTGAAAACAGCAACCGTGTAACAACCACCACCAGTGCTAGCTGAGCGGCCGAGATTGGAGGTAAGTCACGGCACAAATACCCCACAGCCCAGCACAGAATACTGCAAGTGTAAACACAATCATGTCCACACCAGCAAATATTTACATGTTTGAAGTATTTCTTACTGTGAGTCTGGCACTTCCCATGAGCGTCTGGGCATCCATAGTCACACAAGCCCACAGCAGGATGCTACAATATGACAGCAGCAAACCTCACCATGGTTGCTGTATGATGAAAATTTCTTGAGTTGGTAATCAGCTCATTTCCCTGACACCATCAAATTGCATAAGACAGTTGTAAATCAAAAGATTCAGTAAGTATATGTAATGGGTTTTGTTTATGAACTATAGGCCGTTGCTGGTCACAATGTCACAAAAGTGGCAAGCCCCAGATTGCTGGAATGGGCTATACTGACATATCCTGTAAAAAAAGATATACTGCAAATTTGACAGGATATTTAAGCATGATCTAAACAAATTAAGTTTTAATGCCTTTCAAGTCTTGAAACATCATGCAGATGATTGTAGTATTGTAGATTGTAGTAGTAACTGAAGTATAGCATATTAGAATTCATTTCCAACAGCATGTCTCCTCTTCTGATGTGAAGCCAAAGTCAAAGAGTCATGCCCTATTTTCTCAAGCACTTGGATTACCCAGCGAGATCACGGAATTGCCTTTCAATAGTACTTTGAGCCAGCATTAGTCTTGTGTTTCTCTAGGTCAGCAGGGGTCTGGGAGTGTGTTTCCCATATACAGTGCTTCTACTTTATATTAACACTGTAACCACATCTGTGCCGCTCTTTATTCCATACTCACAACACTATTAACACATCTTGAGATATCCTTTGTTTACCAGAGAAATAATAATAACTAATATATGTCTAAGCTTTTTAATGGCTACACATCATACACAGTTGTATTTTATTTGGTTTCACAAGCCGCTACGCAGATGTGCAGGTCATGGTACAGTGCTTTCCCACACCAACCTCTTTAATCTCTTGCACAGTGTTTTGACCTCAGGCCTGGTTTAGCCATTGTTCTCTATCTGCGAGTCTATGTCAACACAAGTGAACTGATTTATTAAAGGAACATTTTGTCATAAGTCCATAATATTATTTGATTCTTCATCAAGAATACATACTGGAGGATGTCATTTTTCAGAAATCCATAAAATTCAAACTGACGATAAGGCATAGGGTAAATCTCTATGGAAGACCTGAAAATATAGTTAGTTTTACATTTTATCTAAATTTTACCATCATAGGGACCTCATAACACATGCATTGGCTTTGAATATTCTATTTGATGAGCAATGCTTGAGTATTTATGATCAGCTAGTAATCACCGATAACTAGTAATCACTGATTTGTGAAGTAAATGACATAACATTGCCATAAGCTGCCTAAAACTGGTGACAGACATTTGTTCTATTTATAACACTGTTATAAACGATCTTTTCTAAGGACTGGCAATTTGCTAACCAGCTAGCCCTGGCCCATCCAGTCTCATAATACCACTTTGTACCTCAGGAGAATTAACACTGCTCTGATGGTTTACCCCTATTTGTACCTTTTGTCCCTTGCAATCTCTTCGCTGCTGTAACACTGTGAATTTCCACCAATAAATTATTATCTTAACTTATCCTATTTTAACCTCCTGTCAATCATGTTGAAGGTCCTGCTCAAAGTTAGATCACTTAAGGTCAAATAGTCAATGAAAGAAAGAGTAGACACTATGATGAATGAAGCTGATCGCTGGAGGAGGTGGAGCTGGAGTGACACCAGACCTTCTGGACATGTGATGCATAACATCAGACCGTTCATCGTGGCGCTGACCATGGTGCCTCCATACACGGATTTGTTGGTCGTCTCCACCAAGACTGCCATTCTGAGTTACTCCATGACAGTCTGGCAGGACACCATTGCAGTCTTTGGTGACGTTGGCGTGGTGTTAAGGGCAGTCTTCATAACGGTCTGCATGCATGTTGTCCTGCTTCATGCAGTCGTCTGCCAATGGTGCTGGAACTAACAGGATGACTCATGGAGCGCATCACTGCTCGCTGAATCAAGACTGTTGGGTCAGTCAGGTACCCATCCTTGCTTACGTCACATGCTCAACTAAGTGAGAAACATGAATCATTTGCATGTCTCACAATGTCAAACCTACCCACCAAGTTTCATTCCTGTCGGTTGATTCTATCTGGGTGCAACTATTTGTGGTACTGCAGCATTTCTACTCCAGTTAAAGTACAAAAATACTGTATAATGTCTAATAAGGGGATCCATAGACATGAACACTAACTTTGTTTCTCCTTAACAGAAACTGTTTCCCCAAAAGATATGTAATAATGGTTACTAAAAACAGTATTTTTACTTTTGGTGAAGTAATTCAAGTAATGTTGAATTGTTAAAATTGTTAAAATATTCAAGTACTATTATTAGGTCACTATGCAAATTACAGCATATATGTGACATAGTTGATATTCAGGCCACTAAAAGGTCATGTCAGATGTCAAATTTTTAAAAAGCTCAAATGACTCTCAAGTGGATTTGTAAAGAGTGAACCCAATGACATTTGATGACTGGAGAATTCCACACTTTATTTGTGACCAATGCATTTTGGCACATAGGCCTTAATCAGGACTGTGCTTTACAAGTTTCATTACTTGGGAATAATGACCGCCAAAGGGCAGCTTTGCCTTTGCATAGTTCCTTAGCTTGTAGCATGGATTGAGACTTATACCAACAAAATAATGTGTGATGTACTCTGTACTATAAATAGTACTATCACTTCTCATTCATTCTTAAAAATGTCTCACGGTCACCACAAAGTGTCTGAGGGGCAAGTGGCTCTGGTGCTCGTCCAGCATCCAAACTAGGACCCCTCTAAGATGATGCTGAGATGGCCCTAGTTGAGAGGCATATTGCATTATTTGGGGTGTAGCACCGGTCATTTTATAAACAAGTGCAATGACTTGAGCTACCCAATGTGAAAGCCTTTGCTTTGAGAGTGGTGCACCGGCTGTGTGGCTCCCAAGCTAATGAAGAACTGGAGAGCTGGTCGGTATAATGGATAGACCCAGTCATTGACACATAATGCCTGAGTGCCCAAACAAATCATAAAAACAATTGTTGCTCATCAGAAATGTCCTTGTGAGCTGAAAGAATGAATTATGCCACAAGGTGACACCATCTGAAACTTGGCTTCCACTACAGACAGGCAGAGTTAAGAGAAAGTAGATGTGATTCACCAAACAGAGACTATTGCTGGTAGGAAAAGGGTCTTAAGTGAGCCACTTTAAGCCCACTTGAGGCAGTTGTTCAAAAGGGGGAAAGCACAATAAATCGAATAACCAGTGTGGGTCCCACTGATGAGTACATGGGGCCGTGATTGGTGAAAGCGCCATATACTGCCCCCTATTTGGGAAAGAAGATCTGCCCTCTAGGACAACGAAAAGGAGTCTCTTGTAGAAGAGAGTGGAGTAGTGCAAACCAAGGTCTGACAATGTGTGGCTACCAACAGTACCTGATGGCATGCTGGCAGATTCGGACTAGCACATTCTAGAGGAATGTAATTGAAGGAATGCGTAGATTAGGCAATTTGACCAATCAGGTGCCAATGCATTAAGGCATCCTCCTTGACTGTATGAGAAAGCCACTTTCCCTGATGACAGACGCGCCATTGACAGAGTTGACATAAGTGTCTATGGGAGGCATTTGTTCTAAGCCAAACTGGGATGCACCTGCCATGTTCATTATGGCATGTGCCAAAGACAAGAAATGTGACAATAAAGCAGTGATCTTAATGTCAGAGAGAATGAATGCATTACATTTAGAGATGAGGACACTGCCTGTATCTGAAGTATCAGAAGTATCTGAAGGTAGTAGTAGTACCACTGTCTCCAAGAATGAGCCAACAATGCTCAAAAAGTGGTAAACAAGAAACAGCTTGTGCTCTCGTCTGTCTCACCTTGAATAACTGAAGGTTGAATAGCTGTTGTGGGTGGTGTGCTAACTGGGAGTAGCACCTGGTGAGGCTGGAGCTGAACCAATAAGGCTTTCATACGAGCCATGTTATTGGAAAGATCATCTACTCTTTTATGTGTCTTAGATCTTAAATGTATTTTAGATTTCTGTTTGGGTAACTGTGCTGTCACGGGTGTCTTTCGCACCACTCACGTTAGTGGGCATCCCCAAAAGGGGAAAGTATCATTTTCACACTTGCAGTAGCTGGACAGACGAGACAGTAGTATAGACAGTGATTAGGGTTTTTGAGAAGGGTAGTGTAGCTAAAGTTGCTGAAGATTTTCTGAAGTTTTCTTCTATTGAAGAAATTATGTTTGTAGCATCAAAGTTAGCTTTTGGTTGCATCTGTTTTGCATGCGAGTTTGGACTTGTGATTCACTAATATTACTATTTTCCAACATTTATTTTTTCAGATGCTTTGCCAAACCTATTCAGCAACTATTGCAATTTTCTCCTATTGGTGGTTGAGGTTGGGACATTTTGAGATTTCAGTCTCATTCTCAGCAAGCAAAATTCATGACTAATAGGGTATAAATTGGAAGATTGACTTGGGCAGTCTAAAACTTTGCACTTACTTCCTTTGAAAAGCTCTCTTCATGCATTGGAGCTGTTTTGGACAATTAGTGCACTAAAAGCACTGTCCATTAAGTCTGGAGGCGGTTATTGGTAAATAGGCACACAATATACTTTTGTCCACTTTAGGTATTGGAGACATCTTTAGCTACATTAGTGATGACAATAACAACAACAAACTTTCTCCTCCCGTTGTTTGTTTTTATTTCTTGTTTATCCTAATAGCTTTGAGGACTAGCTTCATCTCTGTATGTTTACCCAGTTAGTCTCCTTTTTCTATTTTGGAGTCTCTGTAAAGTGACTTTATCTGTGAAATTGTCTAAGAAAAGTAGATCATGAACTTTGAACTGTAAGTGTGTCTAACTCATCATCATTTTAGCTCAAAAAAAAGTTTGTAAACAATGAGTCAGCTGATTACCATAATAAAAGGTTCCTATAAAACGGCACCCTCAGAGGCTTTGTGGAGTCTCGGCTGGTTGGAGCTGTTTTAATATAGAGCTGTTTTAATAAGGAGGACTCTTAGACCTGTGTTAATATGGAGGACCAATAGCATGTTAGCCAGGTGGTCATAATGACCAATTAGAGGCCTGAAATTACTCTGGGCCCCTGGTCTTGAGTTCAAATGAGCTCACACATTCAGTTGCCCATATTTATGGGGAAAGTCTGGGGAAACACTTGGTAGACTTATCTGAACTGTTCCACAGTTTGGTAAGACATTCAGAGTGCATCAAAAAAAGTCTTTGATGGATGTTTTGAAAGTCAGTTGATGGATGCTGGATGCATTAATACTTCTTTGTAAACGATAAAGATGATATATGATCTTTCTGGTCATATTCAAGAAGCACAATCATTTACAACATTTTTTGGTGAAGCCAGTAAAATTACAGATGTGATTTTTAAATTGGGCTAATAAAATTATTTGGTATATAGTAACTAGCAAAAAAGTTTAAACGAGATTTACTGGTTTTGATCTTGAGTTTTTGTGAGTGTGTCTATTAGGAGGGTTAAAATCTGAGGTATGCCTGATTCAGTCTCATGACTGCAGAGTCTTTGATATATATGATTTATATGATACATATGATTTATGATTTATGACTTCCAGACAGAGGTGGAGCAGTATTAAAAATCATGATAATAAAATGTTGCATTCCATCTGGGCTGAGCTGAGAGGTAGCTGGCGTGCTGCCTTTGAATTCCTCAAGCTTACCAGCTCTGTGAAGTGCCACTGCCTGACTGATAAAAGAAGAGGCCTGACACTGTTTGGATCATTCTTTGTAATTTTATGACATCTGGATGATACACAAATAACAGACTATTGTAGAACAGAAAGCTGAAAACTGAATTTATTAGATAAATGCTTCCTTCCATATAGATTGCAAATGACTGCAAATGATGACTTTATGCAAGATTCATTGTGTGCAGTAGAGAACCCTGAGGTATTTTTGGAGGACAGGAGAAGACTCTTGTAGAGTACTTTAAATTCTCTGCAGGTGTCTTGGCCATGCAGCTCTTCAGCTGGGATTTTCAAGTATTTTACAGCTCAAGTCGGCCTAATGCTACCCTTTGTGTAGGTAGTATTATGCCAGAGAGAACCTTTAACAGACAAAGGCATAAGACTTATAGAGAAAAGCAATTGCAGATTAAAACGATGTACTATGTGTACGTCCATCTGCTTATGTTTATCCTCTAAATCCTACACCAAGTGTACCCTTTTTCCCTACAGTGTGCCTCTTCCCAATGAACAAGTTGTCAGTGGCAAAAACAAAAACCTGTTGTAATTCAAATTTAATTACTTCTTGCTCATAATTCATTGAAAAAAGCAGAGAAATTCTGCCAAAAGCAGACCCTGTTTGATTTTTGCAAATGGAAGAGGAGATATTTTAATACAAAAAGCATTCTTGGCATTTTTCTTAGCATTTTTAGCATTTTGCATTGTTCCTCTAATTTCTATATATTGAAATAAAGAAAAAAAAAGAAGAAAGAAAACATAAAATATCGACTCAAAGCTGCAGACAAACACTGAAAGATGAATACAAAACTATACAATATAACAATATAACTAACAATATAATCACATTTTGGCATACATATTATAGAAAAATGAAATTTGACATCTTAACCTGCCTTTACAGTGGAACCTCCTTAAAGATAAAGACTCCAGAAAGGGTTCTTTGGTTTACCGTGGAAGAACCATTTCTTTTAGGCTACATTATTTATATATGTTTTGGGGATTTGGAGACCTCTCTGGTTGAAACGTGCAATGCATACATTTTGTAACATTAGCTGTGCTTTGAACCCCTTCCCTATGTGGATGAATCTGGTGATTGGGATTGTGGATGTAAGTAAACTTTGTATAGGTGTTATAGGTGTATATTGGAATTCAGATCGGATGACTGGGAAGTCTACTGAAAAACACTGAACTCATTGTCATGTTCATGAAAACAGTTTGAGATGACTTGCTTCATGACAATGTGCATTATCATACTGGAAGTAGCCGTTACAAAAAGTAAATTGTGGCCAAGCACATGGTCAGCAACAACACTCAAATAAGCTGTGGCATACAATCGATGATTGATTGGTATTAACGTGCTAAAGTGTGGCAAGAAAATGTTTACCACACAATTATACCACCTCCACCTGCCTGGACAGCTAATACAAGGCAGGTTTATGCTGACTCTACCGTATGTGTGACTTTCATCAGACCAGGGTACTTTTTTCCAGTCAATATTTGGCCAGTTTTGGTGAGCTTGTGTCCAGTGTGGCCTCAGCTTTCTGTTCTTGACAGAAGTGAAACCTGTTGTGGTCTTCTGCTGTTGTAGCCCATCCACCTCAAGATGCATTGTGAGAAGCTTTTCTGCTCACCTCCACTGTACGTATTTGTTATCTCAGTTACTGTAGCCTTCCTGTCAGCTTGAACCTGTTTGTTCATTCTTTGCATCAGCAAGTCATTTCTGTCTGCAGCCTGAATGGCACAAACAATCATGCCATGGTCTGAGATAGCATTTTTCATTCTCATGGTTGATGTAAACATTACCTGCTGGCCCATATCTGCATGACTTCTTGTACCACACTGCTGCTACACGATAGGCAAAGTATATAGCTGCATAAACAAGTAGTTGTACAAGTGTTCCTAATAAGGTGCTCGGTGAGTGCATGTAAACACCTTTTAGGAAAAACTAGTGAATGCTATGTAGCCTTATCAAAATGAAAAAAAAAAAACCACACCAAGTCATGGCAAACAATATCAGACGAAACACAAACTTGCATACAAATCAAACCCACCTTGACTTCACTGATTAATAACACGTTTATATACATGAACACTTGCAGCAAAGTGTTGAGTAATACTTTTATGGCAGGTTGATGGCATTTTTCATAAATATTTGAACACCTGCCCCTGTCAAAGTCTTTCTCATGTGTCATTTTTATTCCTCACGGCTTTGCTTGTTTAGTTCCAGCCCATCAGTGAGCACTGACAATGAGGAGGCCGTTCTTGGATACAGCGGGAGACACGAGGTCAGCAGATATAAGAACCAGATGTGGACAGAGAAGCCAGGAGCTTCCAGAAACACACTATACGTTTGCTTTTGTTCTTGTAGTCAGGAAAAAGAAAGGAGGATTAAGCACGTCTGGAGAAAAGGCAGTTTTGTTTTTGTCTCTGCTCAACTGTCTTTAGTCAGTGCATTTTGCTCCGTTGTCGGCTTTTTGATGTTTCCGAACGCCTTTACTCTTTCCTGCACTGGCCTGTCTCTTGGTGTTACTATGTGATTATTATGTGATTAGTGTTATTAGCCTGTCCCTCTGCACTCGTCTGTGTGTGAATTGTTCTGTCTGTTTGGCTTCCTGTCTAACGTTCTCTCCTTCTTCTAACTGCACGCCTGAGACACTGGACCTCACAGATAATGTAGTTTCCATAACGTTAAAATCAGTGGGCCTAAAATAATAGCTAATTAGCATTTCATGTCATTAGTTTTCTCTCGATTGTCTCGAAATGCAGTGATGGGCTCTATAACCTTTCCCTGCCTGCAAGCAGAGGTGCTGAATGAATTCCATTAGACACACTTTGCGGCCCATGGGACAGCCCTCTGCACACACTGCTTACCTAAAGGCTTCAGCTATTGCTACAGTTATATGCAGAAGTTGGGCACCGTGGATAAAAGATATGTTGTTGAAACACTAAAAATAAGGTAAAATGAGGATGAGGATGATGGGGCTATAAATACCTGTGATTCATAGATTGAGAAGAGGTGGTACAGTGCAGACTTGTTAGATGTGTGGAAAATGAGTCCAAAGCAGATGTTAATGATTGGCTAAAAGGAGTGATTGTATTTGGGTGTGCCAAAGGCCATCGTGTGAAGGAAGTAGTTGAATTTGCAGGTATATGGAAGCGTACAGTCATGCACCTGTCAACTACCAGCAGTAGCAAAAATCCCAGTCTACAGGAAATTCTCCTCAGAATTGTGCCAGGGAAGGGATCCACCAAATCTGGCCCAACTGCGCAATTCTTTGATGCAACAGTGGCCGGACATTGATGTGGCCTACATCCAGAAACTTGACCAGTCAATGCCACAGGTGACTCATTTTTTATAAAATGTATACAAGATAAAATGAAAACTTGGGCAAATGTTAGAGCACATGTTATATTTTATTTTTTTTCAATATGTTAAAAAAGTAGATATTGTGCAATGAAATCTTCAGAAATTGGCTTATGTACCTGTGTTCTCTGTAGAGGACGTGTTATCTTATTTTCTCTAACAAAACTTGCAATTTGACCAGGGATGTTCACACTTTTGAATATGACTGTATTTGAATTATCCATGCTCTGTCCACAAAGGTGTTTTTTGGTAAATAGGTTTGTGATGTTGGACAAGGTATACCGAAGGTTGTCAGGAAGGAAGTCTTATTCAACCTAATGATAAAAAGTTGACAAAACCTTCAGAAATGTACGCTGTGCTGTTAGTTTCTAATCATTTTATGGAAAGTTGTAAGAACTGATCAGGTGCAGCAAGCAATAGCAGTAACACAGCAAGTCAGCTTTAAACGTTCTAGCCTACACCAGGGGTTCCCAAACATTGACATGACATAACTCACATTTGAAGGTAAAGTGTGACCAGAGAAACACAGACAACGTCAAATAAGACTTTTTTAAAGACCATTATTTTCTGTTCAGTCCATCAATATTGCTATTTGTTCAATTATCAAATGCAATCAAATGCAAGCATGCTTATGCCTGCACTGTTACTTATTTAGTAAGAGTGTATCTTTGAATTAGGATTACTTAACTGTGGTTAGTGTATCTTTGAACTTAAAAACAGCACAAATTAGGCTTAGGCAAGCTTATAGGCTAAACTAGACTACACCAAGCATTGTGTGGCAACAAAGTTCATTGGGCATAAGTGACCATTTTTGGTCATTTATGTGGGATTCTATGTGTAAATGATGAAGTTTGAGACTGCTATAAAATGCCACATTGTTAAGTGACTATGTGTGTTTGCATAAAAGTGGAATAGCAATTTTATTATTTGGGGGATTGATCAAGGCTGTTATCTGACGCTGAAATGTGTTAACTACTAAACATTTGTCAGCTGTATACATTAACACGTATGTTTAATGATATCAAGTGTTAAGTCCAAGATAACAAGTAATTATTTTGACATAACCAGTCATCATCTTAGAGCATAAATCTTTTTTTTCAGCATGATTAGTCATAATCTTGAAAACATAAACCATTTTTTTCAGTATAGCAGTCAAAATCTGGAGATAACAAGCAGATTAGTCAGAATCTCGATAACATAAACTATTATTTAAACGTAATCTTTCCAAACTATTTGAAATCTACTAGAAACAGAGAAAGGGAAAAACAAGTGACAAAAAGACTTTGTCATCAGTCAGGTGGTAATGGGCTTCCAAAGTAATGTGGTTTTCTGTGTTGGGTCTAAAATATCACTGCAAAACGAGAGGCATATTTATGACTCTCCTTTTCAATTAATGTTTTCCTTTACAGGAGGCTGATAGAATGACATGTAAAATATAACTTTGTAAACTCATGCTCACATTCCTATTTCCACTGGAAGTCATTGGAATAAAAAGTGCACATAATAACAGTGTGAGTGCACATGCTCCTCTGGTTCCATTGCTCAGGTACCTAAGACAGAAGTAGTTTGAAAGTGGCAGTGGTGCCATCCTACAATGGTGTAGTTTACATATACAAAACAATATGAAATGTTTAACACTCTCAGCTGTTTTTCAGGTAAATGACTGTTCACCATAGTGAAGAGAACAATCACACAATCTCTCACAACAGTGTAGTACTGTTCAGTGATCAGACTATGAACTGAACAGCACGATATAGCAGATACATTCATTTATGCCAGTCATTAAGACATTTAAAATGCATTCAAACATATCTTTATAGTAAGAATGACGTATTAGAAAAACATAGAAGAAAAAATAAAAGGAGATTTTTAATATTAACAAAAGCACATGGGATGCTGGGAAGCTTAAATTCAGAGACAGACTGCACAGTACCAGTACACTTCCCAATATGCTTTGCAGAGTAGCAGTAGAAGATCATTACTGTAAAACCCTAAATTTTAAGCTTGCCCTGAATGCACCATTCTTTACAGCAATCTAGTGTATCTAAGAAATACACTACATACTGTACATTACTCCAGTGAGTCTGCTGTAAATGTGATGCAGGTTGAATAAGATTTTTTTTATTCTTTTCTAGGCTTATATTGCTGCAGTCAGAACACAAGCATGTATCTCCAAAATGATTTTACAGGAGAAAAAACTTACTTTACTTACTTACTCTATGTCAGTGGAACCAGATGTTTTACAAAGTAATTTCAGGCCATTTCTTTTAGTCCATTCATCATGAAATCTAGTACAATGTAAAGGGTAATGTGCATTTTCAATTATATCAAAAATATATATGAAAAATAACAATAATGGAGAAACAAGGTTTTGTTCTGTCAGCAATGATATGCTAGCCTAGGTGACATGGATGTTATTAATAAATAGGATAAGATTATGCATTACTGTAAAATTCACTTCTCAGCCTCTCATCTGAGCCGCTGCTGAGCTGCTGCTGTCCTCCAATAGTAAAAACAGATACTGCACTTGGAGTCTTCCTGCAATTGGGAATTGTAATGAATAACAGGAGAGCCAGGAAGCTCTGCATATATGGAGGCTTTTCTAACCTTCACACAAATTTCAAGGTTCCTTTTTCAATTTGTTTTTTAAAAACAGAGCTGGAGAGTTCAAGCCCTTGGGAAAACCTGCTAAATATCAAACAGGGCTGTGCACTGGAGACACCTGAATTGCTAATGAAATTCCAAGGCATGCAGCAGCAAGAACTACACTGGCACAGATTAGTCAGTGGAAGTTGCGTCAAAACACTTGTATTTATTTACACTGTTTCAGGCAGCAGACTTGCTAGTTTAACTTTCAATCTAATGTTCCTTTAATAGTATGCTATTACTTATGCTTTGCAACTGTTTGCTGTTTGCTGTTTGCTATTATTAAACCTAAGACACATATACAATTTACAGTATATATCCTTTTGCATAGATATATGCTATGTGTAGCTTTTGATTTGCACAAAGAAAGAGAGAGAGAGAGAGAGAGAGAGAGAGAGATCCACACTTTCTGCTTAGAGGAAGACTAACTTTTAAAAACTGCTGAATGTTTAAATGGACACATTAGCCTGGAATATCAGAAAGCTGAAGATGCCTGTGCCTTCAGGGTAAAAGTAAGCACATGTTGATTATCTTTGGGCATTTAAGAGCTAGCAAGCATTGCTTTCCCATTCAGCTTTGTTTATCCTCAGAACCAAAGTGAATTATTTAGCATGAGAGTGTGTATATCTGGTGCAGTGATTTAGTTTCTGCATGTTTATAATCTTTCCATAAACAAGATGCATCCCAATAAGTATGAAGATCACCATAAACTGTGAACAGAAATCGCATTTCATACAGAACTGTTACTACAATGAAATCAGATATGCAGAGCATCACTAAAGAACTTTAGTACACATAACTATACATCTTAACATGCATTGAAAGAAAGAGGTAGAAGGATGGCATTTCCTATTTGTTCTTCCTAATGTTCTTTAGTAGAATTATTGTTTATATATACATACATAGAGGGCAACTATGGGAGGCATTCTTTTTGAGCCAGGAGACTTGCACTATTGCAGTAGAGTTTGAATGTTCCAGGAGACTTTGCACCATGACAGCAGAGTTCAACTGGGCCAGAAGACTTTGTATAGCGACGGGCGAGCTTGACTGGGCAATGAGACTTTGCACAGTGACAGAGGAGTTTTAATTGGGCCTTTAGGCTTTGCACCATGGCAGCAGAGTCAAAATGATCCTGGGGGATTTGCACCATGGCAGCATAGTTTGACCAGGGCAAGAGACTTTGCACAATGGCATCAGAGTTTTACTAGGCCAGGAGACTTTGCACCACGGCTGTAGAATTTGACTGGGCCAGGAGATTTTATACTATGGCAGAAGAGTTTGACTGGGCCAGGAGACTTGCACCATGGCATCAGAACTTTACTGGAACAGGAGACTTTGCACCATGGCAGCAGAGTTTGACTGGGCCAGGAGATTTTACACCATGGCAGCAGAGTTTGACTGGGCCAGGAGACTTTGCACCATGGCAGCAGAGTTTGACTGGGCCAGGAGACTTTGCACCATGGCAGCAGAGTTTCACTGGGCCAGAAGATTTTACACCATGGCAGCAGAGTTTGACTGGGTCAGGAGACTTTGCACCATGGCAGCAGAGTTTGACTGGGCTGAGAGACTTTGTTCAGTGACAGAGATGTTTGACTGGGCCAAGAGACTTTGTACAGCAACAGAGGAGTTTGGCTGGGCTTTGAGATTTTGAACAGTGACAGAGGAGTTTGACTGGACCATGAAATTTTATACAGTAACAGAAGAGTTTAACTGGGCTCTGAGATTTTGTACAGTGACAGAGGAATTTGACAGGGCCTGTATGGCCATTGTAACCTCTCTGGTGTAATTATATTATAGAAAATTTTCCCTCACCACTTTATGTTTCGCATCATTTTCCAATCATAAGCCTGCTGCTTTAAAGACATATCATATAGAAAGAACTGAGGGACCTTTCAGTTTATCCCTACAAATGAGAGGTTTAGACCTCTCCCTTCAGTGGGCATAATGGTTTGTCAATCTAATTCATTATTATATATAGCAAAGTGACACTTCCTCTCTAAACAAATTTGACAGTAAGTATAATTGACTGTAAATAAATCTTGTTTGTTGGTATATAAACCTACAAAGACATTGTCAGTGGATCTTATGGAAAAGAAATAGACTACAAGAGACATCCGGAATGTAAGTCCTTTAAAGAACATATTTAAAGTTCAGAGCACCTCCATATATTGTAAAGTTATATACAAGTTAAAGGTTTATCCTAGAACCATGCACCCAATCCAAGACAAATATGGAAACCTTTATGTTTAAAAGTTTATGCTGCTAAGGATGTCATTTGCAATGGCTGGATGCCAGGTCTGATAGCTTTACTGCTATGACGTGGCCTGTATAATTGCCAGAATGATAAGTATTTGCATACTAGACAAGAGCTCCTACTTGAAGTAAATTCCAACAATATTTTTGGTAACCTTCAACCATTAGCTAGTTAGGACTGTGTATGGAAGAAGCTCTAAATAATTGATAATGTTCCAGGGAATTGTGATAAAACTGCATAATATACTATTTACAGAGTAACAATAAACTGTTGTCAACAGGTAATTGGTAAATGTTGTGCAACATTTTTCATGATAGTAGGTTATTATTCACCTGATGGGGCACTGATAGAACATCCAATCATGTCTGTGTGAGTCCATTGTTACCTACCAGTCCTTTTCCTGGATCCATCTAAGCAAATAGACCATTGTTTCACCCCTAAGTTTGAGTCAAATAAACAGTTAAAGACCCAAAAAAGCGATGTCAGAGCATTTTCTGCAAACAGCATTAGCATAACAAAGACAATGAAAGATTAGTCAGGAAGACAATTAAAAAAGGAAGAGTGCCCTAGCCGTGACCTGTAGAGAACAAAATTTTGTGAAGTCTTTTGAAGTGTATAAAATAGCAGTATAATAAAGCAAAATATCATGTAGAGGGGAATTAATGAAGAAGAATTAAAAGATGTGAGGGTAGTGACAGCTGATTACTATTCTGGCTTTTATGCCTTCCAGGTTATTCTACCCTCATTTGGACTCATTTTACTAAGCTTGCATAAGGATCATAGGCAGTGTTTGAAACGGCATACTGTGTACTGCATACAGCATATAATACCAGTACGTACTGTATATATGTACGTTACACTACTAATAATGCTACCATTAAGATCATCTACTGTACATCGTACTATGTGGTCACATGACCTAACAACGGTATAATTAAGATCATCTACTGTGTATTTTACTATGTGGTCACATGACCTAATAATACTATGATTAAGATCATCTACTGTGCATTGTGCTATGTGGTCACATGACCTAATAATGCTATGATTAAGATCATGTACTGTTCATTGTACTAGGTGGTCACATGACCTAATAATGCTATGATTAAGAAAAATTTGAGAACTTGACTAACACTGATAAAAGACTCGACTTGACTTGGTATTCATGACTTGAGACTTGACTTTGATTTGAGACAGATGACTTGAAATGACTTGATTTATTATTAAATATGTATTTTTTATTGTTTGTTGACCAATGATTGCGGCTATGAAGGCGGCTATGCTAGAAATAGTGAGGATTCTGTGGATGAAAGTAGTAAAGAGAAAACAGCGATATGGAGAGTCTGCAGATCAAACATCAGGTGACATGATCACCGTGACCAACTTCATCTGTCACTACAGAGCTCACACAGAAAGGTACAGGACTGTGTCGTTTGGCTACTCGAAGATTAGCTAAGGTTAAGTTACCGATAGGTTTTGAGAAGAGCAAGGGGACGAGAACACAGTCACTAAACTCTACAGGCGGCACATTTAACTCCTGCTCCATGACTGCGCTGACTAGAAACTCTACAGAGCTGCTGCTGCTGCTGTTTAACCAGAGAGGGCAATCCGATCAGTTACGTTCTCTGGCTAAGTAGCTTGGTAAAGTTCAGCTGATATCAGATATTCGGTGGATATTTGCTTTTCGCTCCTCCTACTGCTCACAGACAACCTTCTAAAATCTCAGAAAGTACATTTTCTTAGTCGTGGTAACCAGGGAACAAACTACAGTCGGTACCTTTCCTCAGAGTTCCCGATCTTTCATTTTGTTGAGTACGTTTCATAACTATAGCCAGAATCGCTGCAGGAGGCGAAGACAGCATAGGATCATCTCTAAAGTGCAGGTTCTGTTTAAAATGATTCAGAGAGATGAGGAGCCTGTTGATGTTATTTATAAAGACTTGAAACGTACTGACACAGAACATGTGAAATACATTGTAAAGACATAACCAAAACTTGCCATAATTTACAGAGACACAACACATAAACCAACTGCGAAAACTAAAACACATCTTACAAACATACTACAAACTTTTCTTTGGTAGGATATAGTTTGGTTAAATTGTAGTTATTTTTTATTTTTATATAAAGTATTAAATTACTTTAATAAACTACTACTGTGAGACAGCAAGATATCAGAGATCTATCAATAAAAATAGAACTGTACTTAATTTTTAATAGGAATTAAATATATATTTATAATTTTATATAATTTTAATATATTTATAAATATATTTCAGAATTACTACTGTGAGACATCCATACGTCCACGACCGCTAAAGTAACTTTCATTTAGTAGTAACGCCTCACAGTGCACTCCTGCAATCTTTTTCTGATGGCAGATACATGAACTTTGACATCAACTGAGACAAGAACTACCTGTAGGTCATGTGATGATATTTTAGCATTGTTTGAGACTTCTTTCCACATCTTGTGCTCTGCTCTTGGGCTGAACTTGTTAGGACGGCCTTACCTGGCCAGGTTGCCAGTTGTTTCAGTGGTAAATTATTTTGCGGACAGTAGAATGGCTGATTTCTAATTGTTTTAAATCCCTTCCCAGGCTCATTTGCACCTACAACCTTCTTTCTGAAGGCCAGAGAACTTCTTGGATCTGTCTATGGTAAATACTACTCACTTCAACAATCAGGAACAAACCAAACCAAATATCTGAGGTTTAAATAAAACCAGCTTCTCCAGAATCCTTCTAACCCTGTCCTAATCATTACCACCTGATTATTATGAGTTTAATTTTAGGCATTTTAATCAGTAATTAATGTGATGCCCTAACTTTTTAAAGACAGTTTTATGTGTTTGGTTATATTGCCGCAGTCACTCAGTATTATTCATATGAAGATCAGATGTTTAGTTATGTTTTTTTGGAGCTTTCATTGGGTATATAGTAATTTTTTACATGACTAATTGTCTCTGGTTTTTTGTGCACTGTAACAGGAAAACAATGATACAGTGTCATATGAGAAACGCCTTCAACAGATGAGCTAAATGGCCAAGAAGAAATGAAACAGTATTTGTTAATGTTTAAGATAAGCTCAACTCTTTATGGCCACTGACTTTTAACTGATTTAAATGTAGAAACTGGAGTTACAGCATCATAACTCCAAATGACTTGGCTTGGCTTGCTTGAATCTTCCTGCATTTGGGATTTGCTTGAGACTTTGAGGTTAAAACTTGAGATTTGTTTGTAACTTGCACATGTGTGACTTACTCCTACCTCTGGACTGCAGGGTTGCAATCATCAGCCATTAGACTCTTCCACTCCATCGTAAACAAGTAAAGTAACATAAGGTCACCGCTAACGTTAGCATTAGTAAACCTATGCATGTGGTGGTGTGTTTTTATATTAAGACAGTTTTCCTAAAATTAGACTTAAAAATCACAATACACCGTCTTCCTTCCAGTATCACAATAAAACTGAATATATTCTCCCTAACCCCTAACATAACTCATAACATATTATTATATGTTTTATTTCACCAGGATCTTGCCAATATACAGACCTAATCACCACCAGATGGGGAAGTTCATGGAAATTGGAATGATGAAAATTGGAAACGATGTTTACTAGGAAATCATGTGATTTAAACCATATGTAGCATTTATAACAAAACCTTTTATAAATCTTTTCATTCAAAATCTCCTCAATCACATGACCCTGTGACTACAAAGCAGTACATATCACCAGAAACTGCATAAACTAAGAACGCCTCCTGACAGCACTGAAAAAAATGATCATAGACCTGTACACATACACCGGGGTGACTTGGGAGTAGGTAAATTGTTTTTAAAGATATGTTTAAATTACAGACAGAGCGTTGTTTTAGCAACAGCCCTGCATTTTAAAGCAGGAAGTGAGACTACATCCCTGTGTGTGTCCCAAAGTCTGAAAATCAAAATTGTCACTAAGGCAAAATTTCTGCAACTAAGTAATTAGTGTCATGATTGTTAATGATACAATAAACTCAACTAAAGTATCTCAAAGCAAATTATTTTATTCAGTTTAATTTTATTAAGTTCAAGTGTTGTTCTGAATTTTAAGTTTTGAAAATCTAAACAAATGGTAAAATTGACCTATATAAGTTCATAAAGTGATCTACTGTTTAGATTAATAATACAACCATTTTGTTGTGTATGTCTTTTCTTTGTTGTTTCTTTAGTGAAATTGTAGAAAATTAATTTCCAGTTTTAAGTTTTGTAAATGTCTTGATGTTACTTTTATCTTATGATTTGTAAATAGTGAATAATAGCTAGTATTACTGAAACCTTTAGTTTATGTAGAATCAGGGCATATAAATAACCTAAACCCAGCTAGAAATGATTTGTTCTAAGAAATTTCTGAGAATATGCAAAGCGGTGTTCCATTAATGCTTTCAGCAGGAAGCTTTCTTTTGGTTTCCAGAATGTTCTTTCTAAAAGCAGGACAATGTTCTCTAAAAACATTCTGTCATCTCAGATCTCAGTAACATCCAAAAAACTTTTTCTGAAAGTTATCATGTAACATAATCAGTGGCATTGACAACGTCCTCAAAACATCATCTGAATGCTGCAGTTAAAATGTTACGTCTTAGTTAACATTTAACCTCATTAAAAACATCTTTAAAATGCTCTTTGATTAAAACAGTTTTATAAACCTCTATTAGAACTTGTAGGTAACATTAGCCAAAGTTCTGGGAAGGTTCCCTGCTAGCTGGGTATATGCTATAATGTAATATATCACTAGCTTACAGTCAAAAATGTAAAAATACATGCCCAGTCAGAAAATAGCCATGGACAATAACTTTTTTCTCTAGTTCAGAACAGCCAAAAATGGCATATCTGTTCTGGAATTTCACAGTGGAACTCAAGATGCCTGGGAACGAAATCAAATCTATGCTTGTTATTTGGACTACATTTGAATTAATGCTGTCTGCACTAAACTCACATTGTTACACACACATAGTGTACTGGCAACTTATCCATGGTCAGATTCTTCTTATAACATATATTACCACACAATAGGTTTAATGTTTAGTAAAGAAGCAGCTTAGGGTTCCATGCCTAACAGCAATCACAAAAGCATGTTGTAATTGTATATGAATGCATATGCAATCCTTTAAGTATGTAACTATGTACTCATTAAAATTGTGTAATTATGATTGAATCAAGTTCCAGGAATTCATTATGGAGGAATCAGAATGAGTCCAGTGGCCTTCATTGTAAGGCCACTAAATGAAAGATTATACTTCGTTTTAGGTTTCTTTTCTCTGTTGTCAGTGTCATGGTTTACTGCTTATTGATGGATTTTCACAATGTCCCTTTTGGCAAAACCTGCAGCCAATAACCCTCATGTGCATGCCCTAGAGATGAATGATGCCATATCAGCACATCAGCTGATAGAGCGTTCCTCACTGCTCTAGCTCGTGCTTTTGTCATCATTTTTGTCACATAAAGAACTATATAGTTGTGGACAAAGGCCAAAATACAAATGGAAAGCCTAAATAAAGGTTTCAGTTATCCATATTCAGCTAACCCAACACATTGTAGCGAGCTCTTTCATGGCCACACAAAGGCCTGCATTCGTAAAAAGACGGAATTAAATGAATCTGAACAGAGGCATTCATGTTTGCTCCACATCTCTGCTACAAAGACTAGAATTCAAATGTTTATAGTAGTTCTAAATGTGTGGCTCGATGTTGCCATTGTCTGTGTCTGTGTAGGTCATTTATAACAGGTCTGTTTACTTTTTGTGTACAGCAGAGCACTGCACTGACAGTAGTGCTCGCTATTATGTTGAAAGCAGACAGATCATGATCAATTTCTATTTATGCACAATAAAGTCCAAAAGGACCAACTTTTAATTACTTCTTTGTGTACATATTTTTACTTAGAATGGCTGTTACATAAATCTCCTGTTACCTACTCCATCTGAATCTGTACATTAAGTCTACTGTGGACATTTATATTGTGCAAACAATTACAAAAAAGTCGGAACAGTTGGTAAATGCAAATAAAAACAGAAAGTAATGATTTGTAAATCCACTTTGACCTGTATTTAAATGAAAACAGTATAGAGATGAATTAAATAATGTTCATCTTCAACAATCAACTTTATTAGCTTTGAAAATATATGTACATTCTGAAATTGATGCCTGCAACACATTCCAAAAAAGTTGGGATAGGAGCAGTCCAAGAAAACGTTAGCAGTAGGGATAGAATGGGCCCCCAGGAAAGGCCTCCACCTTCATGAGCAAGGATGTGTCAAGGTTCGCCAAGACTGCATCAGAAAATTATCCAACTGTTAAAAAACAATGTTCCTTCGAAGATTGATTGTGGGTATTTTTGATTATTTCACTCTCTGCTTTGCATAATATCAGCAAATGGTTCAAGAAAAAAAATGAAATAAAAAATATATGTTTGTAAAAAGCAAGGACAAAAACTTCACCCGAATGCCTGTGACCATCAGGCAGCTCCTGAGACAGAGATCCCTGCATGGGCTCGGGAATTCTCTGACAAACTGTTGGCAGTAAACACTGTTCATCATAGCCACCACAAATGCAAATGCTAATACTGTACTATGTACTGTGGAAGCTGTATATCAACAAAGTCTAAAAATGACTTCTTTAAGCTTGAGCTCAACTGAAATGGACTGATGCACAGTGGAAATGTGTATGGTGGTCTTACCTTTCAGTGGGTGTCCCCAGATGATCATTAAGTTAGCTGTTAGAAAGAAAGGCGATGCAAAACAGGGGTACACATGCTCCTGTCTCATTCTGTTCGGAATATGCAATATTTGGCAATTCAAGAATAAACACAATCCTTGACTGGGTGATTCTGGTCATGATGATCAAAAGTCAATCATGTTAATTTTGCATTGGAGTAAAATAAGAATACCATGTGCCTTGTGAGTCAGGTTATATATCTGCTTAGAGTCTTGCAATATATTTGGCATCCCCATCTTTAATTTACTTTAAATAGATGATACACAGTGTAGGATTCATACATGGTTTGAATAATTGAATTAATAGAGATTTGGCAGGTCTAATGACATTGTGGTGTATAATTTATCATTTAAGACATTTTGAGAACTTACTGTTCTTCAGATTGCTAATTTTTAGTAAACATTTCTGAGGGTGTTAGATATAATCTACATAAATAAGCAAGAAATTTACTGCCGTTCCATGAGTGTGTCAAGGGTGTTATCCAGTCAGCAGTGACGTGTATATAAACCTCAGTGCACATAATGGATCAAGGCCTGCACAAATGTGGCCGCTGCAGCTTGATGCAACAGTTGAAGAGGTTAGAAGGTATGTTTATTGTATGTATCTTATTGTAAAGCATTTTTTAATCAATCAACTTACAAATTCCTTGAAAAGGATGGCAAAATAAGCCTCCCAGAAATGAATATATGCTTTCTACGTTTTGTTGAGGCCGAAGGAGGTTTAATCTGACATTTAGCTATCACTCATATCCTTGAAAAAAAATGATTTTGCTAGATTAATTGTTCTCATTTTCTCCCTCAAACTGAGCCTCTTTCATCCGTTCTATTTATTTCCCTTCTTCAGACCTTTCCACTCATTTATCAGTGTTTGGAGCTGTGTGTCCTCATTATTGCCTTTGCACATTATGACAGTAGTATTAACAGGGAGTTTTGCATCTGTGTGTACGACTGAATAGTTTCAGATGATTTAAAGCTGCTAGTTAACTTGTGGCTTTGATGGTCAGTGCGGTGTTTGCAAAGTAAATTAAATAGCAGAGTCACGGGCAGATGCGGGGTAATGGCTAAAACATGAAGGACATAAACCATGCATGCTTTTCCACATTCACTAACTCATTTGGGAGCATTCATTCTTTTCATTGTGCTGCAGTGAGTTTGGGGGCTGCAGGGGTGAGAGAAGTTCAGTCAGTAGCAGTGTGGCCTAAAGGCAATGTGATAATACAGAGAAGAATGAGTCCTCTCTGGACTTTCTGTTGTACAGCTGAAGACTTGTATAGTGGAAGAAAAGCAAAACGTGCTTTCCAGTCTGGATCAGTTGGAGAAATAGTTTTGACTGAAGAATTTATAAAACACATTTACTGATATACTCAGCAACTGCATAATGGCTCAAAGTATTAGTGAGTAAAGGGAAAGATCAGTCATATACTGCAGATGCAGCAGAGACGTTTAAATATACATGAAATATGTATGATTTGTTTCTGTTATTTGGTAACACTTATATTTGAAGTGTTCCTTTGTAGATGATTAATAAAATCTAAACAGAGTGTCAGTAACACATCAACAACATATCAGTGAAGCATCAGTAGTAAAATACTGAGGATGTACTGTTTATACACTACTTACAGTAAGTAGATGTACTGTTGACACATTACTTGTATTGCTGAAGTTAAATTGAGTAGTCTTAATATGTTACTTCCATTAAGCAAAGCATTTACCCAAAAGTTTACCCAAAACCCAATCCTAATCCTAGCCCTAACCTCAACCCAAAACCTAATACTAACCCTAACCCTAACCTCAGTCCTAACCCAATCCTATACCTATCCCCAATTCTTATCCAAAACTCAACCCTAACCCTTACCTTCACCCAAAACCCCAATCTTAACCATAACTTCAACCCAAAACCTAATCCAAATCCTAACCCTAACCTCAACCCAAAACCTAGTCCCAACCCTCACCCTGGCCCTAATCTAAACCCTAAATTTAACCTCAACTCAATACCTAATCCTGACTCTCACATTAACCAAAATTGAACTCCAGTTACAGGGCGGTGTCAGCAGCATGTCTATAACAGCTTGTTGAGGATGTTCAGATGGTCTGTATTACACCTGTTACAGGTTCAGTGACTTCTCATGTGAACATCTACAGGTATGAACATGGACACTCCAAATAAAGCGGTAAACTACTGAATTCAGCAGATTATTAATAAATCTCATTTACACAGTTAATTAAAGTCTACTGAGTGTATTTAGATGCTTCATGGTTGCTACATCATTGCTATGTTGTTATTATGTTATTACTGAAAGTGTCTTGAGCATCTATTTCGTCTAAAAAGGCCCACGCTAAATAAAACGTCACCGTCACCGCAACACTGTCAGTATGAAACACTTTCTCATATGCAGTTTTATTGTATAAAATATAGTCTTGCTCTCATGAGTCACTGAGCACAGCTTGATAATGTCAACTCTATATTCTCACAAGCCACTCTGAGAAAAACATGCACTATTTTATCTAAACTGTGAACTGCTTCTTGATTACTTTTTGGTCTGAATCATCTGTTTTGCTGAATTACACTCCTTGACATTTAGACTTTCGCATATGTAGAACTAATCTTCCCATCTCTCTTTCCATTGTCTTCATGGAAAGACTGAGTGCCGACTGTGACATGTGCATTTGATTTGTGTTTTCCTAGGGGCTGCAGTTTGTTCCTTTGTTTGTTGAGGATTTGCTTTATTGGAACCAGTGGAGCTCATGGTAAACTCCCTCACAGACTTCTAGCATCTTCCTTCTTCTTAAGGGCCATTAGCTTTGTGAGATATTCTTGTGGTGAAACATGAGATTTGAGCCGTGTTGTGGGTCCAATAAAAAGCTGAGAAATACTGTACAGAGTGTCAGAAGTTTTGTGTGATCAGTGATTAAAGAAATCACAGCTTTAAATGGAAGCATCTGCTTGTGAGCATTGATTGTGTATGTATGAAACCCTTTGTTTGTAACATGATCACATGCAGTGATGATACTGCTGAATGTTACCATGTGAAAATGACAGTGATGGTTCACCTGCTCTGAAACAGTAACCCTACATGTGTCCTTTTCTTCTTAGGGGCCTTTAGGGAGGCTTTAGGGGTCGTTTTGTCCAACAACTGAAAGTTTTCTACAATATACTTTTCTGCTATTCCACTGCATTTCTACCGCAATATTTTGGTTTGTACATCTGTGAAACTGCTTGGAGAGCTAAGCTTTCATCGTCGTCTCTGTCTGTGCTGCTCTCTTTGCCTTGTGGAAACTTTCCAGCATCATTAGATTGTGTTCACTGCCATTAGCTAATCAACAGGGCGGAAAATACTGGCTCCAAGGGCTGAGCGGCTACTGTTAGGCAAAATGACCACACTGCGTTGAGGAGCTCATTGTAAATCCATATAAGAGAACTCATGCTGAAAAATGATTATGTTAAGCCGACATAATTCACGGTTATTTAAGAAATTGACCAGTTCTGTTGCATATTGCCAAAAGGGTCTATCCCTGTGTGCTATAGTATTTTCATCTTACCTCATTTGTTTTTTTGGTTCATAACTGCTGTGTGTATTTTGATTGTTATTAATGTTCAGCTCTTGTACCTACACTCTTTGTCCATTTTATCAGCTCTGTTTACCAGTTAGGTGCATTTTGTAGTTATACAATTACAGATTATAGTACAGCTGTTTCTCTGCATACTTAAAGTATATAAGTATATACGTATACTTAACCCTCTTATACCCTGTTATTCAATGGTACCTGACCCCCACAGGTCCCCACAGAACCACCACACAGCTGGTATCATTTGGGTAGTGAATCACTCTCAGGACTTGTGAATCACTCTCCGGAGTGAGTGTTGTGTTGGTGTTAGTAGAGTTTTAAAACCTGATGCATATGGTTTCTTAAAGGGCCTTTGGAAGTGACTCTACATATGACCAAAAAGTGTTGCACAAATATTAAAAGTCTTTACTTGTATTTAATACAACAAGATAATTTTAGTACTGCAAAGGACTGTTTTTTCTAAGAATGCTGAAGAAACATTTTTGGTTCCCTGAAAAAACCTCTCGTACTTCTTTTCCACCAACAAAGTGCAGGTGCTCATGCCCGTGCTTGTTCCCAAGCTCTACTGAACCCGTTAAAAACGGGCCCCCTTTTCCACTGGTTTAAGAGCCAAGCAATTACGTATCTAGATGTTGGCAGTCCTTAGTCTGTAAGCAGAAGTCAGCAAACAATGCATAAAAACAACATGGCGGAACATGTTCTTCAAGTGCAAAATTTACTTCTTGCATTGAGGGCATATCTAACCAGCCAGAATCAACTTTTTCGGTGTATGTGTGCAGTGCAGAGGGATTGTCATAGACAGTGATTACACGCAAGATGACTCATAGTTTTGTTTCCCTTTCCCATTATGAAGGTGTACTATTATAAAGCAGCACGTTAAGTTTCTTAGCTATCTGCAGATCTTTTGCATGTATTAAATGGCAAATATTTTGAATTTTTCGCATTTTAGCTCATTAGAAGATGGATGCCTCCTGCTAAATATGCTCATCCATGAGCACATCACCGGTGGGATACGACTGTTCCCGAGTTGAGCTCAGTTTAGAATAGCGCAGAACGGTCCGAGATTTCGGCACCGGCACCATGTTGGTGGAAAAGGGCTATCAGTGGGTGGAACCACTGAAAGAGCTATTTATAAACCTTTATTTATTAGAGCATTTCACTGACAACAGTACCTTAGCTTCTTCTTTGAATCTGGATGATTTGGTTGACCACATGAAGTGAAGGAGTTTGTTGCTACAATATAGGTGTATAATAAAGGCCATTTTTGCTTCAGTAATACATAAGCAAACGTTCATCACACTGCAAAGTTTCATGTATTGGTGGGATTTGTTTACTTCAGTAAATTTCAAATAGTTGACACTTAGATTCACAAACTCATAGCCTGCTCATATTTTAATATAACATTAAACAACCTACAACACATTGTTCATGAGCTTGAACTTGGACAACTGGTGACGAGAAAACATTACTTAAGCAAGAACTGTGATGTGGATATGGCTTTTTGTAGCTTATTGATAGTGAAAACATGCTATACACCAAAGTTTATACCTTCTGAACCTTAACTCACAATGTGATGATTTCTCTTAACATATATAGACATTTACTGCTTAACAAATTTGTTTTCACATCAGGCTCAAACAAGCTGTGATAGGATGAAGGATACAAAAATATAGATGACAACCAATCAGCATGACGTTATTATGAATGACTATGCAAGCATCAGTGTGTTATTTTTCCTGTCCGATTCTAGCTTGAATTTAAAAGTACTGTTTATCAATTCTCTTTTGTTCCCATTCACATCTAAAAACTTATGAATAACTTCACTTTCTGTATTAAGCCAGAGGAAAGTATGAAATATGCCTGGCTTTCACAAGGTGGTGGTACGAGAAGTACATGTTCCATTTCGAAACACCATATCAGAAGCTAGGCATTCCTTGGGAAAGTCCTGTGGCCCACATGTCGTCTGCCGCCGTAGGGCCACAGCGTAGTAGTCCACCTGCTCTGTGTCCAGTCCATTCTCCAACCAGCGAAAGCAGACAATTCGCTGGAAAGATCGCCGGAAGTTGTCAGACACAAATCCATATAGTATAGGATTAGCTCCGCTGTTAGCATAGCTTAGAATGACAAACAGCTGAGTCACCATGGGGTCCGGTGGCTGGCGGAACACGCTAATCAGCTGCACTATGTAGAAAGGCATCCAGCAAAGAACGAAAACTGCAACCACAAGCAACACCATGCGGGTGATCTTCTTCTCGGAGCGCCGGCGCTGCATCCAGCCTGCTTTTAGCCCTACAGCTCGCATTCGCACCACTATCAGGCAGTAGCAAAGGCAGATAGCTGCCACAGGCAGCAAAAAGCCCAACAGGAACGTGTAGACCACAAATGCCTCTGACCATGAGGCCTCAGGCCACAGGAAGTTGCAGTCCACCCCTCCATCCTGTGCTGGGACTGTGTCAGCGAAGATAATGATGGGCAAAATGACAAGAAGCGATAGTCCCCACACACAGACGTTGACCACTTTAGCTACAGTAGGCCGACGGTAACGCGCAGCCTTGATTGGATGCACTACTGCAATATAGCGGTCCACACTCAGAACCGTCAAGCAGAAGATGCTGGTGAACATGTTGATGCCGTCCACGCTGAGGACCAGCCGGCACATCAACGATCCAAATGGCCAGTGGCGCACTGCGGCTGATGTAGCTAGGAATGGAACGCTTAACATGAAGAGTTCGTCAGCAATAGCAAGGTTCAAAATGTAAATGTTGGTGGCTGTTTTCATCTTGGCATACTTGAGAATGACATATATGACCATGGCATTGCCTATGATACCCACACAGCAGACGAGGGCATAGATGGAGGGGATGATGATCTTGCTAGCATCAGACTCTGGCTCAAAATCCTCGTAATCGGCAGTGGAGTTGAAGGGAATGCGTGTTGAGAACAGAGTGTCTTCAGTGCTGTTATATTCTGCTAGTTCTGCCATTTTGTGCTTCTTTTTGTTAATCTACTCACCAAAGCTTTGTTTGATATACATTCCTATTAAAAAGCACAATTGTTTTCCCTCAATTGTTCTCAATGATGAGAGTTTATTTTATCCCACTATGCAACAGATATGTCCCTAGGTGGGTAAAGTTAAAGCAACAGCTGAGTTCTTGACCTTTGCTCCACAGCCTGTTTGAAAGGGTCTCAAGAACTCATCAAAAAATCTGTCCTGGACCTTTTTGGCAATACTTATAGCAAATAGGAATTGCCTGGCTAAATGGTCTCATCTGTGGAATTTCCAGCACAGACATTCCACATTCATTCATAAATAAACCTATGCTCCTATAAGAGAGTACTGCAGGTGTTTGAGGGCTAGGCTCTCTCAGAGGCTCTCAAACACTCAGGCTTGGCAAGGAGAGCGCATTCCAGCTGTTAATCAGGAAACTAGGTCTGTGAATCAAAGCATTATGAGGTTACCCTCTGCACTTGACAGAAAGTTCCTGCCTTTAGAGAAGCTTCTCCATGAGGCATGCGCTCATTGCCAAATTCCGATGTATTCAGTCATGTGATGATGGGTTCTTCTGGATTCCTCTGAATTAATGGCAATTGTGTCACAGGATCCACAGATATGGCAATACCATGGTTGAAACTGAGTTCCATACATTGTACCTGTAAGGCCCAAACAAAGACAAACAAGTTTTAATGGCATTGTAAAAACAAGAATTTTGTACAGTACTGTGCAAAAGTTAAACTGTGCAAGAGACCACACTTTTGTTTATTTAACTTCCAGACAAAATGGCCAATAAGTACCCATTTTTTCAGTTTGTTGAAGATATTTGCTAGCAAAAAGTTGACACTTTATTTAGAGTGGTTTACATTCTTAAGTCTCAGTAGAATCAACACACTCTTTCAGTAACATATCAAAAACATATCAATGATGTAGCAGCAGTGAAACGCCTGAATACATTATCAAGATACTTTTAGTTAACAATATAAATACAAAATGAATACAGTTTGCTTAAATTCTGCTGAGTTCGGTTGTTTATCACTTTATTTGGAGTGTCCAAGTTCATACTTGTAGATGTTCACCTGAGTAGTCACCAAAACTGTAACAGGTATAATACAGACCATCTCAACATTCTCAACAAGCAGTATCCTTAACACCATCCTGTAACTGGAGTTTAAGTGGATTAAGTTTTAGTTAAGGTTAGGGTTATGCCAGGGTTAGGGATAGGATTAGAGCCAGGATTAGGGTTAGGATTAGGTTCTGGGTTAGGGCTAGGATTAGATTTTGGATTGAGGTCATGGTTATGGTAAGAATTAGGGCCAGGATTGGGGTTATGGTTAGGTTTTGGGAAGGTCAGGTAAGGTTACATTTTGGTTAATGGAACTAACATATTACTTCAAAGTAAATACTGAGTAAATGCTTCACTACTGCTATTTCACTGATGTGTTGTTTATGTGTTACTGGTTTTAATCTACAAAAGACACGCAAAATAAAGTGTTACCAAAGTATAATATCAATATTTGATTTCTCTTTTCTTTTGTGCACCCAACTGTTACTTTGACATTTCCATCCATCTGATATCAATAACAACAAGCTGGGCATATTTCTGTGGAGATTGAGAGTGTGATCACATTTACTTTGTTTGGTCTAAACCTTTGGACTTTTCAGTTTAGTCCAAACCAAAATAGGTTTGAACCACGGTCCAGGCCAAAGGAATAAAATTAAATAAAATTTGATCTGGCCAAAAGAGGTGGTCTCACATGGTGAAGTTTGTTTGCAGTGTGAAAAGATTTGTTTGGAAAGTTCAGACTTCTTGACCAATTGCAAGCTGTTCTGTCAGGTTATTGTCCCACATTAAACAACAGAAGAAGAAAAAAGAACAGAAAATGAGTAAAAGTAAGCCTCTGTAATAGGAGGAGGAGGAGACAAAATATTTAATTGTAATTTGATCACACAAAAAGTCAAAAGTCAACATATATGTCACAATGTAGACCTTACTATTTACTGAGAGAATGAGGGAGAGAGGATATTACAGGAGAGGAGAGAAATACAGTATATAAAGCTATGTGAGTACTTGACATGCAGTGTGAGAGTATTTGTGTTAAGAATGACGTTGAACATAAGAGTGTGCCTCCGAATTTGGGAGATTTGCTAAGCAGCCTCTATAGGAGTATATGTGAGAGCTCTGTCATAACACAGAGAACACTGCAAAGATGAAAGCGCAAACCATAAAGGCATGTTTGCTTCAGTTATGTGTGCCGTCTGCTGAGTCTTGCACTCTGCTGCCTGATCATTCCCTCATCCTTTGTGGTATGATGTGGAACAACTGCCCGTCCTGTGCGGTTACTTCATTTGCCTTGACTGAGTGCCCAATGCTTGCCTGGGTTTCTGACTAGCTTACCCACCATGGAGCTTCAAGCTGTCCTATGCTATGTGGAAGCTTCATCTGCATGCTACTGGTCCTCTCAAGGGATCTGTATATTTAATCACAGACTTTTCTTTTCCTGCTTTACAAACTAAGCAGACATTTCTTCCTCTGCCTCGCAAAACACTGAAAGTGTCTCATGTTCTTAATTACAGATCATCACTTTAGGTTTTTAGTAGCAAAGATTGATGTTGAAGGTTTTTCACTGTGATATACTCCTTACAGTAGTCACTGGTTTTATCAGTGGTTTATATCAGTGGCTGAGTTTTATTCAAACTTTCAGTTTCTCATTGCTACTCTGATAGGACACTAAAAGTCAGTGGTTATATTCAATTCATATAACTGTAAAACTGTATCCTTTTTATGTTGCTTTTGTGTGTTTTGCTATCCGGTGTTGACCAGAGGAGGATGGATTCCACTTTTGAGTCACGGTTCCTCTCCTGGTCTTCCTTATGTTCTGAAGGAGTTTTTCCTTGCCACTGTTGCCCTTGGCTTGCTCAGTGGGGGCTTGGACCTGGCCTCTCTGTAAAGCTGCTTTGTGCCTGTTATAAAAGATGCTGTATAAATAAACCTTCATTTGACTTGACTTGAAAAAGCAGTGCACCGCCAAAAAGCACAGTGATCTTAGATGCACACATCTCTACAAATCAATCATTGTCAGGTATAGGGAGACATAGCCCATGTAGGTGATGACGACAAGTTGTAGGTACAGTGGTGCTTGTAAGTTTGTGAATTTTAGAACTTTCTACATTTCTGCATAAATTTGAAAAAAACTTTTTCAGATTTTCACTAGTCCTACAACTAGATTAGGAAACCCAAATTAAACAAATGAGCCAAATCTATGAGACCTGATCATTTATTTATTGAGGAAAATGATCCAATATTACATATCTGTGAGTGGCAAAAGTATGTGAACTTTTCTTTCAGTATCTGGTGTGATCCCTGCTGTACAGCAAAAACTATAGCCAAGCATTTCTGGTAACTGCTGATCAGTTCTGTACACCGACTTGGAGAACTTTTAGGCTGGTCCTCTGCAAAGAGCAGCTTCAACTCTGGGATGTTGATATGTTTCCTACTATGAACTGCTTGCTTCAGGTTCTTCCACAACATTTCAGAACTTTGAGTTGGCCTTTCCAAAACATTAACTTTATTCTTCTTTAACCGTCTTTGGTAGAACAACTTGTGAGCTTAGGGTCGTTGTCCTGCTACATGACCCACATTCTCATGAGATTCGGCTCACTGACAGATGTCCTGACTTTTTCCTTTAGAATTTGCTGGTATAATAATAATAATAATAATAACAATAATAATAATATTATATAAAATTGTTTCATCAGTGGTGGCAAGCCGTCCTGGCCAAGGTGCAGCAAAACAGGCCCAAACCGTGATACCAAAACCGTGTTTCACCGATGGGATAAGATTTTTATGCTGGAATGCAGTGTTTTCCTTTTCCCAAACATACATCTCATTTAAACCAAAAAAGATCTATTTTGGTCTCATCTGTCCACAAAACAGTGTTCCAATAGCCTTCTGGCATGTCCATGTTATCAACTTGCATGTTCTTTTTGGAGTGCAATGACTTTCTCCTTGCAACCCTACCATGAACACCATTTTTGTTAATTTTTCCTGATGGTGGCCTCATGAACATTAACATTAGCCAATGTCCTCAGAAATCTCCTTTGTTTGTGCCATGATACACTTCCACAAACATGTGTTGTGAAGATCAGACTTTGATAGTTCCCTGTTCTTAAAATAAGACAGGGCGCCCTGACGCACCTGCTTGTCAGCCCATTCATTGAAAACACCTCACTGTAATTTCACCTTTAAGTTATCCAGTATTCCTAAAGGTTCACATACTTTTACCGCTTACAGATATGTAATATTGGATCATTTCCTTCAATAAATAAATGACCAAGTCTAAACATTTGTTTAAATGGATGTTCCTTGTCTACCTTTAGGACTTGTGTGAAAATATTAAAAAAAATAATAATAATAAAAAAAAGTTTTAGGTCAAACTTCTGCAGAAATATTGAAAATTCTAAAGAGCTCACAAATTATCAAGTGCCACTGTATGTCATACAAAGTTCTTTAGTGTGCTCAATAATTTGCAAAGTTCGACCAAAACTAACCAGATCAAATGTGTACAATGTAACAGGAACATAATCCTTGGCTCAAACTTTCAGGTGTGAAAACACATATACAGAACACCAATACAGAACTGACCTGGTAAGCCACTAAACTATCACCATTAAATAAAAATAAAAAGCATTCATCTTTAAGAGACAGAAAAAAATCAAACTGCACTCTTGCTTCACAGCTGAAAAAATCCAGTAGAACTCTGAAAGCAGAGAAAACCCAGACCTCAAAGTTTTTAAATGTGCTTGGTAGGGCTGCCCTCTAGAAGTTGACGAGTCAAATCGTCAGTCGGAGACCCTTTAAGTCGCCTGAGAAACTTCAAGTCGACTGACAACAGTGACGAGTTTTTTTTTTTCCGTAAAACAGACAAAAGCTTACAAAAATGCACAAGAACTTTAAGAATTTAAAAAGACATTTTAATAATTATTAAAAGGGGAATAATAAATATATATTTAAGTTCTAGCTGGGCTATGATGCATGCTTGCTAAAAAATTAAATCCATGTGACAATGTGCGCTGGCGGTTAACTGTTGAAGGAAGCTAAAGCTGTGAAGCTGAGAAACATGGGTGGAACGATGTCTCAGAGAAAGTCTAAAATGTGGAGGCATTTTGAGCTTTTAAAAGAGAAACCTAATAAATTTAAATGCAAACTCTGTATGCAAGAATTTGCGTATCACTCAACAACATCCAACATGGCAACACACTTGACACGGGTAAGTTGCATTGGCAAACATTATCTAATTATCTGGACAGATTTACGATATGCGCAATGCAGGCAATAAGTCTAGATTTACATGGCTAATTTAAAATATGTGTATATCTCTGCTAGGCTAAGTATATCTAAGATTATTTTTATTTAAAGATAAGTACAGTCACTTAATATGCCTGCCAATAAACGAGAAATAATTATTACTAATTAAACGGTTTTAGGTCTACCATTCTCCTTTTCATCTAAAAATAATTTAAATATTGACTAATTTGGTTTTAAAAGCTGTTAAAAGTGAAATTAAAAAGACAGGCTAGAAGCGCTAATTTTTAGCGTAAATACGTGCTTGCTGCTCGACGCTATATTCTGTAATTAAATCAGGCTCCAATTCAGATCGTTCATCATATGCCACGTCTCTTTTAGTTTAAAAATATGTTCCTGTGACTCTGCTGACTTTCTAAATGAGGAGGACATCAGATCTGAAACGTATGCAAATTTACTGATTACTAGATAATGTATATGGAGAAACATGAACGAATAGCCGAATTGTCGGGAATGGGGGAATCCGATTTGACTGACAAAATTCTGTCTGGTACAGCCCTAGTGCTTGGAATGTGAAAAGTAGAAAATGCAACCAACTTTTAAGACTGAACTTGCATGCATGGAAAAAGTCTCCCTGCAGATGTTTTTTGAAAAACATAAAACAAGTGTTCTGGAAGTAAATGGAAACTGTAATAATGGCAATAAATTGTAAGCATAATAAGTGTAATAAGTCTATTAAGGGGTTGACTGATTATAATCCCTAATGATAATCTGATATCCTGATATCAATGTAGATGATTCATCAAGTACAACCAACCAGCACTTCTGTAGTCTGTCTCTATGCCCACCCGAGTAAATCCAATATTACTAATTTTTAGTATCAGTAATAGCGCCTTAAAACGTACCGGCCAATCCCCAGTGAACATCACTTAATACTAAAAAGTCCGAAATTTATTCATCCATCATCTAACTGCTGATTCTCCTGAAACACAGGGATCCTGGAGCCTATCCCAGTGCTCACTGGGCAGAAGGCAAGAAACACCTTGAAGAGGTCACCATTCCATCACAAGGCAGACACACGGACACACACACACACACACAAACACACACTCACTCACACCTAGGGGGCAATTTAATATTTACAAATTCGCCTGACTGCATGTGTTTGGACTTTTAAGATTATTGACCATGTTCCGGAACTTCACAGCACTGAGTCGATGTCTATCTATGGTATGTACAAAACCAGGACTGTCCCGACATACTCAACATACTCGCAGCCAAGGCAATGTGACCATGCAATGTAACACTGCAACGTTGTGTGCATGTGTGAAGATAAAAAAGGCATCGGAGGCGAAGGCTGTCACACGTCTGTTTGTATATCTGTCACGCGCATTGACCTTGTGTTCTCAGCCGTTCCTCTGGTAAATTACAATACTTGACGACACATCAGCACCTTTGACACCAATTTTCGAATCCTTCATGGAGCAAACACACAGAGGAGGGAACGGACGAGACGGATGCTTGCTAAATAAAAATTGGATCTGAAAAAGGAGATGAGAAAAGACTCCATTACCCCACCTACCCCCTGCCACCCCCCTCCCGCCTCTCAAAGGGACAGACAGTGGTTCAGCCCACAAAAATAGCAAATACGAGGTTATTAGACAAAAACACAACACTAATTACATCCGTGGCTGGAATATGAATAGGTTGTATTTGCATTAGAGGCGGTCTAGGGGAGAGGGTAATCACAGCTCATTTCTAAGCTGCCTTGCTGTGAGCAGAATCTTGAGAGGAGGATCAGATGTTGTCAAAAGCTGTCATTGTTCCATGTTCTCTGCTTCGTCATATGTTTTATTTTTTCTCCATGCGACAAAGACAGCTGAAATGAGGTTTCCAGGGGGTGATGGTTTTTGATGGAATATTGGAGTTGGCCGGGTGGTTGGCATGAAACAGTTTAGTTCAGATTAGATAAAGGCAAGCGCTCGGTTTTGTTATTACTGATGGTAATCTGTGTGCTGCAAGTGTTCATCTTGTCTAAGTACCTGAGATGCTGATGACAAAATTCAGGCCACAAAAGGTCCCGACCACGCTGAGATATTTATGAGATATTTATTTTTAACCTTAAACTAGTAACCAATTGGAAAAAAATGGTTCAGGGAGTAAACAAAAGGAAACGGCATTAAGCATTTACACTGGAACACCAATTTAGACTCAACTGAATAAACTACATGGATCTGTGTTTACTTTGTCAGTACGCGTTTTTAGACACCACTATGCCAACAAATTGGCAAGTATGACGCCTTGATGCAAATCCCAATTATAGACACTAAACTAAACAAATAACACATGAACAGTCGTACTTTTCATGATTTTGATTAAGCACATTGATTAATATCCTTAAATCTATTAACCTGTTGCAGTAATCACCATCACCAAACATTTCCTGTCGCTGCAAATAAGATGCACAACAATGAGGAAGAATTTTGGACCATCCCTCCCTACAAATGTGTTTCGGTTCAGCACTATTTCTGGCGTGCCTTCACTTCAGGTACATACCACCACATCTGGAGGTCAGGACTTGGCCATTCCAAGGCCATTCCAAGTCCACTGTTCTTCTTTTTCTACTATTCTTCAGTTGATTTACTTGTGTGCTTTGGCTCATTGTCTTGTTGCATAACCCAACTACTCTTCAGCTTGAGGTCATGGACTGCTGCTCTGTAATGTCCAAGCAGATGAGGCAGGTGGACATGTGCAAAGAGTCTGTTTATTAGAGTCCAGGGTAACATCACAAGGAGTGAGTACGGGAGGGTCCATGTTAACAAAGCAATACACACAATATATACAATACAGAGCAACACTGGGAGCAAGCAGAGGGCACACAAGGAGTGGCAACCTGGAAAAAGGAGGAACCACAAACTAGACACAAATGAGGAGGATCAGAGGAGTAGGACAGCGGAGGTGACAGAGACCAAAACAAAAGCATGTGACCAGACACACAAAGGAATGTATACATCAGATGGAACCAAAGAAAAACAGTGGCAGGGTGTTACATAGACAGGATGTTACATACTTTCCCATTCACCTGCATAATGTTTTGATACACCTTTAAATTCATTGTTCCTGCAATGATTGCAGGGCGTTCAGGCTCTGAGGTCTTCTTTGCCTCCATACATAGTGTGCATTTGCGCTAAAATAGTTCCACTTTGGTTGGATCTATCCACAGACCATTGTCCCAGGGGTGAACTTGATACCTGCCATGAATGTTTTTTGGACAGCAGTGGCTTCCTTTATTGTGTCCTTCCATGAACACCGTTCTTGTTCAGTTTGTTTTTCTAATAGTGGACACATGAACAAAAGTCTTCTGTGGGTCTTTTGCCCACTCCTATTAAGAGCAGCAACAGTCCTAAATTTTCTCCACTTGGAGACAATTTGTCTAACTGTGGATTGATATACACTCTTTAGCAATGCTTTTCTAGCCTTTTCTACCTTCATGCGTCTCTATAAGATGTCTTCTGAAAGCTTTGTGCATCCAGGCATGGCTCATACTAACCTTTCTTGTGAAGAACAAGTTTGTCAGTAACCAGGCTCTGTGCGCTGCCTTTATTTAATGGGCAAAGCACCTGAGAAACCCACACTTCCAATCTCATCTCCTTAAATGAAACACCTTTTGCCAGTGAGCTTTTTGGAGAAGTCATTAACACAGAGGTCCACTTACTGTTTCCAGCCTGCACTGTGGGCAATGTGCTCAATAAAAGACACAAAAGGTACAACTGGTTGTGTGTTATTGGTTAAATTGTGTTTGTCTATATTAAATCCAGATAATTGCAACAGGTTACTTTTTCTGTAAAACATGTATTGACATACATGTATATATAATTCAGATATGAAGAAAAAAAGTCAGAAAGTCTATAAATACCTATAAAGACGGTTTCACAACACATGACTAAATGCACACAGACTGCTACGACGACTGCCCTTAGCACCACATCAACATTGCTAAAGACTGCAATGGTGGCGTCCCAGACTGTCATGGAGCGACTCAAAACTGCAGCGAGTCATCTTTAGTGCTTTTGTCTTGGTGGAAACGACCAACGGATCCATGTGCGGAGGCATCGTATTCAGCACCAAGATGTTTTTGGCACGTGCCACTTGTCCAGGAGGCCTGGTGTCACTCCACCTCCACCCCTACCACAAAATCTACATGAGACGGGGAAGAATATTCAAGCTGCATGGGATGGATTATCACAGGACACCATTAGGAACCTATACAACTCCATGCTGAGATGTCTGGCATGTTGCATTAGCTAACATGGCGGCCTGACGCCATACTGAGAGATACTTCTTTTGTATGTGTAGCTCAATAAATATTGCCTAAATAGGAACAAGATTAACTATTAGATGGAAAACTCAAGTTTAGGCTTCCTGACATTTTCTACAGGTAGCAAACTAAAATGTATATGACATATCTGTCAAGTTAAGTGCATGATTTCTATTTATTTGATTGTGACATACTGGAAAGAAAATATGAATGCTCAATTACTTTTGCACAGACCACATTTCATGTTTTTTTCTGCTACATTAAATTAGGCAAATAAACAGTATTTGGCATTAAAACATGCAGAGGTGTGTTCTCCATAGAGGATGTGCTAACATGTTAAAATGTAATTTGGCCAGCAACCCCCAAACTTTTGCATATGCCTGTATTTTCCTTTCTCATGGGTCATTTGAATGATACTGTCTTGAGGTAATAATTGGAACACATAATATATTATGAAATTTAATAAATTAAGTCTAATTAAATATTACAAAGGTAAGGGAATACGATATCATCCCCCAGTCATTCTTATTACTGCTGCTACTGCAGACTACAGTGAAAGGGAGTCTGTCTTGAGCAGAGACAGAAACAAAGGGGGGCTGGACACAAGCAGAGAAATAGCAGGAAGGCAGAAGAAGGAACAGGCAGGGACAAAGTATGTGTGAGAGTGAGTGAGAGTGAGTGAGTGAGAGAAAGCAAGAGCTAATGGGAGGCAGACAGTGAAAGTGCAGGCCACAACTGCACCATCTCACACATGAAACCAAAGTGAATTACAGCTCAGCAATGAGGCAATGATGAAAGCGAGAGTGGGGGAGTGAATAAAAGTGAGAATGGTTCCCGCAAGGGAAAGGAAAACTCCATCACTCTCCTCAGATATGAAGCAAACTCTCCTGGATTTCATTTTCCCTCTCTCTCCTTCTAAGCTGACAACGATGTCTCTACTAGCAGTACAATGCAGCACAGTGAAGAGGGAACAATACAATGTACAAGTAAACTGAATCAAATCTCATTCAAATGTTTGTTTTCTCTTCAACATATTCTAGAGTCATAAAGAGAAGGTCTGAGAAAATATTTACATACTTCAGGATACAAAAAGGCTGTTAGATCCACAAGGGAGATCAACTGTATGTGATTCAATATTTTTAGTTTTTTACATAGTGCAATATAAACGAGTTATAAGTATTTTATTAAAATGTTTATTACTTGTTCTAAAGTCTATCTGTAACTATCCCATAGACATGGACCCATATTTATCAAACACCTCAGAACAAGAACACTGACTGGTTCAGTGTACGTGTAGAAGAGGGTCACCAGCCTTATCCACAAAGGGCCAGTGTAGCTGCAGGTTATCATTCCCACCAAGCAACAGCTCACCTCATGCAACTGCCCAAATGTCTGATGTCCGAGCCCAACTGATTAACACTTAAAAGGCTAGAGTGACTAAATCAACAGAAGATACTTGAAATAAAACCTAATCATTTTGTCATGTATAATTATATATTTTTTTTCTGTACAGAATTTCAGATTAAATACTTTCACATGTGAGCGCAAAAACATAGAGGAGCACCAGATTCTCACATAAACTCTACTTGAGTGTACTCATCTCATTTTTGTCAAGACATGGTATCACATTTACCGTGTTGCGGTTGCCTCCAAAATAAAATAATGACAAAATAAGGAAACACATTTTTAACTTTAAATGGATGTTTAAGCATCAAGCTTTTATTCCAAGTCCATTTAAACTATTTCTATTTTTTTGTTTTTGTTTTTTTACTCTAAATAAAGGGCAGCTGGTGTTCTCACTGCTAAAAATGTCTGACTCACAAGAATAGCGGGGAAAAAGTCTGCAGATGTGAAGCGCAGTCTAAGCAGGGGTTTCCGCTCCTCCTCCTGTAGATCTACTTTCCTTCTGAGTTCCAACCTGCATCTAACACGCTGCCCCCGAGTTACACTAAAGCATCTGATCCATCCAACCTGAAGTTTTGAAGTAATTATTTAGCTGGAGCAGATGTGGTTTAAACTAGACTAGCAGGGGGTATATGTCCAGAACTATGGTTGGTGACAAGTGGTCTAAAGTAATGTAAAGTAATGTAAAGTAATGTTATCATACAGTTGCTAGGGGGGGTTAATTTATCAAAATGATCACATCTTAAAACAATTAAAATCAAATAAAGTCAAAATGAACCAATTGTCAAAAATACCCTTGAAGTGGTATTAGGTATACTACTCCCTTAGGTTGAAAACCTGCAGCCACACCAGCCCTTTGTGCATAAAATAAGTGACCCTTGACACAGATTGATCCCAGATCAGCAGATGAGTCATAAATATGGGTTCTGGAATATGGGCCTAGTAAAGTGGCTAGCTGTTAACTGCGTAGTCTCGCTAATTCCTTCCAGATAACTTGCTCTGCAGCAATAACACAACAACAAACTCCCCTGATTCTGGCAATGTGATGAACTTCTTTTAATGTCACATTGACTAAGTAGATACTGTTTATTTGTCTTCAGGATGTGAGCTAAACTGATTAATTGCTGTAATGAAACATTTTCACAGACTAGCTCTTCATGTTTGGAAATAGCAACTTGTTGTGTTTTTCAGGCCTGTCATTAGACAAGCTATAAAACTAACATTGCCACATTAGTTTGAACAAGAGTGCTTCTAGATACTGCACAGTCATTCAAAACTCAATGCAGTATGTTCCAAAAATCACAGATATAGGCATTTATGCATTGAAAACTTTAATGGACAACTGTGAATTATGTATATGCAAGCTTGAAGCTGGCCTGTGGCCTGCTCTGTAAGATTCCTGACCTGCCTTTAGGGGAGCTTACTCTATCCTCAGCACACATTTATGTGTGTGCATACAAAACAGCTATTCTTCTAGCATGTGTCCATTGTAAGACTGAAGGACACCTGAGCTTCAGTCAGAAAGAAAAGTATTTTTTGTAGAGAAACAGAAAACACAGTTAATGGACTATTTAATTTGATATTTTGGGAAGAAATGAAAGCATAAAATATGGCACATTTTAGCAAATATTCGTTATTGCAGACAAATTGACAAAACATGTGCATTCAACAAGGACCTGAGGGTATTCAAACTGTGTAACATTAGCAATATTCAAAGGAATAAACAATCATTAAATATGAGGATACTGAATGATTGTTATCTTGGTTGTATAGTCACCCTCCAGCCAGCTAAGCTCCAATGTAGTTTTGCTTTACCTTCATCCTTTAACATTTAAACTAAAGTGCAACAAATGTAACATCACTGTCCCAGTATTTATAGAGGGCGCTGCATGACCCTAGGTTTCATTCGGCCATATGGATCTGATCAAATGGAAGCAGAAGCAGGACTGCTACTCTGAGAGAGGCTTGATGGATGCAGGCCCAATGCTGAGAGCCTCTTGTTAACAGAGCTTTTCCCTGAATTCATCATGCATAGACTAGAGGCAAAAGAAGGGGGCGATTCAGAGATTTAGTGTGTTTTGATGGTAATGGGCACTGCGACTGCTGAAAAATCCCTAATCATTTGTGGAGGCAAATCCTATACTCTGTAGAGACTAAAGTGAATGTATGCAGCTATATTGCATTTGACAGAGGCAGAAAGAAAAGGAGTGTGTTCACTTGGAGTAATGAAACTAAGCAAATCCAATCAGTCACTGTGCAAGTAATAAATGTAAAAGCGCTTCCACTTTTTCTCCTCTTAACGTTTCTTGTGCTGTGTATTCTGCTGTCAGTGCTGGTTAACTAACTCAGAAGAGAAATGCTGGAAGGTTAAATATGTCTTGTGTATGTGGATGCATGAAACAAATTGGTGTAAAATCTACCATCAAAATCAAGTCAAAATCGTATCTTAAGTATAAGCAATTTTGCTAATATTTGTCTAGCAGTGATTGCCCTAAGAATATTATAACATTTTCCAAAATATTTTCCTGTATACATATTTAGAGAGACCATGCCCTGTCTGAAAAACCACGCACTGTCTGAAAAACATCCTGTCCAGGTACATTTGGTTCCTCATGGCATTAACAATATAAATGTACCCTCAAAGGTACAACAATAGTTTTAGGGTCCAACTGAGGACAGAGGCATGCTAAAGTTTGGCCACCCCTGGCCAAAGTTTCTGTTTCTGGGAGTGAAAAAAACCCTGACCTAATTTCCAAAACAGAACGTTAAAGATGACACACTTCTTCTACTTTTTCATTTCCATAAAAAGGGGCTTGAAGGGCTTGTGATATTTTGGCAAGTATCACAACTTGTAAACACTTTTAGTTTGGGGAATTTTCATCCATTCCTCTGCCTCTTGTTCTTTGAGATCCTTGGCCTGTCTTGTATGCAGTGTTCTTTTAAGGGTGTATCCCTAGGTTTTCGATTGTGCTTAGGGTGCAGTGAGAGTGATGGCAAAACCTCCAGCTTGCACCTCTTAGGGTCAGCCCTTGAGGATTTTAGGAACATTATCCTGTATAAGTCATTCTCTTTTCATCTTCAGCTTGTTTACAGACAGTGTTATGCTTGCTTCCAGAATTTGCTGGTATTTAATTGAATCCATTCTTCATTCCACCAGTGAATTGTTCCCTGTGCCACTGGGTGCAATACAAGACCAAAGCATGATCAATCCACCTCTGTGCTTAACAGATGAAGAGATGTTATTTTCATTAAATTCTGCTCCCTTTTTCCTTCAACTATATCTTTAATTTTTACAGCCAAAAAGTTCACAACTGTTCACAACAGTCCACAGGACTTGTTCCCAAAACCCATCAGATGATGTTTAGATGTGCTTTTACAAATATCTGACACTGAATTATGTGGTGAGGATGCAGATAAAGCTGTCTTCTAATATCTCTTTCATGAAGGTCATATTTTTGCATGTGCCGCTGCACAGTAGAACACTCTGAAAAATCTTCCTGAAGGTCTTTAGCAGTTAAATTCAGATTCTGATTTGCCTTTCTAGCAGTGCTATGAGGAGTTGATTCAGAAAGCTTCATCATTGATGTAACCACCATTTCTTAATGAACCGCTGAAACAGCTACCTGAAAACGCTCTGCTATCTTCTTACAGCTTCTCCTGCATTGGTGGGCATCAGTTATTTTCAGAGTGCTATGACCCTATGGCTGCTGATTGCCGGAACGAGTTTGAGGAGTCAGAGTGTTTATAAAGCTTTGAAATGTGCATCACCTTGTCGTTCCGAACAAGGACTGTAACAAGCTAATTGAAGTCTGAGAGGTAAAGTGTATCTGAGAGCTCAAAACAATAAAAATGAACCATAATACTAAAAAACATCTTGCTTTGGATGTTGAAACTAATATTACATCTTTTTTGACTTTGGGGGATCAGTTCATCTTCTGCTCACTTAACTAAGCTATGATCAGGAGCGTCAAAACTTTTTTCATGCCAGTGTACCTTAAATAACAACTTATACAATCATCACTGTCTTATATCGTCGCTGTCTATTTCTGTTTATTTTTACTTTTATGCATCATTTGAAAGGTTTTTGTCCTCTCCTGTAAAGCTGCCATTTTGAAGATACTTGCTTTTCCTGAGACAGCAACGATGTAAATATAACTGGAATAGAATATAGTATTATGTTTCCTAACCAAGGTTCTGAACACATACTTTTGAGGGTACCACCCCAATGACAAGAGGCATACTGCAGTACCTTCTTTCTAAAAGTGTGTTCTACATTTTCCTGTATTTTCCTTTACTCCTGGGGTCCACTTTTTACATTTGTGTAGGTTTACACTCCCAGTCAAAAGTTTAGACACACTTAGCTAAATGTATGTTTTTATCTTAAAGACGCTTAAAAGTTCCAACGTATGAGTCTGAAACAATACATATCCTGATATACCGCATATACTCTTGATGTGTTACATGTGTGTGATATCGCCACCTCTAACATATATTTTGTTGCACAAAAATATTTTTTGCACAGTGTAAAAGCTCTAGTTACCCTTCCCATTCTGTGAATATTCATGATGGACAGACCAATAGAGTTCATCCAAAATTGCTTATGAAAAAATCTTCTTATATTAATCACCATCTCCCAATCTATATCATCCCCCTGTAAGGTTCCATTTTGGAGTTTATTTTAGATGACTACATAATTCCATCAGTGCTACTTTATAGTTTGATGTCTTCACTTTTATTCTAAAGCATTACAATAAAAGTAATAATTTTCTTCCAAATGTACAATTCACTCCCTACTATGTGTGAAAATGTATCTGCAAAATTATCACTTTTTAATTTTCAATTATCACTGAATTATTGCAGTTTTGTGATGTCATGAAAACTATCATTGCCTTTTTAGATCTTCCCCCAATGTTATTTGTTTCCTTGTTGGTTTTTCTTTGGCTTGCATTTTCGTTTTGTTTTCCATTGCCATATTCTTCTGTTTTGGTTGCACCTCCCCGCTCCACCTGAATGTATTGCTCTCACCTGATGTCAGTATATTGCCCTTTCCCCTTGTTTCTATCAGTTTCCATCTGTGCCTAGTTCCCCCTGTGCCTATATCTACCTCCTGTTTGCAGTCTTGTCTCTGTTATACATTGTGGTTGTTCATGTGGCTGTTGTTCCTGTGGTTGTGGCTTTTCCTGAGCTGTTAAGTTTAGTTCCTAACCCTGTCCCTGTTTGCCTCTCTCCTTACAGTCAAGATTCTATGCTTATTCCTGCTCTTGGTTTGTTTACCATCTGTTTGTCTTTTTTTAACTCCCAGTTATAGTCGTTCATGTTCGTAGTTATTCCTTATTTTATGCTGGCTTCATTATGGACTCTATTCTCAGTAAACTTCTGAAACTTGCATCTACATCCTGGCGCCATGAGTCCTCCTTCACATGCCTATTCATGTTAAAGTTATAAAGAGTCTGTTGGCCAGGACTGCTTTCTGAATTTGGTGCAATACAGGACAGTCAATTAGAACTGAGGTCAAAGAGGCTTGGAAAAGAAGTTGGGTAACAGTGAAGGAGAAATCTAAAGCAGGTCTCAAACACTACATGTAGGATATTGTCACTGTTTGCATTATTTGAACACTCCAGCTGCTGTTTTCACTGTGTGACAATTTCATGATGAATGGACCGACAGAAATGGCTCAGAACTGCTTGGAAAAAGTCTGATTCCACTGACATACATTAAAATAAAATTAGGTTTTTGCCCTCTCCTGTAAAGTTAGCATTTTGGAGGAGTTTGTCTTTGGATAGCGATGAAATGTAGAACATGGCCTATTAAAAAGTATAGAAAATACGTTAGTTGTTATAATAATAAAGTAATCACAGCATCAATTTCTCAGGGGAAATTTGTATCAGGTACATTTATGAGGCTCTTGCTTGCCAATTGCCAATTTTTTTCCAGTGTAGTGCACTACAGATCTACAGATACAGTGTAGTGCATCTACAGATACGCAGCTTTGTAAATACATGGGTGCTTGCATGATGATGTCAAATTGTGCAGTGCAGATGCTTTTCTACAAGATCTCTAGGGCCATTCTGTTGTGCAGATACAATCCCTATTATAATGAAACCAAAGATCCGTTGAGATCCTCCATCAGGCATTGTGCTCTTGTGGTCTTTACAGGCATTACTGTAGCAGTGGAGCATCGCACATGGTCATTTTGACCAACCTGCAGACACACACACACTTAGTGACCATTAAGGCAATGTGGGAAAAAAACAGCCATTTCTGCAGTGGACGTTCTGTGCATCCAAGGTCTTCCAGTACATTTTGTCACAACTGTTAATACAGGCTTTAAAGACCTCATGGTTTATGGAGCTTTGTGGCTACTGCTTTGGGCAGCAAAACTAAATGTCAAGACAGTAAAATTCTGGTGTGTTCTCTATAAGCTGCTATAAGCAGCTTCACAAATCAATGGATGTCAAATTTCTATTATAAAACAAACAGCCTGTCAGATCTGACTGGCTGAGTCACGTTTTAAGTTGTAACACTCTTAATATGCATCATCAATATTTCCTATTAGTCTGTGGGGGCACTGAGTTGCCCTCACTGGCTTCATGAGCATACCCTCTTTTAGCTATCTGGGTTTCTTATATGTATTCCTATGATACACATGTCGACCCCACATGTTTATAGAATTCCATAAGAGGGGAGATTTAATGTAGAGGCTTAATGTGCTGAAGTGCAGGTGCCCTGAGTTATTCGGGGCATTGATTGGCTGTTTTTTCACCCAGGGTGATCACAGCAGTAGTACTGTTGTTTTTAAAACTTTTAGTTTTAATACATTTAGTGGATTTATCCCATTTCTCTACTCAGACTCACTGTTTCCAAGCTAAATGGCATGAAGGATGCTGAAACTGGCTCCTTATTCAAATTCTCCTTGGAACATTTAAGATAAACAAGAAATTTGATAGAGAACCTGGCAAAACAAACTTCAATTACTTATTTTAAAATATCACATTCTGTTATTGTTTCTAAATGCTATTAGCCTCTCAGGGCTGTGGTAACATCATGTTGCTTGTTGCTTTATTTTACCTCACAGCTTCAAGCCATTCCTAGCAAAATAGTGCTTTTACAGTAGCCTTAAGGGGGCACTAGAAGCTTCATTCGTTATTCTGCAGTTGGTTGCAGGATGTTCTACATATAAGGTCATATAAAATGAAGATATACAGCTTTGTCATTCTCATTGGCTAATGAAACCAAGTAATGACATCATTGAAGTTAGATGCAATATAATATAATATAATATAGCCTTTTATTATCCCACATGAGGAAATTTGCATCGTTACAGCAGAATATACAGTAAACAGATACAGAGCAAGAGGTAGACAAATGTGCAAGTTATACAAAATACAAAACATTTAAAATTATAAAAATAAACAAATCTCTATTGTTAGGAAAATAATTAAATAAACTATAGAAATTAACAATTTTACATGTATAATTGCAGCGATATATATTGGACAGCTACTGAAAGATATTACACAGATATTGTATAGATATTGCACAGTTACTGCACAGTTAATATTTGCAATTGTAAAATTATTGCACAGTTTTAAAGTTTTAATGTCCTACTATAGGCTAATAATATAATATAATATAATATAATATAATATAATATAATATAATATAATATAATATACTATAATATAGATGTACTTCATGGAGAACGATGAACACGTGGATGCTGCGTCTACTGGCTTTACTGGATTTGTAGAGTCGTGTGTGTTTAGAGCCAGAATTCAGTTTAGAGCTAGAGGACACTGACCCACCTGAGAATCAAACTCAGTAGCCTGTAGCCTGTTAACCCTGTTCCATAAGTGGCTGTCCCAGTTAATGCATCACCTGAAGACACAATGTGCTTACCTCTCATGGACTTTAAGTCCGCCCTGCTAGCGGGTGAGCCATGATGGAAGCTGGAGCTTGCAGTGTTAAATATACCCACTGGGCACTGACTTAGCTGATGTTAATGCGGTCAGTTTTTCTAATCAGTGTTAGTGGACGAGTCATGCTAAGTATGGCTCCAGTGCATTGTTGAGTCATGATTTCAGACCCTTAGTACTATCAGTACTACATAGTTAACTTAAGTTTGATAGTTCACTTAAGTTGAGTTTCCTTAAGCAACCGTGCAGGTTCCGTAACAGTCTGTGAAAGAACAGCTAGCGATTTGGATGCTTTGGATGTAGAACCAAAAGTATAGTGCAAAGATTGGGCAGTCCCTGAAGTTCTCTGACCGTCATCTTGTCATCATTCCGTGACACTTTAACCAATTAGTCTGAGGCCTTTTAAGGGTAAACAGACTATAATAATTCCTTTGTACATGCTGCAATCGTTTTGTGCAACAGTCTATCACATCAGTAATAAAGATGAGTAAGCCGCTTCCACAGGTACACCACTGACTCATTCCTGTACTTTCTACCAATTTGTACTTTGGCCTTTTCCTTCCTAGTGCTGATGAGTGTTATTCTGCCTGTGGAGCAGACTTCATTATTATGTATATAAGCCCTTTGTACCTGCATTTCTGAGAGTTCTGGAGATTTCTGTTGGAAATGGTCCTGGTCATTATTCTGTGATTAAATTCCTGCCATCGCAGTTTTTGAGATATCGACACCGTTGATGTCCCTATCAGACCGAACATTGATGTGGTGTGCTTGAAACAGCTTCTTGATTAGGCATTTGGTTTTCTATGATTATTGCAAAAGTTTGTGCACCCATAAGGAGCTCCCTTTAACCATGTGGAGAAACATAGAAACCATCTGGCAACACTTTAGCAACCATGAAAAACACTATAGTGACGGCCTGGCAACACCTTAGCATCCATTCTCAAATTGCTTTAAGGTGACGACCAATCTCTCTGCCTTTCTTTAGGAAATACACTCTTCCAGTTGCATATGAATTATTTCTCACTTGTAGCTCATTGAAACAAAAGGGGAAATTCTGTTGAAGGTGCAGATGCACCTTCAACAGAATCTTTCAAACTCTACCACATCTGTGTCTGTGGGTAAAACATGAGATATTTTATTGTGATTTGAATTTGATGAAAAGTTGTTGTGTGCATTGCATATTTAATTACATAGTGACTGTTAATAACTGTCAAACAAGTCACTGAAGATGTGACTACATTTGAATAGCATAGTAAAACAAAAGTAACAACTGGGAGTGGCCATTTTCCATAATGCACTTAATACATAATACATATACTAATATACCAATGGTTCTCTTTCTTTTTCAAAAACATTATTGATTTTGCCATGTTAACAGAATGATCTTCTTTCAACATCCCATGCTAGTGTTTCTTTCCTAGACAGTTTAGTTTAATGTTGGTTTAAGCCTACTGGTTTCTAAACTAAAACTAAAGTAAGGTTTAAAGGTTAAATCAAGCAATGCACATTCACACGTGTATTATGCATGCTCATGCAGTGATGCTTGAGTGCAACTATACTAGAGCAAAGAAGGATTGGACCTCATTGTCCTAATACTCAATACAGTGGAGTCTTAATTAATAACTAATATCATCTCAGTACTATTACAAAGTTCACTGGATGGTTTGGAGAATGGATTATGGATGAGCTCCAGTGCACACAGCACAGAGAGAAAGAGGGGGAGAGAGAGAACAGCTACTGTTATTGGTTGTTTATTGGCTTAATGCCATTTGATGTATGACAACACACTCTGCAAATTGAAGCTGTTGGAAGGAATATTAAAAAAGAAGCCTTTGTGCATTCATATGCACCTCATGTCTCTATACAGTGCTATGCACTGGAGTCATATCATTCTCCTATCATGCTTTATGGCTGCATTTCACACGGGTGTCAAAAAACTGATCAAAGCACAGAACAGAAGGAGCTTGTGGTCTCACATCACTGGCTGCTGGGGCAGAGGCTTTAAATCTTTACACACTGTCAAATATAAAACAGGATTATGGAATTATGTCAACATATAATGTCAGTGTTGAAATACTGTATTATGTTCTTTTACAGTGAATATATTTTATGCCAGGAAATGAATTATGGCATTTTTCTACAATTAAAAAAACATAACGCAAATGATTGTACTAAACCATGAGCTAATGTCATATATCCCTCATGTTAGTCACTGCTTCATTTGGCATTTACTTATTTCATTTATTTTATTCCATCCCTTCATAAATTTAATTACTCTTCCATGAACTGCTTTATATAAAACCTCGAAGGTGACATGGTGATTATCTGTTAATAAAGCATGCCCACAAATCACTATATTGAGGCCACAAATTACTATTATTTCATTGCAGACCCCATGAACCCAAGATATTTCATGTTTTGTCTGATCAACTTTCATTTCATTTGTTAATATACATCCATAAATAAAGATGTGATGTTAAACAGATAATGTTAACAAGTAATTGTAACCATGTTTTGGTACAAAAGCAGTATCCACAAAGTCTTTAAAGAGCAAAAATGAGTAATGGATCTCCAGTTTGTCAACAAATGCGTGATAAAATTATTGATATGTCAAAAAACAATGTCCCTCAAAGAAAGATTGGAAAGGATTTGCATATTTCTCCCTCTACAGTCGTTAATATGAATACCTGTGATATCCAATCCTTTAGAAGGCATTGTATCAAGAACCGACATTCGACAATAGCTTATATAACCACATGGGCAAGGGACTACTTTGGCTAACGTTTATCAAGCACTACAATGTGGAGTTAATTCATAAACGCCACTTAAAACTTTTTTATTTTATGTTATGTTGACCATGTCCAGAAGCGGCGTCAACTTCTCTGGGCTCAGAGCCCTCTGGAATGGACCATCACACAGTGGAAACATGTATTGTGGTCTGACAAATTAGTATTCCGGATCTTTTTGGATAAAATGGCAACATGTGCTCCAGACCAAAGACAAAAGGATCTTCCACACACTGTTATCAGCACAGTCCAAAAGCCAGGATCTATCATGATATGGAGTCAGGTGAGTCAGTGTCCTTAGCAAAGGTCATTTACACTTCTGTGATGGCAGCATTAATGCAGATAAGCACATTGAGGTCTTAGAGCAACATATGCTGCCTTCAAGAAGACACCTTTTCCAGGGACGTCCTGCATTTTTTAACAAGACAATGCAAAACTGCATTTTGCACATATTACAAAGGCATGGTTGGGAAAGATGAGTGTATGGGTACTGGACTGGCTTGCCTGCAGTCCTGACCTGTCCCCTTTAGAGAATGTGTGGGGAATTTTGAAACAAAAAATGCAGCAATGACAAACTTGTGCCATTGCACACCTTCAACCAAGTTAACATAAAGAATGGAACAAAAGAACACCTGAAACACTCCATTGCTTATTCTTATCCTAACATCCAAAAACATCTTTTAAGTGTTGTGAGAAGGAATGGCAACATTACAAAGTGGTGAATTCTTTACTGTCCCAATTTTTTTGGAAATGTGTTGCAGGCCTGAAATGCACGAGTGAATGTATATTAACAAATAAAATTGTGGACCAAAAGTGGACCAGACAAAATATGAAATATGTTAGGTTAATTCTGACTGCAATGAAATAAAAGTTAAATATAACTAGCACTGCATTTTTCTATTTTATTTTTATGCTTTCATTTGCATTTCATTTTTATTATACTACAGTACCTGCATTTTTGCACACTGTCCAGACTTATCTTTGTTGAGGCCACACATGACTAAATTAAGACCACAATTTACTGTAGTGAGGCCACAAATTATAATACTGAGGCCACAAGTTACTATATTGAGGCCACAAAATTACTATATTGAGGCCACAATTACATAATGAGGCCACACTTCACTAAATTGAGCCCACAAATTGCTACAGTGAGGTCAAATATTAAGGGCCAACTCGCAACATCGGTATAGTAATTTGTGGCCTCAATATGATGATGATTTATGGCCATGCCTTATTTTAAAATAATCACCATGTCACATTAGGGGCTAAGTAGTTTCCGCTGCAGTTAGATTGTTTCATTTTATTTAGTGAATGTATTTTGTTTGTTTCAATTACATATTGAATTACATATTTAAAATTATATACTGAAAGTTTCAATTGAATATTTCACTTTAGATTTTATTTAATCAGAGTAATTATCTGGACTCTTAATGTGATAGTAACTTTGTTGACAAACAGCAAATGCAGAATCCAAAGGTGACCAGAATCCTAGAGCTATAACTTCCTACATTGGTGACGTGTAAGCAAGCTGTATTTATGCATGGTAAAAGTAAACCACAATTCACCCTCGCACACACACACACACACACACACACACACACATACATAGTGATTAATAAATTTCCATGCTTATTCTGAGGTCAGTGGAGAATAAGTTGTATCACTGCTGACTTGATATGGCTCTGTTTCCAGTTTAACTTTCAGAATTGAGGAGAGATGTGAGAGGATATAACAAAATGTGCTAAAAAGTATGTGAATTTGCTTGATTCAAACGTTTATATCATTCCCACATGAGTAAAATGTATTGCATCAGCACTATGACTTCCATTTTCCATTACGACTTAACTGTAATAAAACTGTGATGTCTGTAAAACTGTAATGTTTTAGGACCCCTAAAGGATTTGAACATTAAAGATTAAAAAAGGGTATGTGCTTCTTTTAAATTGCAAATCCTTTATGATGATAATTGTTGCTAAAACTGCAGTATTATGCCATAAGACAATGCACTGTGGGTGTCTGTGCTCAGAAAACGTTTCTGCCAATACATAATGAGATCATACTCCACCTTGTGGTAATATCATGATGTTTTTTGGCAAATTAACCTCCTACCCCAGCTACTTTGGGATGGGTGGGTGTACTTTAAACTGCTGACCAAAGAGACAAGAAAACAATTCATATTTTTCTTATAAAAAATCATATTCTCATATATTATATATAAGTATATTCAATATGAAATATCTGATTCTGCAATGTGTTTGTGCTCAGTTTAAAACATTCAGTGGAAACATCAGATCTCCTAGCATTTCTGTCCTGGGTAATGTTAAACAGCCATTTATCTGGACAGTAAATGTGCTTGTAAACCCAATGTAGTTTTACAATAAATGCTAATAAACATGAATACTGAAGAAATGAACTACTGACTAGCCTAAAAAGGCATTGCAAGATGCACATAATACAGGGCTTCCGCAAGGAGAAGCTAGGAAATGGTTAAACGAAATCATTTACATACATAAAGTTTTTGTACTCAGCTTTTGTTTTAATTATATTTGAAATTACATAAAATCCATAAGTAGCTATTTACTTATAAATTATTTTTTTAACTAAAACTTTTGCGAAGTGCCATTTATTTTATGCACCAATAGAAAACACAAACTGCAACTTACATTGTGTCCACCTTACAAGATAAATAGACTAGTAGTTAATGTTCCATTAACATGCATTAATGATTTTTCCTTCTCCTATAAAGTTACTGTTTTGATCCAACAGTGATGATATACATATCTGAAGTTGTGGAGTATGTAGGCAGCAGCATGGCCGGGGGATTATTTGCCTCTTTTTTTTCTTTTTTTTTTGGCAAAACTGAGCTTTAATACAGTCTGACTACCCAACATCACTTCATGTGACAATATCTTGCCTCAGGGTCAGCCAAATGCAGCTTCTTTCCTTTTCCTCCCAGCAGCACTGGTATTGCAGAGATGGTTAATGGGGTTATCTTCAGGTCAGCATTTGAATTTATTCTTGATACACCATAAAGAAGGCATTACATTGGGTTCCCTGCAGTTGGTGACAGTACTTCATTCTCAGTTTCTGTCTCCCTTGCCCACTTATCACATTAAGTTCCTATATATCAGTGTCTGCTTGCCAATATGCCAAATGTTGCCAAAATGTGGTCTATTATTATTGTCTCATAATTATAGTCACAAGTATAGATAAACACAATAAACTAATAACTAATAAACTATTTAGCGGTCAGGGGTTTAAACGGAACACAAAATTTATCACTGTCTGCCATCAATTTCTCATTGTAAGCTACTGATTACAAATTACACAATATTGTGTTTTTGAGAATCAATACAGTCAAAACAGTGTTTTTAAGAAACGATACTTTCTTACAGATCCTGATAAGATCTCATGTCGAAAGTCAATGTGTAGTACCAGCTATACGGTGGCAGATGTTATATGCACCATGCTGATAGCAAAAGTTACATGGTGCCATTTTGTGCAATTAGTCAAATGGCAAAAGGTGTTGTAGTTGAGATGAGATTGGAAGAATGGGTTTCGCACGTGCTTTGCCCATTACATAAAGGCAGCATACACAGCCTGGTTACTGACAAACCTGTTCTTCTTAAGAAAGGTTAGTGTGTACCAAAAGCACAATGGACAATCTTAAGCGAGGTGGAAAAGAACCCAAGATAAACAGTAGAAGACCTACAGAGGACTTTACAAACTGCAAAAACCTTTGTTCATGTGTCCGCTATTAGAATAACACTGAGCAAGAATGGTGTTCATGGAAGGTTACAATGAAGGAAGCAAATAAAAGAATAAAAGAAAATTCTGGCCCATGTCAAGTTTACCTGGATCTTCCACAATTCTTCTGTGAAAATGTTATATGGACAAAACAACTTTTTAGCACAAATGCACAACGCTATGTTTGGAGAAAGAAAAGAGCAACGCACACCAACACCAAAACCTCATTCCAAATGTGGAGCATGGTGGAGGGAGCATCATGGTTTGGGTCTACTTTGTTGCCTCAGGGTCTTGGACACCTTGCAATCATTCAGGAAACAATGAATTTAAAGGTGTATCAAAACATTATACAGGAGAATATAGGGCTGTAGTCCATGACCTCAAGCTGAAGGAATGTTGGGTGCACAACAAGAGAATGACCCAAAGCACACAAGTAGATCAACAACTAAAGAATCAGAGTCCTGAATCTTTTGAGATAGTGTGACCTGATGACCTGCGGAGGGCTGTATAAGCAAGGCGTCCCAAAAATATTAATGCATGGAAACATATTTTTCCAGGGAAGGATGGTCCAAAATTCCTCTTAAACATTGTGTAAATCATATTTACAGCAACAGGAAATGTTTGGTGAGGGTGATTTCTGCTAAAGGGGGATCTACAGGTTATTCAATTCAAGAGTTCACTTACTTGTTCTACCCTGCACTGTGGATATTACTATATTAATGAGTTTTATAAATGACAGTCAAAAAGATGTTTGTTTTTTAGTAATTAGTTTGAGCTCTGAGTTTTTGTCAGATTATAAGAGGCAATTCAATTCGTAATTGTCACTTAACAGACCTGTAAAAATTATGGACATAATGGCTTTGCACTGGATTAAATCCACAGATCTTGTTTAATGGTAATCCATAACATGGGTTTGAAAATGGTCATGTAAAACTACATTAGGATCATATATCAACCTCTACAAACAGCATTAGTGGATCTCAGGGGGAATAAAACATATACCAAAAGAAATGTAAGATAGGGGCCCTTTAAAACTCCAAAGAAAGCAGTATCATCACTGCTGGTGAGCTTGTACATTGACCAGAAAAGTATGCCCTATTTCCAGCACCACTACTGAAAACTGAGGGGAAAAAAATCTTTAGACAACTTCAGAGGACAGACTCAATAGCCAGTTTGAGCTCTTATTATATAAAGTCTTGGGATGTGTGTAGGTGGCAGTGACATTCAACACGAAGGCTAGTTAAATGGAAACAGTCACTCACTGTTCAAGGTGAGTGCTGAAATACTCCTACTTTTACTATCCAGTTACCAGGCAGTCAAATCAAATACAACTGCAGACAGGTAATATTTGATTCAGACACATACCTGACCCGATTGTGTCTACATGTAGGCTGTATAAATGTGAAACCTTCAACATTTATTCTACTAATAGCAATCAAATTTTACACTACGGAATTAACAGACAAAAACATATGTGTATGAGAGTGTTACTATTGAGTTGTAAATATCATGACAAACCATTGGCCTTCAGAAGTTCAAAACAGCATACATAGCCAATGTGCTTATATTCAGGTGTGAGAACTAGTAATATTTTAAGTTCTTATGATTTTTCATCTAGTGTTCTTAGTTACAGCACCATGCAAAAGTCAGAGACCACCATTCATTAGTTTAGTTTGTAGGCAAAACAATAATTAAGTAAATAAGTTATTATTTTATGATGAGATAATCAACGTATGGTATATGTAAGAAGAAAGAAAGTAAAGTTAGTGGAAAAAAAATAGGACTTTCCAAAACTGGACTTCAAATATTAATTAAAAGATGCAGGAAAAAGTGAACTGTGCAAGACCTGGTACGGCTAAAACTCTCCACCATCAGATAAACAGTGCATAAAGCTTTCATCTTTGAGATAGGACAAAACTTAAGCTTCACTTTCTATATTATACAATGTATAAATAGAAATTTGCAGCGTTCCAGTGTTTCCACTAACTCAACACTGTGGGTCTGAAGGGATGTGTAGCTAAGTGTGTTATGTGGGAAGCAGAAAAAGCAGCCAACTTCTAAGATTGAACTTTGCATTGCAATGCCTTTCTACACATTCCATTGCTTTGTCCTTTGCTGTCCAGGTGAGTCACCTGTGAAATGTGGCCATGGTCCAGCTGGCCATTATAAATACAAATAACCCATCAGAAGGGGGTGAGAAAGAATGTCAACATCAGTCAAATCCTTATCAATCTGAATAACATGAGTATGTAAATGAAGTTTCCATTAAGGTTTTGTGACTTATTAGCCTAATCCAGTGCTTAATTGGGGGGATTATTATTACGGAACAAAAGTTTGCTGCCCAAATGGGATTATGATCAACAACAGACGTGCAATGTCTTTCACACTCTGCAGTTATAAAGGTGAGCTTGGAACCTGTAGACATCTATAAGATATACAGTGTTCTTTCATTTCCTGTCTCCTGTCTCTAGGCAGCTGAAGATTGATTTGACAGCATTACTGGATTCATAAATGCCCCTCTGATAACTCTGTCAAAAAATAGAAACACTGAAACCATCAAACAGCAAAATAACAACCCAGCAAAATAAAAGTGTGTGTGTGCAGTATTTTACTAAACCCACATCTTCAATTTCCTGATTTGCACCATTCTGCTTTCTTACCCTTTTGTCTTTTAAGCCTCAAGCATATTCTTTTTGATGAGTATCCATGGGCAGTCCCTTCATATAACAGACAAATTCATTTTTACTTCTGAATATGTTCAGGTACACTTTCAGTCTTTCAGGTACAGAAACATGCATGTTTTCTAAGAAGGGATATTTTCTCAAAAACACGTGTTTACAAGCAGAATAAGGCAAAGCAAAACAACCAAAGAAAAGCTGATGTTCTACATGAGTCCAAACCTGACAAACACTTTATATGACCCTGTGCTATGTAACACTGTGTACTTGGACTATTAACTAAACCTCAGAGTAACGAAATGGCAGGTAAAACACAGAACACGAAAGGTGTTTCTGGAGAAGTTAAGCAGAAAGATGAAAGAAATGGTTTACCTTGTTTGATGCAGATGAGAGTAGATGTAGAGGACTCTGGCTGGAAGAGGAGTAAATGATGAAGTGATTGCAGTGTGAGTGCGATGGTAGCACTGTGCTCGTTTAGGCTGAGGATGCTGTAGAGCCAGACGTAGCTGAGGCATCCTCTCCTCCTCCAGTGTGCTTCCTCTCATCCATTCAGTCCCAGTCTTCTGTTGCACCTCTCTCTCTCTCTCTCTCTCTCTCTCTCTCCCTCCCTCTCTCACTATCCTTCTTGCACACACTCTCTCCTTCTCTTTATGGCAGGCTCTGGTTCCTCTTTCTGTGCGGTCTCATTTTCTCCCCCACTTGCTCATCTCGCTTTCTCTCTCTCTCACTCTCTTGTACCTTTCCGTCACACTCACACGCACACACACACACACACGCACACACAAATAGACAGTTATTTTTCCCTCATGAAATGTTTATACAATGTAAAGAGCATATAAAGAAAAGAAAGGAGATCATATTCACTCACTCATTCATCTTCTGAGCCTCTTTATCCTTCTGGGTTGCGGGGGATACTGGAGCCTGACCCAGCGCTCAATGGATAGAAGCCAGGAAACACAGGCTGCCAGTCCATCACAGGGCAGACACATAGACAAGCACATTCACTCACACACTCCCACTTAAGGGGCAATTTAGCAGCTCCAGTTTACCTAATTGCATGTCTCTGGAATGTAGGAGGAAACCCACACAGACACAGGGAGAACATGCAAACCCCAGACAGAAAGAAATCCCGGACGCCCCAGTTGGGAATGGAACTCAGGCTCTTCTTGCTGTGAAGCGAGCACTACTCACTGCAACACAGCGCTCCCCGTTACCATGTTTAAATGATGAAAAATAATAATATTGATATCAATGGGGATATTTGTGACAAATGACCATTTCACCACAGACACAAGCCAAAAGTTTCCACAAAGTGTTTTTTTTTTTTTTGTTTTATTGATTTTTTGAAAATAAACAGCATACATTTGCTGTGGTACTTGAAAGTTTATGAACTCCTTAGAATTGTTTTTATATTTCTACATAAATAAAAAACGTCATCAGATTTTTACACAAGTCCTAAAAGCAGATATAGACAACCAAATTAAACAAATGAGACAAAAAAATTACACTTGGTCATTTATTTATTGAGGAAAATTATCCAGTATTACACAAACTGGATGATGACATACCCATTTGCGTTCAGTATCTGGTGTGACCCCTGCCATGCAGCAAAGACTGCAAATAAACATTGCCGGTAATTGATGATTAGTCCTGCACATCGGCTTGAAGGAATTTTAGCCCATTCCTCTGTACAAAATAGCTTCATCTCTATTATGATGATAGGTTTCCTCCCATGAACTGCTTGCTTCAGGTTCCTCCACAACAATTCTACTGGATTAAGGTCTTTGACTTGGCCTTTCCAAAACATTAACATTATTCTTCTTTAACCGTCTTTAGTAGAACGACTTGTGAGTTTAGGGTCGTTGACTGCTGCATGACCCATGTTCTCTTGAGATTCAGCTCACAGACAGATGTCCTGACATTTTCCTTTAGACTTTGCTGGTATAATACTGAATTCATTGTTTCATCAATGATAGCATAACAGGCCCAAACCATGATACTACCAAAACCGTGTCCCACAGATAGGATAAGGTTTTTATGCTGGAATGCAGTGTTTTCCTTCCAAACATATCGCCTCTCATTTAAACCAAAAAGATTTATTTTCATCTTATCCATCCACTGAACATTGCTCTAATAGTAATCTGGCTTGTCCATGTGATCTTTAGCAAACTACCAACTGACAACAATGTCCTTTTTGGAGAGCAGCAGCTTTCTACTTGCAACACTGCAAAACACACTGTTGTTATATAATGTTCTTCTGATGGTGGACTCATGAACATTAACATTAGCTAGTGTGAGAAAGATCTTTGGTTGCTTAGAAGTTACTTTGGGTTCCTTTGTAACCTTGCAGACTATTATATGCCTTGCTCTTGACATGATCTCTGTTGGTAGGTCACTCCTGGGGAGGGTAAAAGTGGTCTTGAATTTCCTCCATTTGTACACTGTGGATTTGTGGAGTCCAAACTATTTTCCAGCCTGATGAATATTAACAACTCTTCTTCTGTGTTCCTCAGAAATCTCATTTGTTGGTGCCATGATACACTTTCACTAGCATGTGTTGTGAGGATCAGACTTTGATAGATCCCTGTTCTTAAAATAAAACAGGGTGCCCACTCACACCTGATTGTCAGCCCATTGATTGAAATCAAATTATCTGCTCATCCTAAAGGTTTACTCAGATATGTAATATTGGCTCATTTTCCGCAATTAATAAATAATCAAGTCTAATATTTTTTTCCTCATTTGTTTAAATAGGTTCCCCTTATCTACTTTTAGAACTTGTGTGAAAATCTGATGAAGTTTTTGGTCATAATTATGCAACAATATTGAACATTCAAAAGGTTTTCAAGCACAACTGTAGAAATTAGAAAAAATACTAAAATGAAGAAGAAATATCCAACATGCTACACTATTTCCAGGTCATTATTCAAATGCAAAGGTTTACTTTAGCTAAATATCAAGTCAGCTGAAATAAAACTGGAGCTGCTAGGCTTACATGCTAACAAACACTGGAAGTCAATTGTCACCCAAACTATTTCCACAAATACATACACAAAATCAAAACTCATGCTGAAAGCTACTCATACTCAAAAATGAGAATAATATATTAAGTAAAATGTCATGGATAGATCTCATTTCCACATTTAAATTTAAACTGGAATTGTATCTGCATAATGTCCCATTTTGCATAACTTGCATAACTCTGGGGGCCTGGAGTGCAAGAACGTGAGTCACTACGCATGTTCATAGCTTTAGCACACTAATAATTAAATGTCCTGTTTACTGAAATGGAGTTAGAAGCACCAAATCAAACAATGGATAAACCTAACCTGACCCTAATGGACAAAAAATAAGTGTTGCATTCCGTGCAAAAACAGGTTTTGTTTGAGGTTTGACTGGAGATCTAGTTGGAGATCTAGTTCTTCACCAGATGTCTCACTGATGCAGACACAGGCAAGTGGCTTGTGGCAGCAAAACACAAACCACAAACCACAGCTGTTCAGTTCAGTTACAAAGTTGCTCTGCAAATTCTCTGGGTATGTTTTTTTTTACCATTTGAACCATTTTTTGTATATATTTTTCATATATATATATATATGAAAAATCTGAAAAATCTACACTTCATGTCACTACACTGGCTTAATCACCCATCTGTTAACACTAAGCTCGTTCTCATCGCACAGGCTTGCACACATACACACATTAGATCAGTGGGTATTTTGCTCGCTGAAGTTGTCTTAATCTATTGTAAGATTGATCGCTCAGCAGCAGGTGAAAGCATACTGTGCTAAAGCCTACTGACAAACTGCATGACATCCAGTTTTCCAAAACAAATCTTATCTTCCCACAGTGTTTTACGTGCCATTTGTTCTGTTTCTGAAAAGTGCGCATTGCACTGAAAAGGTATATTAACAGAAGCTTATTCTGCAACTCCTAATACATACACAAACAAACAAATCAACAAACCAACCAACCAACAACAAATATACAGACGTGTATTTATCAACTCCTCACTTCAGCAGAAATCTTCTACAAATAAAAACATGCAGTGCCACAGGCGGACCACTTCTTAATCCCTAAAGACCCTTTTGATGGATGACTCCTTAATGTCAATGTGAATCATACAGAAATCTTAATGCACTTTCCTTCTGTGCTATGATGTTATTCAGAGTGAAACATGACATTAGTGTGGGGCTCTGAGCCTGCTGAGCTCTGAGCTTTTCATGCTTATGCTTAATATGAACATAGTCATTAACTGAAAAGTGAAAAAGGTCCTAGGTGAGCGTAATTGTGTGTAATTGTTTTGGTATTTTGGTATTTTTAAATATTTACGGGACACAGTCACACATGCATGTGTTGTTATTTCAGTAGATGCAATTAATATGCCATTATTTGAAGTTTGATCAAAAACTGTATATAGTTTTGACGATACAGATCCTGAAAACAAACATGATGACCTTTTTAAAATTGTTTGTAGTGTCTGTAAGATATGAGAATATTGATGATGGTTCATTCTATGCTAACAATTAGTATAAGGTGCTAGAGCACATGGTCCTGTCTGATTATCAGCTCTAAAAAGAGGGATGTTTGAGACATCAGAAGTTCCAGACACAACATGTGCCGTGGGTATTTTTTTCAAGCTTGATTACAGGCAGAATCATTGCTGGACCCAGACAGTAAGAGCTGCTGAGTGCTGTAATGTGTGAATCACTACTGGTTTTGTAGCAGGATTAGTGGCTGATGGGTAGTAATATCTGGAATATCTGACTCTGAGTGTCCTGATGTGTGTATTATTTTAGTATTTTAATTCTTTGTTTGTAATCTAGAGCTGGATTACTGGCTGATAGGAGGTCAGAGGTTTGTGAAATCACTCTGGTGAGTAAGGGGAGGATCTGCTGAGTGCTGTAAAGTGTTAATCATCTTGCTGTTTTTTCAGCATGTTTATAAAAATGAAGACTAAAAGCAGAAAGCTGATTTCAGGATTTGTTTTTCTAGACGTAACTGATGCTGACATCACAGCTTATTGTCATTTTGGCTAGTCAGGGCCAGGCCTGCTGAATGCTCTAATATGTGGGTCATGTCTGTAGCTCAAACCCTTCTGAAGGCAAAGTTATGAAGGCAGGAAGACAACAACATTCATTAAAAACAGACTTTTAAGCTTTTAAGCAAGGTAAAAAAGGTAATTGGGTAAGCTAAATAAAATGTAAAAATGTCTTTAGGTAAGCTAACTAAGGTAAGGGAAATTAGACTTACACATACACAGATACACTAGCAGAGCTTCACTTGCCTTGTCAAAGCCTGGTCAAAACCATGAGGACCCATTATAACTTGTTTTATGGATGACCCATTTTATTGCAGCTTTTAGAGATCAGACCGGCTGTCCTGTTCTAGAATAAGAATTGGCAGACCAAATAAACCAGTGAAGTCAGAGTGCCCTGAGCTTTACACTGCTTTAGACTACTTTAGAACAGTAGTACTTTAGACTACTGTTCTGTCCCTTACTATAATTCCCCTCAAGTAATCTTATGTAAGTATTCACCTGCACTGGACACACAGTGCAGATATATCTATCTATCTATCTATCTATCTATCTATCTATCTATCTATCTATCTATCTGTCTATCACTTAAAATAAATAAATACAATGTGTCTTCCCCAGTCTTCTGACTGCTGACTACCAAGCTGACCCACATACACACACCAATCTCACTCCCATTCATTAATCTCTGTGGACTATTTAAACTGCTCACAAAGACTCTTTGTTTCGCACAGTATTGCCAGTTCAGAAACACATTTCTGACTTCTACCTGACATAGACTTTAGACTAAAATCCCTTTGCTTTGAGTGACCCTATGACCTTAACTATGTTTATTTATTAAACTGAATCCTGAATATTAAGATACATAGGCCCCAATATGGTGTACATTCCAAAACCACTCAAATGCGCTGTATAAATACTTTATATATTATTAAAGATAGACAAAATTCGTACACTAGTAGGCAGCCATTTTTTGTTGTTGCATCAAATAGTTGCTCTCCCTCTCTCGTCCACTAAGCAAGGAATAGTGAGCTAAATATCTCTAGCTTTAGCTAAAGCGTGGCATCTCTCAGGAGAATTTTACGGCTCCACTAGTGGAGGGATTTTGCCAAGATATTTGTCAAGTATTTCTTACAATAAATAAAACATTTCCTTAGGTTTATATGTGATAATTATGGAATACGGCATATACATTCTACAGTACTAATCGGCAGTGTTAATTGTGTGCATTCCTGGGCTTTGGCTGTATGAAATGAAACTGAATCTTCTCCTTTGCGTCTACAGCACTCACAGTTAGATCTAATTAAACCCCTCTTTTCTATTTTTGTCGTTGTCCATTTTGATCTAGCATATGAATTTCAAATGAAAGTGTCAGCAACTGCTGAGGGCACTGAATGGGAAAAGGTGATGGACATGTGTCAACTGTAACCCAGTAGTTCTTCAGTGTCTTACAGAGTTTGACAGCTATTTTTAAGAGTCTGTGAACCCTGGAGAACGCACATTCAACTAACATTAATATGTCAAATCTGTGAAAATGGCATGGGGCTGCACAATATGAGCAAATATTAGCTTCTGATTGTGAAACACTATATACACTGTGATACACTAAATACACTATAAATAAATAAATAAACAATAATTTATAAATACACAAATATACTTTCTGTCTATTTTTGGAGGAAGTCTCTCAGGAGAACTTTTTTCCCTTCAGTAATGTTAATGATTTACACTCATCGTCAAAAGAATAGATGTACCCAGAAGGAAGTTTCGGATTGCAATGCTATTGGGAAGGAAGATAAAGGTTACCAGAAGCAATAATTGAATTTAGACTGATATGGGTAATATTTATTGAGCTACACATACAGAAGCAGTGTCTCTCAGTATGGTGTCAGGCCGCCATGCATATCACACGTCAGACATGTCAGCATGTAGTTGTAGAGGTTCCTAATGGTGTCCTGTGATAATTCATCCCATGCAGCTTCAATATTCTCACACAGTTCCTGCAGATTTTGCGGTAGGGTTGGAGGTGGAGTGACACCGGGTGGAGTGACACCGGGTCTTCTTGTCGTGTGATGTGTGACAATAAATGTTTGACAACAAACATCTTGGCGCTGACCACGGTGCCTCTACACACAGATTCGTTGGTCGTCTCCACCAACACAAAAGCGGGACTCATCACTGAAGATGACTTGTTGTCATTCTGAGTCACTCCATGACAGTCTGGTACCTCATCTTTGCAGGTGCTGATGTGGTGGTAAGCCAGTCTTTATAACGGTCTGCCTGCATGTAGTCCTGTGTTGTGCAGTCGTCTGCCAATGGTGCTGGTACTAACAGGATGACTCATGGAGGGCATCACTATCCACAATCATGGCTGTTGGTTCACTCAGGTACAGTGATAAGGCCCGTCCTTGCTTACATCACATGTGCAGCCGAGAATGAAACTTGAAGCATTTGCATATCTCACAATGTCAAACCCACCCACCAAGTTTCATTCCTGTTGGTTGATTCTGCAACTATTTGTGCAGCTAGTCTTTTGACAATGAGTGTATATTTTGGCCAAAAAAGGGTATGATTTAAAAATCCATTGTCTTCATAGGTGAGCAAACAGTTAATAAAACATTTATTAAATAATGTTATTATCTGTGGCAGCTGTAGACAGTATTTATGTTTTAAGGAAGCTGCAGCTGCAGTTAGGTTGCAGGTACCAACCATTTAAGTTAGCATGGCTAGCATCTAAACCAAGACTTAAAAAGGGTCCTAGTTAATTTGGTAACACTAGTGTTGTCATACTTAATTCCAGTCTCAATACTAGAGACTAGCCAAGTGTGATGCCTCTGTCTGATGTGATTAGAAAATGATTTTAGCATTATTGAATAACATCTTTAGAACAGAATAAAACAGTCAGTTCTCTATATTTGAACTAAAATCTATTTGTGGTGAATTTGAAAAATGTTGGTATGTTGTTTTCCCTGCACCGCGTGACTCGAGAATGACTAAGCAAATGCAGCCAATTCACATTTACTTCTTGTCTGCATCTCTCTGGTCATGTTCCCACAGAGGTACAGTCAATATAACTCCATTCCCTGTCTGTTGAGGATCTTTCCATGATGGCTTAACTGGGTATTAGCTGTTTGTAGATGCTCATTGGTTCCAAAATTCAAACATTCCACAAAAGTGGATGTATGTTGTATTGTTTGGTTTATATTCAGCTCATTTGAGAGACAGAGAATAACCTCAGCATAATTTACTTCAAAAGTTGCAATGCAAAGTTAGACTATTGATTACATATTTTTATAATGAAAAAAGCAACATTACCTATTAATATAATGTAAAACAAATCATATTAATTAATGTAATATATTATTTATTTATATTATATATTATCTTATATTCATTAATTAATTATTGAATATAAGCTCACCAAACAATAAATCAGTCAGCTTTGACTGAAATGTACCTAATATTGTGTAATACCTTCACAAGCACAAATAACAGGTGTGATCCAATTTGGCTGTGTAGTCTAGCCCCTGTTTTTCTTGGTTTTCTCTGGTTTTCTGTTTCTGTCTTGTCTTGTCCATGTGTCCTTTGTTGTTCTGTTCCATGTGCTTCTGTTTTGGTTTTTTGCTCCTCCTGTCTCCGCCCTCTTGTCAGTCCCCTCGCCTGTCCCTTGTTTCTAGCTCCGCCCCTTCCCAGGTGTCTCTCGTTATCCTTTGTTGTTTTATACTCCATGTTGTGCCCTTTGTTCCTGCTTGGTGTTTTGTTTCCCTGCTGGTCGTTTGTTCCCCTGCCGTGGTTTTGTCTCCCTGCCGGTCGTTTGTCTCCCTGTCCATCTCTTGAGTCTCCGTGTCTGTTGTTTTTTGGTATCTTTGTATTTGTATTCGTAGTGTTTTGTTTCTGTTTTCCCAGTACCTTCGGCTTTTGTTTCATCATGTTTGTTTTACATTAAAAAGACTTGCACTTGCATCCGGTCTCCTCGTCGTGTCCCCGCGTAACATTGGCATGTACTGGACAAGTTTCTGGATGTAGGCCACATCAGTGTTCAGCCACTCTTGCATCAAAGAATTGCACAGTTGGGCCAGATTTGGTGGATGCCTTCCCTGGCACAATTCTGAGGGGACTTTTTTTCTGTAGACTGGGATTTTAGTCACTGCTGGTAGACCCCTATGACCGTACACTTCCATACACCTGCAGACTGTGCTACTTCCTTCACACTATGGCATTTTGGCATGCCCAAATGCAATCACTCCTTTTAGCCAATCGTTAACATCTGCTCTGGACTCATTTTCCACACATCGAATGAGACATTCACTGCGCTGTACCACCTCTTCTCAATCTATGAATCCCATCACACACCACATACCCTGCAGGTATTTATAGACCCATCATGCTCGTGCAGCATCATCTGCAGAAGTCTGAAGATACTACCACCTTAAACACGCAGGGTGACTCAATTTTTGTCCGGTAAGCTTATCATGAACTACAAAGAAATATGAGTGTTTCCTCAAAATTCACAAAATTCAGACTAAATTCAGCAGACAGATTTGAGGAACGAACTAAAGCTAGCTATTGTGTCAGCCTTTAAAACTAAACATTTTAACCTAGAGTTTGAATCACATCGTTTGACTGCACTGGGGATCTAGAGATCAGCTAGAGGGAACCAGACTTGTAATTGTGAAAATATGTTAGTCTATTTCCATTTTGCTGGGGGAATGGCCACTAGGGGGGAAGTGGAAATTGGCTACAGACAGCATTATTTTGATCAATAGAATTGACTTTTGATAGAATACACAAACACTATAATGCATCAAAACACCTATAGAAACACTCATCTGGAACTGTGATCGGTCAAGATGCTCACAGGAGTAAAAATCGATGTGATTGGCTAGGGGCATATTAGTCTATTAAAGCTTCTACAATATCACTACTGCACAAGCCAATATCATCATGACAAACAACAAATGATATATTTTGCAGCCCTAATAGACAGGTCAGATTACACACATACACAGACACACTAGCCTTTTACTGCCTCAAAGCCTGGCCACAACTGGAAAGACCAGTCATTCAGTCATCCAGTCATTCTGTTCCTGCTTTTAGATATGAACAGGCAAGCTGTCCAGTACTGATATACTGTGCAGTCAGTGTACAACTTCTGCTAAATCAACTGAATCATGCCAGATGACAGAGCCTGAAGTAGAAATGCACTTCTCCAAAATCAGTATAAAGGAGCAACTTGGACCAACATGATGAAAACGCCACACATCAAGGGTGACAGACGAAGATAAGCAAGCAAAGGCGTTATTTGTAATCCGCAGCATTCGCTGCATGCTTATGTGAAACATTTATCATAATAATATTTGACAACATCAAAGCAAGAGACAGTTGAGAATGAAAAAGCTAATTTACATATTTTTCCTCCTTAACACAAACACTTTTTTTTTCCAAAAACACAGTTTTTTTTATTTGTAGTGGATTTACAAGGCTAATGTAGCTTACAAGCACTGGAAGGCTACAGTAACCCAAAACCTTTTTGGAGTGACTCTGTACCATGCAAACTCAGAATTGAGCCATTTTTATTTAAAAAATCATAATAAAAAAAAAAAAAAAATTAATAATTCTGAAAATATTTCTGGAAAAAATATAATAATAATAATCATTATTTTTATATATATATATATATATATATATATATATATATATATATGTATGAGAGAGAGAGAGAGAGAGAGAGATCACAACTACAGCCAGTTTACAGTTGTGTATTGGTGTGTGTTGTGCTGTAAAATGTACACAAGTGTGCACACCCTTTGTTTCTACAACTTAAATGGAAACCTGTGGAAAATTCAATTAACTGGACATGATCGGGGATTTCCAACACCTGCCTGTATAAGGTCCCACAGTTGATAGTGCATGTCAGAGCAACCTCCAAGCCATGAGGTCAAAGGAATTGCTGCAGCTTTACAAGTCCCAAAGGTCACAGTGGCCACCATCATTCGTAAATGGAACCACCAAGAATCTTCCTAGATCTGGCCGCCCGGGCAAACTGAGCGATCAGGAGAGACAGGTTTTAGCCAGGGATGTAAGCAGGAACCCAAGAGTCACTCTGGCAGAGCTCCAGCGTATCCTTGTGGAGATGGGAAAACAGTCAGAAGATCAACCATCCAGGCAGCACTCCACAAATCACGCCTTTTGGTGGAGTGGCCAGACGGAAGCCATTCCTTGGTAAAGGCACATAACAGCTCGCTTGGAGTTTGCCAAAACACACCAAGAGGACTCCATGAGAAACAATATTCTCTGGCCTGACGAAACCAAAATTGAACTGTTTGGCCTGAATACCAAATGTCACATCTGGAGGAAACCAGGCACCGCTCATCACCTGGCTGATGCCATCCCTACAGTGAAGCATGACGGTGGCAGGATCATGATGTGGGGATGTTTTTCAGCAGCGGGAGCGGGGCAACCTGTCCTGATAGAGGGAAAAATGAATGCGGCTAAGTTCACAGAGATCCTTAAAGAAAACCTGCTCTAGAGCACTCTGGGCCTCAGACTGGGGCCAAGGTTTACCTTCCACCATGACAACGACCCGAAGCACACAGCCAAAAGAACAAAAGAGTGGCTTCCGAGAAAGTCTGTAAAGGTCCTTGAGTGTCCCAGCCAGAGCCCAGACCTGAACCTAGGTGAACATCTGTGGAAGGAGCTGAAAATGGCTTTGTACTGATACTCCCCATCCAACCTAACACAGCTTGCAAGGACATGCCAAGAGGAAAGGGCAAAAATGATGAATTCTCCTCAGTTCATTTAATATTTGGAGTAATAACAGTATATCATTCAGTGAACGTGTCATTTAATTATTCTTCATTCTGAAAGCTATGAAAGTAATTACAATAAGTTACATCACAGCAGTATCTAATTTCACTGTCTATGTACGTTTTGGCTGGTGGTGAGATTATATTTCTAATGCTGGACTGAAAAATGTAATGGCAGTCTCTCTGTAGGAGATGATTGGATTTCATACTTATGAAAATGGATACTCATTTCAATGAAATCAAACTTTCTTACTACGATACCAGGTTCATTATCTAGCTTCTAATTTTGCCTAGCAATCAAGTTTCACTAAATTAGTGAATGGCTATGCATGCCATGGGCAAACTGTTGATGAAAATACATTGTCTGTTCCTGTTATTGTCTGAGCCCTGTAGAAAACTTAATAAGCAACACTGACTGAAAGGCTATTTTTAAAGATTATCTCTTTCTCATTTCCCACCATGTTCCTGTTGAAGTCCCATGAAGTTTCTTCCTGCCATTTTTTTCCTGCGTTCTCTTCAGGAATTCACCGAAGATTGCACATTTACAAAAAGTGTATCTGTGTCTATTTGAAATCTGTAATTGGACTGGAGGTTTTTATACTTCAGTACACAACTTTATATGTATTGGCAATAACATAGAGGAAAGTGCTGGGTTGATTTTATTGGTGCATGTTATTTATCTATAATCAGTTGGAAGGTCTCCAACTGAGCTAATCACTAATAAGTACACCATTTATGTTGAAAATATCTTTTATAACTATTAGTTTATAATGAGTTACTGATCTTAGTTCATTCTCAACAAAATGAGACATTTTGCATATTTGCTCTTGAGAAAAATGTAAGCTGGGTGATACCATGATTGGCATGCTCTTTAGTCCTTGTAACTCTGAAAAACATGTTTCTATGAAAACATACACTTAACCATTCAAAATCCCTGTCAGGATGTTTTATGGCATGAATAAATAACAAGGTTAAAAGTAACAGGATTGACTTTGGATTGTTACTTTCAAACAAAATGGTGTTAACCAGCATCCATGCATGAATTCAAGAGATTCTCATTTATATAATGAACACACTTTTTATAATTCTATACAGCTATAAGGTTATATATAATTGTGTTCAGGTGACAAAATGTGTTTTATCTTTACAGACATGTGTACATGTAATATGCACTGTAATGTACCAGTAATAAATACAGTATACAAAGACATACACATACACCAATAGCACCTCAATCAAGGACTCACCCAGTTAAAGAGTTAAGCTAACCAGCAAGCAAGCAAAAATGCTAAGTAGCCAATTTATGATTGGCATATTTCAAAATAAATCATGTTGTAATTGCCATTTTTTCTTCTGGCTTCATGATAAACATATTTTTTTTTATACATTAATAAATAACCGTCAACTTCTGAAAGTGGTCGGAAATTCACAAGAGTGTTCTAGAGTATTCCGCTGGGGACTAAGGCTGGCTTTAGTTGCTTAAAACATACATCAAACTAAATTGCACTTGATTTGTGTTCTATTAAAAAAAACATTAGCTGCTAATTTTACCATGTAAAGCAAGCCTAAAAGATTAACAGAATTTTTGTATACTCGATTGTGAGCTAAAATTTTAAAATGATTATGACAGACCTAATTAAACTATACTGCACCATATTTTTACTGTATAGCAGCAAGGCGTCCAGACCCTCTAATTGACCTCTTGAACCGCCATAATGTCTCAAACAGAAAATTCTAAGGGTCCCTGAAAATAAACTTATTGTGATGTTATGCTGTCTGATCAGGAATAATAGAAACTCATATGCAGTAGGTTCAAGGTGGCGCTGGGTTCAACCAGTAGATCCTTCTATGCCTAGCAACTGTAACTATACCAGGGGTTTTTTTTGCACACTGCTTAGTATTGTATACAGGAAGAAAATCTGAATGTGTGAGACTGGGAGTTAACACAAAGGAGGAATTAGTTTGGGATACTAGGATAAACTAATATAGGTTTACACCACCTAAAAAGCAATTACAATGACAAATCACACTTTATATAAGCATTGTTCATACCAGTTAACTGTGCAGTGAATATAAGCATGAAAACAAATGCATATAAATGTGATTAAAAAATGACATTTTTTTTCTTCCTATTGCAAACTCAAAATGACAATTCCATGAATAATAATAGTTTTGCCTTGTTAAAAGTACACTTTGAGGGATAAATAAGTGCATAATTCTATGAAAGTGTAATCACCTCATGAATTAACAGGCTGCGGGTTTATGATGCAATCTGGATCCTATTTAAATAAAATTTCACGCTGGGCCGAGCAATTTCATAAGCGCGTTTAACAGACTAATGGAACATTCATTAAGTTTAACCAGCTTCGCTATATGATGACTGAGGGAATACAGTGCTTTCGGGCTCAATAAAGCACTTTACAGGTGTACAGGCGGCTAAAACCTGTGTTCTAAAGCTGAACATTACAGTGGAGTTTTTCTCTCTATGTGTGTTTAAGCCTTCAGCTCCAACATGCCTGTATGCTGCCATGCTGATGTATAGCCTTTTATTTCTGGATTGCTCCAAGTTGCTTCGCTCTGCATTACCACATCATTTAGACGGTGCAGTTGCCACAGCAACGGTCTGTGAAGATGAGCAGAGGCTACTGGTATGAAAGTGAAGAAGCATCTGCTCGCTCTGAGGTGGGAGACCAGCTCCACACGTGTTCAGACCTGATTATGTATGAGCAAGCATTATGAACAATACTGGAAATAAAATTGACTATAAAATGACAACAGTCAACCTTTAAAAATCCAGCAATATTTTGCTCAAATACTGCACAAAAATGAGAGACCACCCTTAATTTAGTTTCCAGTGACGGTTAAGTGAATGCTATTTGTTTTCCTACTAAATAAATATAGTGCCAAAAAAATCAGTACTTATTGTGTTCAGTCAAATATACATTGATATTTTTCCACATCTTCAACGTTCAGTCTTAGAAGTTGGTCGCATTTTGTGCCAATTCAAGTAATCCCAAACACATTCTGCAAATCTGGCAACCCTACAGGTTGCAAAGAACAAGTTAGGCATGTGCTTATAGCATCCCTGTATATTTACATCCGTACTTGTTTTCCATCTGTTAAATGCTGTTTCACACTCATTGCTGTTTCCTGTGCAGTTTTGCTTTCAATGCTTTGCCCAGACTTTGTACTCCCCTCTCTGTTTTGATGGCATTCATTGATAGGCCCTTTCGTTATCAGTGTTGATTTGTAGGCTTGTTTCCTGTTCGGCTAGAGCCATTGCTATCTCTGGTGAAAGACACTGATTCCTCACCAGTAGGAGCCCATCCACTCTGCAGGTGAAAGGACCTTTAATTAACATAGCTGGCATCAGCTGAGAAAACCTCTGCTAACCTGCTGTGGCTAGTCACCACAGTCAACTCACACATTCTGCTCACAGGTGAAAATCAGGCAATGATCAGCCTTGTTCACCGTGTGCCCTGCATTATATATTCAGAAGCTTGTTAAGTCACTGTTCTGTTGTCATGTTTACATAGTCTGTATACATTAAGGTGCAATAGATATGATGATTATTCCGCTTATTTCACAGACATCTCAGAACAAATTAAATCAACCAGAAAAAAGTTTCTAACTGGGTTTGCTTAGTAGCAGTTTCTCCTCCAAGGCAATATAGTCATTAACAGCTGCTTTTTCCTGTGTTTACATGCACTTAATAATCCAGTAACTGCAGAAAATCAAATTTGATCAGTAATACACTCATCAGGTTTACATGCACTTGAGTAAGCAGATAACAGAGAAACTCAGGTTCTATACGAGTCAGGCAATAATCAGATTTCTGCTTTGCAACCAGCCAATAAATTCACAGAATATAACGTGACATAAATGTAACAAACAACAAGTGACAATGTGTCACTTTATCTGAAAATATGTATGTAGAAAAAAAATTAAACCCTTCATTTTGTCAGGTATGTAGTTGGTTTTAGCATAGCTCCAAAAGTGTTTTATTGTCATCTCGCAATCCCCTGTGTCAAATGCTGCTTGCTAATTTCCAGTACAGTGACTGAGAAATCTGAAAGAAATCAGAGTAAGATTACAACTGTGCTTAACAACCCAACTGGTGAGCTAAATCCCAGCTCAGATTTCTAAATCAGATTTCTAGGTTTTCATCCGATCTAAGAAATGGAAGGGACGCTATTTCCACTTGAATAAGCACAAAACTGCAGAAATTATGACTGGATTATTTAGTGCCTGTAAACACACTCAATAATAAACAATTAATGAAGCACAATAATGGAACAAACGAGATCCTACAATCTAAGCATGAACGTATCTTGTAGGATAGATTTACTAAGAAAAAGACTGGTGTTTATGACAATCCAGTGTATTAACTACTGCAAGGCTCATCACTGCAAGGCTTACCTTATCAGCCTCAAAGGAATTGCAGGTGTTGCAACACTGTTACCAGGCTGAAATGGTTTTCTCTCCCATAACTTTATATTTATCATAAAGTTCTTAGTATGGAACACTAAAAAATGCAGTTAGATCTGTAAAAAACAGCAGCATGACTCATTGAGGGATATTCTTACATCCAAACTCTCACAAGACGATTGTAAGAAAAAGAAAAAAGGATTATTATAGAAGTGAAATGTTAGTTACATAACTATATTGATATCATTTATATATAAAGACATACCAAAAAAAAGAGAGGCTAATTACAACATAAGATGAAATATTCCAAAAGGCCTGGAATAAAGACATATGCATATGGAGCAAATTGTGTACATCTGTTTGTACAGATGCTCATGTTGCCTTTAGTTGGTAAACATTAATCTGAAGGAAGGATCAGACTTGTGGAGCGAGGTCTTAGCTGAGTTGCTTGTATTTTCTCAAGCCCAAAAAGGCACTGGCTCTAGGGGTAGTCATTACATCATTATTCACAATCTTCCAGACTGAAAAACAGACAAGCAACTTCGTGTATATAACCTTTTGACCCACAGGAAATGTGATGCAGTGAATTAAACCTGAAATATATCTGTTTGAAAAAGACATTAGGATGTGAATAAAGTAGATGTGCTTAAAGGAATATATAGCCTTATTAAACGTACAGTGTTTGAGTGCCTTTTATTTAAGTGTATGTAAATTTTGGCCTCAACTGTAGCAACATTACATTAAGATCTCTTGACTGTTCGTGCACATTGACATCTGACATTCCTGTAGACGCAATAAGGCAACCTATGTTGGGTCGTAGAACATGAATGTTTATTAGAGTTACAATTATGTTGGCAATGACTAGGAAAGACCAGTCATTTGAATCACTGACAGTTTGTATCTGCTTATTTAACAGTCATACATTTATGTATTGAGATAAAGTGAGCATCATTCTTGATAAAAGTTCTATGATGTTTATACAACACCTTGAGTGCTGCCTTCCTCATCATGTAAAATATTTACATAACAGTCTTTACATTGCTGCAAAAGTCATATTTAACGGTTTTGCTTTCCACACATTTTTCACATTATAGATTATGCTTAGACATTAAAAGGGTGTCCATATTTAAAGAAATTGAAAGGAACGGCATGTTAATAGTGTAACACAATTACAGTTAAAAGTAGTAAACTAATAGAGATAACACTAATAATTGCAACAGGCGGTTCAGCTTATTGCCAAAAAAACCCCAAAAAACAACTGAAGCAGTTGATACAGTAACACACATGGTCCAGATGGTGGCAGCGCTATTCTTTTTGTGCGCTCGCTTAGAAAACAAGGACACTTAAAGCACAATAGGCTCCACAGCTTTTAAATTCAGGTCATAATTGAAGCAGAAAATAAAAAGATTACGGTTTTATATTTTAAAATGGAATAAAACTGAAAACTGTCCTAACAACAAATAGAACAAATTCAAAAAGCTTTCAAAATAAAAAGCAACATGAGTGAAGTACTCCCACAGATGAACATGCAAGTTCAAGTCCACATTTGACATATGCAGCTCATATCTGATGTGAGAATATTTAATGCCGTAAGTCTCTAAACAAAACCAGTGCAAAAGCAACAGGCTGATCACACAAACTGGTGGCATATCAACTCCAAACCAGCAGCAGGCTCTAGATGGAACCAGCCAGCTCCACACCAATCACTGTGAATTTTTAATCTGATCCTTAAAGGAATACTTCAGCAATTTTCACCCTAATCTCTATCTGCCGTGTCATTAGGAATGGTCTATTATAGTTGGCTATATTATATGCGGAAAAGAACATGCTGACTCGAAACTCACTTATAATACAAGTCAGTGGACAGGTGCTGAATTTGGTTAGTAAATCTTTCATTTTCATTTATCTGTCAAAGGTAACTGAACAACTTTAATGATAACAGGCCTGAATGATTATTGATTTACATATCAATATTGCAATTTGAACTGCCTAATTTACACATCATAGAAGCTGCAATTGTAACTATAGCTTCCACTATTTAACATGGTCTTAACAAGACCTAAGGATGGAAATCTAACCTAACAATACAGAGCTAAAAAAACGGTAGTCTAGTAAATTACACGCAGTGTTGAAGCCTCCATTCCAAATTGTTGGATTGGCCGACCTTCCTGGTGGGGAAAAAAAAGGGAAATTACTGCATTTAAATTGCAGCTGCAATACTAGGGCTGTCCTGAATACTATTTTCTGGGCTCCAGAGCTTCAGCAGGAATCAACACAGGATACTTAAAGCTTTGCCCTGGTGAGGGGTGGGATGCAGCTGAGAGTCATTCAAAAAATCTGCACGCCTCCACTTGGTTCAGTGCATTGTTTCTCCTTACACAGCATCTGTCCCATTTCAACTGGGGCTGTTAACTGCTTTCCGGACAGAACGCTGCAGCGCTCACAGCGTGGCTTTGTGCAGTCTACCAAACCTGCTAGCCTCTCTTAGCAGTGAGCTAGAGGATAATAGCGCAGTGGGTAAACCAGCGTTCACTGAGTACAAGAATGAGCTGACAAAATGTGCAGCAGCGCTGCCATCCCACGTTTTATGTAGTTCAGTTTATTAAAATAAAGCTGCATTGTGGACTTTAACATCCACTCGTCAGAAGAATCACAATTAGATCTTTTCCCCAAATCATTCATCCGTATTTGATCTCATTTTAAGGCCTAGAGTGTTAGTGGTAATGGTTGGGGGTTTGAATTTGCATAGGCTAATCACTGATTTCAAACTGTCCACTGGCTTCTGCTGTAAGCGAGTTTTGAGTCAATGAGATTTGTGTTTCTTTCTAAGTACACAGAAAATGCTTTATAGTATTATCAACGGTACTTAACAGCAAATTGCTGGAGCATTCCTTCAAAATTACCTGTACTACTTAAAAAACATTTTAGCTTTTCTGAACCAGAAATAAGGGAACAGTAGTGGGCCACATCTTTCTTCTCTTGTTAAAATGTCATCCTCCTTCATAATCCACAACTCAAAAGCTTGAGCCGAGGGTCCAGCTATTCTTTAAAACTGCTATTGAAGTAACACACCTCTGTAGTACCGTATCTAAAAAGCCAGTATGGCTAAATTAGCCCGTCTGCACCTTGTCCTCTTGAGCCCATGCTGGACTATGGCCACTAGGCAGCTGTGTAGCAGGCGTGCAGCGGTGGCTTTTATAAGTGCCTAAATGGCGGAAGCTTCGACCACACTGGTAACAGGAATAGGGTGTAGCACCGCTGTGAATGCGCATGTGTGTGTACAGGTTGCCTAGCTCTTTAAAGCGCCGGCCGCACTGGGGGCAGGCATAGGGGCTCTCGCCTGTATGCACACGCTGGTGCCGTTTGAGTCCAGATAGCACGGGAAAACCTTTTCCGCACTGAGGGCAGGGGAAGGGGCTCTGGGCACCGCTGTGTGTCAGCCGGTGGCTCTTGAGGCGAGCGGCGTGTCGGAAACGTTCTCCACACTCAGGGCACACGAATGGCTTCTCACCGGTGTGGATGCGCTGGTGCTGTCGCAGGTTGCCTAGGTAGTTGAAATGGCGACCACAGTCACCGCACTCATAGCCACCCTCCACCTTCCTCTCCCTGGCCGCCCGAACTGGCGGAACCTCCGAGCCCCCCCCAGCCCGCCCTGCTTCACCTTCAGCGCCCTCACCACGGGATGCAGAGGAGGTGGACTGCATGGCCTGGACACTCTCGTCACGATGCATCAGTTTCAAGTGTTCCTCCAGGAATGTGGAGTCGGGGCAGAGGGTTCCACAGAAAGGGCAAATGAAGGTGTGAGCAGAGAAGTGCTGGCCTAAGGAGAGAGAAGAGGTGGACACAAGAAGCAGAAGATAGAGCTGAGGCAAAAGTGCACAAGCGAGCAGAGTTAGGTTTTAGAGATGAAGTGAAACAGGATCAAGCCTACAAGGTAAAAGTAAGGGGCAAATGTGTGCATATTTAAGTATGTTAAACACAATTTGATTATTACAGCACAACAACATTTCCCACCATCTGCAGTCTGATCACATGACTCTTTTTAGTAAGTCTAAACAACACAAAGTAAAAAAAAAAAAAAAAACAACTCAGAGCGAGAGAATTATTGGTGCAAAGCATCCAAAGTTTCCCTTAAGAGTGAAAAATAAATGGAAAAATAACTTGTTCTTTAGCTGTTCGCATGCATGCCAACATCGGTAGCTTTGGGATGTCTTGGTGAACTGTTCACAAATTCTGAAAGTAGCAGTAGATACATTAAAATATTTTTCCAAACTACATTCTGGTACGCTTATGGCTCAGTCATTAGTGCAGACTTGTATCTGGACCCTGATTCCCATTTCTGGCCCTGGATTTTGTAATAACTGGTTGTTAACTCAACTGTTTTGAGTAGTGGCACAGCTACCAGTGATTACAAAATCCAGATCTGGGAACTAGTTTCAAGGTCCAGATTTGAGGACCTCTGCATTAGTGTTTGGGAACTGTATCTTCATCTGGAAAAGTAAACAGAACCTAAATAAGCATGCTCATACAGCAAGATGAAAAAAGTCAGACACATACTCAGTTTTATGGTTATCGTACAATGCAAGACCCATGATTTTTATCAGCCTTTCATTAGTAGTGTTGGGAGGGTACGTGGGCAGCATTTAAGGGTGTACAGCGCCACCTGCTGCTTGCCATGGGGGAAGACTGCACATTTCAAAAATGGTCATGAGCCAATCAAACTGTAACTACAGAGACATCAACTTTCTTGGGTGGCCCGCTAGAAGATCCAGCTATTAGCATTTGTTTGTCTGCATTTTATCAGTCTTCCTATGATGAAATATAGCAAATACATTTAACTGAAAACATTGATTTCCAACAGAAACATGTTCTATGTGAACGTGACACTTCAACAACAGCTTTGTACCATTGTGTCTGCAGGGCATCACAAAGCCCGGCATATATGCTACTTGGCTTATTTTATAATATAAGGTATCGCTATTGGCCAACTGTGTACCTAAACCTACAACATATACACCCTTTAAATGTACAGATCACGTGCCCATCTAGACTCCCAGGAGGAAACACCACCCCTTTGAAAATGCTACTTTAATAACATTGTTATTTAAATATCTGTGTTGAGCCTATTTAGTGAAAATGCTTGCTGCAGGAACGTTTCAGAGTTTAGTCCTTAACTGAACCAGTAGACAACCTGTACAGCACTCACCTGGATCTAATCTGTCCATACTGTCCCCAATAGGGCTGCTCCTGTCTTCCCCTGAAGAACCGTGAGTATCCAGAGAAAAAGAAGCAGAATGCGTGTCAGACACCAGCCCCAGCCCTCCTCTCCCTCCCTCCGAGTCTTCTGTTTCTTCATCAGCATCTCTTGAAGCTGTAACATTCTCACACTTTGACTCTGATTCACCTGGGAAAACAACATGATTACACTGTTTCATATTTTCCACAGAGACAATAATCATCAATGTGTGGGGAGGACAAAGATGGAACCTGTTTCAAATGGTTTAAAGAATGTACCTTTTATTTGAGGTTCCATAGCAAAGATGGCATGATACCATCAGCCAATACAGATACGGATACACACTCACCAAACTGTTTATCAGAAACACCTCTTTGTTTCCACATTCCTGGTCGTTTTTATCAGCTCCACTTACCATATAGGTACACTTTGTAGTTTTGCAGTTACAGACTGTAGTCCATCTGTTTCTCTGGACACTTTGATATCCTTCCTTCATCCTGTTCTTAAATGGTCAGGACCCCTACTGGACCACCACAGAGCAGGTATTATGTGGGTGGTGGTGGTGGTGTGTTAGTGTGTGTTGTGCTGGTGTGAGTGGATCAGACACAGCAGTGCTGCTGGAGTGTTTAAACACCTCAGTGCCACTGCTGGACTGAGAACAGTCCACCAACCAGCAACATCCAGCCAACTGTGTCCTGTGACCACCGTTGAAGGACTAGAGGACGACCAACACAACCTGTGCCGAAACAGATGAGCTATCATCTCTGACTTTCTACAAGGTAGATCAATAAGGTGGTATGGTTTAATAGAGTGGACAGTGAGTGGACACAGTGCTTAAACACTCCAGCAGCACTGCTGTGTCTGATCCACTCACACAGGAACGACACACACTAACACACCACCTAAAAATGATCCACCACCTAAGCAATACCTGGGCATTTGCCTGGGTCGAGTTTCCCAAAAGCACCGTCTTAAGATCATCCTAACCGGTAGAGAGAGTGCTCAATGTGATGCTCACTCAACCATATAACAATTGTCTTTATGCTGAGATCCTTTTGGGAGCCCCAGCTCAGATTTACCTTGCTGTCGTTCATGTCTCTGAGTCTCTCAGCCTTAATCATTTCATTTGGTATCAAACGGATCACAAAAAGAGGACCAGCAACTAGACTCAGCCTAAGCTGACAGATGTCTGTACTCAGATGATCTGACCCAGCATCATTTCTTGTTTTGGTTTCTGACAGCACCTTTTCATCACTTGATGAAAAGTAACAGCACTTTCACTTGAGTATAGTTTTTGCCTGTTCTGGGTCAATCTCTCTCCAGCTTTACCTTTAAAGTCCGCCGAGTTCAGCTCCACTCCTGCCATCCACTCGTAGTCGTACAGCCGTTTGCTGCCCGAGGGCAGCATGCTGAAGAGGTCCTCGGCCCCCGTGTCACTTCCAGGCTCTCCGGGTCCTCCAGCCCCCATCCCACCGTCCGTCCACAGGCTCCTCTCGGTCTCCCCGGAGCTCTGAGCCAGCTGCTCACTCTCCACTTCAGCACCACCGCCGCGCGCGTTCTTGTCCTTCATCAGATAGTCACAGATGGCGTTGATGTTCTCCTTCTTGACCACGGGCGCTCCCATTTTCGCCTTCTTCTGATCTGAGCCGTATTTCTGCGCAAGCAGCTCTGCTCTCTTGGAGAATGCGGCCGTGTCCATCCCCGCCAGACCCACCACCTCCCTGCCGTCTCTCTCCACACACTCCAGCCGCGCCTTCAGGAGCTCGATCTCCTCGTTTTTCTCCCTCAGCTCCATTTTAAGGACCTTTATTCTCACGCTGACAATTTTCCGTATTTCCGACAGGGCCGCTTCCAGCACCACCGTGATGTTTCTACCGAGGTGCTCCGTGATCTCGCTGACGGAGCATACCAGCTCTTCATCAGCCTCCAGCTCGGAGAAGCTCTCCTCAGAGCGAGCCGAGGATCCGCCAGCGTCCAGCAAGGCGGACTGAGACTCGGACGACTGTCCCGTTTCAATAAAACCATGGTTCCTTTTACGGCTCATGTTTAAACCGTAAATTTAAAGGAGACTAGGTCTACTTTGGACGATGAAAGCCAATGGACGCTGTAGGTGCTCAAGCACCATGGAATTCAGACCCGACTTCCGCCTGCACAGGAAGACGAGTTACCGAATAGCGCCCTCTGGTTGCGGGCTGGCGCTAATAAACAGAACGTGATTTGTAATTTGTAAATGACCTCCTGTTCTGTAGTGTTATCCTGTTAATTTGTGTGTTATATATGGTCGCCAAATTATCTTCATCACTATCACTTGTTTCTGGGCCTCTTTTAAAGGGCTTTTGATGCTCTGGTTTAGAGATTATTAAACTGGCCAGCTTTGGTTCACGCCCTGGCTTCCTTGGGAAGTTGCTCCATACGGGTGTTTTCTTTTTCCCAATTCACTTAAAGGAGCAATGTGTAAAATTAAGAGGGCTTTATTAGCGAAAAAAGAATGTACCATAGAATATATTAGTGTGTAATCACCTGCAACTACAAACTGTTGTGTTTTTGTTAGTTTAAAATGAGCCTATCTATATAAGAGATGACATAGAGCTGCAATGTTGCTACAGTTGCCCAGAACAGACAAACCACACACTGGTTTTAGAGAGTGCCTTTTACGTTTCATGTTTTTTATACTGAAGCTTGGTGGCACCTTAGCACTGACTAGCATGGCACATTTGTCGGTAGCTCTGTGCATAAAAGTCTTATTACTCCTTATCCTTATTAAAACTATGAGGCTGAAGTCACCTTTATTTGTTTATTTATTTATTTATTTGTTTGATTTTTCCTTTTATGCCCTAAATGGTACAGCAGTTATTATAACATCTCAGGTGCCAGAATGTAACCGCAGCATCATTTTAATTTAAGTTGGAACAGTACATGTTTAAAAATTATCCAGTAGTGTACCATGGTGAGTGAAGCAATAGAAAATTGTGGAACGCTTGCTTTCCCTCCAAGCTTATCACTTTTTTAGAAATGACAAATAAATAAATAAATAAATAAATAAATAAATAAAAGTCTCAAAAGTCTAGTGACTTAGGCAGGGATATGTTTACCACAAAAAGCATTCAGTGGTTGTATGAGCCCATAATTCATATTCATATTGAATTTTTAGTGGTAAAAAGAGACTCGTGACTACAGAAAAAGACAAATGACTACAGCCTAATAGCCAGATCCAAAACACACATACATATGCCATATGTTATATAGTCTCATCGTCAAAAAAATGGTTTCAACCAGAAGGAAGTGTTGGATTGCAATGCTATTCAGAAGGAAGATAAAGGTTACCAGAAACAATAAATGATAATAAAATTAGACTGATATGGGCAATATTTATTCAGCTACACATGCAGAAGTAGTGTCTCTCAGTATGTTTGGTAACATGCCAGACCTCTTAGCATGGGTTGTAGAGGTTCCTAATGGTGTCCTGTGATAATGTATCCCATGCAGCTTGAATATTCTCACACAGTTCCTGCAGATTTTGTGGTGGGGTGGAGGTGGAGTGACACCAGGGCTTCTGGACAAATGACATGTGACAATAAACCGCTCATCTTGGCACTGACCACATTGCCTCCACACACTGATTTGTTGGTCATCTACACCAAGACAAAAGCAGGACTCATTACTGAAGATGACCATCTGGGAAACACTGAGTCCTTTATGAGTTATTTATATGGTTGGATCGAGACTCACAACTCTATCAGCAATAAATCCAAAAGTTTTAAAAAATGATCTTCAGCAAATGATTGCATAGATTTGAAGTATCACACCTTCTGCAGTGTTACAAATAATTCAGGGAATCCAGAGAAATCTCTGTGCAAGGAAGGAAACCACAACTGTATGCCCCTGGTCTTTGAAACCTGCATTAATAACTGGCATGTTGCTATGATGAATTTCATCACATGGGCACTGAAATAGTTTGACAAAACATTGTGGATAAACACTGTTTGTCACTGTATCTACACATACAAATTAAGTCTATACTAAAAAAAGTATTATACCTGTGTAAAGGTCAAAATCCGGGGTCAGTCATAGCATATTTGGGGGCCCCTGTACATCTGTGCAGTCACCATTAACACTGAACACATTTTGGAGAAACATATGCTTCCTTACAGACACTGTCTTTTTTCAAGCAACATGGTTATAAACACAATTTCAGATATAAAATATTGAACATACTGTATAATATCAGAATGGGTATGTTTGTAAAGAGACCTGTAACAGAGGGATAGACGGGCCTGTGTTATGCTGAACATTGGATTGAGGCGGTGAAATAGGGTTGACCTCCTCTATGAGAATGTGTCATTGAGCAGGTTTTAAATACAATGCAGTTCCCTCTTTCTTTCTTTCTTTCTTTCTTTCTTTCTTGTGTCATAATAACTGTTTCCTGTTAGAATACAGGAACCACAGGAACCACAATTCACACCATCAGAAATTTGTTTATGAAATAGGGTTGACCTCCTCTATGAGAATGTGTCATTGAGCTGGTTTTAAATACAACGCAGTTCCCTCTTTCTTTCTTTCTTTCTTTCTTTCTTTCTTTCTTTCTTGTGTCATAATAACTGTTTCCTGTTTCTGTTAGAATACAGGAACCACAGGAACCACAATTCACACCATCATAAATTTGTTGGAATTCCAGAATTCATGGTGTTTGCCAAATGAATAAAGCAGCTAAATTGTTAATATTTCAAATATGTAAAAATGATAACCTCTGCTTGTATTTTCAGTTATGTCGGAAAAAAAAACCAACTCTTTCCCAGAAATCTTCAGAGTTGGAAAAATGCAATTACCTCTAATTAGGCCTATTTAATGCCTAATAGGATGAACTGGATGGTAGACTTGTCCTAATCAGACAGTATAAAGTTATTCTTTCGACATATTGAATAGGCCTACCACATACCATACATTCCTCAGAACAGAAAAAAACACCCCAGTAGAACATCTAAATATGTCAACTGCAGCAGTTACAGTGCCTGTTTGTAACCTTGTGTTATCAAAGCCAATTACATAAAGCCATGCCTTATATAGGCTGTAGCAAATACTATAATACCCAGCCTTTGTGACGATTTCTACTGTGGGGGATGGACCCTCTTTCCTTCTGTAGAGCATGTTCACCAGATTCAGCAGATCAGCTCAAGGCACCAAAGGACTAACATCACAATGTGGCTACATGTCTCCCTGATCTCCTTCTGTGGAGTCCTTACCTGTAAGTGTAATGTTGACTTTGACTTGTGTAATTTTCTGTTGTTTGGGAGAATTTAAAAGGTCACATTAACAACAGGGATCTGAAACGTTCTTCTATTCAGATGTGTTTTTATGTGCTTTGAATTTACAGTTGTAACAAAGGCAGCAGGAATTCAGAGCCTACGCCAGATCATCTCTGTTGAGCTTGGAGCCTCTGTTTCTCTTCAGTGCTCCTTTCCAGAAAAGGTGTCTCTAATCTACTGGTACAAACAATGCTTTGGGATGAGACCTCAGCTACTGGTAACAGTTCCCAAATATGGATTTGTGGAATTCCATGGTGAATTCAAAGACAATCCTCGATTTACAGGGGCAAGAAACACGGGGATAGCCAATCTAAGTATATTGAATACTATACCATCCGACACTGCTGTATACTATTGTGCACAATTTAATGCTGGCATTATGGACTTTGGAGAAGGAACACTGCTTATTTTACCAGGTATCGACATACGAACATTTTGCGGTATATCCTATTTGTGTTCTTACGAATATGCTTTTAGCACTAAGATGGAATTTGGCTTGGGCAAGAATATTACATTTTTATTGATGACACTTACTGGGCAGCATTCCTAAGACACATAAACCCGCATAAACTTTTAGAAAAGCTTATTCCAACAAGCATCAGTGTCATAAAGGCTGCTCCTGTCCTTTTTAATGGCATTTGATCAGTGAGAGTTTTGAAAACCGACACATTTGTCATGAAAAGCTCATGTAAGTATATGTGGACTTATGAATGCAGCCTTTCAGTGAAGAGTCACCACTTGAGAATCTAAGCATTAAGTTAAAAGCTTTGACACCTATAGACTTGTTGCTCATGCTCACAACCATTGCATGCATGTATCATATTTCTTTTTGGGAAATGTCTTTTCAAGATTCTGGATGTAGCAACCACACTATTCTCCAGATGCCCATGTCATACCAAGGTCATCTAGGCGACAGCGTCAATTTTCAGTGTACAGTCTACACCAGTGTCTCTAATGGAGGACACAGTGTGTACTGGTTCAGACATGGGTCAGGAGAATCTCATCCAGGAATCATGTACACTCATGGAAACAGGAGGGATCAGTGTAAGAACAGCTCTGAGACTGATTCTTCTACACAGAGCTGTGTCTACAAACTCCCAAAGAGGAACCTCAGTCTCTCTGATGCTGGAATTTACTACTGTGCTGTGGCTGCATGTGGACAGATACTGTTTGGGAACGGCTCAAGTCTGAAAGTTGAAGGTATTGCTTGGAATGTATTTAAACTGTTTGTCATGAAGACGCTGATGAATATACTTTTAATAGGATAAAAATAATTTTATTAATAGATAATAGATTAAACTACATTTTAAACTGTGTATCAAAATTAGAAATAAATATGACAAGAACCAGAAAGTACATTTTCTGTGCTTATCACTGCCATCAAGTTCTTAATGATCAGTTTGTTTGTTGCTATTTTCTAATTGAAAATTAAAATTATACCAGTGACTCCATTACATTATGTCTTTCTTTCCTTAACCTTGTGGTCATTCTGTTCTTTACAGAGCCTTGTCAGGAGAATCATCTCCTTGTCTACTCACTGTCTGCAACATTAGCTATATTCTTGGTTTTAATAGTGGTATTTCTTGTCATCCCCATTAACAAAAGGAAGACCGTATGTTGTCAGAAGTGCAGAGGTATTTATTTATTTTTTTTTTTTTTTTCTAGACAATTGCTATTTAGTTATTTATTTACTTAATTACTTACTTACTTACTTGCTTAATACTTGCTTACCTACAGAGTCATCATGCCAGTCAAATAATGAGTCCTCCATCCCAAAGACTGATCTGCAGGTGTGTGAGGAACATGTGTCTTTATGGTTATTTGTCAGCATTCAGTACCTTCAGCTCTCTTTTACTGAAATAGTTATATAGAACTCAGAATCCTCAAAACCTCAAATACAAATACAACATCTTTCAGAATGTGTGTATGTCATATTCTAGACTTACAAATGATTAAAGGCATAACTTTTTAAAAATATTTTTATCAAGTTTTTAACAGTTGTTTGTTTTAAATTTAGGAGGAACATGAAGACTCGGACACACCGAACTACGCAGCCCTCAATTTAGTCAAGAAGAAAGTCAAAGGCAGGAGAGAGACAAAGCCTGATAAGATGGTTGTTGTCTATTCTTCGGTTAGATGTCAAAAGCTCCAACTAACTTAGCTCTTATTTCTAGTTTACTGTATACTGTGTGTATGGTTGTGTTAGTATGGAAGTGTTTTCCAGCATCTTTATTTAAAGTTGTTCTGAAACTGGATCGATCTCTGTCTGTCTGCAGTGTTCTTTGGTTTTTGTAACTGTCTTTGTGAATGTCTAATAATCTAAATGAGAAGAATCCTTTTCTTTCTCACAGACCACATTATGGGGCATAGATCTAATTTTTAGTTAATTTTTATTTCATATAATCATCATGCTTGTTGCATTGTATAACAACACAAGTATTGTAATGATACTCATATAGTCACAGGCAAAAGTTTAAACACCCTCAATCATTTTGTAGATTTAAAATAAGTTCTCATAGAGTACACTTAAACACTGTCTTTTCTTCTGATTATAGTGCACAATGTCTATATATTTGCTGAGTTTGGGAAAAACATTAAACATATAGTAGAAAATGAGCCACTACTTTTCTAAACAGGTGAGCGCTCCCGTTAGTTGGAACTTCAGGAGGTGAACTGAAGGCTCTATGAGTCAGGATCACAGTAACATAACTAGAAACTGACAGAAGAATTAACCAGTCATGTTTTGATATGAACTTAATGAGTAAGGTTACTGTAGGTCCTCTGGAAGTCCTATACATATCACATATATGGACCTTACCCTGACCAATGCATTTCAGTCAAATGTCAGAAATGGTAAACAGCGGCAGCAGCTCTATGTCAGGACTAGTTACTGAAACAATCACTGTACAGCTGTGACAAGGTTAAACATGTGCTAATATGTCTGCCACAAGCTTCAGATAAAACATGGAATGTCTTTCACAAGTTTTAAATATCCACCTGTATCTAAAACTGATTAATTAGTATTAGCTTATTACAATCCATTCTGCTCTGGCAGAAATTAGCATTATTGTAGAGTTACTTTTCTGCTCATTTTTGTGTTATTTCAATTTTTTAGACTGTCATGTTTCCCCACTGCTAAGTAACTCTCCTTCTTTTGTGGGCTTATTGTTAGAAATACTTATTTGCCAAGAAGAAAATAGGCGACTTCAGCCATGTCCAAATGATTAATGCTAACAACATGCATTATAGGATGGATATATATTAATGATTGAACATAATGGTGAGCTTAACATATACCTTTGTAATCAGCAATTTTTTTACAAAGATATATAAAGCAAACTGAACATTTTGTCCAGGGTACTAAGTGACTGTTAGAGTTATTGGGCTGTATTAGGCTGATTCCTTCTGTCTGCACTAAAACATTAAATATACCCTCACCCAGAGTCAATCTTGTTCTGTATGTGACCTTGATGAATATATGGCCTAAATTGTATATTGTATGTTTACATTTGATATGAGATGGAAATCTGGTAGTTGCGCTAGAAAAGGCAATGCAATTCATTTGATCAGCAGTAGAGAGCAGCAGTGCACTAGATTTGAGAAATGCTCTTCTACCTTTGTGCTGCACAATGTACAAATTCAGACATACAGTATCTCACAAAAGTGAGTACACCCCTCATATTTTTGTAAATATTTTATTATATCTTTTCATGGGACAACACTGAAGATATGGCACTTTGATACAATGTAAAGTAGTCAGTATACAGCCTGTATAACAGTGTAAATTTGCTGTGCCTTTAAAATAACTCAACACACAGCCATTAATGTCTAAATCAAGGTCAGGAGCAGGTGTGTTATCAGTCTCACACTCTTTCATACTGGTCACTGGAAGTTCAACATGGCACCTCATGGCAAAGAACTCTCTGAGGATCTGAAAAAAAGAAGTGTTGCTCTACATAAAGATGACCTAGGCTATAAGAAGATTGCCAACACCCTGAAACTGAGCTGCAGCACGGTGGCCAAGACCATACAGCAGTTTAACAGGACAGGTTCAACTCAGAACAGGCCTCGCCATTGTCCACCAAAGAAGTTGAGTGCACGTGCTCAGAGTCATATCCAGAAGTTGTCTTTTGAAACTAGACGTAGGAGTGCTGCCAGCATTGCTGCAGAGGTTAAAGGGGTGGAGGGTCAGCCTGTCAGTCCTCAGACCATATGCCTCTTCTAAAGATGATGCACAAGAAAGCCCGCAAACAGTTTGCCGAAGACAAGCAGACTAAGGACATGGATTACTGGAACCATGTCCTGTGGTCTGATGAGACCAAGATACATTTATTTGGTTCAGATGGTGTCAAGCGTGTGTGGCGGCAACCAGGTGAGGAGTACAAAGACAAGTGTGTCTTGCCTACAGTCAAGCATGGTGGTGGAAGTGTCATGGTTTGGGGCTGCATGAGTGCTGCCAGCTGTAGGGAGCAACAGTTCATTGAGGGCCATGAATGCACAGTACATGAATGCCAACATGTACTGTGACATACTGAAGCAGAGCATGCTCCCATCCCTTTGGAAACTGGGCCGCAGGGCAATATTCCAACATGATAACGACCCCAAACACACCTCCAAGACGACCACTGCCTTGCTAAACAAACTGAGGGTAAAGGTGCTGGACAGGCCAAGCATGTCTCCAGACCTAAACCCTAGCAAGGTCTCTAACATCCACCAGCTCTGTGATGTCGTCATGGAGGAGTGGAAGAGGATTCCAGTGGCAACCCGTGAAGCTCTAGTGAACTTCATGTCCAAGAGAGTTAAAGCAGTTCTGGACAATAATGGTGGCCACACAAAATATTGACACTTTGGGCATAATTTAGCCATTTTCAGGGGTCTACTCACTTTCGTTTTAGACATTAATGGCTGTGTGTTGAGTTATTTTGAGGGCAAAGCAAATTTACACTGTTATACAAGCTGTACACTGACTACTTTACATTGTATCAAAGAGTCAGATTTTCAGTGCTGTCTCATGAAAAGATAAAGTATTTACAAAAAAAAGTGAGGGGTGTACTCACTTTTGTGAGATACTATATGTTTACATACAGTGTCCTATGAAATTAAGCTGTGCCAAGGTTTCTGTGTTGTTTCATTTTTACTTTTAACCTTTTAGTGTAAATGCTTTCAAAGAAAACAGCAATTTATTTAAACTCATACCTGCCAATAGTACATTTGCTGGATAATGTGGGTCAAAGAATGAAAAAGAAAATGGGAACATTTCTCTGTACAAAGTCTATCCTGATCCTTCAGAGTGTTCTAGCTTTTGCAGGTTTTAATGGGGTTTAAGTGAGGGTCAATAAGGGGCTGTGAGGGCCACTAGCCATGTTCTGGGTTTAGCTTTGTGAAAAAAAATAATAATGTAAGTCTGTTATTTCCATGATTCCATGTATAGTAACATTATTAGCAGAGCCTTTGGAAGAATAAACTAACCATACAGAATTTCATATTTTACTTTGTCTGATTTCATTTGTGTATTCACTGATCTACCCTCTGTTGATGGATGACTAAGAGGGTTTAACCTGTGTGCCACCTCATTTAACCACAGGGAAACAAGAAGCCAAGAATGACTATGAATGTTCCTTAGACTCAAGTGTAAAGCAAGAATGAAGGTAAAACAGTGATAAATATATGCAGGTCCAATTTATTCAATTGTTTTTACAGGCATGTGTCCAAGGGCCCGAGACACTTGGGGGCCCCCTCAAACCATTGTGAGAAAATCTAAAATCAAATTTGTCATTACTTCCCTCAAGCTCTCAGATGTTTAGCAGTGACCCCATGTGTTCATTTGAATGTACTTAGAATTTTAAACTCCAGATACAAAACATGGGATGCCTGATGTCTGAGGGATATGTAAAAAGCTAGACCTGGTACTTCAACAGAATAGAGGATGCCCATTTCCAAAGCCACTTTCGGACTGTAAAATGTCAGTCACTCAAGCTGCATCGTCCTTGTTGATAGGGGAAAAAATCCACTCCCACTCTGACAGTATGCTATAGTTTATGAAGTGACAGTCGGGTCATGCATGGTTTGGTTTGATGCTTTTTCTGTCCTTATTAGGACATCTTCAAACATCTACATGTTTTGCTTGTCAGTTGTGTGCATTGGTTGTTGGGTTTATGTTAACCTGTGCTCTTGTTAATGTGTGCGTAATGTTTCTACTGTTTCATCTCGACTGGAAAAAAGACATAGTCATGTGGACAACTCTGCCGTTAGTATGCAACCATTATGGTACTGCACAGCACTCATTTAGCCTGATGCAATGCTGTAAATAAAAAATCCCTCTCAAAACATGTAGCCAGGTAACAGCCCACCAAACATTCAGCCGTTAACCTGACAACCCAGGCCTGAATATGCCAGTAAGATTATAATTGTAAGATCAAGCTGGTAAACAGTAAGGGAACTTGTTTATAGCCCATTCTACAGAACTTTTTTTTGAAAGGTGTCAAAATACCTGCATGATCCCCTAAACATCATGCTACGGTATAACAAGTCAACTGTAGGTGAGAAAATGTGGTCAAGACTACAAACAACCACGAACGCTGAGTGTTTTTATTTATGGAAAAAATGGGGCTATCTATATAGAGGTGATTTTCCCCTCTTTGACCCTTGAGCCGTATGACCACAGACACCCACCCACGCTTTGCGCAAGCAGGAAACTTGAAGATAGGCTGTGGTTAGCTGTGTACTGTCTCACAATGGTCAGGTTCTAAGGCCATGGTACACTTTCACAGACCACCCCCCGCCTTTCTCTCTGTCCTTCTCTGTTTCTCTCTCACGTACAACACACATATACAAGGCCAAAGGTTTCCACATATAGAAGCCAGCATTGCTGGTAATTGTTTATGAACTTGGACATTGCAGAAAAACACAACATGTAAACACACAATGGAAGCACAACTGATTACTTTTTATTAAACTGACTTCCGAATTGTCTAGCAGGATTTTTATTTCTTTCTTTATTTTTTTTATTTTTGCCTACTGAGCAAAGTTACACTGATATGTCGTTTTAAAGCCAAAGCAGCCAGTTTTCTCAGAGTGTTTGAATGACCTAAAGTCCCATCACCTAATAAGCAGAAGGAGAACATACCGGAATCTTGTAGTGTTTGGGAATGCTAAATGAAAATAAATAACTTATAACTTCATGATAATCAGTGGCTATCGGCTTCTATTGACTCTTTACCACTTAAGCATGTTTGGTCAAGCTATGCCATTACATATGTTGTGATATAAGCATACAGGATGACTTAATCTAACTAAACCATAATTCATGAATACAGTGTGCCTGAACCCTGCTAAATAACATTGACGTAACTTTGTCATGTGCATATAACAGCAGGTATTGTATGCTCTCAGGAGTTCTAATCCCAATAATATAACAGCATCATGCAAGTATACCTAGTTATTCCCATCATAGATGCCATTATATTTAATTATATTTGATTTCACAAATAACAGCTCATGTCACATACAAAATTTTGCTAAGCATACTCCTGTTCACCATCATGACCTCAAACATTATGACCTACGTCATGATAATGACCAGTAAAGGTAACATGACACTAGACATAATCTGTCATGACAATTTATAACAGTATATGACAGCCACCATGGCATGTTTATGGAATGGTATGCCAATGTTACGTAACACTTTACTGTAGGGCACTGTTTATAAGGTTGTGTGACACCTACAAAAGATTGTCTTGACAACACACATAACTCTACATAAATGTTTATAAATGCTTATTTCAAGAAGCAGATCTGTCATCTGCCATAAAGGCTACTTTAACTAACTTTGATCAAAATTGACAATTGAAACATTTTCAGTAAAAGTTTACTGGGATGTCAGCATAGAAAAAAAAGAGAAACAGCACTTCAAGCGAACTGTCTTTTATTGAACACAGTTGTAAAGGAGATCCGGCACTCAGTTCCAACATAAACACAAGTCAGGGCTGCAGGAATGACACATGTGCAGGGTGGACAAGTCACACACACAAAGCCCTCCCCCCCACGGCACAATTACTCCAACAACACTACTGCACTAACAAGCAGGCCTGACAGCAACCTTCTGGACATTTGAGGTATGACAACATCATTTTGGTGCTGACCACGGTCACTCCATGACAGTCTGGCACGACACGATTGTGGTCTTTAGTGACGTTGATGTGGTGTTAAGGGCAGTCCTCGTTACGGTCTGCGTGCATGTAGTCCTGCGTGGTGCAGCCGTCTGCCACTGGTGCTGGCACTAACAGGATGACTCATGGAGGGCATCACTGCTCACTGAATGTCCTCAGTCATTGCTGTTGGGTCAGTCAGGTGCAGCGATAAGGCCCGTCCTTGCTTACTTGACTGACTGTGCTCACATCATCAATAGCAGGCCAATAATAACTAATGCAAAATGACAGGCAGAAGTGGGATAATTATTTATGATAGTTACTTTTGATTTGCTCCTGCCACTCAAAAAACAATAGAGCGTGAAGCTTATTTGTACAGATTTCCTGCTCATACTGGACTTCCTCACCATCATTTCCACATGAATTAAATACATATCTTTCACTCTACTTGAAATTGGCAATAATTGCGTTGACTGAAGTGAATTCAGTGCATCACTTTTTGTATACTGTAAGTCTAAGAGTCTAACTCTTAGACTTACAGTATTTCTACTGTATTGGACCAGTGAACTACCAGCCATCAGGCCTTCAGCCTATCAGGAGCAGTTTCACGTCACCTCAAATATCACATGGTGGCATAAAGAGTCTTGAAGAGCGTCCCCCGCAGGTTTGCACTTTTGCAGGCATGATTATAATATGGACAATTATTTTTCTTCTCAGAACCGGTGAGTGGCGGCTATTTTCATTAATTTTTATTAATATATCACATCTAATAATGTTGCACCTATTATATATTTTTCTTTTTTCTCTTTTTTTACTTTTTTTAGGTGTGGTTCAACTCCAAGATGCAATGAATTCTACTTTTCAAACTGTGAAACTTGGGGACAATGTAACAATCAGATGCTACCTGCCACAGAAAAGTGTCACCACAATGGTGTGGTATAAGCAGAGCATTGGTGAAAGTCCTAGACCAGTGGCCTTGTCATATAATTACTTAAGTGAGGCCAAATTTGAGGACGAGTTTCAAAATGGTAGATTTCATGTCTCACCAAAGAGAGGTTCCTTTCACCTAAATATTACTGCAGTCACTCAGCAGGACACTGGAGCATACTACTGTGGAATAGGGTTCTTAAATGAACTGCAGTTTGTTTCCTGGACATTTTTGATGCCAACAGGTAGAAACTGAGCTTTTCTCTTATTATATATTGTTTATGTTATTTGTAAACACAATAAACTTACATCTGTACATAATTTATCCATGGTACAGAGACAAAAATGAAAAATGTACAAGAGCCTATTTTGGTGTTGGTTTACCCAGAAGGCTCTGTAACTATGGAGTGTACAGTCTTCACCAAGAGCTGTTCAGGAGGATACAGTGTGTACTGGTTCAGACATGGGTCAGGAGAATCCCATCCAGGAATCATTTACACTCATACAAACAGCAGTGGCCAGTGTAAGAAGATGACCAAGATTGGTTCTTCCGAACAAAGCTGTGTCTACAAACTCCCCAAGAAGAACCTCAGCCTCTCTGATGCTGGAACTTACTACTGTGCTGTGGCCATGTGTGGAGAGATACTGTTTGGGACTGGAACTGCACTGAAAATTATGGGTAACTTTGACTTCTTCATCATCATGTTGATGGTAGCAACAAAAACAATGTGATAGTTTGGAATTCCTGAGTGCTAATGCTGCAAAACCAATGCGACCAATAAATATTGACTCTCATTCGCACCTATTTCGTTCTAGATACTGGACGAGAAGACGTTTGGGATCCTATAGTACTTACCTTAGCTTGCACAAATGTCTTTGTTGTGGTTGTAATTATTGCACTTGTTATTGATCTGTGCAATAACTGGAGGACGAAGCATAAAGGTAAGGTTTTACGTAGTATACTTTACTGTACCTGCTGAACAACCCAATTATCACATATTTGCTCCCAGAACATGCAAACCTTTTCTATATATATATGCAGAAATGAATATTTAATGTTCAGATCAAATCATGGATATTTGCAATTCTTATTCAATCTATTTACAATTGCTTGTTAAAAGATATATATATGTGGTTCAGGTTCAGCTTTTGGATTGCCTGGAATATTGCTGTTATTTTGCGATTTGTCCTATCTGTCCTATCTTATCCCTAAGGAACAAATAAACCAATCATTTTTTTTCTTTTTTCTTTTATTATTTGTTTAAACCAATCAATAATGAATGATCTTCTATTTTAAGTCTGCAGCAGTCTTGCAAACTGCAAATGTTTGAGATCGAGCCAAATGTGTGGGATTTGCACCTTCATGTGGGAACAACTGGATTTACTTTATTCAAATAAGTACTTTGAATGAAACAATGCAAAGCAAAAGAATCGAGTCAGATGAAATATCTGAATTGCTAATTTCTAACAACCACTAAAATAATGAAATAGTTTTATATTAACATCAGAGAGTGCAGTTCCTCTGCTCTACAGAAGTCCAAGCCAGGAGTGAACTGAAGTGACTGAAGTGAATGTGAATATTTTTTAGAAAAGTTTAAATTTATTTCTGAGCATTTATTGACTTTTGTGGAATGCTTGTGCAAGTGTACACTGTCAGTGCTGATTATTAAATGATGATATCCACAAGATTAAGATGATGACTGGATGTTTATGTATAAAAATGGCAAATAAAGAAAGGAACTTTAGGATAGTGTTCTCTTTCCTGGAAGAGAAATTAAGAGCTAGGATACCATGTACATTTCACTAAAACAGAAAGAACCCATACGTGAAATGTATGCGAATATGAATAAATATTTAAAGTAAGCACAGTTCTCTCATCCTGTTTTCTTCAAGGGGTCGCAAATAATCTGACAGACCAGCCACATCAGGTAAATGTTTAATTGTATTATCATTTTTTTCATTAGTTATGGGCATTTTTAAGCATTATTAAAATGTAATAGTGTTGTTGGTATACTATTACCACTACTACTACTATGAAGAATAATAATAATAACAACAATAAGAATTTCATTATTTCTTCAAATGAATTTCATATTATAGACTCTCAGTCCTGCTTCGCTGCGCACAGATGATCTCAATTATTCTACTGTGAGTTTCATCCCACACCATTCAGCATCAAGAAAGACAAGAAGAACATCAAGCAAGGATTTGTCCGTGTATGCAGAAGTCTCCTCCAGCAGTAATAAAACAGTACAGCAAAATCTCAAATAGCATTACATAAAATCACCTCAATATCAATATAATCAATATTTCTTTAAATAATGGCACAGTTATTTACCACAATCCAAGTTATAACACATTTCCAAGCCTACAGTAGTCTCTATAACTGCAAATAATTATTACAAAAAATAGAAACAAGTACATAAAATGTGACCTGTGCAAAAGTTATGGCACAGTTTATATTTTATGTTATGTTATATTTTTATTTGCTCAATTCAAATCAACAAATAAATAAAAACTGTGCACTAAAATGCCATTGTTAAATGTGTTCTTTGTATAGGATGTGTTCACATATTTTCAGGCCAAGTGGTTCAGTATGTTGCAACTTTCTTCCATTTTTAAGAAACTGCAAGTTGCTCAATGTTAGTAATAATACTGCTATATGGTTTAATTGTATCTCCTAATATGTTAGCTCTAACATAAGCATAAAAACTAATATATATACTGCATACTATCATCATACTTGTATGATAAAGATATAGAGAAAAGTAAGATAAGGAACTTACCATAATTGTTGACTGTGGGTTCACTATTTGGCAAGCAACAGGTCACAACCCTTTTTATTTATGAATTATAATTGCTTGTGTTTTTTTACGGTGTTTATGACATAACTGATAACTTTTAATAAACAAATTCAAGCAACAATGTGTATAATAAATAATAATAAATAAATAAATAAATAAAACATTTTTTAAATGTCTTCTTCTTCTTTTTATTATTATTATTATTATTATTATTATTATTATTATTACTACATTAAAGTCCAGATTATGTTTTTATGAAAGTGTTTTATTATACATTTTTAAGTTTGCTCCAGGAGGTGCTGCCTACAATTTAGAGCATTTAGATTTTATCTTTCAAATTCAATCTTTACATCAGTTTTCAATTTTTATTTATTTATTTTTTTGCTTTCCACATATTATTCATGTGTTTCTATTAAAACTATGAATAATGCATTTTACTAACAGTCACAATATAAAAATAAATAGACCAACAGATTCCAAGTAAAAAAAAAAATTACAGGAACAGTTGTTAGAGGAGATCATAGAGGCACCCAATACATATTCTGCTTTGCTGGCAAATTCATAGCTAAAAATCTTTTGGAGCCATTAAAAAAACTATATGGTGGCATCACTGTGTTTTCACAGACTAAAGAAACACAAGAACAACTCTGCAACTAAGATTACAAATGATTGTTGTTTTGATTAAGCCTTTGAGTAGAGGTAACATTAGTAGCCTTTTAACAGTCATCATAAGAACTATGATTGACCATCCTTTTCATTACTATGACTATCAATCCACTGCATCTCAGATGTGTATCACTTTCATTTTGAGACACTTTGTCATTACTCATAAACAGATTTTTAATTATTTATTATAAGTATTGTATAATATTACCATTAAACTATTAGATACAGATTATTAGGGCCTGATAGATATAATCTTTTAATCTCAGCATTAACCATTTCCTTGAGGAAGTCCTGTATTTATAGTTGCCATCCAATAGCTGCTCTTCATTAAATTGAATCAGGTGTGCTGCTAATGGAGTAGAACAACCCCATGTGTTGACTGACTGCATAGAGGAGGAGATGTTCCCCCATTCTGTGTCCTTTTAACACGGGAGTGGTGAACTCTAGTCCTGGAGGGCCAGAGTCCTGCACTGTTTTCTGGTTTCCCCCCTAAAACACAATTCAGCCTCTAACTGCCTGGTTTAGTAGGTGAGTTCAAAGCAGGAATATCCTCAAACTGTACAGGACTGAAGTTATACAGTAATGTATGAGGAGGGCCTTCTAGGACTGCAGTTTGCCACCCCTGTTCTAACATCTCAAAATAAAAGATGTCAATGGCTTTGTGTGAACTGGCATCCTATTCACTCTACTGTGCATTATTTTGGACAGACACATAGTATATAGTAAATATAGTAAATATAGTAAATAAGGCAGAGTTCCAGACACACACAGTGCACTATAAAATGAATAGGGTCATGTACCCCCCAAACCAGTACACCATGAAGTAAATAGGGTAGAGTTTCAGACACACTCAGAAGGTGAAAGTATCCCATTGCATAATAGTGAACCCTATAATGAATAGGATATCCTTTCAGACACACCCCAAATAAGTGCACTACATAGTGAATAGGTTGTATTTTCAACAAAAAAGTTTAAAACAAAATTTTTAGTTACTGTTCATGTTCATTTCTATTTATTGCCCTTTTATATAATGTTTATTTACAGTGCTGTACACATTCATTTCAGTGCAGCATGACACATACATTAACTGCTCTCATTCTGTCCTTTCTGCCCAACACATCTGTTTCCACTCCGTAGACTCAAATGAGCAAGATGATATCAGTGGACTGTCCACGCCAAGCACTACACCTCTCCCAAAAGCAAAATCTGAAAGATTAATGTGTTTTCAAATGATAATACTATAACCTCAGAGCTAATTTCCTTTCTTCTGCTTTTCTGATTTGGTCTCGCTTCTGAGTTTATGATTGTATGTAAGACCCAGTAGAAGGTAGATGGTGGATATACTAAGAACTTCCACTGTAGTAGTTTTCTGATCGTATAATCTACCCGTCTCTGAACAGCAGAGGGCACAAGACTGCTTTAAGATGGACTTGCTCAACAGACCCACTACTCTTTAGTCGTACTTGATTAGGTCCTCCGACATGCTCAATTGACAGTCTTGATGGTGACACTAACATTAAGAACTCTGCAACACTAACAATCCCAACATAAGCTCTTTTAGATTCAACTTTAAATCCATGAGACTAGTTACACTGCAGATAATGCGTTTCACCGCTTTCTGTCTAGCATTTAAGAAGAAGGATTTCAGAGAAGGTGTTGTTGTACACTAAGTAGATGCTACGTTGTGTAATGCATTCGTAAACAACTTTTTTGTCAACGTAATATACTGACATATCTGTACATAAACTGATTGGACTTTTTGTTGGTATGTTGCCAGGAATACTGCTTAGTCATTGACACCCCCCAAGAAAAACCTTTTAAAGTGGGCAGACTTGAGTGTGTGAACAAGTGAAAGGGAGAAAATAGGGACTTTTGTGTGTGTGTGTGTGTGTGCGTGCGTGTGTGTGTGTGTGTGTGTGTGTTTGATTAAGTTGTTTCTTTGATTTCCTGCCCTGTAGCTTTTCTCCTTATGTACACCACAGTCCAACACTTATTACATCACATGCATCACATGTACACTTCAGTGGTTTATACTGATTGTTTTGGCCTGGTCTGAGTCCAGATGTAAACCCCATAGAGAATATTTTTTTCTCAGAACAAACACAAACTAACTTGGTAGCGTTTTTCAGCTGTTTGGAGAGACACTAAGTCACTTAATATATGTGTTTTATAGATTTAAAAACTTAATGCTTTGCAATTTTTGGCTTGACTCCTTTCTTGCTCAGGAGTTTAAACTTATATATATGTCCTATGTGAGATTCAGAGATTCAGGCCCTGTCTGGCATTTCTATATGTTATCAGACATACTACAATATAACTCTCAGCACTGCCTTTCCCCATCCCCAACTTACTAAGCTCCACTTTGGAGCATATAATCTAAGTACATTACATTCAACAAATGTTTATGTAGAGTTCTTATCTCAGCATTACAGGCCAATACCTCACTTTCTTTTACCACAAGCATGTGCATGAAACCTAGCAGGATGACTCTGCTTAAACAAAAATAAATACAGTGTTCCTTCATTGGACTAAGTGAAGTGAAGTAGATGTGTTTGCACACAGATGACTACTCTCATGCTTATGCACACTCTTTACAGTGATTTAAAAAACAATAAATGAAAAAAACAAAACAAAATGCACATGCAGGTACGCTGTAGAATCTATTTTTATAAATGAGCTGCGCTTTGTTGCAGCTTCCTGTTTGTTTAACACCACAGTCCAGTCAAAGTGTGAAGCTATCGTTGCTTTTGTGGGTACTCGGCCGATGCGTCCATGCATCTCGCTTCATTCATTGATCTATGCATGCAAGCGTAAGTAGGCCTTCACACCTCTCTCACCGCATGTGGTTTCCATCACAGGATGTTTCTCAGTGTGGCAAGCTGACCTGTTTTTTTTCCCTTGTGCTGGTTACATGGCCATTTACAAGAATTCCGCCACTCTTAAGCCGCATTCTTAAGATGGGTCACAAAAGGCCATGTAATGCAAAACATAGAAACTTTTCTGTGTAGTTACTGTGTAGACCATGGCACTTTTTCTTAGAATTTCTCATAAAAATCTTTAGTTTTAATATTAGCTTTAATATTCAATATAACACCTACATTGTGTGTCACAGTTACTACCCTTAGTGATATTGTCATTATATCCTGTGTGCACCCCTGTGTATTGCTGCCCTGTATTAAATGTAGCAGCGTGTCCTGGCACAACTTTATTTTGCTCTTCACTTAACACATGTCAGTAGTGAGAAGGACTGACAATAAAAGCTGACTTTAACTTTTACTCAATGAAATATAACATTAAAAATCATGACCAGGTCAAACAATGGGGCTGTGAGAACCTGTGTCTTATTCTGAGAAAAGAAAGAGAGGTAAAAAAAAAAAAAAAGGCAAAAAAAAAAAAAAAATCTCTGTCCTGGAAAAGAGATCAGGCCTAACAGTAGCCAAACATGCCAGACTCACTGTTTGCTCAAGAATAGCAATAGTAGTTCCAAGTCTTAGACTTTTCTTCTAGGTTTGTAGGTTTTCAAACAGCAAATAATTCATAATTTTAAACACTGCTTTAGAGTAAAAGGTCCTTTAAATGTTGTTCACCATGACTGAAAATGACCATCGGAAAATGTTTTTCTATTACACTTTCCAAATAGTATAGACTTGCGTGGGATTAGAGCAGTGGTTTGTGACCTGTTTACCAATGCAGACCAAACCACAGTCTACAATGTTTTCAAATACTTGGGGGGAGTATGTGTGCATGTGGCATTTGTTTGCAAGGTTATTAGGTATTGTTGTGCTGTTGCAGAGGAACATTATGTCTCAAAACGACAAAGTATTTTAAAGGTTTCATAGCCTCATTTACTAGAGTACCACTCCCTGCATACCATACAACAGGAGCAATGTCCTGAAAGCCCCCCTGACACACACACACTCACTCATGCAAGCGCCTGCTGAGGAGATGCTGAGAGACAATAAATTGCTTAGAAACTACACTAATTTTATATTAAACTCAAAGTTACTTTATAGCAGTAACAAAATGCATAATCAACAGTAAACAAAACAACCCAAAGCACACAGATACCCAGTTCACCACAGTCATTTAACTGGCCATGTAAGACGATCTTTCAGCCTAGAAAGCCTCATAGTGATGGTGTAGTGCAGGCAGACAACCCTAAAAAATTATTAGCTACTGGGGAAGATCCCACTCTGACTAGGACATAATATCCAATATAATATACAGCTATAGCCAGGTATAAAAGAGTGAACTCTTTATTGGTATGTTTCCAGGAAAGGCTGCTTAGTCAGTAGTAGCCCTAAGAAAAACCTTTCAAAGTGATTAGGCTTGAGTGTATGAACAAGTCAAACTGAGAATTTAGGGACTTTTTTGTGTACGTGTATATGTGTTTGATTGTTTGGCTGTCTTTTGACAATGTTTTGATTTCCTGCACTGTAACTTATCTTATTATGTATGCCACATTGCAACAGTCACTGCATCACATGCCATCACATGGTTCGGCTCAGCCTGGAAGGCTCCAAAGCTGCAGTGAAGTGTCCTGCAGTTAAGTGGCCAAAAAGAATCCTTAGCTGCAAGGGCAGATTCCTTTCTGCCTTTGAACAGACAGCCCAGGAAGCCCTTAGCTGTGTGTTACTGTCACTCTGAGTCTTTAGCTTCTGTGTAGCATAGCTCCAGTAGCCAACTTTGGCTGTTTAATAGTTGCAATATAGAGAAGCTCAAATAGTTGGCCCAGGAAGGCTTGTAGCTTGAAAAGAGTCCTTAGCGGTGGGGGAGGGTACCTCTCAGCCTGATAGGCCTCACAGCTGTGGTGCAGAGCACCTACGATCAAGTGGCTGACCTGGACACCTTTATAGCTGTGTACTAGCATTACGGCTATTATTACGGCTGGGCTGAGAAGCCTGTGTGCCATGTTTTTTTTTCCCCTGGGTTTGCAGACACAGTGGTTTGTCAGTTTCTTTTGACTTCTTTTAGATTTTTTTTACTGCTTGTCTTATGCCATCATCTGGGGACCCCGCAGAGAATAATGGCCCTTTTCCACCAACATGGTGCTGGTGCCATAATCTCAAACCGTTGAGATTTTTCCATCGCAAACAATTGGTCCACGGCCGAAAAAATCGGTGCCATTGCAGCTCCATTAACTCTCTGGTCTGGAACCATGGAACCTGTGACGCAAACGGTACAGGGGCGTGGCGCTGCATGATGAACTGCACTGAGCTGAACTCGGGAACAATCATATCCCACCAGTGAGGTGCTCTTGGATGAACGCATTCATCAGGAGGAGTCTGTCTTCTAATGAGTTAAAATGTGAAAAATTAAAAACATTTGCCATTTAATACATGCAGGAGATCTGTAATGTGAGAAACAGTATAACATGCTGCCTTATAATAGTACACTTTCATAATTTCATGGTAAGAGATGCCCTCAAAGCAAGAAGTAAAGTTTGTATGTCGTTTTATGTGTTGTCCGCTGACTTCTGCTTACGGACTAAGGACTGCCCACTTCGAGACATGTAATTGCTCGGCTCTCAAACCAGTGGAAAACCGCTCCTAACGAGTGCAGTAGAGCCTGGGAACCAGCACCAGCACAGGCACGAGCACTGGCACTTTGCTGGTGGAAAAGACGTATAAGACATGCTGGTGAGCATACACTGCCAAACTTTTAAGTTACTATTGAGCTGCCAGTGTGGAGAAATGAAAGTTCTGGCTTGGGTTTCCCTCTACTGATAGGTGCATTTTGACTCATAATTTTTCATTGTTACCCGCATTAATATTTGTTCCACTTAACCCTCACCTGCACGCTATTTAAAGAGCCCAGTGTTCTTTAAAGCCAGCAGAATACGCTGTCATAGGTCTTTCAGACATGACCCATGCAGGCTGTTTTTCAGTGGTTCCCTTCCTTTAAAAGTTGTGGTGATTTAGTTGTAATCCACTTTGCCCTGCTTGTAACTCGTTGCTCTGCTTGTAGCTCTTATGAGAATCCTGTTGGTCTGGAAAATGTGTGGGGGTGGAGGTGTTATGGCCAAGGGTGCAAATTTAGTATGTTCATGCTTGGCTTAACTGTACTCTAAAAATTTACTTTTGTAGGTACCAGAGCAATATTCATATTTATATATGCAGCTACACATGCAGACTCACACATGTACCCAGTTGTATGCCACCGTTTAGGTTTTGTAGCTTTTCTGATTTGAAATAGGTTAACACATGCTCTATAGAGAACACACGTTGCTCATTGAATGCAAATTTGCTGTTATATTGGGAACAAAACTAAAACATCACCTTTAGCACAGGTCACATCTGATCGTTTCTAATATGCTAAATTCAGCAAATACATAGAGGTTTGAAGAAAAAACAAGGGCAGAGATGGTCTCTCAGCCTGGAAGGCCTCATAGCTATGGTATAGTGCAGACAGACAGCCCAGGAGGCCTTGTAGCCCAGACAGTGTACTTAGCTGCTGGGTAAGATCCTTCTCTAACTAGGAGCCCTTGTAGCTAAGGTATAATATCTCCCACATGAACAGCACAGACAGCTTTGTAGTTGTGTAGTTGTGTTGTTGTCCAGCATTGCTCTAGCCTCACAGCCAAGAAAGACTTCTTAGTCTGGGGGAGGATCCTGGAGAACTCATAGCTATGGTGAATCATCTCACAGGCGGCCAACCTCTACACACTTTTGTTCATTGAATCCAAAATTGCTGTTATATTGGAGAAACAACTAAAACGTCAACTTCAGTACAGGCCATATTTGATCTTTCCTAATACGCTAAAATCAGCAAATCCATAGTCGTTTTGAAGACGAAAGACTTTTTCCAACTTAAAAGCATCATTGTATGCACACATACATACAATGCATACAAACACACATACATACATGCATACAAACACACATACATACATACTAACATACAGTCCATACATACATGCGTGTTTTTTGAAATTCAAACACCTGCCCTGTTGGCACATCTCTATGCAGAAGCCCTGATCAGGTTGCAAATTCCTCACAAGATATAAGCTTTGGATCTAGAGTGGGAGCTCATTTACCAAGAACATCACACAGTCAACGGAGTAATGAGGCCGCAGGCATGTCACCTTTATTACCCTTATCAATACGTTGTTGCCCAGTCAAATATAAAAAACGTTTGCCATGTAATCTAGTCTTTCACTAATGTGATTGCTCAGTGCTGTTGTCCTGTTTATTTTGATTTGTAAAGATATATTAAAGCTAAAAATCCATGTATTTTTTATTTGTTTGTCATAACCTCTTAGTTTGACAAAGCATACAAGTGCATAGAAATATACTTCACACCTCCGTTGACTTCTTTTGTTACTCTGATGAAAGTCAGTCTGAATTCTTTTCTGAATGTGTGTATTCTCACTGCGAGACTATCACAGTGCATTCAATACTAAAGATAGCATTGTACTTCTTTATATATAATATAAAGATATATATAAATATCAACAGATATAAACAGAAAACCTGACAGAATACAGGAAGATCCAAAGCCACATGCTGATACATTTTACTATCTGAACTATTGCACCCAGTCTGCTGACAGAGATAAATGAGACAAAACAATAGTTTTGTCTAAATATGTCATAAGCAGTTAACAGAGGAGGGCAGGACATGACTTTGTACCTTGGAAACCTGAGAGTCATGATGATGAAGCCATGACAGAAACATGTCCTCTTGGTGGTATGCACCCACTTCTAGATCTATGAAGTTTTTTGGACGTAGGGCAAAAAGCACTCTTTTGCTACAGTTACAAGCCATCATTAATGCAGTGCTGTTCTCCCACAGTGCCCATTCATTCATAACACAAAAAACAAGGTTTTAGTAGATGGTTTAGCTAACTAGCCTACATAATATACAGATGAACTAACCAGTTGTTTTGCATTTTTTTAGCATTTTGTTCTGTCTATCCAACTGAAGGTTTGCTAGACCAAACACCGGACACAGTTTTCTGGTTTACTGGGTTGTGAACGATTGTGAAGTAATGTAGCTGTAGGGAGAACTTTTACCTAAAATAATAAAAGAAACAAAAAACCTAACCCCCTCGAAGGAGGCAAGGAAACAAGGAGAATAGGGATAATCAAACAAATTGCAACACTACTTCCCAAAGACATTCACGTTTCACAAAGTGTAACAAAACTTTCATGAATTTTAATAATCAAAGTGAAGAAAAGACTGGACTGAAGAGTGCCTGTCTGGTCTAGGTGTGTGTACTCCCAGGTCATGTCAGATGGGAGAGAGCCCTGAACCTGTCTCAAAATGGTGGGTTGATGATCTTTTATACAGGAGGGCGCCCCTGTGTGGTACCTGTACATAATGCAACAAAACAGAGGAAAAACACACAAAATGGTCACAAAGAGACACAGAAAGGCCATTATCATCGTAACACTAATGCGACTGCAAGCTCAATAACCGTATGAACACTAACAGGCAAAGCCAGTGCAGGTAGCAAGATTTGAAAGCAAAGGCTTTATTTATTTGCCACATATTGACAAATACACATTGACTGTTCTTGACTGAAGCTAATAACAAGTCACAACTTAGATTCTCTACTAAAGACTGGAGACTCAACTGGGAGTGGCACTCCAAAGACTCAAGACTCAGAATTCCATAAATAAACCTCTGGTTCATTCTGTACTATATATCTTTTGCTATTTGCACCATGTAATCTTACGTAACATTATGTCTCAAAACCAGCAACATTAAATCCGAACGTGTACACTGTGGCAGACCAATGCCTATAGTAAGCAAGTGCGGTGTGAGAAGGAGCTCTAGCTTAAAAGGTAAAATGCTGAAGAGATTTTTATGTCTTCACAGCTGTATGTAAGCATGGTTTTGTTATTGACTTCATTAAGCCATTATAATTATGAACACAATGCTGGATAACATTTGTATCAGGAGAATGGTTCAGCACCATGGAGAGGGGCTCACGTCATGTTTAAAGCATTTAAAAATAAAACATAATGGTAATTGTCTAACACATATCAAACAGATACATACATAAGAAATCTAAAGGGATGGAAAATATACTAAACACTGATGGATGAAATTACAGATGATGATTTGTATCCTGTTAACTAATCATGTTTTGCAATACAAAATGTTGTCTGATGTTTGAGTCCTCCATGATCGATGTCATGATCATTTTACATCTTCCATTACTGTAAATGTTACATTAAAATATAGGCCTCGTCAAGTTGTTCTAGAACATGCAACAACATCATTTTAATTAGTTACACAGTAACACACTTTTTTCCACTTAGTCTATACAGATGCAATTAGCTTTTTAGGAGGGCAATTATTAATGTTGATTTCCAGCAAAGTACTTTCCTCAAGCTGCTCAGTGATACTCAGCAGATATCAGTTGGCTTATTTTTATATCAGTGCCACTAACGCAATACTACTAGCACTTGTTTAAACAAAGACCCATTAAACTACTTTGGTGATAACTGTGACAGCAAAGAAAGACAGGCCTCTAAGCAATATAGACCCTGGAGTCTTCACTTAAGAGAAGGTCTTTAACATTTTGTTTGTGATGCAAAGGACCTAGTACCTATGACCTAGTCCCCAGGAGTTAATGTAGAACTGCAGATCCACAATGCTGTGTTTGCTTCCACTGTTATTGTTAGATGATGTGTTGCAGTTTGTAAACAAGCTAAAAATTAGTGCAAGCATACATTCACACTGGGCTTCAAATCATTAACACTTTATTTAACAGTTTAAGTACTGTATGCATAAGAGTAAAAATAACATAATGGTATAAATAATAATGTGGTCTAAAGCATATATTTATGTATTTTTTGCTCGTTTCAGGTTTGTTAGATCATTATCTACTCATTTAAAATCAAATAAAACATTGTAATAATTAGCAGGTTGGATTACTTAATTAGAAGCATAATTCAAAAGCAGACTTAACAATATCTTAACAATAAAGAAGTTCAAGTAGAGCTAGCAGCTGAACAATCCTACCAACAACTTGGTGGTGGCTATTTATAGCTTTTGCCATCTTCATAAAAGTCTGAGAGTGCACTCCATGTCTTATTGTTTCGCCCCCACATCAGATACCCATAACATTAACCTGACACGCCAAGTGACACTAATCTTAGATTTCTGGCAGTAGTTTCCAGTACATTGATTAAAAGAGAAGGCATCCTTATAGCCAGCAGATGCCAATAAAGAATCACCAAAAATCATAAACAAATAATGAAATAAAAATAAAATCTCTATATTAGATTGGAGTCTCTATGCTAATGCTTCAGAAATGCAGTAAAACAACATTTCACAACAAGCATATCATCAGAATGAGTTTATTTTTCAAGAACCCTCCATATTTTTTATTTTGAGACATCCAAGGGATCCAAGAGGTTAACTGGGGGTGCCAGACCCATCAAGACCCCCTGTTTTTCACACCTAGACTTATACTAACACTATTACTAATAATAACATCTTAACAAATATGAATTCTGGACAGTGGCCATTCCATGTTTTTTGTTCTGTTCAGCAGCCAATCGAATAAGCCAGTGATGCCGAACCCCCAGGCAGATCACAGGAGTATATAAAGATGTTTGTCTGCTTTGCCTTATGAAACCGATGCAGGGAGGAACCAGCAACAAGCATGAACTCACATACACAGGCACAACAAAGGAGTAAGATATCCTTCAGGCTATATATGATAGCTCTGCTCTTCTCTCTCGTGTGTAAGTTTCTGTTTTCAAATATTTATAAGGATCAGCTTCTTCCACTAGCAGTTAACATACAGTAGAGTGCAAGAGCCTTCTTAGTTGCCTGCAAAAGATATTTATATTGGGGCTGTAGGCATTTACTTGCTTAGGAAAGCTTTTGTATTAATCACCAAGCACTCTGGGTTGCCTACTCTGTCTAGCATTAAAAGACATCAGGAGTGCTGGTGATGGATATGTAACAAATCTACCATATTCCAAATGTTTATACATATTTGCCTAATTTAACATTACTGAAAACCATAAAACACACAACCTTACCTGGGCAAAGTTATAGCACTTTTTCATTATTCTTTAAAGCTTTCAATTATGCCATATTTACGTGTGTTCTCTGCAAAGGGTAATAGAAAATTAACAAACCCATTTTTTGATTGGAGGTATTCAAACGTTTGCATGTTGCTATAGGTGATAGCTCAGAACTTCAAGGAAAAATCTGAGCTAACTAGATCACAAGATCTTTTTTCATTACTTGTAACAGGAAACTAATGTCACTTTTTCGCTGCATTGATGTTTGTTTGAATTTATTCTAATGTTATATGATGTTTTTATTAGGCAGTTATTACTCAAATAAATGTTTTTTAACAGCTCACATGATACTTGCTATATTAATCATGTCTTAATTGTGATTTTGTTTAGCAGGAAATCTTCAGGGGAAGATTTTGCAGCTGGATTCTGTTGTGACTGCTAAAGAAGGAGATGATGTGACCTTATCTTGTCTTCATCCAACAGACCAAATAAACAAGGTGTTGTGGTACCAACAATCAATTGGATGGAAACCTATTCTGGTCACCTCTTCATATTACCACACTCTACCGTTTGAATTTCATAATCACTTTCAAGAGACAAAACGCTTTAATTTATCAAGAGCAGCTGGCAGCTCAAACCTAACCATCAAGAAGGTCAAAGCATATGACTCGGCAGTCTACTACTGCGCTGGGTCTTTCTCAAACATTGTCGCATTTGGTGCTGGCACGTTTCTGGCGCTCAAAGGTGAGCACTGCATTATTTACTAGATTACAGTTGAGCTGATTTGTTGGCTTTATACAAAACTTTAAAGACATTGGAGTGATTGTGTTTCAGTTATTTACGAGTATGTTATTTTGGTAGATTCCAACAAATATACCATTCTGCAGCCCACTGTACCACAACCACTTCATCCAGAAGACTCTGAGACTCTGCAGTGTACAGTGCTCACTAAGAACTGTTCAGGAGAACACAACGTGTACTGGTTCAGACACGGATCAGGAGAATCTCATCCAGGAATCATTTACACTCATGGAAACAGGAGTGATCAGTGTAAGATCAGCTCTGAGACTGATTCTTCTACACAGAGCTGTGTCTACAAACTCCCCAAGAGGAACCTCAACCTCTCTAATGCTGGAACTTACTACTGTGCTGTGGCTGCATGTGGACAGATACTGTTTGGCAATGGAACTAAAGTTGGTAAGGATTTACTTAAAATAAGCATCTCTTATTTTCTTGTGAAAGGAAATCATCCCTGTTATGTCATTATATCATACATACATTTTACAATTTGAAAACATCATTTGCCTGTTGCATATGTATGAATATCACTTGACAAATAATAATAAATAAATGGTCAACAGTTACTTGGAATAAAATGTCATTACATTAATATTGATTAAACTGACAAATTCATGTTTTACATTTATGTAGATTCAAGCTACTACAATGATCAAGATGTCCTAATAAGTAACTTTGTGAATTATGAATTTATTTAGGATGAATATATGAAAAAAATGAAAATGTGACTTGCATGCCTAAATGCCTGTCTAGAAGAAGCTTTATTGCATGGGGATCAGACCAATTTAAAACTCAAACAAGTTGAATTAGTGACTTAGTACTCAGGAATAATATCTGCATTCAGAACAAAAGCTTGAATCTCCATTTATGTCATTTTTCAGTTTCTGACGTAGTTTTTGACCTTTACATTGTCTGTAAATTGTATGATAAACGGACCAAAAGAAACGGCTCAAAATTACAATATTACCAGGCAAAAATGTCTGGTCATTGACTTACATTAAAAATAACGTACGTGTTTGCAATTTTCCTGAAAGGCTGTCATTTCGAAGGTATGAGGGTTTACATAGGGGGATTTATGGCTAACTAATAATGATGAGAAACAGTACGACTAGTTGTTCTCAGTCTCATCTCTAGGAACTAAACTCAACTCAACTGAAAAAATGCTAAAATAATATCATTTATTTTTTGTTATATTTCAGATGAACCTGTTGGAGAAAGCATGCTCATCATGATTTGCCTGGCAGTGCTGTTGTTTATAAGCTTGACCATTAATGTTTGTTTATGTCTGATATGCAGGAAAAAAGGTAAACATTCATATCTAAATCCATCTAAGTACTTTTAGACCTAAAACAACGTGTACAGTTTTTTATATATATATATATATATATATATATATATATATATATATATATATATATATATATATATATATATATATATACACACACACTGTTGTGTAT
>CM067482.1:20197657-20226866 GCA_034552555.1 Semaprochilodus insignis
ATATATATATATATATATATATATATATATATATATATATATATATTTTTTTTTTTTACAGCATTTTACTGAGGCTTTCTTCATAGATAGCAACAACAGTTATCTGGGGCTGTGAACTAGCATGCTGTTGCTGTCATTACTAGAAAATGTAACTGGATCTCCAAAAAGGCAACTTCATAGAAGGAGAAATGACAGCTGATTTATACAAACAGCATAAAATAACAATAAACTGGAAAAAGTACAGCTACGATATTTGCTTTTAAGGATGGAGTCTAGAGTTTAGCACACAATTAGGATTTGGCCTTGGGTGAAAGCAGCAGCAGGTGTTTGAGATTGATATGATTGAGTTGGGACTGACTGACTGGTATTACACAAACCTTATACAGCTTGTTTTTTCCATATTACAACAGAAAATCCATCACAGCAAGTCATGACGTCTGACGGCACTGTGTCAACAGTACAGGTTTGGCACTCATACATCACTAATATCTCATGTTTGGATGATTTTATTTCATTTTTTGGTTTTTAAAAATGGGTTTTGTTTTACAGTACAACTTGAATAATGAGATGAACTACGCTGCTTTAAAATTCAACACCAAAAGCACAAAAGTGAAGAGAGTGAGACAGCATGAGGAGACGATATACTCCAGAGTAACAAGCCAAAACCAGATATGAAGCACTTCTTGTAACTGAAATATTCTGTCATTATTTGTAAGAATTTGAACATAGCATAATTTGCCACTTGAAAAACATTTTAAAAAAGAAGTAACCGTATGTATGTATTTTATGAATGTGAATAAAGCTGAAATTCCCTTCAGGCTGTAACGTGTTTTGTATTTATTTTGCTTTCTGTTCTACACAGTAATCTCACTGGAAAACACATTAGTTACCTGTGACTGAAATGTACTTAATAGCGTGTAATACCTCCGCAAGCATGTTTTAATATCTGAGTCAAAATGACATTCTCAGAAGTCTATCCGTAGGGCACTACTCCATGAAAAATGGCCTAATTAACTGTAGTAATACTTCTGATAGAGACCAAACTGAAATGCTAAATCCAGAATTATCCCAAAGCTCATAATGGCTTATTTATTTGAGTTCCTTTTTTATCATGTAAAAAAACTGTAGAACTGATGCTGTGATGAGTTGTCAGCAGAGGTGGGAGTAAGTCACACATGTGCAAGTCACAAGCATGTCTCAAGCCTGTCAGTTGGGTTGCTTCATATCATCTACATCCATGCAGCAGCTAAGCAGTAGCTAACTGATTCTTTAATGAATTACAATTTAATGCACAATTATTGTTTACTGGCTGAATTTATTGCACTGAAAAATGAATAAATATCATGTGGCCTGTGCAAAATACAATTATATGTTCTATTTTTTATCCTAATATCACTCATCATAATCTACACCGTTTATCCTCCTGGGTCACAGGGGGTACTGGAGTCTATCCCAGTGCTTATTGGGCAGAAGACAGGAAAAACCCTGGACAGGCCACCAGGCAGTCACAGCACAGACTGTCAGACATACACATTCTCTCTCCGCCCACACACCCCCACCCACCCCCCCCAAACACACACACACACACACACACACACACACACACACACACCTAGGGACAGATGAGAATCTTCAGCTCGCCTGACTGTACGACTCTGGACCGTGTGAGGAAACCACAGCATTTTGCTAATATGTTAAATGTAAATGTTAATCTTATTTTCACTTTAAAGAAATAATAAATTGCCTGGGGGCATTCAAACATTTTCCAATGACTGTACCTATGTGTATATGACTGCAGTATTAAGCAGATATCTGTGTCTGAAGAGCGGGTCTTAAACAACTAGGAGACAGTTTTTTGACCCTGTGGGTCAAAATTCACAAATTGCTTACATATTGCGGTGCAATAAGTCTAATGTAATGGAATGATAATTAGCATAATTTTCCCCCTTACCCAAATGTAGTATATCTGTCAAGACATGTTGGGTGCTTCTTTAGCTTTCCACTGGAGCTATGAGGCTAATGTAGGTAACAATTAATGGAGTATCCTACTAATATCCCACCAACCAGGGTTATTTTTGCACTAGGCAAAGCCACTAGAGCCCCCATGATCTAAGGACACCATGAAAATACAAATTACTGCCCTGATGTTAAATAAACTGTTATATCAATCAATATATTGAAGGACCGAAATGCTGTATTTAATGTTGTTATATTCTGAGTTGTGTTTATTGCATGTGTTTGCTGTGAAGCTATACCAGGACATTCTGAACATTCCGGTCATCCTTTCTCTGCCTGTTGTGCTTTCGTCAGACCTGTGCAAACCATTATGTGTCAAAGCCTATATAACCACTACTCTGTCAATGGATGTTGGGGTCAGTCTGTCTGCAGGACAGCACTCGGAAGAAATAATGATTGATTCTACAGACTGCTACAATCGGGACAGTAGGGAGAACTCCCAGTGGGCCAGCAGGATAAGAACACTCATTCAACTATAACTATGAATTTTACCTCCAAGTGTGTAGGCTACGTGCATCAGCAACCCACACCTCAAGTTGTAAGGCCCCAGTTTGCCAATTGTAACTCGTACAGTGGATGAACCTTAAATTAGCTCCTTAATCTTATTTCCTATTCTACCTTAAATGGTGTAGCAGTTACATTCAGGTGACTGCTCAGGCACTAGCATGTAGCTGCTGCATTATTTAAGGTGGAACAGAAATTCCAATAGGAAGCTAACATCAGTTTCAAAAGATGATTGAATTCAGCATGATGACGTGGCTCTGGCTAACACAACAGGTTAGCAGCGCTCCACAGAGTTTATTAACTTACTTTTTTCATAATTTTAAAACATAAAATAAAAAAATTGCTTTTCCTAAAGAAAATGCAGCATGATTGTACAGCTGATGCTTGTTGCTGATCCATTCCTAAGATATTGCTAAAAATGAGGGAGTGTATGGGAGGAACAAGGGATGAATAAATGGCACATAGAGAAGGGAGGGTCACTATGACTGTGGATTTGAATTTGGGAATCTGCCCTGAGTGAGTACATGCAGTTTGTTGACAGGTAAAGGTAACAATAGGCTTTCAATGGGGTTGAAAGTGAATGGCTCTCTATTGGAGGAATGAATTATAGGGATAAAAAAGACAAACAGACAAGTGCGTGTCAGACCTGAGATGTATGTGAAACAATGTTAAAACAGGTGAATATGCAGTTTTCAGTTCATTCTTAAATCGATTACATCATTCCCAATCAGACCAAACATTCCAGAATTGGAATGGTGTTGATATCTTGGAAATGTGGAACTGGTTATCAGACAAAAATCTCCCAACCAAGAAGAAGACGCAGATGAAGAAGAATATAAACTGGATAACAATAGTGTTACTATTGTTAATAATTAGAGATAACGGTAATATAGATAACTTGATAACTCCATTATTGGGGTAAATCCATCACAAGTTGCTATTTACCTCTCTCAGAATGTAATGGGATAATGTTACATGTTACTTCCTGGTCAAAATAGTCTCTCTGCTTATTAATTTACTTCTATGTTATGCTACAATAAAAGACTTTTGGAAATAATTGTCTTTACATGAAGTTCAAAATGAAACTAGGTACATATATATATATATATATATATATATATATATATATATTAAGATGGTTTCACTTGCTAAAGTATCTTTAGTGTAGACCACTGTGCCTCTTGGCCAAGAGCCTCAGATCCACCCCTGCCCGTCTCTAAATCGTTGCACGCTTGCATCTGTTTGGTGTTACTCAATTATTCAACTCGTTTTGAGACAAGTATGAGATGATTTAGGCATGCAGTTTGCATTCATTACTTGCCTCTTAGTTTCATAGCTCAACTGCAAAGAAAGGCATTGGCTGACTGATTATATTTCATATAAGAGGACAAATGTCAAAAGTAAATTTCATGATTCACTGAACTACACTGTAAAAAGACTTATGGTGTTAAGAGTAAGAATGACTGACTTTTTTAGGTAGCTGAAAGTCCAGAGGCTCATTTAACTCAAAATGTTAAATATAAAACAGTGAATCTTCTGATGTGTATCATTTAAACATGATAATACAGTACACAGTAATACATAACATCAAAACATCAAATTAATTAATTAAATTAAATAAACTCTAATGAAAACCTGCAGGAAGATGCATGCTGTAAGTGTCTAGGTTAACCTGGAATTTAACTTGTTCCAGAAGGTTCTTGATCCTGATCACTTTGTAAAATTCTTTCACAAGTCAAAATGTTACTGAAGCGTTCAGCCAATCAAGGCTTATGTTCCACAGCATGTGGTACTCCACCAATCAGGTTAGACTTCATGTTGAGTCTTTATTCTCTGGCTCATCATACTTCTTTGCCAAGCTAGTATGCAAGAGGACAACAACATGACTTGCTCAGCTACGTGTTCTGTCTTGCTTCTCTGTTTTGTTGGTAAGCAGCTTTTTAAGTAGTATTAAGTTATATGTTCAGCCAGAATATTAAGTATGTAAAAGTAAAGCCTTTGTTTTGTATTTAGGTGGAATCAAAGCTTGGCTTATAAATCAGCCTGCAGCTCTTCAAGCAGTCAAACTTGGAGATTCTGTAACAATAGAATGCTACTTACCCAAGAAAGACTTTAACAGCATGGTGTGGTATAAGCAGGAGCTTGGCAAGATGCCAGAACCCATGGCAAAATGTTACAACTACCTACAAGACGTCACGTATTTGAATGGATTTGAAGGTGGACGTTTTGCTGTGTCGACAGGCAAAGGAAATTTTCACTTGACAATTTCAGCTACAAAATACGAAGATTCTGCTACTTATTACTGCGGTGTGATAGCTCTGAATGAGCTGCGATTTGGAGCGGGAACACTTTTAATTATAAAAGGTAAATTACACTGGCTGGATTTGAGAAACATTTTCTGAGAATATCATAAAGCAGCTTTCTGTAAATATAAAGGGTAAAAATGTAGGGCCTAGATAATTAAAATCAGAGTAGCTTGAACCCAATTTCAAGTAAATGTATTCCTGTTTAAATGAACAGTGACTCAACTACAAGTAAAAGTATCTTTGCAGTAAACAAATTTGTCTATAATTGAATTATTAAAATGTAAAAAAAGGGGGAAGTGCTTTAAAGTTATATTCACCATTCTACTGAAACCAGAGTCAGAATTATTCACAGTGGTAGTGACACGGACCAGATGTCTGAGGTTTTTTATGCCCCTAGAAGCTCTCTCACATAAAGTTATTACATGCAATGATGCCTGATGCCCTAAACATTGTTTATGGTTTATTGTGTTAACATCCATTCATGGCAGAGATGTACACTGTACAAGTAGAACATTGTAAGGTAAAATAGTCATCAAAGAAGTGCTATTGTTTCAGATTTGCCACTATTTACCATACCTACCACTACTTTTACTTTTACCTATCTGACACTACTTTTTTTAATAAAACAACTCTTTTTATATAAAAAGAAGTGACATGTAGATTGTGGATGGTAAATAAAATTGCTGTGTTTGCATTGCAGACATTGTGACTGTTTCTTATCAACACCACTGTAGAGAAATCCAGGTTTCTCTACAATGCACCATTTTACATCAAACCACTCTGAATGACTGTACTCACATCTAATTTAATAAATTATGAATTAGTATTAACATAAAAACAAATTAAAAAAATAAACTGTTAAATCTCAAAAATCTGAAAAAAGTCACCATATTCAGTTGAGTTAAATGTAAATGACTAACATATATCAGAAGTAGTTTTTACCTCACAACATTCTTGGGTAGAAATAATGTATTATGTATTATGGGTAGAAAATACTTGAAACTGATAATCAAAACATTATTCAGATACATGGAACTGAATAAAAATAATTGCGTCCACTTTTATTAAATGACTTATGACAGTCATAAATGCGTTCAACTTTTAAGTGGGCCTTCAGGGTTTGAAACTGTATAAATTGTTATTATTTTGTTTAAATAGACCCACACTGAGTATGCATGAAATAACAGTCCCATACATCACTTTAAGTTAAAATATCTTGGTTTCTATGTTCAAGGTGCCCAGTTCAACAATCAAACAGTCCTACAAAATCCAGGCGGAGATCTATTCTACCCAGGAGATAACGTCACTCTGAACTGCACTGTTGAGATGGTGGAATCCAGCTGTCCAGAGCCACATAGTGTGTACTGGTTTAAAGATGGCTCAGCACAAACTCATTCAGAAATCAGTAACACTCATGAAACTGGAGATGATCAGTGTGAGCAGATCTCCAATACTGATTCTTCTACACAGAGCTGTGTCTATAAACTCCCCAAGAGGAACCTCGGCCTCTCTGATGCTGGAACTTACTACTGTGCTGTACTGAGGTGTGAAGTTATCATCTTTGGGAAGGGAACTAAACTGATTATTGCAGGTAATGCTTGTCACTAAAGGATTATTTTTGTTCATGTAGTAAATCCTTGTTGAAATCATGATTATACTTCATTGCCACATTAAATTTGACCAAAATACAAACTTTGCAAACCATGCACTGGGAATATAACAGGTTTAACATTAATAATAACATTAATAATGCTTATCTAACATGTGTTCACAGACAACAACCCTCCAGCCACTGTCAGTCCCACCTATCTCATACTGGTCTCCTCAAACGTGATTTCAGTGTTGGTGATGATTACAGTTATTGTTATTCGGTTTAAAAACCATACTGTTTCCACAGGTAGGTTCTTCCAGTTTTTATAGTTCTGCCTTTTCCAATGGGTAGAATCAGTTTGAGCTTTTTGTACATTACATTCATGATTTCTTATGCTTATTATTTGTTCTTGTTAAAGGATCTTCAAACTGTGAGACATCCTTCGATACTCATGTAAGCTGATTTACTACATTTTTCATTTTATATTGTTTGTTATGTTTCCCAAAGTTTAGTTGTTTCTTTTACCACGTTGCAAGTATTTAGCACATGCTTAAAAATAGCAATTCTAGGAAATTCTTTAACTGGTATAGAATGACTACATTACATTGAGGATTTACACCAACCTCATTTGTAGAAAAAAAATCTTTAATGAGGAATGCTTTGAACAAATCTTGAACAAAGCAGTTTTTCTATGACACTGCTCCACAGACATTTTTAGCACCTTTTATTTTTAACGGTGCAGTAAAAATACAGTGAGTTTAATACAGTCTCTTTCTGCAGGACATACGTGATGAAGCTTTGAACTATGCCGCATTGAGTTTCAACAGTAAACCACTGTCCTCCAGAGGCACTAGAAGACAACAGAAGCTTAAAGACACTGAAGTGTACGCCCAGATCAAATACGAACTTCAAAGCTGAAATATCAAAAGCTTCAAGAAGTCACTTCCTTCTTGTTGTCTTGTTGTAAAATTTGCTAACTTGTTCCCTTTTAAATCTAGGGCATTTCTAATAAAGCAGTATTTTATATGCTATTTAAACAGATAATTGTGCTACCAAATGATACAATTTTAAATACTCATTGTAAAAAAAAAAAAAAAAAAAAAAAACTGAATGAAATCTGTTTACATACTTGTTGTACTTATATGTGTGTGATAGGACCTGGACATCATCCCTATGAGATGAAACAACTGAAAGCTATAAAAAGGCATATTTTATGTATACTAACATCAGATTATGACAGATTCTGCTGTCTTCTGATATTGTTTTATTAATTCTTATGCAAATTAACAAAATGGCTATGTAAGCCAGTTTACCCACATGGAAAATATGCCCAGTTACCCTTGAGTATGGTCAAATAATGGTCTCTACTCTACCAGTCAGAGGAGCAGGACCAGGACTGCATTGTAGTTTGCATTGTCTCTGCCTTAGATCCACAGCTGAAATTCCTGTGGTTGAATTAATTGTGTGTTGATTTAAGTTTTACAGTGGGTAGAGTCGATACTGATAAAAGCATGGGGAAATAAGGGTTAAATAATTCTTTTTATTTTGTACACAGTGATTTTGGCAGTGTTGACACCTTTTTAAATCACTGTATTCTTTCTGTGTTTAATTATTCCTTTTTTGTTAGAATTTCTCCTTCATAAAAGTTTCTGTTTTCTGGATTTAATCTCAGGGCCACATTTGTGCTTCGTTACTCTGTAGTTTGTGCTTATCTGAAACATACATCATTCTTTAATTTGCAAGCAATCAACATAATACACATTTGTAATTCATGATATTTGTTATAATTGACTTTTATAGACTTTATTTGTATTTCTACATTCATGATGTTCTATTTGTCCATGTTATGATTTTAACAAATGCGTAGCTGTCTTAGTCAATCTCTCCTTTCTTCTATACATTGATCTAGGTAAAAAAAAAAAAGGTATCATGCTTTAAAACACAACGAAAGGGAATGACAAGGGAATGACGATGTAAATATAATAAGTATGGATCATATTTTCAAAAAGATTACATTAAGGAATGGTGTATCTGAGTAAGTGAGTAACCACTAGAGAAAACAGGACATATTATGTTTACATCTTTATATATTACAGGACTTGCCTGTGAGCAGATAGAAACAGAAGTGATAATAACTGCCAGCTTTGAATCTTGTACTGTTTTTGCTCCTCCCACATGCCACACCTCCACAGTAATGCTGACTCCTCCTCCTCCACTTAGCTGTTGTACACTCAGACATAGTAATGGACCAGCCAACTAAAGCTTTACCTGGGCCTAAAATTTTAACCAAGTGAAAAATACAACCAGAGTCAAGTGACTACCAACCGTCTTCCTGGAGATCTACTTTCCTGCAGTGTTTATTTCAAGCCTGCATCTAACATGTCACTGCCTTAGGTATGATCCCCACTGAACATCTCTGCAGAGACTTGGTGGGTATTCCAGACAGCTGGTTTAAAAAACTTTAAACACATCCTTTAAGTCTGAGTCAACTTACCTCGACGTGGCATATCCAGAATTTTCGGTTCCAAAATAGCTGATCAGAGTTTGGGTAATTAAGATCTGAGAATGTTGTCCCAGCAGAAGGGCGTTCATGGTTACCTATAAAAAGACATTCTTAATGGATGTTAATGAGGAAAAGAGCATCATATTTCACACAACTGGAGCTCGAAACAGTAATAGCATATGCACACTATGAGCATGTATTCATGTATAGCCTAGTTTGGTATAGCTTATGGTTGATACCTGCTCTATAGCTTATAGGAAGAACATATATTGTCTTGTATATACATTCATTGTCCATTTTATCAGCTTCACTTACCATATAGGAGCACTTCGTAGTTCTGCAATTACAGACTGTAAATCATGAGTTTCTCTGCATACTTGTTAGACCACTTTCACAATGTGCTTTAAAGGTCAGGACTCCCACAGGACCACCACAGAACACGTATTCTTTGGGTGCTGGATCATTATCAGTACTGCAGTGACACTGACATGGTGGTGGTGTGTTAGTGTGTGTTGTGCTGGTGTGAGTGGATCAGACACAGCAGTGCTGCTGGAGTTTTAAACACTTCAGTGTCACTACTGGACTGAAAATAGTCCACCAACCAGCAGTGTACAGCCAACAGGTTTCCTGTGGGCAGTGTCTTGTAACCACTGATGGAGGACTATAGGATGACCAAAACAAACTGTGCAGCAGCAGATGAGCTATCATCTCTGACTTTACACCAACAAGGAGCAGCGAAGTAGGAGTGGACAGTGAGTGGACACAGTGTTTAAACACTCCAGCAACACCGCTGTGTCTGACCCACTCACACCAGCACACACCAACACACCACCACCATGTCAGTGTCACTGCAGTGCTGAGAATGATCCACTACTCAAATAATACCTGCTCAGTATGAATGGAGTCTTAACAAAGTCCACAGAGACACAGATGACCTGCAGTCTGTAATTGTAGAGCTGCGAAGTGCTCCCATGGTAAGTGGAGCTGATAAAATGGCCATTGAGTACAGAAACAAAGAGGTGGTTTTAATGTTATGGCTGGTCGTTGTACATGCAGTCATCAATGAAAAAACAGTTGCATCCAGAAGGAAGTAAATGACAGGAATAAATCTTGGTGGGTAGGTTTGACAGTGTGAGACATGTGAGTGATTCAAGTTTCATGCCCGACTACACATGTGACGTTAGTAAGGATGGACCTTATCACTGTACCTGACTGACCCAACAGCCACAGTTGTGGACAGTCAGTGAGCAGTGATGCCCATGAGTCATCCTGACAGACAGCTGCATGATGCAGGACTACACACACGCAGACTGTTACAACAATTGCCCTTAACACGTGTCGCCAGAGACTGCTATGATGTCGTGCCAGACTGTCATGGAGTCAGAATGGCAGTGGGTCATCTTCAGTGACGAGTCCCGCTTTTGTCTCGGTGGAGACGACCAACGAATCTGTGTGTGGAGGCACCGTGGTCTGCGCCAAGATGAACAGTTTGTTGTTGCGTGTTACATGTAATAAAGACCTGGTGTCACTCCAGCTCCAGCCCTACTGCAAAATCTGCAGGAACTGTGTGAGAATATTCAAGCTGCATGGGATGGATTATCACAGAACACCATTAGGAACCTCTACAACTCCATGACAAGACGTCTGCATGTTACTTTAGCAAATGGGGTGGCCCGATACCATATGACAGACACTACCTCTGTATGCGTAGCTCAATAAATATTGCCTATATCAATCTAAATGTTTCATCAATTATTGTTCCTGGTCACCTTTATCTTCCTTCCAAACAGCATTGCAATCCGACACTTCCCTCTGGGTGCAACTATTCTTTTGATGATGAGTGTATCTATATGTTCTACAGAATAATTACAAGTAAATTAACCCAATGACATTTGTTCTTTTTATTTACAGAAAATAATGAAATCATAACACTGGACAGAAATTACATACGATTTTTTTTCAGTTGTGTTTAATTCTCTGGGTGATTGTACAGGAATGTAGCAGTTAATCAGAGAAATACTGATTGTAAACCATCCCTGTGGTCAACCACATGGAGGTTATTTTCCTCTTCAGGACATATATCGTATGTGCTATGGCAGGGTGTTTTCATCCTCTGATGGTGGCAATGTTGTGCAATACCACACATGCCATTATAATGGCACATGCCCTGAGGCTCAGGGTCAGGGTATGGTGTCATTAGACAGGACAGGCAGGGTTACCCTCTGTCTGCAAAAAGGAGGCCTTCATATTGTCCTCAAATCACACATGAGGTTGCAATAATTTAGAACAATGCAATATTACAATGAATATGTACAAAAGTGCCACAAACCTACCCTGATCAAATTTGTTGAATCATGCAGATTTCTAAAAAAATCCTTGAATCATGCTCAGAGCCTGTCCATTTGGCTGCAACATTTGTGGTGATGTGGGTAGCATCACATATGATCTTGATGGAGGACGAGAACACTGAGTGCAGTACATTATTAAATGCTCATTTGTACTGAAGGTTATAATGTTCACTACCTGTACAATTATGCTATGGAAGGACTTTCTGTTGACACAATCTCCTTCATTTTCTGAAGGTGCAGTAATGAGTTGGTTCCATCCATACAGCCAATGACCTTTGGAAATTCTGAGAGGTTAAATGGTGTCGAAGTATTTATCCAGTTGTGTTTTCTCCATTTTTTTTAATTCACTGCCAATAAAGACAAACCTGCAATTCTATGTAATTTCTCTTTGATTTCCATTAGCTTGTATCCAGAGAACACCACAAAACTGTGCAATGCATCTCCAATACTGTTAGGCATACCTTACAGATGCTTTTTCTCCTACGTTATAAAGAAAACTTCCAGAGAGCGATGCATAAAATCTGCTGAAAAGTGAGAGCTGATTCACAACGTGTAATATTTGAAATGTGCAGCTTAAGAATGTTGTTTATGTAGATGATTGACTTCCTTGAAAAACGGTAACGTTTGTGGAGATATTCATCGTCAGGCAATGACATTTTCCTGCCGAAGTGCTCTGCAAATAATTCGAGCTTCGATGTCCACTGGAAAGGACATGCCATGTTCGCATGAGTGTAGTGGCTGTAACAACAGGTTAAGGTTAAGTAAACCTGCCAGAAAGCAGGTTAACTTCAGAGCATAAGTTAACTGACTCTCACTCTCCTTGATCTCGGTTTCTGAAATGGAAAATCACGGGTTTTCATGAATTCTGAGTTAACATATCTGCGTAAGTCACTTAACCAGCTTTCTGAAATACCCCACTGAAAACAGCAGTACAGCAATACTCTACCAATCGGACCTCATGGAGCAGGTTTTGCAGAGAGGAATTGCTGAAGAAACTCCAAATTTAGGTATGCAGAATTTTTAGCATCATATCTGAAAACAAATATAAGGCTGCTAAAGGTGTTTCAACATTAAAGGGCCAGAATAAAAATGTAAATGTATTCTTCTTTTTCTTCTTCTTCTTCTTCTTCTTATTATTATTATTAATAATAGTAGTAGTAGTACTAGTATTGTTAGTAGTAGTAGTGTTAGTAGTAGTGATAGTAGTGGTAGTAGTAGTAGTGATAGTAGTGGTAGTAGTAGTAGTGATGATAATAATAGTAGTAGTAGCAGTAGTAGTAGTAGTATTGTTAGTGGTATTAGTAAATGTAGTAGTAGTAGTGATAGTAGTGTTAGTAGTAGTAGTAGCAATAGTAGTAGTAGTAGTAGTGTTAGTAGTAGTAGTGATACTAGTGTTAGTAGTAGAAGTAAAAGTAGTAGTAGTAGTGATAGTAGTGTTAGTAGTAGTAGTAGTAAAAGTAAGAGTAGTAGTAGTGAGAGTGTTAGTAGTCGAAGTAGTAGTAGTAAAAGTAGGAGTAGTAGAAGTGATAGTGCTAGTAGTCGTAGTAGTAGTAGTAAAAGTAGTAGTAGTGTTAGTAGTAGTAGTAAAACTAGTAGTGATAGTAGTGTTAGTAGTAGTAGTGATAGTAGTGTTAGTAGTAGTAGTAAAAGTAGTGGTAGTGATAGCAGTGTTAGTAGTGTTGTATTATCATTATTATTATTATTAATGTTAGTAGAAGTAGTAGTGATAGAATGTTAGTAGTAGTAGTAGTAGTGTTAGTAGTGTTTTTATTGTTATTATTATTATTATTATGGTGTTAGTAGTAGTAAAAGTAGTAGTAGTGTTGTTATTATTATAAGTAGTAGTAGCAGTAATAATAGTATTGTTATTGGTAGTAGTGTTAGTAGTAGTAGTAAAAGTAGTAGTAGTGATAGTAGCAGTAGTAAAATTAGTGTTAGCAGTAGTAGTGGTAGTAGTAGTAAAAAGTAGTAGTAGTGATAGTAGTGTTAGTATTAGTAGTTGTAAAAGTAATAGCAGTAGTAGTAACAGCAGTAGTAATAGTATTGTTAGTAGTAGTAGTTGTAAAAGTAGTAGTAGTAGTAGTGTTAGTAGTGTTAGAAGTAGTAGTAGCGATAGTAGTGTTAGTAGAAGTAGTAGTGTTAGTAGTCTTATTATTATATTATTAGTAGTAGTGTTAGTAGAAGTAGTAGTGTTAGAGTGTTAGTAGTAGTGTTAGTAGTGTTAGAAGTAGTAATAGTAAAAGTAGTAGTAGTAGCAGAAGTAGTAGTGTTAGTAGTAGTAGTAGCAGTAGTAAAAATAGTAATAGTAGTAAAAGTAGTGTAAGTAGTAGTAGTGTTATTAGTGTTTATAGTGGTGTTAATAGTAGTAGTAAAAGTAGTAGTAGGTGTAGTAGTGTTAGTAGTAGTAGTAGCAATAGTAGTAGTAAAATAGTAATAGTAGTAAAAGTAGTGTTAGTAGTAGTAGTGTTAGTAGTGTTAGTAGTGGTGTTAGTAGTAGTAGTAGTACTAGTAAAATTAGTACTAGGTATAGTAGTGTTAGTAGTAGTAGTGATAGTAGCTTTAGCCGTAGTAGTAGTGTTAGTAGAAGTAGTGTCAGAGTGTTAGTAGTACTGTTAGTTGTGGTAGTAGTAGTAGTAGTAGTAGTAAAAGTAGTAGTAGTGGTGTTAGTAGTGTTAGTAGTAGTAGTCGTGTTAGTAGAAGTAGTAGTGTTAGTAGTAGTAGTAGTTGTAGTAGTGGTGCTGTTAGTATAGTAATAAATGTAGTGTTAGTAGTGTTATTATTATTATTAGTAGTAGTAGTAGTAGTAAAAGTAGTAGTAGTAGCAGTAGTAGTAGTGTTAGTAGTGTTAGTAGTAGTAGTAGTGTTAGTAGAAGTAGTAGTAGCATTCATTGTAAGAATCTTACAAAACTGTGTAATGGAGCATTTTTGTAAATTTGCAGTTCACTTAATGCTGTATATGGCTTTGAACTGGCTTGAAAATAAAACACAGATGTAGACCGTTTTTATCCCTTATTAATTTTATTAATTTATTAATTAATTTTTAAGAAATAATCTCCAGTGTTGCTGGGCAGCATACTTAGAGAAATAAAGAGAGAAAAGAAAAAGAAGAACAGGCAAGCATTTTCAGCTGTTTACATTTTATTAATATCTTAACAGAACAAATTCACATTAACTCGAACTAGATAAATATAGAACTGGCTACATTACAGTAACATGAAGGGAACAGGAATTTAAACTAAACTTAATAAATTCAAGCATTCAGTAGCTATTCCTTTTACTGTATGGCAAGTTGTTTTCCTGGGTAGACTTTGAAGACTGTATCAGCGTATCACACCTCTTTGCATTCGCTCTTTGACTTGCACAAAAGTATATAATGATCATAGCAACGCTGCACAAGAGAACTGAAGTTCGTATGATAGAAAGAAGAACCAAGATGTGTATCTGCTCTGAACAATCCACACCTGAAAGAGTGTTTCAGGAAGAGTATTAGTATTTGAAATCTGTAATTACACAACATTTTGGAGAGAACAATCTGGTGAAACTCACTTTGAATGTTAATGCTCAGCATCGTTCCTTTCCCAAAGATTATCTCTCCACATGCAGCCACAGCACAGTAGTAAGTTCCAGCATCAGAGAGACTGAGGTTCCTCTTGGGGAGTTTGTAGACACAGCTGTGTGGAGAAACATCAGTCTCCGAGCTGTTCTTACACTGATCATTCCTGCTTCCATGAGTGTAAATGATTCCTGGCTGAGATTCTCCTGATCCATGTCTGAACCAGTACACACTGTGTTCTCCTGCACAGCTCTCGGGGAAGACTGTACACTCCAGAGTTACAGAATCTCCTGGATGAATTGGCTGTAATGTGGGCTGTTGGAGCACAGACAGGCTACGGAACTGTGAAGCTAAATAAATGTAAAAGTTAGATGCTGATTTACATAAGAATTGACACCCCTAGCAAAATAATAATCTAAATAAAGTACAGTCTTGTGCAAAATGGTAAAACATTAAGCTTTAACGGTCATAACAACAAATGTGAGATCTAATATTTCTACAGCAGTTAAATATGGAGTGTGACAAGGCCAAGACCATCATTCGAAACCATAAGTATCTTGGGCTAGGTCTATTTTATGTTACACAAGACTGTATTATACATACGACTAAAACAAATCCAATCACAGTTACCTCTTACTACCAGCTGTGTTCCTTCCCCAAACTCCACTATGTTGGAATGAGCACTTCCACAGTAATATGTAGCAGAGTCAGAGAGCTGTAAGTCTGTTATAGTCAAATGAGTTATACCCTTCCCATTCAGCATGGTAAACCGAGCATCATTTCTGAATCCATGATAGAAAGTGGCCTTTGAGTCATACTTGTATATAGTGGAGATGAGTTCAGGCTTCTGACCAAGTTTGTGCTTGTACCAGGAGAAGTGCATGGCCATTTCACTCTGGTAATGACAAGCGACTGTGATATTGTCTCCTTCCTTTACAAACACCAGATCACCATCTCGTTGTACACCTTTATGCGTTTTAACAAGATCTGAGGACGAAAAAACAGAAAACAACTGGCTTATCAATTTCAGAAATGTCTAACATAGTCATTCAAGGACAGATAAATAAGGTAACTTACTCATTGCACAAAGGAGGAGAAAAACTCCACTGCTGAGCATGTTTGCCGCTTCCTCAGATACATTTGCTGAGAAGACTCAATGAAGAAAGTGTGGTAGACACACAGAATGGCTGAAAAGGAGTGATCGTAGGGTGAGGCAATAGTGTGACGCCTGATCTTTGCCATTTAGTTACAATTTGCGTCACTAAAGCATTTTGTGGAGCCACGAAACACTTTGAAAACCATAGAAAGAAAGAAAAAAACCTGCCAGAAACACCTGACCCTGCAATTGTGCTTTGCTGACTTATTCAAATGTGGGTTTAATGTAAAACTGGACTATTCAGACGTGAAACTGTGCTAGCTGTGGTTTTCTTCTCTCGCTGTCTCCGGATATATAACTTGACCTTCTTCACTTCCAACTTACTTTAACACATGTGCAAAGAGCACATTGTAGAGGATGCAGGGCAGTGACCATGTGACCATAAATGTGTGAAAACAGGGCTGAAACCAGTGTAGGCAGCCTTCTTGTTTACAAAAAGTACAGAGCCTTCAAGTCAAGTGTAGTTTTACTTTCTTTCCGGGTCACACTTCGATCATCTAATATCAGCAAAGCTCGCAGTAAAGCTGACTGTCTCTTCACACCATAGTGAGAAACAAAACCACAGCTGTGGTACATTTGCTCTGATTGAATATATTTTTGAATATATTATTTACATGTGATATTTAGATATGATAAAAGTTAGTACGAAAAACGTAACTTTTACACAGGGGCTATTCCTGATCACATTCTAGACCCTCAGTCCCGTTTCTTCAACTCAGTCTCCCCTGAAAATGCTTTTATTTCAAAAATACTTTCCATTCCTCAGAGTTTGTTGTCTGTTTCACTTCTTCAAATATCAAGGTATCCAGTTTTTGAATTACAGAGCAGCCAGAGAGAAACAATAATACCTGAAGTACGTATATCTCTGTTGCATCTTTCTGTTCTGGTCTGGCACTTCTCCAACAAGGGCGTATACATATTGTGAACACATTCTCTTCAAACAGTGAACATGTTCTCACCTTTAATGCACAATTACTGGGTTTTTTTGCTGAATTAAATATGTTGATATTTTATGTCATAGTTTATGGTTTATTTTTGATTAACTGGGTGAAAGTGAATGAAAAATGCAAAATTGAAAGTGAAAATATGGGGCTGTTTGACATGTTCATGTGCTGAAAGTGTAAGCAAAATGGACCCCTGTGGGTCATGTGACTACATGACCCCCGGAAACGAAATAGCACTGATCAAGCAAACAGGTGTTTAATTTTGTTTTAAACAGCTAAAATAGGCTATAAATGAATCTGAGGTGCTCTCTAAGAAGTGTTAGAAGTGTTGCCTCTGTATTATGAAATGTGGCTTTTGATGGTTTGCCATTGTGGGTGCGGGGTGGTGTGGGCAAGGGTGCATGCAGAAGCTCATCCCAGTGCTCAGACATAGACGTATACCAACACTTCTGCACTCACACCTAGGGACAATAAAGCATCTCCAGTTCACTTGATTGCATGTCTTTGGACTATGGGAGGAAACTAGAGCATCTGGAGGAAACCAGGGGACAACATGCAAACTCCACATAGAAAGGACCCTGTGCACACCAGCTGTTCATAAACAAGCTTACAGACATTATAGGTCTGTGCCTTAATATCAGTCTGAATTACATTGTGTATAATAGCACAATCTGACGTGTTGGTGTGTGTGTTGTACTGGTGTGAGTGGATCAGACACATTAATGCTGTGTCATTGCATAAGAATGATATATTATCCAAATAATACTTGCCCTGTGGTGGTCCTGGGGGGTCCAGACCATTGAAGAACAGAGTGAAAAGGGATTAACAGAATATGCAGAAAATTGGTGGACAAAAGCTTGTTATCATACAACTACAAAGTGCACCTATATAGTAAGTGGAGCTGATATAATGGCTATGAGTGCAGATACAAGGAGGTGGACTTAATAAAGTGCTCAGTGAGTGTATAATTTGAACACATTTTCAAATTAACAGTGCAAGCAAGCATACATGACAAATCACTTCATCAGCTTTACTTACAGGGGCAATATCATGGAAACACAAGAACATTGTTAAAGGTAAACATTTACTGTTCACTCCCCAGTCCATATATGAAAACTAAGCTGCAAAAACAGCCTGTTGTGATGTCCCAGAAAACACTCATTTACAACTATATTATTCTACCTATCTATTCAGCCTAGAGCAGGTTAGCGCCATCCACTCGTTTTGAAGTTGTAAGGAATGTTCCCCCTTTGAGTGCTTTTCTGAATGAGGCACAAGATAGGGCAGGTAATCAGAACAATTAGTCTTAAAGGCTCAGCAACTCAATAAAAATACAGCATGTTTCATTCTAAGAGATAAACAGCGGTTGGAAAATTATCATGTAAAATGACATGTGGTCATGTTTGACCCATAAAACCACTCAAATGTTAAAGTTTACCTCATGGAGAAAAAGTAAAATACAGAAAATTTTAATTCAACTTTGATATGCCTTTGCTGTGCCTCCTACCCAACCAATAATCCCACTGAATGAGGTGCTCTATAATAGGTTTTGATGTGTTGTTGCCTTTATAACGTGAAGCGTGGCACTTGATGGGTTGCCAGGCCCATTCAATGTGTTGGGTTTAACAACCAGTAAGGGGATCAACAAAATGTTGCCCTTGATTAGACAGATGTGCACATCCCTCAGCATTCAATGTATGCTGATATGCCATCCAACAGTCAATATACACAATAGACCCTCTTCTGGTGTTTCTTCTGATTAAGGGTATAAGTTAAATAACTGAAAATAATATTTGGTGCTTTAAGCTGGATATGTAGATGTATAAATGTAACATAATGAACTAAAATAATAAGCTGCAGAATGTGAGATTATTCTGTGTGATCTTACAATTAGAGGTTTGATGAATGCCGGGTTACTTTTTGTAGGTTAGAAGAAAGAAACATTTCACTTAAAAAAGGTACTGTGATACTTTTTACAGTTTGGCTGTTATTGTACTTCAATAGACATTAAATGTTGGAAAGTAGAGGACTTCTTCTATGTTAAGTGTTACATTTGAGAAGCTTGATTTAAATGGGCATGCAATAAAGAGTTTAAATCTAATACTGTGTATTGTTTGTTACATGTGTACATTCATAGAAACGTTTAAATTCTGTGCCTTGTAGATGCTGCTATGATAATGCAATTGTTAGTAGTAATATAGTGCAACACAGTTATACTGAAGTAATGTATATGGAGTTAAATCAGTGTCACCAGAACCTGAACCAGAAATCCAAAAAGTGTGTGAAATTCTGTGTTATTGAAATTTTTATCTGTAGAATTTTAGATATTTGAACCTAGTTTCAGTCAGGTAACCAAAATTGCAGGTAAAAATAATTCAGGTACAAAAATAATAATATAATAATACAATAATTATATAATAATATAAAAATAATAGTAATTCTCAGTATGGCATTGGGCCAGCATGATTGCTAATGCAACATGCCAAACATCTTGGCATGGAGTTGTAAAGCTTCCTGATGGTGTCCTGCAATAATCCATCCCATGCAGCTTGAATATTCTCACACAGTTCCTGCATATTTTGAGGTAGGGGTGGAGGTGGAGTGACACCAGCCTTTCCGGACATGTGATGTGTGACAACAAACCGTTCATCTTTGTGTTGATCATGGTGTCTCCACACACAGATTCGTTGGTCGTCTCCACCAAGACAAAAGTCGGACTCGCCACTGAAGATGACCCGCTGCCATTCTGAGTCACTCCATGACAGTCTGGTACCATACCACTGCAGTCTTTGATGATGTTGACGTGGCGTTAAGGGCAGTCATCACAACGGTCTGCACACATGTAGTCCTGCATTGTGCAGCTGTGTGCCAATGGTGCTGGCACTAACAGGATGACTCATGGAGGGCATTGCTGCTCACTGAATGTCCGCAGTTGTCTCTGTTGGGTCAGTCAGGTACAGTGATAAGGCCTGCCCTTGCTTATGTCACATGCATGGCTGAGCGTGAAACTTTAATCATTCACATGTCTCACAATGTGAAACCTACCCAACACGTTGAATTCCTGTTGATTCCTTCTGGGTGCAGCTATTTGTGCAACCCTTTTTTCGACAATTGTAGGTAAGCGTAGGTAATAAAAATTCAAGGTGATGAAATTCAGAGGAAACATCGAGGGTACTCGTGAAGAGCAAACAAATGTAAATCAAATCAAACTCACATCTATCCAATCACACAACATCCCTGAGGTCATTGAGAGGACCGTTTTTTGGCACTGAGTTCTTGCCAGTGAAGGACCATGTAGAGGACCATGACAGAACAGCACTCCAGTAAAGCACTCCAGTGTAGCTCATTCTTCATCCTCTTCATAAGAGCTCACATCAGATATATTGTTTATTGATTTGTTGCTCATTCGTACATGGATAATCTGATTCAGGATTTCTTTCTTATGCCAAACACAAAGTGAAGCACCGGTTAGGGGGCTTCCCTGTTAGCTAGCATCTGCATTATGATGGCCATGTTATTATTCAAATAAATATGTGAGCAAGTAAATTAAATTTGTGAAAGAAAACACAGCAAATTCTACTACATATCTGAACAGTCCGTTTAACATGAACAATACCCAAAGTGAATGAGTGAATTTAAGAGGCGAGAGATGGAAGAAAGGGGGTTGTCAGCAGACTTAGCTTAGAGCTGATTCAAGCTGACTATTATGATTACATATTTGTTGATCTTGTGATAAATCTAGTCACAATGTACATTTATATGTACAGCATATCATCACCAAGGAGGAGGTTTCACAATCAGTATCTTGACATCAGCTTTATATATATACGTGTGTTAGCTATGCAGGAGCAGCCGGTATATTTGATATCTTGTACCCACGTTCATGTGTAGTTCAGTTTGTATGACTAGGGTTAATATGTTTCATGTTGCAGGAACCTTTTAGGCAAGATTAGATCTTGGACCAGGCTTGAGCATGCTCTTTCAACTAATACATATCTCCATAAGTGCAGCTCGTTTTAACTTCCTACCAGATGTAGTGAAAAAGGCATTGTATGAGTTCTTTCTACTGTGCTCGTGTCACCAGAGTCTCCCACTTTATTTTGGGAGGTGGGACCCCAAAGACCTTCATGACTTAACATTACACATGAACACTTAAATGATCTTTTTGTGATTGGACTATCGGCATCATGCATTCTCAAGAGTCTCAAAAAGAACAGTACATCACAGCTGTACTATGCTCTTTCTGAAGATGATCTAGACTTAGTAATGAGAAACATCAAGTCAAGTCGTCCACATGCAGGCTACCAAACATTTATGACATTTAGCTGACGCTCTTATCCGGAGCGACTTACAAGGTTAATCATATTACAGGTAGGCCAATGTAGTGTTAGGAGTCTTGCCCAAGGACTCTTTTTGGTGTAGCACAGCATAGTCACCCAGACCGGGATTCAAACCCCTGTCTCCCACATGTGGTGGTGTCTCCCTGGCAGGTAGTGGTGTTATCCGCTGAGCTACGTCAAGCGCCGTCCGCCAACCGCCAAACAGTCAAGGGATGTCTTCAGTCTGAGGGCCACTGTGTGCTGCTGGCATTTTGCCAAGGTTGTCAAGTGTGGGTTGTGGTATTCACCATAAGTACTCTGTTCCCAACTAGTTTGTTTAAATGTAATTATTTGGTTATTGAGTTTTACTCATGATGGGTATGCTTGTTGTAGTCCTAAATGATTAAGTGGTAAAATCCAATTGCGGTTTTGAATTACATGTTAACAAAGTAATTCAGTAATTCATTTTGGGTTTGGTGTGAAATTATGGTTCATTGTAGAGAACCATAATGTAGACTTATCTTTATATGTAGACTTGTCTTTATACGTTTTTATGTGTAATGTTGATAAATCAAAATCTCACAACACCCTGCATGTACCTCTTTAAACTTTTTACATCACTGTTGCAATTTAATTAAAGCAGAAAAATTGATTAAACATACCTATTGAGCTTAGGCCTTTTTTCTCCCAAGAAGTACAGCCCATCCATTTCTTTAATTTGAGGACTGAATGTTATATGCAGCATATCACAATGCCAGTTCATAAATTCTGTGTTATTATCTCACTGTTTTCATCCTAAAACTATGGTAAAACAGCGTTACAGGAATCAGGTTTGCACACGGCTGGGACAATTACCCAATCTGAACTGAATGAAATATGATGCCAAATTAGCTGTGGAACCTCAGCGTCATGCAGAATCCAGTCAGAAAACCAGAAATGTCAGAGGTGACAGAAAAAAACCTTATGGTTTGAATGCCTGTATGCAGATCTACATGGACATACCAGAGACAGCCAGAACCGAGAGAACTTCATCTTATACGGTCTTAGCATTTCCCAATCCTGGTCCTGGAGAGCCACAGCACTGCACATCTCAGAAGTTGTCTTTACAACCTCATTTAAGTCATGAACTCAGTAGCAGAATGCTGTGTCAGATGTAAATTGTGCAGTGCTGCTGATGTCCAAGAGTAGGGCTGAGAAAAACTACCACAAATTTTTTTGTTGTCGTTATACTGTTTCTGTAAAATGTCTATAGCCCTCCCCCTTTTTCCTTCCCCATAAGGTTCAGGCTGCTCCCTCTAGAACAGTGTCTCAAACTCTGATCATGGAGGGTTGTAATCTTGCTCAAATACATCTAATATAATTTGGAAATGAAGAGATTTACTATATTAAAAAAAGTTGTGAGCACAATCTGAGATATAAGATATAATGAGATATAAGGGTAAAATATATTTCTGAATTAAAGAGGGAAACAGGACATTCTAGGATCAATATTGGGAACCTTTGTGTTACCTTATGCAGTGTCTGAAGGGATTAGTTGTACCTCATAGTATTAGTCTTCAATCTTATTGATGGGGAGGTAAAGACATTTTAAGAATGTCTTATTTTTTTTTTTTTTACATATTAATAACAAACACTTCACTGTGGACAATGTGGGACATGCAGTAAAAAAATTATGAACACGTGTAGTCCTGTTCTGTGTAGTTGGTATCTTAGTATAGCTGGAAGGATGTAAATGTGAAGTTGTAATTAACACATTAAAAATAGATGTTCACAGTGTATCACAAACATGCACACAGAGCACACACAGCTACACCTTTCTCCTGATTTATCAGGTACAATACATTCTCTTTACCATTGCATGCAAAGGCAATAAATGAATGCAGAGGGTTTAATTTATATGGAAAAAAACTGCTCTGGTAAATATGTTCATTCAGTTTTATTATAAAACACCTTTACTACAATAGATATGGAAATATCTATTACAGCCTTAGCATATAACCTGAACCTATGATTTAAAGCCCATTGACAGTTGTAAAGTAGCTAAAAACTGCCATCTGCCATCATATGAAAAAAAAGACTATAAAAACTGAACTTGGCTTTTGCAAAATGATCTTACAATGAAGGCATTCTGCACTTTTAACAAAAAGCTAGGAGGAGCTAAAACTGTTTGCTGTCTGAAGAATGAGCTAACTTATGAAAAACAATAAAACTGAACTGTAACTAAGTCGTTTTACAGTAAAGCCATTCTGCACTCTTTGTTTGAAGTCGTTTATGCTCTATTTAGGGCTAACTGAAAATCAGTCATTAAGACATCCATGAAATACAACAGCAGTATTAACACAAAGAAAGGAAAAAATATCTCAGTCTAAATGAGCTGAAACACAGTGTGATGTGTACCAATACAGCAATTCATTTCTGAAAGATTAAAAGTCTTTATAATGGCCAGGGATCTTGAACATATCTAAGCACATAGATGCTGTTAGGAGGCTGTGTTTCACTGGTGAGCTCTCTAGGTACAATCTCATAACCTGTCTGTAACTCAGTAGACAAATAAACCAAAGACCCAACACAAGTGGAATTTTGTCCAGACATTACCAGTTTCAATGAACTGTCACAGGAATCCAGAAAGGCAGCACTTGGTAGCCAGTGAATATTCCGAATCAGAATTATCCTCCTCTTGATCAGCCCAGCAAACTGTCTGAAGAATTTACTATTTGCAAACAAGGTAAATAGCCCAAGAATGAATTAATACATAAGCAAAAAGTGCTTCCTCCTGAAGAAGATACAGTGATCTATTCTATAGAAAGGATTATTTGAGTAATGGCATAAAGACAAAGATCAACAACATCACAGCAAACTTGTTTGATTTATTTTTTATGACGAGGGAAAATGTTTTTGACCATCCTCTGGGATATGCTCTAATGATTACTTTGGGAAAAGCAAAAGCACTGGACATTGGGACAAACCTGCCCACATGTGGGTCGCCTTAAGGCTACGTCTCATTTGTTTGATCCGCTGGGAGAGTCGTCCAATCACCCATTAACAAAATTGTATGGAGCATTTCATATAAATATGCCTGTGTTGTGTGTTTTAAACAACACAAGCAATAAGTCCTATATTCATCCACATATTTGTATAAGTAAAAAACTTACTGAATGGATTAGCATCTTTAAAAAAAAATAATCTATAAAATATGCCATATATTGAACTATGAACTTTTCTTGCCCTAAGTCTCCTCAGGCCCATTTCACACGTCCTCTTGTAGAAGGAGAACAGAGCCGTATCTTGTTCTCCCAGGGTGCTTCCCATGTCCATGCAGATTCAAAGGTGCCTATGTCACATGATTATGAAGTAACATAACTGTTCATGCCGTCAGAATCTTCCACGGTGGTGAAATCATCTGACCTCATGTGTTCAGTCAAGACTTGGAGCGAATACCATGTTTTGCACTCCTTCGGCTAAATGTTTCAGATGTAGAGGGCAATGCACTAGTGTCCAGCTCTTCCTGAAGTGAAGATATATGAATGGGCTCTTAACTAGCTGCTTTCAGAATTTTGCCACTATGTCCACGATCTTCTGGGAGAGATTCCTGCTTCCCCATCCTCCTAAAGTAAAATTAAGAACAGATAAAATTAAGCATTTTTAGCTACACTCTTAAAGGTGGTTCTTTAATAGTACTATAACAAAGGAATATAAAGAAGCCTTTGCATGCTTAGAGGGTTCTTGCTTTCGCATGAAAGGCTTATTCAATATACATAAATCAGAAGAACGCTTTCATGATGCAAAGAACCATCTAATAATGCAAAGGGTTCTTTATGTGTTCATGGTCCTATAAAGAACTACTAAAGAACCATCTTTTTAAGTGTGCATGTGAAGAAATAAGTATGTACATAAAACTAATATTTAGTCTATACCTGATGCTTCGTGAAGTAGCCAGTGTCATGTTATTGTCTTTAGCTTTGGCTACCGCAGGTTGAGTTGTTCACTTAACACAGCAGCAGCAATATAGAATACCAATACAGCAGCAAAACCATATGCAATAAATGCAGCAATAACCTACACATTGCCAAAAAGCAAACTAAATGAGGGCTCCCTGTTGTGTGTTAATTGGAATACATCACCCTTACGAGTCACACAAACTTACGGCAAAGTTTTGAGTTCTTAAGTTATCACATGAACTTAAGCAAATACAAATAGTTAATCTAAACCTTGTAATTTATGCCTGAAATGCAGGTCTAGGAGCCTGCCCACCTGGCCTTTGACCTTTGGTGCCTGCAAAAGGGTAACCATGCAAACAGTGACTGTTAAGTTTATAGAGAAAACTATGCCACAACACAAGGCTTCAAATTACATAGGTATAATAAACACTGAACCTGCTGTTATCCTCCCCTGTTTTTGTTCAGCATGACTGCGGCTCTCACATGATGCAAGTACAGGTACTAGGTGTCTTGCAGAGCACATTACTTCAGCATTACTACGCCGTCAAAGAATAATGTGTTCCAGAAATGTAATAATAAATGAAATTATTCAATTATTCTGGCCCTTTAAATCAGTCCATCCAAAACATGAACACATGAATCAGTAAGTCTATGGCTCACACAGTATCACACCAGCTGGCAGAATCAGACTAGAGTGACAATTTCCCACCAACATGTTTTATGTATATTTTTATATTTTATTTAGATTGTACATTTTAATAAAACCTTTTGACTATATATTGACTTCTGATTATAAGCACAAGTGCCCAACCACAACAGATTTGTATGAACTACAGGAACTGCAACAAACTGCAGGAGTGCATAATGCAGAGCACTAAACACTTCTTACATGTCAAGTCATAAATTAATATTTAGGACACAGTTATTAGAGACACTGAATATAAAGTGGGACACCATTATCATTTTTCAGGAATTTAGACATGGGTTGGCATAGAGGACAAATGTGATAATTACATAGGACAAAATTGCATTTGCAGAATTGCAGAACATATAATTGGTGGTGCTTTGGTGTAAAATGAATAGTGACATAATGATATTACCACACTGATTTCGTATATGGTTCCTAATACAGCAAGTAAATACACTATAGGGATGTGAACCAACTGCATCAGTTAACATTTACTTGTTTCTATTGCTCCAGATGTGCATTCTTTAAGGTGAACAACAGCTGTGCAATATATATATATAAGAACAACCCTAAAACAACCCTATCACTATCACAGCATAGGTAAGCCACAGGTTTCACCCAACGTACACTCAAATTACATAATCATTTTTAGCAAGACAGGCTATAAAAACACAGGAATTTGGGCTTTCATTTTTGCATGTTATACCTAATTAAGTAATTACTTTGACCGGTTAACGGTCTGTTAGTTCTTTTTTATTAATCAGTAATATTGGAAATGATTGCTTTGATTACAGTCACATTACAGCTTGACAGCTATTTCATGATTCATAGCCAAACACTGTGCACTTTTATTGAAATTATAATGGTGCACCTGCAGTTCCACTTCAGAGCTGGTCAGGTTGAGCTTTTGAAGCATTCTGACTTCCTGCTGGCTTGTAACTCTTGCTTACAATGCGTTAGGTGTAAATGTTACTAGAATTTGATGGCCTGATATTCAAAAACCTGAAAAAAATGTATTTGCCACACAGGCTAAGCTAAATCTTGTCTGAATCCTTGCCAAATGGCATTTTGACCAACCTCCATCCAGAAAATGGGAAACTTTCCTTATTTGTAAAGTTACCCAAAACAGATGCAGTTCTGCCTACGTGCCTATAACCATCTTACCACTGTGCATATGTCCCAATAACACTATAACAGACCAGTTGCTTGACCAGTGAACATAAATTTGGAATCAGTGAGCCAAAAGCCGTTTCACAGAACAGATCCAGTTTGCTAAGAGCATACTTAAATAAATTTGAATCATTTTTTGGTATGTATATGGCTAATCCCAGCAAATCAAATTTCAAACTAATATTATTCAAATTAAGATAAATTAACAAAGACCATGAAATGGTGCATAATTTCTGAGAAGGGGTATGCTGTATTTCAATGTAATAAGTAGCTGGTTTAGGGATGTGAAACTAGAGGTATCCACTCAGAGCAAGAAAATATTTTAATTTACTGATCAGTCCGATAAAAACCTGACTGTCTGGAATTCCGTATTCCACCAAAATACAGATTGACGCCAGAAAGTCATGAAGCCAGAAACGTATTACCTACTTTAATGATTAATGGCTTATATTTATGGATATTTATGGACATGCTAATTAGAATCTAGATCAAGAAGTGCAAGTACCAAAGTACAGTGAGGAAGCAGCACTACGACAAGTAACATGACACATTTATCAAAGAAAAGACAGCTAATGCTCCAAACCTTTCTATTGTGTGCATGAGAGCATGGGAAATGGACTCTTGCAGCAGCAAGAGAATAATATAGGACTGTGGTTCAAAAACAGGAAAAAAAATATTGTCTTTTTAGGTTGTTCGCGGAAAACCCCAAATTGCCCCCATTCTTGTAAGAGTTGCGTAGTAAGAGGGCACGGAGGAGATATTACCCCTCCCTGTGTACCAATATATAAACGGCTGAAGGAGCTTGCCTTCCCAATCTGATGACTTAGTCTAGAGGCGTACATAAGACCAGGAGGACAAGACTCTTTGGAAGCGAACCTGAGTGAGTAACATCAACATTTCTTTGCTAAAACATCTCAGACTCAGTGTTATAGAGAAGGTCTAGAGCTATTTCAACTACTCCCTGCCGCAACTTTCCTGATCCAGTGCAAGGAAGGCTTGATAACTACTTGATGAACTGGATCAGGAGTGTTGAGTCAAGGAAAAACTCAAAACTGTTCAGTGTTGAGTACCATCCTGAAATACTCTTCTAGGATTACAGTTTCCTCCCGTTGAAGGGTTTGGAGCATATTTGATGTGTTCACAAGACAATATCCTAAATTACTTATATATAAATGTTAGCGTCCAGTATGCAGTATAGTGGACATTTGGGCTTGGTGCATGAAAGTTGTGAGTTAATGATAAATAAACATATTTCTTATCAACAACATAACAAGACACAAATCAAGATCTGAACTTTTTTTTTGTTTATTGTATGTGCAGCTGCAAGAGGAGCACTGATTTACATTACTAGATCAAAAATGACCAAAAATTGAACTGATGAGTCAAATCATTGAAAAAATACATCTGAAAAATTATTATTATATTATATACATATATTATATACATATACACTATTTCAAAAATAACAATTATGTTCATTTTTCAATTCATTTTTCTATGCTGATGTCCAGCATATGAGACTGAAATCACACACAAAAAAATCAACTGTCAATTTCACATTAGATTTTACTATTACGAAGCTAAACACAAATCACGAATAAATGTGTTTTGTAATTGTGTTTCGTCTCTTATACTAATCAAAGCATCATTTAAAAATTTGGCAGTTGGAAGTCTGGTTACGTTGACATTTTATATATATATATATAATGTGTTGTTTATTTTCCTCACATAGGTCATCCTTGAAAATGAATACATATATTTTGGTTCTTCTATTGTCTTCTGTTCTTCTATTCTCTCAAATGTGTAAGTAAAACAAACCACACCCAATTTTTTTTCTCTTCATGTTTTACTTTTTTGCATAACTTAGTTCTGCATTATGAAGCACATCAATAAGGTTACGGTAATTTCCATTACAAATTATACAATTTAATAATGTTTTTACCCTTTCTTGTAAGGATACCACTTGGGAGATTTTGTTCTGGCAATTATATATATATATATATATATATATATATATATATATATATATGTATATGCATAGTCAATTCAGTGTAATTTCTGATATCAGCGAACACATTCAGAATGTATAATTCATATAGACATGATTGTTTTTCAGGTTCCAGTTATTCTAATTACGTAGTTCAGCAGGATCAGCTGAAGATCGCTGAGGTTG
>CM067482.1:20246137-20264664 GCA_034552555.1 Semaprochilodus insignis
ATCTCTTCAGACAAATGGCCAATTTGCAAAATTGTTGCATTAGAGGAAAATAATTGTCTGCACTATTTTGTGCTGATGCCAAGTCTCTTTAACCTCAAACCACAAAGAGGACAGGGGCCCCGTTTTGAAACAATTTATTAAGAAAAAAGAGCGGAGAAAATCTGTACTGGGACAAAATTACTCTGAAAACTCATAAAAAACATCTCATGTTTCACCTCCTACCTGACCTATTTTAGTGCAATCAACTAACCTGCCCCTGTGGACTTACATTTCCTGACAGCAGCATCTCCCTACCGACATATCTGAGGACGTGGTCAATCAAGACAGTTGCCATAACTGAAAATCCACATTCCAGGGAAACTATAGTTATAGTACAGTTGTTTTGCCCATCCTGTTTATCTTCGTCTTCTGAAAATGAACAGATACATTTACATTTTTCCTCTCCTGCTCCAAATGTGTAAGTATCATTTTTGCATCATTCATGCTTTTATGTACTGCTAAATAATTTCAATAATAATAGATAATATATAATCGTTTTTTAGGTAGTATAGTTTATTTGGATCAGCTGAGGATCGCTGAAGTTGGAGACAGCGTTCATCTGCCTTGCTTAAGTTCAAAAGATTCAAAAACAACCACTGTGTGGATGATGCAAAATCCTGGAGAGAAACCTGTTGTAATCGCAACATCATATCAGCAGCTGCCTGGAACGTTTAAAAATGGCTTTGAGAAGAGCGGACGCTTCAAAACACAAAAATCCGCTGAAAGCTTTAATTTGACCATCACAGATTTAGAGCCATCAGACACTGCGATATACTACTGTGCTGTTATATTCTTCGTTGATATCACGTTTGCTGAAGGCACTGTTCTAATTGTCAAAGGTAAGAAGACAGCTTACATTTTATTAAATCTATGGGGAGTAGTACTGAGTTCAGTATCTATTCAACATGCTTTATTCTGTGTTTTGAGGTGCACCGCTGACATCGCACAAAGTTCACCAGCAGCCTGTGTTAGAAGCAGTTCATCCAGGAGACTCTGTGACTCTGCAGTGCACAGTGCTCACTGAGAGCTGTTCAGGAGAGCACAGTGTGTACTGGTTCAGACGCGGATCAGGAGAATTTCATCCAGTAATGGTTTACACTCCTCGAGACACCAGTGATCAATGTACAAAAAGCTTTGAGTCTGATTCTCCTACACAGAGCTGTGTCTACGAACTCCCCAAGAGGAACCTCAGCCTCTCTGATGCTGGAACTTACTACTGTGCTGTGGCTGCCTGTGGAGAAATCATCATTGGGAATGGAACTAAACTGTATCTTGAAGGTGAGTTAATTAATTAGCTTTAAATTAAAATAACATTTTGTGGTAAACACAACATACAGGAAAGGATAGAGTCACAAACATATAACAAAGATGCTATATATGAAGCCTATAGAAGTAGTGTCTACAGTGTTTCCAGTTGTGTTGGAACATCAGTTGTGCCATTTGTTTAGCCGAAGTTGAATCTATGCAATAAGACATAAATTTTCAGTAATATTTTACATGAATGATTGCAAAAATATTTATTGTTGTTTACTAACTGTTGCTTAGTAACTCAATAAGCAGAAAAGCAAATTTACTCATGTAAAAAAACAATGGGAGAACTTTCATTTATTAAACATTTATTTTATCACTATTATTAATACTACAAACACTTAATTAAGACTTGACAAGTTACTGATATCTGAAAAGTGAGATGTATACATACATTATCTATTAACAGGAATACATTTGGTTTTTTAGATATTAAAGAATTAAAATTAAAATTGCTTTTTGCTTCTCTTCTAATGACAGGTTCTTATTCAAGAGTGGTCTCGCTACAAAAAGAAACAGTTGGCAAATTAAACTTTAGATAATAAATAATAAAATTCTAAATAATAAGATATTAGTGTGACACATTGACAATGCGTTGCTTGTAAGTGGAACTTTCTACATATGTGTTTAAATAAGGTGTCTAGAGGACCATGTCTATGTTTTAAGACTAACCAGTACGTCCACTTAATGAAAACTCAAAGCTATTTCAAAAAGGGCAGCACACCTGTTATCTCTCAAATTCCATTTTGGGATGTTATATATCTCGCATGCCCAAGAGCTGTGATTCACACCAGACTGTACTTTAGAGGAAAATATAACAATAAGTTCTCAGATTAATTAACAAATAATAACAGCATTAACATAGAAGCACAAGTAAGTTCTCATACTGCTTATTTTTGTGAATAAACTCACTTATTGAGTTTAATACTAAATGTAATAAATGTAATAAACAGCAGGTAGTACACCATTATTAAGTAAATAAGCTATATACTTACACAAAGTCAGTCAGATAATAATTCTTAAGTGCATCATTAGCTAAATTTAAAAAATAATAATAATTTTAATTAATTTGTGCATAAATGACTATTAATGGCACAATTATTCTGTTATTTTGTGACCAGTGATGTAAAGCATTTCCCTTTTTTTCTTATTAATTAAACAAGACAGGACATTTTGGACTCCAGCTGTTGTTGCTTTGGTGACTTCAAATGTGTTATGTGTGTGCGTGACTGTAATCCTTGGTGGACTCCTGTACAAGTACCAACAAAAATGTAAGTCTTCAACTCCAAATACGAACCTCAAACAATAGCAACACGTGCAACAATAAATTAGTAACATATTCTTTTTTGTTTTTGAAAGGTGCCGTTGACGACTCTCAGCTGAATCAGGTAAAAGCAGGGCTGTTTGTGTGTCCACACATGCTCTTTTGTTTTTTTTATTTTCCTTATTTAGCTTGCAATCTTAGACATTCTACAAGTTGTAAAAATAGCATTATCTTAAAGTGAAACTCCTCCACCATAACTTTATTACAATGTGGATTACCATAGATGTTTTTCTATGAAAATTAAAAAAAAAAACACCTGAAGATAAGAAAACCTCTAACCCGTAAATGCTCCCCATTTTATGCAAAACATATTTTTGTAGAATAAATTTGATCAGTCAATTAATCAATCAATTTAAATGCAAATGCATAGGAACTGAAAAAAAACATATTACAAATGAGCAAAATAAGAAATAATAAAAACTATTTTAAAAAAATGAGTCACTACTTGAGACATTAAAAAATAATAAGAATCTAAGCACAAACTAAATCTAAGCACAAACCTAAATGATCAACTAAAGTAACTGAAGGGCATGATCAAGTATCATTAAATGGCTAAGTGACATACAAAAGAAGATGAACAGAAAACTAATTTTATTATATATGTTGTTGAAAAATAGGGGGTAGGTGGGGTTATATGTACCCTTTTTGTTTTTACATTTTTGAAATAGATTTTACATAAAAGACCCTCTACGTGCAAATCAGGAAAAAACAGTCTCTGGCAGAATGGAGCAGCACTCATATAAGCTTAGTGCAGTGTAAGTGGCGCAATATGTGCTGCTTTTCATTTTGCCGCTCATAGTAGTAGGTCAGAGCTTTAACACACAGGCTGCACAAACAGGATGGAAGGGTGTCCCACCACATTTGGCACAGAAGTGCAGAAGTGCCATCTAGTGCCATATCTATCTATCTATCTATCTATCTATCTATATCTATATATATATTTATATATTGAGAGAGAGAGAGAGAGAGAGAGAGGGGTTTATGTATTGGTTTGGTAATATTGGTTTATATATATATAGGTATATTGGTATCCAACATTTCAGTGGTTATTGACAACACAAATTTAGTTTTCACTGTTACTAATTTGCAATTTTTGTAATGCACCAAAAAAGAGTGTAATTTCTCATGTGATGCATGTACAGTAAAATAGCAACGTCTACATGTAGATGTACACACTTTGAAATAAGACCAGTCTACAGATTGAACCTTGTAGAACCCCCTTTATTATAGGTGATAAATCTGATTTATTGTGTTGTCAGATATTTCAAACACTTACAGAATTCAGCAACTGGCACAAATGTATATATTATACACCAAATTAAAATCAGTTTAGATATATGTGCATGAGACACAGCAAGGGGCTTGTATCTAGGTTCAGTGCATCATCGCCATTGTTTCAACAACATATGGACCACCTATGCAAAGGGCTGCATGGGGAAATGTGTGCATACAAAAGATGCTCTGTTCAGAACGTTTGCTGCTTCATTTTCTGCTGTAGTTGTATAAGCAAGATGCAGGAATGTATGGAAGGAACCCCAACTACAAAGACTGGTGTAAAAAACTACGTAAAAATGTACGTTGTAAAGTGTGTTATCCCAAGTGGAAATATCTGATAGCCAACATTTCCAATAGGTCTACAAACTAGTAAACATGGTTGCACTCAATTTCAAACTCTTTATCTTCCGATTAGACTTAACGGTTAAAGGTCCAAGTAGCTTGTTATGTGTTTGTTTGTATATACCTTATAATCCAATACAGATACATGCACTGAGAGTGTAAAAGATTTGAAACATTCTCTTTATAAGATTTAATAGGCAAGCTTTATACATGGTATATTTATAACCTTGTGTTTCTGTCTTGTTCACATTCTGTTTCAGAATGAAGAGGAAGATATCATGAATTATGCCTCCCTAAGCTTTTCTCAGAGACCATCCACCACTAGGCGAACTGAAAAGAAGATGAATCAAGATCACTCCTTGTATGCAAGTGTTAAAATACATGAGCAAGAATGAGAATAATTTGCTATCAGGGTTTTTACAGCACATGCTGTGTATTATGTTATACATTCTTCTTCTTCCCAGTTTAGCTCAGAATTTGTTAAGAATTGTTGCATTCTTAGGGCAAGTTTATTGAAGCCAAATGTTAAAATGTATTTCTTGAAACAAGCTTAATAAGCAAATAAGTTTTATAAGAAGTAAAAAAAAGAAAAATATATGAAATAAAAAAAAATAAATAAATAAAAAAAAAAACACCTATATATTGTGCATGGATTTTGGGATAATTTCTTTTATTGTGTTTTTTTACAGTCTTAATAGAGTGCTTATATATCAATAAAATATTTTTGCTAACCTGAAAAGTTGTTCTCTGATTGAAATCTCAGTAATACGAAATTTGCCTGCTTGAGCTGTCAATACAAGATTTTATCCATGCCTCAGTGACATATCACAGTACAGTATTAGATCTCAGTCTTAGTCTCAGTATTAGATCTCAGAGTGCATCTCCATACATATACAAATCCAAAACAGGAAGGTATTTACCACTGTGTAATATAGTCTTTCCTTGTAACAGCACTTAATAAACAATGTGTGGACTGAAGACACCAAGTGATCTAGTTTTAAAAGTAGAATATGTTTTGCATGGTTCAAGTCTTTAACTTTATAGGATCTTGTCAAACTTTCAATGGTAGACGTAGGCTAGTTTAACATTACTATGCTCTGAATGCAACATCATGTCAAGGGCAGCAGATGTTGCCCCAAAACATCAATACATCTTTCAAGATTAATGGTGTCGTCACCCCCATACCATGACAGACCCTGACTTTCAAACCTAACACTGGTAACAACCCGGATGTTCCTTTTCTTCTTTGGTCCAGAAAACATGGACCATGTCGTGATCATTAGAGTGCTGATCACCCAGAGTGTCCAGTTTGACTCCTACAACAGAGCCAGCCTTCTTGATTAGTTTGTCCAGTTTGTTCACAGTGCTGACGAATCTAGGTGGGAGTACACTTTGTCTAGCAGGTAGATAACTGCATCATCCACTCCAATGCCATCCTGATATGCAAACTGCAGGGGGTCCTGCATCAGTCTTTCCAGTGTCTTCATCAGGTGGGAGGTCAGGGCGACAGGACGGTAGTCATTTAGTGCCACCGGTTTCTTCTTCTTGGGGACAGGAACCACACAAGGAGTTTTTCATCTGATTGGGACCTTTCCTTGGCTGCAGCTCAGGTTTAAGATGTGCTGAATGATTCCACATGCAGTGCTGTCTTTTGATGTTATCATTATGTAGATGGTCAAATAGCTCAAATCCTGCCAGTCACCTGTTAATGAACATTGTTGTTAACCTGCTGAATTATGTGCTGATAGCCTTCTCGGGATGTTCCCTTACACGCTTCCATGATTGTATCACCTGTTAAGGATTTCACAATATTCCTTGTCTTTAGTTGTTCCTTTCTCAGGAGCATACATAAGTGCATATATTTACAAACAATAATTAGTTTAATAAGGTCAAAGTAAATTTACCAATCACTTTTTTCAGTACTTTTTTGCATCTCACATACTGTCTCAACTTTGAACTGAGGGGAAAAATGTATTACAGTAAGAACAGCATTTCGTATGTAGACATGGCACATACAAAGTTACAATGATTTATAGTAACAGTGACATTCTACATTAATATTTGTGAAATGAACACTGCTTATAGAGTAGTTATCATGACAGTAGTGTCCCAAGTTTGATTGTAACACTGATGCTGTTTCTACTGACCGGTATTAACCTGTGAGTGCACAGGCTGATCACTGCTGTTTATTGCTCAGCAACTGTAAACTAAGCAAAGTTTACAGCTGCTGTCACATTTGGCAAGTGATGAGGCTGAACATGATCACAAGTAGGTTTAATGTACACAAATGAACAAAAACAAACACTGAGAATAATACCAAAGGAACATAGTACATGACTTTAAATCAAGAAACCAAACAAAGGGTAGACACAAGACTAGATACGGAACACTGAAACAAAGGGCTATATACACACCAAACACCATGAGTAGCATCTGTGAGAAGGTGATCTAGGAATACTATTGGAAAGGTGGGAACAGGGCAGAGACTAAAAGAAAAAGGAGCAAGCGCTTAGCAAACAAAACAGCCCCTAGCAGGAGAGGACATGCTGTGACAGAGGGGCAAAAATAGCTATACACAGAGGAACACTGGGGAAACAGTGACAGCTGCATAGTTCAAGGTGCCAGTGTTTTCAGCTTGAGTGGTTTCACAACAAAACATGCAACAAACAAACAAACAAACATTCCATAAAAATGATAAATGATATATATCTGGTCTCAGTATTTTTAGGAATGGCAGATAAACTGAATATTGAAATTCACAGTCGCGTATTTGTACATAATATTTATATAATTGATTAGAAATAATATTTTTGGGTGGCACTGTGGTGCAATGGGTCATGCTGGTCCCTCATAGTAAGAAGGACCTGGGTTTGATTCTCTGGGGGGCGTCTATGATCCTTTCTGTGTGGAGTTTGCATGTTTCTCCCTGTGTCTGCGTAGGTTTCCTCCGGGTGCTCTAGTTTCCTCCCACAGTTCAAAGACATGCAGTCAGGTGAACTGGAGATGCTAAATTGCTTCTATTTGTGAACGTGTGTGAATGTGTATGTATGTGTGTCTGCCCTGCGATGGACTGGCAGCCTGTCCAGGGTGCTTCCGGCCTTCCGCCTAATAAGTGCTACAACCCAGAATAATAAGCAACTTGGAAGATAATGGAATAATATTTTTCTTAAACCTACACATGAAAGAAATTACAGCATATACATACAAATATTCTAATGTTTTTGAACAGTTACAAAACAAAATAAGAAATTAGTAAGTAACTAAAAAGACAGAAGAAATTCAAAATATTTACCTGTATTGGGGGAAAAGTACTCTTTAAACTCTTTAAATAATACTCATATCACCCCCTGGTGTACATCTACATCCTCACTTACAAGTCTGACCTATTTTGACCCAATGTCAGTCAGCCAACCTTCCCCCGGGGCGTGATATTTCCTGACAGCAGCATCTCCCTAAAGATGACTGAAGGGTTTCAACCCAGACACGTTACTTAACCTTTTTTCTGTTCCTAATATTGGCCATTGAGTTACACATCATCTTGTGAAAATAAGTAGATACATTTTCATTCTTTTTCGCTATCAACATGTTATGCATGTTGAGAGATACCATAAATTAGGCATCCATAAGTGTTGCTTAGAGACCGCCCACCACTAGAGGAACTGGAAAGATGAATCAAGTCACTTTCAGTCACTTTCTACAAGAGTGAAAATAGAAAAAACTTAACAATACAGCCGGAGTTTCATAATACATTATACTGTATCTTGTTTGATAGTCCATGCTTATTTCAACATGAGTATTTTGCACTTGTTATAGTGTCATAACTGCATAATGACAGAATGCAGGTGCTAGACTGGCCTACCTGACTTCTATTCATATAGTGTCCTGGAACATGAACTGCAAAATATGACAATAAAGGCTCCGAACACTTGCACATGTGAGGAGTTGTATAACTGAAAGTGGTAAAAAATATTTTCCTTTCACACCTGGATTACTTGGTGCCCCTAAATGGTGGTCGCCAAACAGTGGTGCTGTAACGCAGTGTGGTTTGAGTTGCAGGCATTATATTTGGAATAAGCATATATGTATTTACAAAGAAAAATTAAATTAAATAAAACATCAAGTACCTTATTTTATAGTGGTTAACATTTAATACAGGTGAAAGAGAATTAACTAATCACTACTTCCTGATTTGACTGCCTTTACACATACTGTCTCAACAAAGCACACTTTTTTATCTGTTGACCGTCCTTATTTATTGAAAGTGAGATATAATTTAAAATATGTTCAAGAGCATTTTTACCATAGTATTATTCAGTAAGCAGCACTGAAGTATTTACTGCTAGTATGTTTATAACATGCCCCAAGTGTAACAACAGGTGTGTCTACAAATGACATACATTTACTGCAACTTAAATTGTTTGGGAAAAAAACACTCAAAATGCAACTAAATTAATTTAATATATACTGTATATTTAGTCAGAACTTGAATTCAAATGTGTTACCCATTAAAATGCATTTAATTTGTCACATGTTGTAAAATCTGCTTTTAATATTAAATACACTTTTGAAAAGTACATTTGCATTTTTCTTTGAGCTACAGTGATTTATATTATTAATGTCATTATACATTAATATTTGTGCACTGAACACTGTGTACAGAATAGCAATTGTGATTGTAACGTCCATGTTTGATTGTATCACTGATGTTGTTTTTACTAATGGATGTTTACCTGTGAGTACACAGGCTGATCACTGCTGTTCTTTGTTCTGCTTCTTCTGGAGGACGAAGACTGAGCAAAGCTTAGAGCTGCATAGTTCAACACACCAGGGTCTTCAGCCTGACAGACCACACAACCAGACATGTTAAGAACAAAATAACATTTCAGAATGTGTAATAAATTACTCTTGAATATTTTTTGTTAGACTGACACATGATTTATAGGCACTAAAGAAATACAATAATACAAAAATGCAGCAATTTACACATATATGGACAATTCTACCAGATTCAAACTCCAACCCCACAATAAAATAATTAACCAAACAAATAAAAAACCTGTATTTATGTCGTAGATATGTACAAGGGTTACGTTATAAATATAGAGTACTTTCTATTATTATTTTTGTCAAATAATACTTAACAATATATTATTTCACTTAATAATATTTTTTACTTTTTAAAATTTTAATCCTTTTGATTTGATGATAAAAATGTTTGATTTACCAGAAATTTTAGATTTAAATAAACAACAACAACAACAACCAAAAATACTTTATTTAAAACATACTAGCCCATATCTTGACATCACTACTGAATCACAAAAAGTGTATGTGTGTACAACTCTTCAAAGCATTGTTTGCTAGTTATGCTCAAAACATTTGACAAAATGGAATGATCAATTATTTATTTTAATAAAACAAACATAACTACGGTCATTCAAAGCAAAATGATTTTAGTCTAAAGGTGAATTTAAAAGCCTGAAATGTGCTTTCAGCTGGTATATCCAAAGATTTTCTAATGATTCTTTACAGTTACAAAAGAAAATGTTCAAGCATTTGGGGTGTGAAAAGAGTTAAATATTCACCTGATTTACTTGAAATCTGTTACTTTCAGCTGTATCTTCAATAAGAGAGAGATAAATCATTAAAACATATTACAGTAATGTGGCACATTTAACATTAATTCACATAGGCACTGTCCAGTGTATGCCAGTTTAAAAAAAAAAATCAAACTTTCATTCATACAACGATTCAAAACTGTGCCCTAATTAGTTTTATTTTCAAAATGTTCTATCAAAATGTTCTATTGATATATAAAATGTTCAGCATATTTAATCTTGAGCAACTGCTTGCATAATGACTGAACTAAGCTACTTGTTTTTAGATATAACCTTAAATACAATGTTAAAATAATATTAGTAATGGAGAACCTGAAAATTCAGATGAAATCAGCTTGAGGAAGCGCATCCGAGGAAAGAACATTGCATCCCATTGCGATGGTGATAGACATATTACCTCTCAAAAAGTATATAGACTTCCTGAAGCACTACAAAAGTTCTGGAAATTCTGGAAATTTTATGTTTTTGTATCAATAACTTTCAAAACTGGCCAAAAGAATAAATTCCAAAAAAACAGTTTGTTCCAAATAGCACAAACAAGGCATTATTCTTAATGTTTTATTGCTATTCAGTTAATATTTCAGCTCAGTTCAATCATTCTGTATGATGTTGAGTTTAACATGCATTTTACTAATTTTATTTAAAATGTTAATGTTTAAAATGTATAACTAAAAAATAATTAAAGCATGTTTGCATTGTCACATGACTGAAACTGAAGACTTTGCTTGATTTTAAGCAAAGCAGAACAAGGAAACACAAGCTTTAGGTGAGTTGGTGTGGAATGGCCCATGTACAACATTCCTAAATTACAAAAAACATTAAGTAAAACTATGAATTAATCATTATATCACAGTGTCTTATGGGTAAAACCTACCTTTAGGGTGATTGTTGTGCAATTTTCTGCATAAAATTAAAATCACAACCATGGAAATGATATTTGATGCTGCTAAGGCAATAATGGTTGGGTCCAAAACACTGTTCTCTAAAATAATCAAGAAACATTATTATTATTTAATTAACATGTTGATGGGTGTCATGCAAAAAAGAAAGAAGCAATTAAATAAACTGTGAATGAAAAGCAAGCAAAAAATCATAATAAATTACAGCCAAATGCAAAGGTTTGAACAACCCGGCTAATTTTAAGTCATTTTAAGTACAAACTCTACAGAGACCAAGTAACATTAACCAAATTAACATTCCTATTCATTTGCTAAGTTTAAGAAACCAGACATTAATTTCAATGTTTAAATCAGTGTAATTTAACCAGGGGTGCTTAAACTTTTGCATTGAACTGTATTGCACTATTCATAATTGCATAGGTTATTACTTATCTTACTTATTACTATGTTCACAGTTACTGTACATACTGTATATAATCTCACTGTCATGTATCTTTTACTTTCACATTTGTCGCTCTAATATAGTTCATACAGTCTACATTGTATTCTCTCCATTCACTTTGTACATATGTATACTATATTTATACTAACATATAAAATGAAATCATAGATAAATACTGTGAATTATACTGTATTTTGCCCTTCTGGTTAGATGCTAACTGTTCTTTACCTGTACTGACAATACATTTTAATCTAATCTAATATAAAATATTTTTACATCACTTTATCTACAACACTGTATCTGCTTTATCTTTAACATTGCATGACTGGATGACATGTTAATGACTGCTGATACATGACCATTATGTGTTTTCTTTGATATTTAAAGATAATAACTGGGTACACTGTTACAAGATGAAAAAATTGAGGTTATTAGTGGAACTAAAAATGTATTTTTTGTAGCAATGACACAGATATTTTTAATAAATTATATGCAATTTCAACTCTTACCTACAAAGTCAAGTTTAGTTCCGTTCCCTAAGATGATCTCTCCACACATGAGCACAGCACAGTAGTAAGTTCCAGCATCAGAGAGACTGAGGTTCCTCTTGGGGAGTTTGTAGACACAGCTCTGTGTAGGAGAATCAGTCTCAGAGCTGATCTTACACTGATCACTCCTGTTTCCATGAGTGTAAATGACTCCTGGATGAGATTCTCCAGATCCACGTCTGAACCAGTACACACTGTGTTCTCCTGCAGACATAGCTGTGAGTACTGAACACTGCAGAGTTGTATTGCCTCCCAGTTCAACAGGATCCGATACAGGAGGCTGGAGAACAGCAAATGTGCCTATAAAGAGAAACATGTTATTTGGGGATTTTTGAGTAGGAATTTCTAGATTGCTTCAGTGTATTATTTCAGATGGATTTGGGTAGCACAAAACAATCAACCTGTATATATGTAATGACAGAACAGACTAGAACATACCTTTAAGGACTAAAACTGTGCATGCTCCTAATCCAAGATTTGAATAGTCTACAACTGCACAGTAGTATGTAGCTGAATCAGATGGTTCTGAATGTAAAATGTTCAGAATAAAACTGTTCTGTTCTCTTATAGCTTTAAAGCGGCTGCTTATGTTAAAGCCATTATGGAATGTAACTGGTGTAGAACGAAAAGCAGAAGCAATGAGAAGAGGCTTTTCTCCTGGAGTCTCTTTGAACCATGCAGTTGCTGATGCATCAATGGCTGGAAATGAGCATGTCAGGCTAATATCGTCCCCAACATAAACGGATTTCATTCCTTCTAGAAAGACAATGTCTTTCGTTTCTGCGCCCCCTTAAAAGGGAAAAAACATCAAGTGTTAACTTACAGAAAACTGGAAACAAAGACTGATACTGAAAATTCAAACTCCATTTAACAGTACCTAATGGTGTTGTGAGTAATACAGTTACATACAGTAGAATCATTGTCAGATTCTTCAAGCAATATATCACCTGGAAAACACAGATTCAGAACAGCTTACATATCTTGCTACATTGTACAGATACTTCAGTAAATACTGAATAGCAGCATGCAGTTCTACATTACTGGAATTATGTAACAGTTTATTCTGTTCACTTACAGTTTTTCGAAGACAAGGAAACTTCTGAGATGTAGGTAATACACATGCATTACTCTTAAAACTTTTACATGAGCTCCTTTATAATACTGACAGCTGGATGCTGATTGGCTCCTGTAACAGGAAGTTAAATTGGGCCCCAACCATTCACATCAATGCGCATAAATATACAACTTAATATGCAAATCACTACTGCTGGGCTACAACAGGCATCTTTCAACAGACAACTTCTTACAGAAACTTGAAACTTAGAAAGCCTTCTTAAAATAAGATTTTTAATTATAGTAAAAAAAAAAAAATAAACAGTATAATTTGCTTAAATGTTCTTTTAACTGTCACACATATATTGTCACATGGCCTTCTTCAGCATGCTGACAACATTAATGCCATCAATCCACTAAAGGATGCTACTTATTATCAGTGTTGGTATAGAAGAATAATAACACAACTTCTCTCAAACCGCAGTGGCTTAAAAGTTACGAACTGCCAGCCATTTGCAACACTATACTACTACCCTTCACCCTGAACAAGACTGATAGTATGCCTAATTAAAATGACACATTAGGCTAATGTTGTTGAGAACAATCTGCTGGATTCCCACTCTGGACACTGATGTGATGACTTGGGAAAAATGGGAACACTTTATTGAACACTTGTGGGACGTGCTGCTCAGAACTTCTGAATGGCTGGGATAGGAGGCAGGTCACCTGCAACCACAAAGCTCTCACTGAGAGTAGGCATAAACACTGCACCTGTACCCCATTAAACAGCCCCACAGTCTGTGGGGTCATTTACATGTAAAAACTATTTACATTAAGTCTATTTACACTAAGTCTCTCATCACATCTACCATTCTTCACAAGAACCTATGCACAGGGTCCATATGTCCATGGCTTTGTGCTAGCCTGTAGTGGGATGCTACAATTTTTGTTAAATGTAATGATTCAACGGTGAACTTAATGATTTTCAAATGCTAAAGTGTACAAATCTTGCTAAGACAGTACATATCACAGGGCATATATCACAGCTTACAGAGGAGTCTTTTACTTTAGCCGTAGTATTGTTCACCTACTGTCCTTTCCAGAACACTTCCAGTTCTGCCCTCCACTAAGGCCGTCTAAGATCTACTGACAGATTTTCCCACAGGGCCATTTCAAAACCTTCAGCTTGGATTTCTACGAGTAGCCCATGATGGATTTTGAAGCCAGCCCCTTTTTAGCTTTAGTTTATAACTGTGTCACGGTTGTTTCCACAGTTTGTTTGTATTCATAGTAACCCATTCTATCATCTACCTGTGCAAAGCTTCCTGTGCCACTGAATGCCACACAAGCCTGAGGCATAATACAATCACCACCATGGTTTACAGACTGCAAAGTGTTCTTTTCCAAACATACTTTTGACAGTTTTTTACTCCATTAGTGCACAGCACTTATTCCAAAATTACACTGCATTTCTGTATGTTCGTTTTACTTCAGACATTGACTTATGTGATCAGGTTATATATGAGACTATGCCTTGATGTCCACAGGTCCCCTATTTTCGAGAGTAAAGAATTTGAGCCAAAAGAGCTTTGATATTTTTTTGACCCTCTTCTGCATTGTAGGTATCAAGTTGATTAAATTTTAGACTGCTTAGTTTAGTTTTAGTGCTTAGAGGAAACCATGGTTTGAAGAGTGAACACAAGGCGCTCTGGAATTGTCATCTGATGATAATGCCTAATGACGTTTCTTAACCAGTAATGCGTCAGTTAAGGTCTAAGATGTTAATTACAGTCTAAGATTTTACAAAAGGATGAAGACCTTGAAAAGTTTGGTCAAACTTCAAATCACTGGTTGCTCATATCATTGCTCACATTATTGTTCACATCTTTGACATCATTTCACTTAGTCTGAAGGAGCATATCAGCCATATGATGGCAGTATTTACCAGGTTATTAGAACGCGGAGTGTTTGCCTGTCCAGGCATTCAGGCAGATCCACACTAGCCACTCTTTAGGAGTTTTTGGCATTTAACGGTTTTTAATGGAGCATATGCCACTTTAGCAAGATGACTATAACCCCTTCTGAGATCCTCATTGCCGGGCAGTGCCTCTCCTGGTCAGTGAGGGGACATTTGCTGTGATTAATGCAGGAAGTATTCAGCCTAATCCTATACAAACCTTGTCGAGAGAAGTCTGTTTGGACTACAAGGTTTGGGGAAGGGTTGTACCAGCAAATATTCACCTTTCACCTCAAGGTTGCCATCATTTCATGGTGTATGCTGACCATCACAACATCTAGTGTGTCTGAAAAATCCAATGTCTGTATAGAATATGCCTACTGTATAAAGTATGCTCCATTACCATGTTTAACCATGTATTTTTGATCTTTCACCTTGATCTTGAACCATTTCAGGTTTTCCAGTAATCTCAAATAGACTAGCTTATATGGACTTTATCGTTGTATGCTTTATTAGCAACAAAAATACAGTTTATAGTGCTGTTCTATAGTCAACAGGCAACTATGCAAGGGCAGAGAAGGCATAGTGACCATGTTTAATACTTAATTCACTACTATCAATAATTATTAATATTAATTAAAACATATTACTGAGTTGCATCATTGTAATAATAAAACAAGTGCAAAGAATATGTCCTGAGACTGATTTCAGTATGTTATTCAGTACAGTAATTACACTTCATTCTGTGTGATGTCTGAAATGTGGTTTCGCTAGGCTGCTCATTAGCTTACTTTAGCTTATATTTACTGGCTAACATGTACATTCAATGTAACACTTAAACTGTGGCTTTAAATGTATTCTATGATGAGAGAGTAAAAAGAGTCAACGTAAATTAGATCAAAGTAAAAGAATACGATATCCATTTAGCTAAGACTAGCTTGCCAGCCTGGTTGCTTCCCTGTGTGTGTTCTCAAGTAGGATAAGTAGGGAAACACGGATATAAGGTTCAACAGACAGCTCATTAAAAGGTTTTTCTATAGTCTGATTAAAAATCAGCAGAGATGACAAATGTGACAAGTGTTCATGTACATTGATATTGACTTTCTCTGTCTCCACACAGTCACACACTCGGTCTGAACACATCAGGACTGAACCATAGCATTTTGCAGCAAGACCCTGCTTAGCTTTGCTTTGATTACGACCGAAACTTTTTCATATTAACCTCTGTGTCATCGATTTAGTTAACAAACATTTACTTAACATTTTTTCATATTCTAACACAGTGGTGCCCAACCCTGATCCTAGAGATCTATCACCCTGAAGAGTTCAGATCCTCAGACATTCAGAGGCTCCTGAAGGCCTTCATTACATGGTTTAGGTGAATCAGAATAGAGGTGCAACTACACTCTGCGGAGTAGTAAATCTGCAGTACCAGGACTGGGCACCCCTGCTCTAACAGTTATTACTAGTTGAAATGTTGAAGTAAAACACTTAATTAGATCGTAAAACTATGTATTTCTCTGTAAAGCATGTAAGACTCCGAAATTAAATGACTAAAATTTTCTGCTGGAGTGCTGCTGATCACCACATCCAAGACAATAAAACGTGGAGTTAATATGCAAGAGGCAAGACCTACTTTGTAGTAGAGATTTACTTAGTAATGATGATATGCAGTGTAGGGTTACTGGACTTCCAATTCCAACCCCCCCCCCCCCCCAAAAAAAATTTCTTCTGCAGCTTCTGGTACCTGATAAAACCACAGAGTGTGGCGGCTTCTGCCCCAGTTTAGAGGCACTTCATTATTAGGCCTGAGTTTCACTTTCAGCTTTACTGCTTTTTTCATTTACACTCAACACCATTTTCCTTTGTTCACTGGGGACTTACAACAACAAAGACAGCAACACCCCTCCCCCTTCTTATAGTGTCACATAAACACACATGCATACATACTGACTTACTCTGACACTCTCTCTCTTTCTTGCACACTTGCACACACATACACGCTCACACACAAACAAACACGCAGATTTAGCCAAACATCCATTTTACTTATATTCAAAGTAAATATACTGATGCTGATCCTTTCATGTGGACTTTCGTGTGTTGCCATGTCATTAAAATGCTGTCTGTGAAAGAATTCATAGTTTTGGGAAAATCTCCATTAATTAATTCACTAAAATTACTTTGTTTTGTTTTAAATTTAAAATTGTAATATTAATTATTTAAATACTGAACATTCATAAATAACATTCTCTTAAAGAATATTTATAGATTTGGAACACCTCCTCTACTTGATAAAATCAAAATAAATACACACATTTCATCAGTTTTCATCAGTATTTGGAACTTAGTGGAAGTGCTATTGTGTGGCTTACACAATGTAATTCAGCACTGATTACAACTAAACATGACAACAATGTAATTAATAACAAATCTTTCAGATTCCTCATAGAGTGTAATCAAACTTAATACAATAATCTTACATGTTATTATACTAATCACTGTATTGTTATAGAAGCAAAACATGATTCCATACTGCATTACTGATCCAATCAATCAAGTGCTGAGTATCATTAATCATTGAAAATATGGAAAGAAAGTAAACACACCTTCCATCCACTACAAAAATGAAAGAGAATCAAGGTTTCACTAAGCTGTCTAGTTCCTTTTCAATGGTCAGGCTGCAAATCTTGTGCTGTAACAGAAACATTTGATGAATATTCATTATATTCATGAAATTGAGTTAAATTCTGTATACTGCAGCATCATCATTTAAGATTTTCATGAAGGCAATAGTCATTTATTGATAATAGATCCACTTAATTCAGTAGGTAACTCCTAAAAAAGTGGTTATGTTTGCTTCTATACTGTGTACTGCTCTGATCTTGTGTGTGTTCTTTCTTTGTTGGAATATTTGTAAAATTACCTGGATCTTAATTTTTATTATTAACTCAGTATTATGAATTCCTCTTACTACTACTACTAACACAAAGCTTACAACCTCCCCACCATTACTTTTGACACTGACTTTGCAGGAGGTCAGTGTCAAAAGCTTCTCAAAGTTTAGCAGTTCTTTCAGCTTCTTGAACGGGACTCTCTTTCACACACATGCAAAAATTATTGTACACTTTGTGTAAAAAATGATATTTAGTTTATTTTATTAATGATGATTCTTATAGCAAACATATTTAAACATGTCTTTTAAAGAACATGTTTTAGGTCTCAATCAGTAAACATTGCATTAGCAACACAAAGGTTTAGAAAAGTCAGTTTCGCTGGTGATATATGACCTGGGAGTACAAATCCATCTCTTTAATCTGCTGTGCTTCATTGTTGAAACTCTCTGCTGCAAGGTTCAAAGCTTCACATGCAGCCTGCAGAAACAGACACTCTTTAACAGGTTTACTGCTGAATGGAGCAAACAAATCAATCATCCAACATTACAAAATTATAACTTCAGTTCATCAGGAGAAAATGAAACAATCACCTGGTGCACACAAACTTTGTGACCTGAACAGGTAAATAAAAAACAAATTATACAAATAAACAACTTGTAAACATCTAGGTATATTAATTCATTAAAACTGAATTAATTATTAATTTAATTAATAATAATGTATTATTATTATTATTATTATTATTATTATTTAAAAAGTAAAAGTTGGGAATCATTTCCTGAAAGTTTTTAGGACATTCCATACATACTATTATCTATTAACTAT
>CM067482.1:20265164-20286633 GCA_034552555.1 Semaprochilodus insignis
ATTTAGAGCCATCAGACACTGCCACATACTACTGCGTGGTCATATTCCTTTATGAGATCACGTTCGGCGAAGGCACCGTTCTAGTTGTCGAAGGTAAGAAGATAGCTTTCTGTATATGGGGGCGAGGAGTGTGGAGTGTAAACCTACATTAAACACACTTTATTCTCTTCTTTGAGGTGCTCAACTGGCAAAGCACAATGTTCACCAGCAGCCCCTGTTAGAAGCAACTCAACCAGGAGACTCTGTGACTCTGCAATGTACAGTGCTCACTCAGAGCTGTTCAGAAGGACACAGTGTGTACTGGTTCCAACACAGATCAGAAGAATCTCATCCAGGAATCATTTACACTCATGGAAACAGGAGTGATCAGTGTAAGATCAGCTCTGAGACTGATTCTTCTACACAGAGCTGTGTCTACAAACTCCCCAAGAGGAACCTCAGCCTCTCTGATGCTGGAACTTACTACTGTGCTGTGGCTGCATGTGGACAGATACTGTTTGGGACTGGAACTAAACTGGATCCCAAAGGTAAATTCATTATTTACTGAGTATAGTTACTTTGTGGACCTGAACTACCCACCTCTGCTCAAAAATCAAGATTTTTGTGTCATCATTTTACTGAATTATTTTAGATCCAGTGAAATATTTCCATTGCAGTAGTACATGCTGGATGAATAAGAATAGTGATGTTTATTTATCTACAGTTGGATGAAGACATATTCTTTCATTTTACTTACTGTTTCTTATCCAGACAGGACTTTTTGGAGCCCAACCGTTGTTGCATTGGCGACTTCAAACATAATATGTGTGTGTGTGACTGTAATTCTGGCAGGACTCTTGTACAAGTACCATCAAAAAAGTAAGGGTTAAACTGATAGAATCTACTTTTTTGAAAAATGTCAATAGTATCATGGTATAGTGACATGTTCATGTAAAATTTTGTTTTTAAAAGGTGCCATTGACGCCGCTGAGACGAATCAGGTAAATATTGGATTGTGTTGTGTATATGTTTTTATATTTTTGCTAAATGTTTAGCTGAAAACAAATTTAAATGAAATTTGAGTAAATGAGACATTGTTCCTTCTAAAGGTAGGAGAACATTCTCTAAGAACATTCTGTCATCTCAGGTCTCAGTAACATCCAGAAATATTCTTAATGTTGCGCTGAGAATGAAATCTTCTTTTGTTACTATGTAATATAAACTGTGGCCCTGACAACATAATCAGAACATCCTCTGAACGTTGCAGTTGTAGAACATTTAACCTTACAGTATCATTTAAATGATAAACATTTAAAACATTCTTTGAACATCAGATTAGATTTAAGAACTTGTGGGTACCGTTCGCCAAATGCTTGAATGCTCCCTGCTAGCTGGAAAGGTAGTTTACCAAGCAAAGCATCTGATTGATGTTTCTGCATGTTAAAACATCTCTTTAATTTAACACTAATATTACACTTCCATGTCCTAATGACCGTTTACCCATAAACATTCTGATCTCTTGAGCTGGAAAATCACAAGACTGTGAAAGAATCAGGCTGCTTGTGGTTCTCCAAACTTACGTTAGACAAAGGGCTGAGAGAAACAAAGAGAAACACAATGTAAACCAGAGAACTCACCTTGGAGTGACATTCAGCCAGCCATTTTAATGTCCATTCGGCCACCGGTCCGGACCAGCATACCAACTGGGCACTGGAGATGAGAACACAAAACCGAGTCTTCCCTCTAAACCCGGACACCTGCCAACCCAAGGCAGAAGCTGTATTGGTTTAACAAATAAATAAATCATAACACAAGTTTTAAACAAGTGCTCTAAATAACTTCAATTAATTAGTCGCAATCACTTTTCATGTGATTCACAACAATTACAAAAGAGAACAGTCTACATAAAACAAATTCAAATATAAAATGGAAACGTGAAATATCTCTATTATAAATATCTCTGCACTTCACAGTCTGAAATGGCGATGCTACTAGATATACTTTAAATAAAACTGGCACTAGTATTGAATTTTGGGAAACGCCCCTGGTTACAGGCAATAAATGGTGTCTAACATGTCCATAATTATAATTATTGGGCTTAATTATAGCCAATATTTCATTCATTATATAAGATAAATGTCTTAAAAGTAAGGACTGACTCACAACACCAAGAATAAATCAATAAGATAACAATAAATTGACAATCTTAATAATAACTCAAATACATTTTTCAATCTATCGCAGCAAAGAAAATCATTTAAAATCAGTGCAGTAGCACGGAAGGGGTTAGGTTTTTCTTTACAACCAGAATGTTCTACAGTTCAACAGTGTATATGTACATGTCTTTTGTATGTTTTAATGTGTTTAATGCAGCGTTTAATGTAGAGTGGCCAAACATTGTTAGTGTATCAGCATTTCTGTTACTGTGTATAGTTGAGGGATTAGAAGACAGATTCATCTCCAAAAGACATGATAAAACCTTCTAAATTTTGCCGGCCCAAGACATTTGAGCTCACAGGTAGCTTTTACCAATGCGTCAGTCCTTATTTAACCTGGTAGGACTATGGCTTGTTCACAGTTTGGGTTAGGAAAGACCAGGTGATAGAAATTTCATAGCTTTATAAATACCCCTCAAACCTCGTTCCAACAATCAGCAGCCATGGTCTCCTCTCAGCAATTGCCCTGCTCTGAAAAATGAAATAATTAATGCCTGCAAAGAAGGAAAACACTATAAGAAAGTAGCTATGCCACTTTTTCAGTTCATAGTGTTACTAATAAACGGCAGTTAACAGGAACAATGGAGGTCAAGTTGAGGTGGGGAAGTTTCCAAGAGAACTGCTCCTAGGATTGCTAGAAAGACAAATCTAGCATTCCTATGTGCAGAGTAAGTATTAGTTTGTGTATATGTCTCGCATTTCAGCCCAGATACATGCGCTGAGAAAGATTTGTACGAATTTGCAAAATATTTGAAATATTATCTGAATAATTTTAATAAACATTCTTTAAATACTGTGAACCTACAACCTTGTTTTTCTACCTTTTTCATATTCTGGCTCAGGCAGGAGAGAGTGATACCATGAATTATGCATCCCTAAGTTTTTCTCAGAGACCACCCATCTCTAGAAAATCTGGAAAGAAGCTGGATCAAGATCAGGCACTTTACGCAAGAGTGAAAATACATGAGCAAGAATGAGAACTTTTTTCACAGCACATGTTGTGTATTACTTTGTCTGTCTTTTGATTTTTTTCTTTTAGCTCAGGAGGTTTATATACAAGATTGCTGTATATATTTGTAGCATTTAAAACATGTTTTTGCTAAGAATTGTGGCAGTTTTAAGACAACCTGTATTACTGTAGTCCTGCATTAATAAAAACATTAATTTTCAAAACTTTTCTCAAATTGAAATGCTACTTTGAAAATACATTTCCCATATGAGTGTGTATTATTTAAGAAATAAATTGAAAAAAGTGTAGTACTCATCTACCAGGCTGAGGCTCACAGTACTGCCAGAAGACCTGGATGACCAATGATGGATATTCCTATAAAGAAGATGAAAGGCCACTGTTGGTTAGCACTGTATCTCCTAACTCTGGTTCTAGATGAACTTATCTGTAATGTGTCTTTAAAGCAGGGAAAGCAGTAAAATGTGCAGGACAGTGTTTTCTAAGCCTCCGGTCACAATGTTGCTAACATTGGTGCTTGTGACAGCCACAAGCTGTCTTAGTTTGGTCACGAATCAACAACATTAACATGCTAACATGCTTATTAACAACCACTGGGTTTTTGTAAAGGACACATTATAGCAATGAAAGCACTAAGATCAGGAGAGTGTTCATTTTGGACCGGTGTTCCTCTGACAGTTCTGCAAACCTATGCCCAAAGCCAGTCATAATGTCAGTAACATTGATGCTTGTGCAGATACAAGAATGGCTTCCACATAAAAGTCTATCTATTATCTTCAGCCTGGTTAGTGGGTTCTAAAATGTTTTTAGTGTTGCTGTTGCTAGATCTGTACTGTAAACAAGCAGTTTATAACACCCCACACTAAAAAGCCCCTTTCAATGTCCCACCCTTAGTGTTTGACTGACAGAGCCTTGTTCACAGTATAAATGCATAAATGACAGAGCCTTGTTCACAGTATAAATGCAATTGTGAACTGTTGCTAATATATTTTGGCAGAACCAGAGCACAACTGTCATTCCAGTTTTAATATGTCAGTCAGACCTTTTTCATTGTCAAGACAATGAAAATGAAATGCCATAGATAATTTTTTACTGACATTAGTAATATTATTATTATTATTATTATTATTACTGTACATTATATTGTTTTATATTGACATACATTGACATTAACGCAAAATGTTTTTGTCCTCTTCTGTAAAGTTACCACCTTTTGCATTTGAATTTGAATTATGTCTCAAATAATAGACGGTCATATGGGAAATACATGATTAATTATTATTTTCAAAATAGCATTTGAATTTGCAAAAAATGTCTGAAGTGTCTGCCCTAGCATTAATTTCGTGAAGCTTATTTAATATGAAAAAAATCCATAGTGCTATTTATGATTTTGATATCATTTGTGTCAGTAAGTCAATAGCATTTATGGTGTATTGTACAGTCTCAATTCTGTTTTTATATCTCAATAAAATACTTTCTGGTGAAACTTGAAAAAGTTATGGAAAAAAGTCTCTGCTTTAAATCTCTGTGTAAAAAATGTGCCTCTTGGGTAGTCAATGCATTTTTCAGTACGTTGGTGGCATATGAGATTACAATATCAGATATTAGTCTTTGCATAGCCCATAGGTGTGGCCCAATTAAATTAGCACACCCCACATTCATTATATTGATGTTGGACCATAGAGAGTTTGATTAAGCATTGCATATGCTATGTAAATGCAGGGAACACTGCTCTAGAGTCATAAAATAATGTAAATAATGTACGACTACGTGCTGGAAAACAGTCTGCAAGAAATCTAGTCACCTACAGCAAATACTGACTAAGGATAAGACATCAGCATATGTTTAAACCACATCACTTACTAGAAGTAAGAGCTAGAAAGAGGCTTCTTACTAAACTAGGACTTCTGGGGTAATTTAATAATTGCTGCACATTATGTAACCATTAATAAAGTTTAGTGCAATTGCCCCAGAATTTCAGTTATGATAAAACAAAGCAGTGATTTGTAGATCTGTTTGACTTATATTAAATTGAAAAAGTACAAAAACACTGTATTAGATGTTTTAAATTATGAATGTGTTTTTCCACTCAAATATATAGTTATATATATGTTTTGTATTCTAAATGCAATGCCTGCAATGTTCCAGTGAAGGCTGAGAGAGAAGCACATTCAGCACTGTGTTAACTCACCTTTGCCCTGTAAGAGCACTTACAGGGAAGACCAAAAGAGGTCAATGTTTCATGTTGCCATACATTTCCTGTGTTGTATACTTTATTTCCAAATGAGGCCATTTTAAACTCATAACTAAAAGACAGATTTATTTCAGATTTTATTAACTGTATTATATTTGTAGTCTATCAGTGTTAGCATTGGTGCCATTAGTTCGTATTTGGTGGCCCTTTAAATTGCTAAACTTCAACCAATTGCTTGGGCTGCTTTTGCAAAATTCTCACAATATGAAATTGTTGCCCATTTCTCCTGCCAGAACTGGTGTAATGCAGTCAGGTTTGTGAGACTACATGCTCAGAATACATTATTATTATTATTATTATTATTATTATTATTATTATTATTATTATTGTTATTATTATTATTATTATTATTTTGGATTCAAGGCAGGGCTTTATGATGGCCAATCAAATACTTGCACTTTGTTGTCTGTAAGCCATTTTGTTATGATGTGTGTAAAGGTTTAGGTTTAGGTGTTTATGTGAGAGGTCTTAAAAAACAGTCTACGTCACATTCATGACATGTTCTTTAACTGCAGAACTGTTCACATCCTGGAGCTCCTATTTGTGCATAGATTCTGTTTTTACATAAGAACAAAACCCAAGTAAGAAAACACCAGTTGGTGAATGTGGCCATTGACCTGCTGGATGTGGCATTTTCTGGCTGATGTCTCGAGGTGTTGATTCTGTATTTCTAGATAATCCTCCTTGTTAAGATGCCGTGTGTTTTCTAAAGTGCATCAGTCCCTTTTCCAGAAAACACCACCCCTACATGATGCTGCCTTTTGCATGTTACACAGTTAGGGTGGTGCTTCTTGGTTAGAAGTCTCATCATTTTGCTACACACATTAAGAAGTTCATTATGGCCAAACTATTTCATCAGTGCTGAGAACACTCTTCCAAAAGGCTAGGTCCTGAGCACCTGCAAACCCTTTTATGTATTTATGTTGGATTTAGTGTAAGGACTTATTCTTCACACAAATATTTTGGTGCTTGGTGTCTCCAACTGTAAGTGCCTGTAAACTGGTGTTCATCTCAACTTTCTGGAAGTTTGTTCATCCCTGTGGTTTATTTGTGCCTCCTACCTGGAGAATGAAGTATCTGTGTATAGCCCAAGATTTAGAATTTTGTTCTGACATCCACTGGCTCTAAAGCTAAGCCCTTAAATAAAGGTGGCAAATCAGTTTCTAATCTTTCAGACTGTTTAAAGATACAGTCAGCTTGATAAGTCAGTTTAATAAAAATTACTGTAAATTAAAGTTTAAACACAAAGCAGAAACACACGTGTCTCATGTTTCAAAAAGACCTGAAATGTGAACAAAGTAAATGCTGACTTGCCAAAACAAACAAATAGCCATATGAAACAATTTGGAGCAAAAAATTGTGTTTGGATGTTTAGGTGTGTGCATACTTTTGGCCTCAACTGTAATGATTGTTTCACTAAGTTCTAAAATAGCTCCTTCTAAAATAGCTCTGTTGGAGCACAGTTTGTGTCTTTTATCAGTGGTCACTGGATGCTGTTGGCTGGATAGTTTTTTTGGTGAACTATTCTCAGTCCAGCAGTGACAATGAGGTGTTTATAACTCCAGCAGCACTACTGTGTTTGATCCACTCACACCAGCATAGCACACACTAACACACCACCACTACATCAGTGTCACTGCAATGCTGAGAGTAGTACCTGCTCTGTGGTGGTCCTGTGGGGTCCTAACCACTGAAGAACAGGGTAAAAGGGGACCAATACATTATGCAAAAAAGCAGACCATAACTGGAAAACTACAAAGTGCTCCTATTAGGTAAGTGGAGCTGATAAATAGGAAAAAACATGCAGATATATGGACATGTATTTAAAGTAAAGTGATCAGTTGGTAAATATTGTACATTCAGTGGAGAAGCAAGTTCTAACTCCAAAGCTGGGTTGGTGTGAGAGGTGCTCTGATGTGCTGTACTACAACTGAGCCTGCACTTAAACCAGGCCAGATTTCTGCTGTTGCATCTTACCTGAGGATGAAGACAAATGCCCCGAATAGTGATGATGCCCCATGTGCTGTCCTATTTTGGCTTCCTCCCTCTTCACTATGCTCTACTGGACGTGCTGGGGTGCTGGAGCCCTGATCCCTTTCACCTCTTCCTAGGCCTAGCACCTGGTCTCTGTGATTTCTCTCCTGGCCACAATCCAGGTCTGCAGGGGTGTAGAGGTCAGCTGAAATAAATGGTAGGTGTATCAGAGGGTGAGGTCTTCCCTTGGTTAGTAATGCTGAAAAGGCCAGATACCTGGATACAGCCAAGTTTTCTGAAGCTATTGCTTGAGTCAGCAGCACAGTAATTAATAGGAATAATGAGCCTATAATAAGCCTATAAATGCTGATTAATCTGGTAATGTAGTTCTTAAGGAATTAGCTGAAGATGAAGAATAAGGTGGAAACAGCGTTTGCCAGCTTTTACAATGCTGCTGGTTACTCTGGAGAGCACCAAAATGCTGGTGCCTGCCTACACAGCACCCCGCAATGCCTTGGAGGACACTGAGTCGGTGCCAGCCCCAATAATGCCATCAGATGTTCCAGAGAACATGCCAAAGCTAGCATTTAACACCCCAAGGCAGTATAACTCACCAATGCAGTACACCCCTCCTAATGTGTCTCCTCTGCGTAGGCCCAGCCACTGGTTCTTACCTTATCTCATCTTCAACCCTGATGGCTCTGCTCTATGGGAACATGACTGTGGTGGTGGTGGAGAGGCACAGCTAATGCCTTTCCCCAGGCACATGATATGGGCTCCTCCCCTGATCACGAACAACAACCAGTAGTCATGGGAGAACAGGCTATATAAAGACTGGATCTCTTTTTCTGCACAGGTGAACATGGTTTTAAGCCACATGAGTCAAGAACACATGGACTCATTGAGTTTGAACTGGGTTTTGTTTTGGTCACATGCCACAAATTTGATGTGTAAATAAAACACTTTGGTTCACTTTAGTTTTTGTACTTTGTACTTTCCAGTCAGCATTTTTCGGCGCCTCCCCAAGCCTGAACCACAATGTATGTATACTTGCATCCTTTCAGGGTTTAGGTTTATCACAGCTTTATTTTTAGGTTACTTAAGAAAAAAAAGATATTTTACACCCTCCAGCAATGAGACATCTCTTCAGACAAATGGCCAATTTGCAAAATTGTTGCATTAGAGGAAAATAATTGTCTGCACTATTTTGTGCTGATGCCAAGTCTCTTTAACCTCAAACCACAAAGAGGACAGGGGCCCCGTTTTGAAACAATTTATTAAGAAAAAAGAGCGGAGAAAATCTGTACTGGGACAAAATTACTCTGAAAACTCATAAAAAACATCTCATGTTTCACCTCCTACCTGACCTATTTTAGTGCAATCAACTAACCTGCCCCTGTGGACTTACATTTCCTGACAGCAGCATCTCCCTACCGACATATCTGAGGACGTGGTCAATCAAGACAGTTGCCATAACTGAAAATCCACATTCCAGGGAAACTATAGTTATAGTACAGTTGTTTTGCCCATCCTGTTTATCTTCGTCTTCTGAAAATGAACAGATACATTTACATTTTTCCTCTCCTGCTCCAAATGTGTAAGTATCATTTTTGCATCATTCATGCTTTTATGTACTGCTAAATAATTTCAATAATAATAGATAATATATAATCGTTTTTTAGGTAGTATAGTTTATTTGGATCAGCTGAGGATCGCTGAAGTTGGAGACAGCGTTCATCTGCCTTGCTTAAGTTCAAAAGATTCAAAAACTACCACTGTGTGGATGAAACAAAATCCTGGAGAGAAACCTGTTGTAATCGTTACATCATATCAGCAGCAGCCTGGAACATTTAAAAATGGCTTTGAGAACAGCGGTCGCTTCAAAACACAAAAATCCGCTGAAAGCTTTAATTTGACTATCACTGATTTGAAGCCATCAGACACTGCGATATACTACTGCGCTGTTATATTCTTCGTTGATATCACATTTGCTGAAGGCACTGTTCTAATTGTCAAAGGTAAGAAGATAGCTTACATTTTACTGAATCTATAGCGAGTGGTATTGTGAGCAATATCTATTCAACATGCTTTATTCTCTTCTTTGAGGTGCATCGCTGACAAAGCACAATGTTCACCAGGAGCTTGTTTTAGAGGCAGTTCATCCAGGGGACTCTGTGACTCTGCAGTGTACAGTGCTCACTGAGAGCTGTTCAGGACAACACAGTGTGTACTGGTTCAGACGCGGATCAGGAGAATTTCATCCAGTAATGGTTTACACTCCTCGAGACACCAGTGATCAATGTACAAAAAGTTCTGAGACTGATTCTTCTACACAGAGCTGTGTCTACAAATTCCCCAAGAGGAACCTCAGCCTCTCTGATGCTGGAACGTACTACTGTGCTGTGGCTACATGTGGAGAGATACTGTTTGGGAATGGAACTAAACTCCAAGTTGGTAAGGATTTTAAGTTTACTTTAAATAAGCAGCTCTTTTTATCTGTTGAGAGGAAATCATCCCCATTTTCAAATGTATTGCGTGTAGACTGTAAATTTACATTGCTACTGGATCCTTTTTTTCATAAAGAAGTTAATTGGAAAGTTAGTTGGAATACAACAGCTTTGTTGGAATAATTGCTATGTATAATATGTCGTTACAGATGACAACCCTTCAACTGTCAGTACATGCACACTCACAATAATCTACTCAAACATAATTTGGTTGATGGTGACTTTCTTAGTTGTTGTTCTGTGGTGTAAAAAAACAAGTTACTCAACAGGTGAGTTCCTACAGTATTCCATGTTCCTACGTAAAGCTCATTTGTATACATGCATTGGACTTATCTGTTGTTTTCTTCTTAAAGGATCTACAACCTGTGAGACATGCTTGGATTCTCAAGTAAGTCATAAGATGAGTGTGTCAGCAGAGATGAATCTAATTAGAATTCAGCGCTGTCTCATTTTACGTTGTATTTTATTTGACATATTTTCATAGTTTCATCCTATTATTCATTACATCAGTTATTTAAGACTGGACCCTACTGAATACAGTCTCTTTCTGCAGGGAGCATGTAATGAAGATTTAAACTTTGCAGCACTGGGCTCCAATAAACCAACATCCTCCAGATTCAATAGAAGACAACAGAAGCTTAAAGACACTGAAGTCTGCTCCCAGGTCATATATCATCAGCAGAACTGAGTTTGAAACTTGTGAAGCTCTGTGTTCTTTGGTGTTAGTGTAATCTGTAATATTTTCGTTTTTCTAATTAAGCAAACAAATTAATTAACTGCATTACCAATGTATGTTTTTTAATATGTGCACGTATTGCAAAGAAATAATCATGAATAAAGTTAAATACCTGTACACATATTTCTGCAAGCTGCCTTTGTATGTGTTAGAGGGGGATCAAATGAGTTGACTGTGATTTCTAAGCCCTGAGAACACTGTGACCTAGACTCCTGCATTTTGCTGATGCTGTTTTTCTTTCCTCTGCTTTTTCTTTTCCTCTTAGCACTGGTGTCTTTGCAACTTGTCACTCTTCTGTCAGAAGTGGGGCAGAGCTAAACAGAAAGTGTTTGGTATAATTTGGGTTATAAGCATGCGATGCATTCCCAAGGCCAAGTGCCTTATTAAGAAACATGGAGTCTTCCAAGAGCAAGGCACTTTTGCCTTTATAGAAATTCCAGACAGAACAACACATTCCTGAGTCTCTAACCTGGGTGTGCTACAGATTTGTCATCTTCTATCAGAATTTGTAACTGTCAGTACCTAGCCAAACCAAGCATAACCTTTAAGACTGCAGCAGAATTCTAGAATGTATTTGTGGAGAGTAGGAACGTAACAATACACTCAACCCATGATTCAATTAGATTTGATTCAAGACACTGGGTCCATGTTTCGGTATTCTTACAAAAGTTTAAAAAAAACTTCAAATCATGACGTAATCAAATTGTTGCAAAACTCCCAATGACACTAGATTTACAAAATTCACGTTTACAAATGTTACAAATGTTTAACCTGTGCAGCTGCATTAGATAGCATAATGAACAGAATGTCCACACTTCACGATTCATTGTCACACCTCCACAGTGCACACTGTGACTGTTTTGCACTGCAATATCACAATTTCATGATGCGTTGTGGATTCCTCCACTAAGTTGGAGCTTTTTTAGCCACTGACCATAAATTTTAACATAAACCAAGGTTAGAAACTGACAAGTATAAGTAAGCATAAGTTAAACTGAAAACTGAGTGTAAATAAAGACTAATTTAAAAGACAGAATTCAGCATCATCCCACACTGAATGGAAAATGCTCCAATTATTATAGGTGACATAATTATAATGGGGAAAATACATCAACAAAAATAACTATTTCTAAACAAATCTATACAAACTTTTTTGTATTGTATTGTATTTCTAAACAAATACAAACAACAGGGACATGGAATGAACTACAACAGTGATGATGTACAACAATGTTTGAACTAAGAGAAATGGTCTAATTCACACTGCTGAGCACATTGCCAGTGACTGGTTTACACACTGCAGAGCTGAGATACAGATACAAACAGAACTAGGAATTTAACTATTGAGTTCAGCTGATTCTTATAAAATATAAACACTCACACTCTATACAAATATACTCTACTGAAGTTATATCACTCATGATGGAACTTGAAGTTGGACTACAATGTTAGCAATAGAACATGGACTATGACTATGAAAGCATGTTGCTAAGCAAAGATTTATGTCCTAATATAACTATATCATCAGTGTTGTCGAGGTTAACAAAATTCCAGTCAGACTCATCTGCCTCCTTCTCTATCCTTATCTCTTATCTAAAATTACAGGACATCTAAACAGCCTCTCTGCATCTTTGGGACATCAATATAGTAAGGAACATAATATAAATGTATATGCAAAACTTTTTGTTACAAATCAAATACTGATATATTGTGATTGGTAAAACTGTTTAAAAAAGGAATATCTGATGATATAAACATATTTTGTGATAAAGGTCACTGTAGTTAATCTATTGTCCTCATTTAATTGCTGTGCAGTTATTTGTTCAGCTCACAGTGGAAATGCATCTTGTGTATTTCTGCATTAATAAAATACAATGTTAATTTACTAACCTTGTAGCAGCTGAGGTCAACAAATGCTCTGCACGGCCTGTATATTATATTTTTCTGAGAAAATACTGACTACTCAACAAAAAAAGAAGTTCCTAATCTATTCTGAATGACTGATCATATGCACACTTTCATTTGAAAGTAATGATGCAGTCTAAATTACAAACTGACCGCAAATTCTCACTAGCAACAAATTAACATCAGTTGACTAAATTATTACTTGTTCAACAGTCCTCCTCACTCGCTTAGAATAGAGAAATATATTTTCAAACGTTCCTTTTCAGTTTCATCACAGTTTTAATGAGAACTTTTAAAGCAATACAAAAACTTTACCAATGGGTGAAATTGCTGAAGTAGGGGAAAATAATTCTCAGCACTATTCTGTGCTCATGTCAAGTGTCTTTAACCTCAAACCACAAATAGGACAGAGGCCCATTTTCATGAGACTTTCTATGAAAAAAAAGAAAGGAAGAAAAAAAGAAAGAAAGAGGGGAAAAGAAAAAAACATCTGTACTTGGGAAAATGACTCTTACTATTATTCTCATAATTCATAATGCATATCTCATGTTGGTGTACAGCTACACCCGCTCTTTAAAATTCTGACTTAATTTGAAGCACTGTCAGTCAGCCCATCTGCCCCTGTGGATTGAAGTTACCTGACAACATCAGGTTCATGCCTACAGACGTATCTGATGGTATTCAACCTAGACAGTCACTGTAACCTGAGTAAAAATCCACACTCCACTATAGCAGTTCTTTCACCAAAATGGCCCACCCTGTTCCACTTCAGCTGTTGAAAATCAGTAGATACATATTAGTTCTTATTCACTCTCTCCAAATATGTAAGTATACATTTGTTTATGTATTTTACTCTGTATTCTTGTACTTTATTTGTTGATTAATGCTACAAAATGTAAATAATAATAATAATATAGACATGATTGTTTTTCAGGTTCCAGTTATTCTAATTACGTAGTTCAGCAGGATCAGCTGAAGATCGCTGAGGTTGGAGATACTGTTCATCTGTCCTGCATATGCTCAACAACTGTAAAAACTACTACAGTGTGGATTCAACAAAAGCTTGGAGAGAAACCTGTTGAAATTACTTCATCATATCAGAACCAACCTGCAATATTTTATAATGGCTTTGAGAAGAGCGGCCGCTTCAAAACACAAACTGCAACTGGCAGCTTTAATTTGACCATCTCTAATTTAGAGCCATCAGACACTGCCACATACTACTGCGTGGTCATATTCATTTATGAGATCACGTTCGGCGAAGGCACCGTTCTAGTTGTCGAAGGTAAGAAGAAAGCTTTCTGTATATGGGGGTTGAGGAGTGTGGAGTGTAAACCTACATTAAACACACTTTATTCTCTTCTTTGAGGTGCTCAACTGGCAAAGCACAATGTTCACCAGCAGCCCCTGTTAGAAGCAACTCAACCAGGAGACTCTGTGACTCTGCAATGTACAGTGCTCACTCAGAGCTGTTCAGAAGGACACAGTGTGTACTGGTTCCGACACAGATCAGGAGAATCTCACCCAGGAATCATTTACACTCATGGAAACAGGAGTGATCAGTGTAAGAACAGCTCTGAGACTGATTCTCCTACACAGAGCTGTGTCTACAAACTCCCCAAGAGGAACCTCAGCCTCTCTGATGCTGGAACTTACTACTGTGCTGTGGCTGCATGTGGACAGATACTGTTTGGGACTGGAACTAAACTAAGTATCAAAGGTAAAGTCTAAAATTAATTTTGCTACAGAGTGCATTTTTTCAACATACACAAAAATCTTGATTATTCTCATGTATAAAAGCTTCATTATTGCTGTACTACAAATTACAAATCCTGAACTTTACAGAAGCAGCTGGAATATAACAGCTTTGTTATAATAACGCTTATGAATAATGTGTTGTTACAGATAATAACCCCGCTGTCAGTACTTGCTTTCTGGCACTGATCTACTCAAACATAATTTGGTTGTTGGTGATTATCTCAGCTGTCGTTATGTGCTGTAAAAACCAAAGTCATTCAGCGGGTGAGTTCCTTTTAGTTCTTGTTTTTTGCATTTTCCTATTTTTCTACATAAAGCTCCTTTTTATGGATTGTATCCATGAACTCATGGACTTGTTCTTCGTTTTTCTTAAAGGACCTCCAACCTGTAAGACATGTCTGAATACTCATGTAAGTCAGAAGTTTACTTTGAAAAAAGTTTACAATTTAAACTTTTGTTAATAATTCACAAATAATTCTGAAATGACTGTTTGACACTCTTTCAGTTTTTTTTAATGATTGTTTATGTTTTGTGCACCGCTTAACATGCTTGGCTGGTTAGCCAGAGAACCCTATTGAGAATGGTTTCTTTCTGCAGGTTGCGTGTGATGAAGCTTTGAACTATGCAGCAACAAGTTTAACCAAGAAACCACCAACTTTCAGAGGCTATAAAAGACAACAGATGTTCAAAGATAGAGAAGTGTTTTCTGAGGTTGTTTATCATCAGCAATAATAAATTTAAATCTCTCTGTGCCAGTGCACTGTTTGCTGACTAAAGCTTTGACTAAAGACATTGTTTTTGTTTTCTATTGTACAGGGTTTTTTTTTTTTGTCTAGTTCGGAACAAAACCTTGTATCTTCAAAAATGCTCTTTTAATGTAAGTTGATGTAAAAAGAGTTTTTTTTGGTCAGTTTGTCTTGCAGATTTTGTGGTATTTTTATTCAGATAGACTGTAAAGAATATTTGTTAGTAAAATACAGTACTTTCAGACATATTTCTGTGTACTTTCTTTGTGTATCTTTGTAAGACGTTATCAAATGTGACTACGTTTAGAGAGACTTAAAGGACTATTGAGCCTTGACCGGGACTGTAGCCACTTGAAGCTCCTTTACTGATTACTGAAAAAACAAACTTTAAAAAATATGTTATAAAAGACATAAGGACAGGGTATATACATATATTTGAGCTACCAAATATAATACAGCCCAATATAAATGCTGATTTCTTAATTTTTCTAGAAGATACTTTGCCATGAACTGTGAGCTTTTGTACACTGGTTGTAGTATGTTATGAGCAGGTAATACTTTGAGTTTTCATCTAATCACTAATAAAACCCAGCTATGGAGCTTGTAGCCCAAACCTGAGTGCATCCCTGTAGTCGGCAGCTTAGTTACCTGTTACTTTCTGATGGATACATCATTAATTATGGACGCGCATCTAAAGAGGCAAATACACTGTGAAATGTGTGCATTTTGTATTTATGGAAGTAGTTGCATTTTATTAAACCAATGTAGTGTTTACATAGGAATAAGTTCCCATGAGGACAACTGTTTAAAAGTTCCAAAGGTCCAAAATATGCCTTTACTGTCAAATGCAATATTGTTTTAACCCCAAAGGGACAAAATAGTCAGTCAACAATTCAGCAGTGACTGAGTCAGGGTTGTTAAAAAATAGGCTATTAACAGCTGAAATGCAAACAATATTCACATACTTAACAAAAGCTGTGCAATAAATAATATGTGGGGGGAAGTGAACTTTCCAACTTTTCTGAACTTAAATTTTTTTGCAGAGGAAGCTTTAATTGTCCCAATGTGGACAATACAGTCCTATAGTAAAACTGTTTTGTATGTTAAATGTTGCAAAACAGAGGTGGAATTAATTTAAAGTCATACAAGTCATATCTCAAGTCATATTTATGTGGGAACAAAAACATAGTGGCAACAGGTCCAAAAATATAATGGTCAAAATGTCAGTGAAACAAAGAAGCTCAACAAAGGTGATAAAGAAGGCAGGCTCTGTCGTCAGATGTTCCCTGAACAGTTTTGAGGTGGTCACAGGAAGAAGAACATTAAACAAACTATTATTTATCCTGGACAATGTATCACATCCCCTTCGCGACCGATTGGTCAAACAGCAGATCACCTACAACGACATACTGTAGCAAGAAATGGTAAAGCAGGTCATTTTTACCACCAGCGATCACACTTTGCCCTGTACAATAGTTCATCACTCTACTGGGACATCATTATGCAGTTATGGAGTTTATTCCTTGAAGAGGTTTATCGGACATGTGCTTGCATTGTTGCATTGGTGTCATGATATTACTGCACTTCTACTGTCATCAGTAGAAAAATTACTGAATCTGCTTCAAAAAAGACAGCTTTAAAAATTATTTTTGTCATCCCAGGAGAACTCAGGAGTCCCAGTCAATGGACACCTCTGCTTCCTCTTCCTTGTTCTTCCTCATTATCCTCATTGTCCTCACGCTTCTTAACGTCAAGCTGTGTTAAAAGGCAAGGATAAGAACATGAAAGAGAAATGGTAAGATGCGCCAAAGTGCTGACTAATTATCCATACAGATATGTGTTCAGGTTACAGGAACTTTGACAACACTGTGTGTCACATGGAACTTTAAAAAAGCTCTAAATGTTTCAAAATCTATTGGCCCATAATGTTGGAGGTTTGTGACCACTGCTGATAATTTTAGGCTTGAAAAGCTATTCCTACTGGGTTCTAAGAGATGCTGCTCTGGTTTTTACTTCACCGTCAAATCATATCCCATTATTGTTGTTCAGAGTTCTCCTCATATTAGACTCATAAACACTAGAATGAGCCAAGAAGCCTTTTTTTGTTTAGTTTAATTGTTTCATTGTGACCTTGCAAGCTATTGCACACCTCAACGCCTCATCTCTCCTCTGCGCCTAACAGACCAAGCTACTGAAGAAGCTGGGGACTCAGTTGGACGAGCATGCTAACCTGTAAAAGAAGATTTCTCTGTGGTTTCGGACCTCATCCTTCACACCTCTTGTGGGTCTATCCAGAGTTCAATGTCATGGGCTTGTCGGTAGTGGGTGAGAGAGCTCTATGGCTTGATCTTTTTAGGTTTAGAGACAAGGAGAAGCTGGGCATATTCAACCTTCCTGTTGTCCCTAAAAAGCTGTCCGTCCCCACTTTAACAGCTGTGTGGCAGAAGTGCAGCACCCACAAGCAGGAGGGTGAAACCTGTGTCTCACTCGGAAGCCAGCTTCACACCCAACATGCTTTAGCGTTAAAGAGCAAGTATTCCTGACCACCCAGGGCAAACAAAGCCCAGAACTCACCCCCTCGTTCAGGACTCACCCCGACACTGTCCCGTTCAGGACCTGTCTCTTGGACCTGATGCCATCCACTTTGTCTGTGGTTCCGCTCGTCCTGTTAAGAATGAGAGATTTTTAGCACTGGGTTCAAGCTTTATGTTTATGTCCGCACCGCCACTCACGGTATTGTGTCACAATTTCAGCAAAATGTTTAGCTGCCCTGAAATGGTGAGAAAGTCTAGCAGTTTTCCCCCTCTGAGTGTGGTGCTTTCAAGAAAGGTGGCAATAAGGTGTTTCACTCTCTGGCAAGTGGCCACATGTAACCTACGCTCCCAACACATGAAGTTCCTCAAGCTTCTAGCTCTGAAGCATTGGCCCACCCTTCTCCAGGCCAGTCATGTCCTGATTCAGTTAAATAGTACCACATCGGTGGCATATATAAACTGTCTCCGTCCAAGTTCATAAGCTAGCACAAACTTCTGCTTTGGTGTACAGTGCATTTCAGCTTGCTGTGTGTGACTCACGTGCCAGATCATATGAATTTCGAGACCGATCTTCTCACCAGGGGGAGAGGAGACTGAAGGTTGCACCCACAGGTGGTGAAACAGATTTGGGTCTCTTTGAGTCTCTAGCCAGATTATGAGGACAGGGCTCCCCTCCTGGTTGTCCCACACAAGCAGGGGAAACCCTGCTTAGCAGAGATTATGTGTTGTCATAAGTGCAAGGAAAAATTCTTCACCCACATCACGAACAGCTGACTCTGTGGGTCTGGCCCGTAAGAGGATGAATCTGAGCGCAATGGATCTGCTTCCTGAAGTGATCGCTACCATCCCATGCGCTACAGCCTCATCCACACACTCTCTCTATGACTCTAAGTGGCATGTGTTTGAGTGCTGGTGCCTGTGTAAATGTATTATTGTAAAGGGATCAGTTTAATCGAGGCAGACACTTCTCAACCATTCAAGTGCATTTGACTGCTATTTCAGCATGTCACATGGGTTTCGACAAGGTCACTGTGGGCAAACACATTAGTTTGCCACAAGAATTGTGTGCAGAGTACACCCAATCTCCAAGCCTTTAGTCCCTTCTTGGAGCATATCTTTGGTTCTTGACTTGCTTTTCCAGCTGTCCTTTGACTTACTGGAGAGCACAGAATTCAATATGCTCTCCATTAAGACTTACTGGTTTTACTGCTTACACTAGCATCTGCCAAACATGTGAATTACACACATTTTCTGTGCATCCAGCCTGCTTGCGGTTTGATGTGCATGGCTCTAAACACCCTAACCAGGCCTTCCTGCCCAAGGTTAGTGATACGACTTATGCTCATTCAGCATTACAGTTTGTGGCTTTTCTTCCTCTACCCTTCTTTTCTGATGGGACCCGGAGGCTGCACTGTGTATGCCCTGTGCACGCTTTACATGTATGTACTGAATGCACTGTGAGCTTTAGAAAAACTAATCAGCTCTTCATTTCTTGCGCTCCCTCACATGGAGGTTTACCCGTGTCATCCCAATGCTTGTCTCGCTGAATGGTAGAAGCTATTAATTTAGTTTATACTACCATGAGTTTACAACCCCCAAAAGGCCTACGAGCTCATTCTACCAGAGGAATAGCTACGTCTTGGGCTTTTTTAAATAGGGTATTGGTAAAGCATCAGATTTTATGGGCTGGATGTTACAGAGCCTTCTCTAGCACATACAGTTCTAAGTATGTAGGCTCCACTTCGGAAAGCATGCAATTCCAGAGTTTGCTACAACTTTCACACGGTACCATAAATACCAAATGAATGATGAAAGAGAACGCTAGGCTACTTGTGTAATCCTGGTTCTCGGAATTAGGAGTTTCACCACAGTTCCCTCCTTGCATTTCACTGGGAAAGAGTGTGCTCCGAGAATGATGAATTTGGGAGCTGCATCTGCTTTAATGGGGGACAGGTGCTCTCTTATTACTGCTGTGATTGGTCTGTCAGCCAGCCGCTAGACGTGGTGCCATTGGAACTTCTACTGTCGGTCACAGTGTTTTGTAACCCTTTCCAGCCTGATGACCATTAACATATCCTCCTTATAAATCTCCTTTGTTCGTGCCATGACATACTTCAACAAACATGGGTAATGAAGATCTGACTTTAGTAGATTGCTGTAATTTGCATACACACACTGATGGTTAAGTTAAGTTAACTGCTAATCCTAGAGATTCACATACTCTATGTACCTTATGGATATGTCTGAATATTGGACAATTTTTTTCAAAAAAAATAAATGGCCAAGTATAAAGTTTTTAATCAAGTTCTCTTTAACCACTTTTCGACTTCTGATTATGTGAAAATCTGATTATGCTATACTTATGCAAAAATATAGAAAAGTTTAAAGGATTCATAAACCTTCAAGCTCATGTAACATACTAACATACCTACTGTCCACATGTACTCCCCCACATAACACCACCAGTAAAAATCTGATTCAGGCCAGCTCTGTATCACTCAAACACACAAACATTCAGGCACACACATACAGACACACACTCACATACACAGAACTAAGCATTTTCACACAAACAACTAGCTAGCTAGCTAACAAACCACAGCTAATCGAAACTTCCCAGGCAACAGAAGAGCAGGATTAAATGTAATTAGATTGGATTGACAAAAATATCTATTATTCCACAATAATAAATGAGGATAGGTTCCAGTGACCCTCTCCCCTTCGCAAGTAACCCGGCTCTGTGTGCAAGAGCGGCTAACATGGTGTTAGAAATGTTGCCAAAGGACTCTTATTGGTATAGCATAGGGTACTTAGGGGGATTAGTCTATAGAGTTTGTGATAGAGTTGTTATCCGCTACACTATACCGACATACACAGCGGGCAGATAAGTTAATGTCCAAACCACAGGTATTCTGAGGTCAGCTGGGAACTAGTCATTGCTCACTGAGTAGTCTTGTCATTGTAAACACATGCTAAATCATGTAACTGAAACTGCAGAGGAGCATGACGCCTATTTGCAAACAGGACAGGCACTGATAACAAACTGAATAACTAGGCCAAAGTGTTAATCAAAGAAAGTCTCCTGTTCTGAATCTGTTCTGAAGCATCAGTAAGATCATAGGAAGTGAACTGAAGCCAAAGCAATAGAGAGAACTAGCAGTGCTGTTACTACAGCACAAAAGTAAATAGCTTTTTTAGGTAATCTGGGAAAACCTCCTTATAGCACCCTATACTAAAGCTACCCAACCCAAACCTCCCCTTTAGTGGAAAGCCCCTAATAGTCTCTGGTAAACGTTGCATAACAAGATGTAAATGAAGGGTATTAGCCCTCCCTCTACTTATGTATATTAAGGGCCAATCCTTCAGGCATCATGTGCATGCTCGTTCAGGTGACTTCAGCCAGGTCTAAGACCAGTCGGACAGGACCCTTTTAATATTCAGCCAAGTGAGTAACAATACAATTTCATCACAAAACCAGTGTTTCTTAGTCTTGTTATGGTGACCCTGTGCACAGTTTCATCATTTTTGTCCAGGTTACGCTTCAACAACAAATTAAATGTGTTTAGTACTGTGGGGCACTAAAGGCAGGTATTAGAAACACTGTGCAAGCGACAGCCTTCCGACAGATGTTTCCTGATAGAAGCCACACTCGACCTTGGTTGAATAACCACTTTTCTTATATAACAGTTTACTTCTTTTCTCCAAATAGGTTTGACTGATTGAGCTAGCTTCAAGCTAACTTCAAAATGAGTAGACACATTTCTTTGATTATTATTCTCAGCTTTTGTAAGTATACATATTGTGATATATATATATATATATATATATATATATATATATATATATCAGGCATTCTAATTTGATTAATTCTTAAAAAAAATGAAATATATATA
>CM067482.1:20287133-20310116 GCA_034552555.1 Semaprochilodus insignis
TATATATATATATATATATATATATATATATATATATATTCTTTTTTGCTGATAGTATCGGGTGCTCACTTCATAGTATTGGGTGCTCACCACATAGCACTGGGTGCTCACCTGATAGTATCGGGTGCTCACCACATAGTATCAGGTGCTCACCACATAGAATCAGGTGCTCACCTGATAGTATCGGGTGCTCACTACATAATATCGGGTGCGCACCAGATTTTTACCTAAAAAAAAAAATTAAGTTCCTTTACCGGAAAAAAAATTACACCACGTCCCTTCAGGGGCTCCGTAGAAATGTACATGATCCAATAAATTAAATTGCTGCAGTTATTTGCTAACATGTAATCAACTGACTTAAACACATTAGTCAAAACACATTTTGTATCCTCTTTCATACCATTAGGGAACAAAGAGACAAATTCACAAATCCAAAAGGCTTCCCCCTGTAGTAATCTTTTATCCTATTATCCTCATTTTCTTTGCGATAAAACCCTCTTATAGTGTGAGGAATTTGTGCCAAATTGAAATGTAATCACTAATGTAGAACAATGTGAAATGCATTACACACATGGCATTGCCCTTCCATAAAAACATGCTGAATAAGGCCAAAATGAAAAATCAAAACTTTATTACATTTTTTTCACATCGTTTGACCTTTTTACTGTAAAACAATACAAGAAGATTTGCATATACAAATCACAATGCTGAGTGTCAGAAATGACTACAATCCACTGTGAAATAAAATCAAAGTACAGCTATGTTGCTTTCCACCATGCGGTGTGGTGGCACAGTGAAATGTTGTACAGTTGCCAGCTGATTGCATTTTAAGTGTGATTTGTATTCAATTCTGCCACAAATTTAGAGTTTCATTCATTTAAAAGTAAGCCTACATGTATTGTTTTTCTGTTAAGACGTCAAGCAGCGTAAATATATGCAGTGGATCTTTTGCTTTTCAATTTGGCACGTTAATGATTATCACTATAATGATTGCTTTTCAATTATGTATACATGTTTAATACACCACATGGTGGAAAGCAATATAACTGCACCTCATTTAGAAAAAGCACTCAGCTGAAACATTCCTTATGGCTTCAATATGAATAGGCAGGGCTAAACTGTTTTAGGCTGAATAGGTGAATATATGTATTTGATTTTGTTCCTCTGACTTCACCTGTGTATGGTGAATGTAATGTAATATATAATATAATATATATATATATAATAATATATAATAATGCCTATATATTACTTTAGACCCCTTGATTGTAAAAAAGCAGCAAAATTTGGTTTTCCGTGCTGTAGGCTGTTTAAGGGTTAAAAAACTGAAAACCACTAAGGTAAGTGTGCTATGAATCATTGGTTTTGCTGTAGTCTTCAGTAATAATTGGACCTAAATTTAATCTTTGTTCAGATCAATCAATTTAATATGATACATTATACATGATAGACACGGTAGATGTCTGTGCTGCTGGACTAAACCACATTTATTTATGATATAGAAAGTTTATTTCCAAGACTTCTGCTGGTTAGTCAGGTCCACCATTACTCTTGTTGTAACTTCCCTCATAATACTGTAAGGCCTTGCTTCCACAGCAAGGCCTAATGGTTCTGAGCATGGTAACCGTTCCAGTGGCATTTCCATACAGACACAGTATGACACAGACGTCTTTAAAACCGGGCTTAGCATGTTTCTTCGACATGATTAGCTAACCCTACTCGGGCCCACAGAATTATACATGTGCCAAATAAATGTCAGCGATGCAGTTTTCAATCCACCTCTCTCTAACCACCACTAAAAACAGAAATGAAACCTGTTCTTTGGAGCTTTAGCCTTATAGCTAAGCTAAGCCAGCAGGCTCTCTCTATAGCTAACTTAGCCTGGCTGAAGAGATCTAAACACCCCAGTACAGGTTTGATTTCACTAGCCGGTGCTTCTCTATGACAAGTCGATAAAAAAGTTCTAACAGTGGGAGTAAAGTCAGCTAATTGGTGTTGGAGTAAGAGAAAGCCAAAATTAAACCTGTTTTGTAGTCTGCTAGGTTAAGCTAACACAAGTGTGCTGTGCCTCCTGCCAAAGCGCAGGGTCAGTTCCAACCAATGCTTAAACACAGTGTTTAAAGATCACAAATTTGAAATGACAGAAGGATGATTCTGGTAAAATTGTTCTGTGGTGCTTTTGTGAAACCTAATGGGATCTGTAAATGCAGATTTTCCCATATGGTCCATCATGTATTAGGATAATAAAAAAAATGTATTATTTGTAATAGATGTAACAAATAGTAAAATATAATAAAGGTAAGTTTTCTTTTTACTAGGCCTCTTTTCCTTACCTCTACATCCTTAATTTTATGTACAAAGCTACATAGCGCATATTAGGGCATTTAAAGCCTACTGTCTTCTGGAAAAGTTATTATGGTCATTTCGTTACATGGGGAGAAGACGTCCACTTGATGGTAGCATATGTCTGTCTAAAATCCTAAACACAGCCACATCAACGGTACCTTCACCCATATGCACATCTTCACACATATGCACTGATGCCCCCAAATGCTGTAACTTAAATATTCTAGAAACTTTTCACTCTTATTTTACCCCAGAATTGTTTTGTGCTGTGTGTTGCAGACATTCAGTTCCAAATTTGTTTATATTTACAAAATACTATCAAATACAATCAGCTTGGTAAACCTAAAAATAGTTTGTTTGTCTTGGGCAGTTTTGTCAGAAATTAGCAACACAGTTATGCACCCTAGAAAAGCCAGCATCATCACAAGACTGGTTCTGGATTCAGACAGAGATGAGGACGATGATGATGACACTTCATGTGACAGGCAGGAGAGCAGTGAACCTCCAGCTCATACCACCAAGCAGCTCTAGGAGGCGCTTTTGGGGATCTTTTCTGCTGACTGCTACACCAGCCAGTGTGCTACCTCATCACCTTTAGAACAAACACAGTTTTTCTATGATAATAAATCACATCACATGCACATGTCAGCTGTTTTACAGATATGTTGATCTTCTTTCACAGTAACTACAATTCCTTACAGCCTGCATACCGCGGTATGTTAATGCTTTAATTGATGTTTTCTGCACTTTGTCTGTTCATGCACTGATTCCTTTGTACTCTGTGTATGTGTACAAATGTTTAGAACATCCCCAGAAAAAAAAAAAAAGCTTGGAAAGACTGCAAAGATTATCACTGTGTATATCTTAGGTACCTTTGCCCTACTGTACCTTTACACATATTCCATTGCCCGTCATATTTGTGTTGCGCTGACTATACATTGTGTCTTTATGCAGCTTTTTAATTCAGCTTTATAACTCATTTAAAAAAAACCTTTTTTCTAGCCACTTAATTTGGTCACGTCAAGTGTAACAAAGAAATGTGGTGGATCTCAGTTGTACTCAGTAGTATTGGAGTTCTGTCTTTTGAGTTTTAACTCCTACAGCAAATAAAAATGAATATCTAAAGATTTAATTTAAATTTTGGTGCATGTCCCTTGGTTAAACTGATTTATAACCGAGCAGTACTGATTTGCATGTTGCATTCTATATTTATACCCAGTGTCGTGAGTGGCCGGAGCCGAGTTCGACTTCCTGCTAAAGCAGCCAATCAGCTAACAGCACAGAATTATAAAACTGCTGTTGTAGAAGTTTTAAGTGCAGAGTGATGCACAGGTCTCGCCTACGTCTTTAATGATTACTGCTCTCCTACATAAACTGTAAGTACAGAATATCCTTGAATAGCCATATATATGTTAAAACTGATAAGACTGAATGCGTTTTATTCTTTTCTTCAGGAGAAACATTACTTGAAGAGTTGGGCGATGATTCTTTATGTAACTGTCTTGTTCTCAACAGTATTAGGTACCATTTAACTATATTTTATTTGCTCCTCAACCTTAATGTTCATTTTGTGTACTGAGCTTGGAAAGTGCTTTGATGATGTGCTGCTAATTTCTGTTTGTTTTTTTCAGGTGGCCCCTCAAAGATTGACAGTCCCTGTCTAAACGGGATGATGGTCATTCAAAATGGGGAAAAACTTACTCTGAACTGTTATTTTGCAGCTTTGGATGTGTTAACGACTACATGGTTCAAACAGACTCCAGGAGAAAAGCTTCTCCTCATTGCTTCAGCTTTTCGTTCTACACCAGTTAAATATAATAACGGCTTTAAGGAAAGCGGCCGCTTCACTGCGTTAAGAGAACAAAGCAGATTTACTCTGAATATCTCAAATGCAGAACCATCTGATTCAGCCACATACTACTGTGCAGTGGCAGATTATGCAGACACTGTGTTATTAGAATGTACAGTGTTAGTACTCAAAGGTGGGTGTGAGTCTACTACAGTCAGCTTTAATCATATGCCATCAATTTCAACACCCAGATCTTTACATCTACATCTCATTCGATAATCAGTTTCTCTCTTTAGGTTCATCTTCAAGTCGCTTTGCTGTTCTCCAACATCCTGTATCAGATCCTGTTGAACTGGGAGGAGATACAACTTTGCAGTGTTCAGTACTCACAGATACGTCTGCAGGAGAACACGGTGTGTACTGGTTCAGACATGGATCAGGAGAATCTCATCCAGGAATCATTTACACTGATGGAAACAGGAGTGATCAGTGTAAGAACAGCTCTGAGACTGATTCTTCTACACAGAGCTGTGTCTACAAACTCCCCAAGAGGAACCTCAGACTCTCTGATGCTGGAACTTACTATTGTGCTGTGCTCATGTGTGGAGAGATCATCTTTGGGAACGGAACTAAACTGGACTTTGTAGGTAAGGTCAAATATTTATATCAGGCCAAAATCAGATACTTGTAATTATTTTGATTCAGCTATCAAAATCTGATCCATTCTTTATTATAGGGAACAGGGTTTTGGATCCATTAATTCTTGGCTTAACAGTAACAAACATCATATTCATCATTGTGGTTTTATTACTGTGCAAAAAATTACACAACAGTCATCATAAAGGTAGGTTTTACATGTATGACACCACTGGTTAATTTCTGTTTCTGTTTACTTTAATTTAATGTACATTTTTTCTGCATTTTGTTATATGTTTGTAATATGTTAAAAGTATTTATTTATAAATATTTATTTAATATATGTTCAAGATGCTGCTGAAGGTTACACAGCTCAAGTAAATCAGGTGATTCTACTTTTTTCTTTACTTCATATACAGGAACATTGTAATTTTCTCTGTGGGTTGAAAATTTAAGTATGTCACCATAAACAAGCATTAGATTATCTGGTGAATATCCAGTCGGATATGTTTATATTGTTTGTGGATATATTGCGTCAGAATATGCAGTACCAGTCAAAAGTTTAACCCACTTAATGGATGTTTTTGGTTATCTCAATCTACAGTCTTACACATAACAGTTCCAACAAATGAGATGTCTGAGAAAAATAAATATTGTGATATATCACATATACTCCTGATATATTGTAATATTATATTTTTGCCGTATCACCCAACTGTAATATATATTTTGTTGCATGAAAAACTTTTATCTCTTGGGCAAAATATAAAAGATCGAGTAACCTTTTCAGTTGAATTGAATATTCATGATGGACAGACCAATAGAATTGTTCCAAAATTGCTTGTTATATCATACGAAGCCGTTTCATCTTCTGGTGAAGTTGCCATATTTTGGGGGGATTTTAATGTGATTTATTATGCAGTCACCTATTAAAAGTAATTAAAAGTACATTAAACTATGCACAAGTGTGTCCTAGGGTTTGCAACTCTGCTTGTAACAATTAATGTTTGTTAGTGATGTAAAATATATTATGTTATTAACAAGTTAACGTCATAAATACATTTTTTAAATAAAGTTTTTAAACACCTTTGAATCATTCATAGCTCCAGCATGGAGTTGAGCTGCTTGCACACTGTAACATGCTATAGTATATATGCGATAGTGCTGTACTATAGAATCAGTGACTGCCGGCCTCTCCTTCTAATGCAGCTCTTAAATGCCAAGTTCTATTGATGGCACTCTCGAAAAGTTAGTATTAAAAGTTCCAGCTACTGTGATATTGTAAATTTGTTTGGGGCAAAAGCATCATTTACAGGCAAACCATATTACTAAAGCAATAAAATCAGTAACTGATGCAAAAGTAAGATCAGCCATACCAGTAATATTAACACTGGAGAATATCTCCACCAGTCTACAATAATCTACAACAGTTCTCACAAGAGACTTGCGAATAAATCAAACAGCAGCAAACTAACAAAAGCAAAAGCAAGGTGGAAAGCCTCAATTCCTCTTGAAACAAGATGTAAAATAGCAGTATGGGAAGGAGAGGCTACAGTCACAGAGGAGTTGGAGCTGCTGACTCTATATGATATGTATGATATACACACCACTGGTTAAATACAGCCACTAAATGCTGGTGATGAACATTAGACATTGCCTCCATGTTATTTGCATGTTCATCCTGAACTAGCATTTTTCATTGTATTTTGTTGTTCTTTTTTTTAATCATTCATGTGATGAAATTAAATGAAAGTTATACACATATTCTAATGAAGCTTTTTTTTACACAAAATCATGTGGTAAATCATAGTTCATTGTTGTTTAACAGTCCTGATAATAATATTAGGTATAACAGTGATTGTAAAGTGTAATATATTATATAGTGATATGTTTAGAATTGTTATTTGCAACAAAGAATATTAAAGCCTGATTCATTACACATTCTATTCTTAATGTTTAACTGCTGCATGTCTGCTTGTGTGGTCTGTCAGGCTGAAGATACCACCACCGTGAACTATGCAGCTCTAAGCTTTGCTCAGTCTTCCTCCTCCAGAAGAAGCAGAACAAAGAACAGCAGTGATCAGCCTGTGTACTCACAGGTGAACATCCGTCAGTAGAAACAGCATCAGGGTTACAATCAACTCGAAACTACTGTCATCATAACTAGTCTGTAAGCAGCTTTCATTTCACAAAATAATTTGTGATTTTTTTTACATGAGAAAAGTTTTTCATTTTAGTTTTTTTTTTCACATTGCTGAAATTATCCTTACATTTACATGCAGTTTGAGTACAACAAAAAATAAATTTTTTGTTAGTTCATTCAAGAAAATTATGCGTTAATATTTTTTAGATTATGCCTCTTGTTCAAATACCTTATGCTGAAACTTTTATTAAACCTTACATTCTTAAAAAACTATTACCACATATGTATACTATATAAAACCTGTGCAAACATAGTTTTTTGAAACTGTCTAAAAGATTCTAAAGATTAAAATTGCACACTGTTCAATTGTCTTTTTGTGATATTGAAGATAAGAGAAAGTACAAACATTCAAAGATACAATGACATTCTTAAGAACTGCACATACAAAAAGCATACTGCACTTATTGGAGAAGTATACCACACAACAAGTAACACAAATAAAGAAGTGGTACCAACAGTACTGGTGACTAGCAGTAAGGAATTATGCCTTTCAATGACAAAATATAAACACCATAGAGTTTTTCAGTTACATACACTAAAGACTTGCATAGTAAATTTCCTACTAAATGTGAGTGTGAGTTGATTTCTTATAGCTTGTTTTAAAAATATAAAGCATGTATGTAAAGCTGCTGTTGTATTTCCTACTACGAAATAGACTGTGTACATACATGTATGCTGTGATCTCAATTTGGAAGAAATGATCAAAGAATGCATTTGTTGTAAGATTCCTGATTGTAATACTTATATGTTGTATTTCTTGTATTTGTCCTTAAAAAATAAAGTTTTGCTAAAAAAAATATTTTACCTGGCCAGATATATCTATAACTGCTTACAGTAATACTGAAAGGAAGAAAATTATTCAGTAATTTTATACATAAATATGGGACTACAAAAAGGCTTCACAACTACAAATCCAGGGCCTTTTTGGTACGATATTTGATACTATATTATTTTCAAAGGGACTAATCCTATTTCCTTCAATCCCCTGTGATAGGTGTCAACTAAGCTGGGTGCGAGGTTATACAATACACCTGTGTACACCTCAAACATATACCTTGACTACGCCACCCCTATATTAGGAGGAAGGGGACCCCACGCTAGGCCACTGAACTAAATGAATGCATGAGCCAGCCAATAATGCGCATGCACCAATGAGGACATTAAATCTCGATATACACTTTATTTCAATCAATTATAAAAAATTACATTAAAAATAGAAACAATTCTAATAAATGCTTTATAATTAAGGTGTGGGATTTAGGTTAGAATGTACAAGCAATTCAGTAGCAACCCCAGGTCAAAAACAGTGTGGTCAAGGAAGTGTCCAGACCCACAGAGCTCTCACACCATACCAATAATAGACAACACCACAGCGCACGGTACCACCAACCACACAAAAGACTGACCTCGCAATAAAAAGTCACCCACAGCAACACTACACAACCAAATATGACACTCTCAAAAGGGCAAACCAGAACGCCGGGGTGGCCCACTCCTTAACCACAAAACAAAGAAAGCAATAAAAATATCAAATCAGCTGTAGTAAATGCAGCTGGAAGGTAAACGACCTGTGGCATGCTATTACAATGCCTTACAAATTATCACAGCAATTTCAGACACCTAGATCCCAACATAGCGTTCTATAAAAATATAACAGGTGGCTCAGCAGTAAGCTAGATGAGCAATATCTGATTACAAACCATCCACAAAGATCCACAGTGATAAACAGGACATAAAATAATTTTACAGAAAGGAGAAAAGTGGCCCGCAAGCACCAAGAACTGTGGTCCCACTCCAATAAAACAAGACACTGCTGACATCAACACAGTGGAAGCATAGCTGCTCCATAGCCAGTGGATATGCAAGCTGCGTTAAGCTGCCACCAACACACTCCTGCCAGTTGATTCAGCTACACACGCTCTTCAGCTTCCCTCCTGGTTAGTTGCACCCACCGGCACACATGCACAAATTGAGCTCTTCCAGCAGTGACAGTGCCACGCCAAACACTCAGACGTCCCTTTATTTTAGTCAAAGTGAAAATGAGCTCACCTGGTTGCGCCCACCTTTATTTTCGCCCTAAACCCAGGCCCTCTCCACACCTGCGTTCCACCAATATAGGCATCCAGCCATACCACATCCCTACCTGAATAATGTTTTCTGTTTGTTTCCTGTTGCAACATAATAAACTGTGATCTGAAGAACATTAGATTTCCAAATCTCTGCATACTGCATACTCTGAGTACATTCCTAACAGCAGTGCAGTCCTCATCCTACATATACCAACACCCTCATACCAAACAACAGCAACTAATCAGAAAGCTAAATTCACAAACACATACTGGACTCACATAGATATCATACGGCCGCTCACCACAGACACCTCTGTCCAGAGAAGACCACAAATAAGTTAACATTAGACAGTCAAACACACAGAGATAAAGATTCACAAACTAATAAACACACATAGCTTACTGCCACAGTGGACAGACCCAGTAAAGAGGACATGAAGGTTACATCAAACAGCTGAGGTGTAAATACGAGGATAAACAACACAGCAATCCTAATCACCCAGATCTAATCACTGTAGGCCAGCACTACCACAGCGGGCACAGGAGCATATTCATCCATGTCACTTCCATCCATAACCCTTTGGTATCTTCACAAAGCCAACTAGATTCTGTAGTAAAGCAGTGGTGTAAATTGGATGGTACTGTATTCAGATTACCCGAGTCGAACTGAATTTGACTCATTAATCTCTCGAGTCTGAACTTAGATTCTTATTCGAATTTCCGCTCCACCTTAAAAAAGTCATGCGGACACACAGCGCCGTTCCTCTCGTCTGAATGTGACTGCTACATCATTTAAGGTGGAATGGGAATGAAAGCTGCCTTAATATTCTCTGAATCCTCTGTAGGAGTCTCGGTTACAGTTAGCACACCGGGGATGTATCAGTAGAGACGGGGGTCGCTGGTTTAACCCCTACTTTACGGTTATAAACTCAGGGATAACATTTGTAGAGGGTTCTGGTGTTTACGTGCTCACAGTAACCGGCTTAAAACACTACCGGCTCACCGGGAATTCTCTCTCCCACCGCCCGACCCCATTCTCCTGATCACCCACTCCCGCACTAAGTAAGACCACTGATGCACGTTCCTTTCTGACGCATCGCCAATACAACCCGCTGACCTTAAGGGATGTGGGTTCACTGCTGAGGGCCTGAAAGCCGTGAAAGTAGCCAATCACAGGTTCACTCCGGTCCTCCGGCCGGATGGAGGGAGTAAAAGTAAAAAATATTAGGTGACAAAAACACTCGTGTAAAGTACAGATGCCTAAAAAACGACTTAAGTACAGTAACAAAGTAATTGTACTTCGTTACTTGCCTCCTTTGTAAATAAATGCATTGTATAAGCAGTAAAAAAGCAAACATGTTACCTCTTTGCTATTTGATCTTAACATCTGTTTTATAAATCTGGCCTTTTATGTACACATAAGCATCCTGCTTGTTCTCACACACACAAATGTAAATGGCTCTATTTAGCAGGGTTGGGAGAATTGGAGCGAGCAAACAGGACCCAGTGACAGGCCACTCAAAATGGTATATGTTCCATTCAATGTAGGGTCATTACTTGGGCACATGCTTCCATCAAGCCGAGCCACCTTGGGGTTAAGAGATCTGATTACTGGTTACTCACGGATTGCTATTGCAGGCCAAATCCACCATCACAATTAGAAAGTAATTATTATTATTATTATTATTATTATTAACAAATTACTTCAAATATTATGTGGCATCAGCTGGAATCTGTGAATCTGTGTGATGGGCCTCACTGTTCCCATGGTCTTTATTAATTTGAATTTTGCTATGCTTCCATACTTTTCAAATAATTTTAACCTGCATAATTGTATTTATATAAACTGAAAATATAGTAGCGTAATAAAGTACTATAATGTTACAGAACACATGTCATCTATTTCTTCCCACTTTCTTTCAGAAGCTCCCAAATAAATTAAGCTTATTTCACATATATATACAAACTCAGTAGGATGGAAAGGAACACAGTAGCTCAATTATATCACTAGTGTCAGCATAGTGGACAGAACACTCCAGCCCTGATGGACTTCCCACATCATGAAGATCTTCATGAGGCTGGTAATTAAACAGCTCAGAAATTTGGTCATGGACCACCAGGCATCTACAGTTCACAAACAGGCAAACATAGGTATGGATGATACTCTGACCTACACACAGTCAGAATCATATTCCTGAATTCCACCTTCAATCCTGCCTCTCTGCCTGGGTAACAAGCCTAGACCTCAGTCCTGAACTATCTGTCCGCAGTTTGTAAACTGTATGTCAGACTTGAAGGTGAGCAGCATTGGAGCACCTCCGGGAACTCTCCCTTCCTCTTTATTCTCATTTAGCATCCAGTTCATGCCAGCTCAAGTCAGCTTATGCCACCTGCAGGAATTTGGTGACCACCTTTCTACTATAGCATGTGATGTGATGTGTCCGAACACAGGATGCTGGTGGACGACTTTTGTGGTGCAGGCAAAATACCACATGGCATTAACATCAGTGAGCTAAATGAATGGTGGTAGATTCCCAGTGTGCCATAGGGCCTGTGAAACCATTCAGCACTATCATAAGAGTCTGGACATATGAGTCTGGACACTGTTGGAGGCAGTGACAGAGAAGAGGATGGCCCATCACCTTCATAGCATGATATGCAGGAGGACCAATGAACCAGCAGCTCATTCCACCAAGGAGCTCTAGGAGGCGCTTTTGGGGATCTTTTCTGCTGACTGCCATCAGACTGCACAATGCAGTGTGCTACCTTATTACCAGTTTCTGAGAACAAACACTTAAAAACAAGTCACTTATATTAATGATTTTTTAGACTGATGTTAATGTTCCCACACATTAACTACAATGTACTGTTACCCATACTAGTGGGCTTCAACTGTATTTAATCATAGTAATGTGCTGAGCTTCATGTCAGCTTATAACAAAACAGTAAAATAATACATGTACTAAAATTTCATTGCCATTACAATTTGTTAGCCATGCAACACAGAGACAACCTGTAGGAGACATGTGAACTTGAACCTTGTTTATTTTAGAAACAGGGCTTGTAACTTAAGCAGTACTGATTTGCATGTTACATCCTATATTTACACCCAGTGATGTGAGTGGTTGGGGCTCAGGTCTACTTTCTGTTATAGCAGCCAATCAGCTCACAGCACAGAATAATAAAACTGCTGTTGTAAAAGTGTTTAGAAGTGTTGCAGAAGTGCAGAGTGATGCACACAAATTACCTATGTCGCTAAAGATTATTTCTGTCCTACAACAACTGTAAGTAATGCAATAAACTACATTCTACATTTTGTCTGTACATACGACTATGCAGGTATGTATACAAATTCTAATAGACATATTTTTATACATTTTGTCTTTTTCTTCAGGGGATTACTTACATTACTACTTGAAGATTTTGCCAATGATTCCATTTTATGTAGCAGTTTTACTCTCATCAGCATTAGGTACTGTATCTTTTTTCACTGATTTTCAACATTAATGTTTATTTTTAATTTACTAACAATCAGGTTTCTGTGAATTTGAAACAGTTCTTGTTCATGTTTTTCAGGTGGCCTTTCAAATACTGAAATTCCTTGTCTGAATGGCATACACTACATTCAGATCGGGGAACATGTTACTCTGAATTGTCATTTTGCTACTTTTAATGCGATAACGACTGTATGGTACAAACAGACTCCAGGAGAAAAGCTTCTTCTCATTGCTTCTGCTTATCGTTCTGTATCAGTTAAATATCATAATGATTTTGAGAAGAGTAAACGCTTTAATGCCTCAAAAGGAAAAAGCTATTTTAATCTGAGTATCTCAAACGCAGAACCATCTGATTCAGCTACATACTACTGTATAGCTGCAGATTATTCAGTCACTGCATTATCAGACTGCACAGTTGTAGTCCTCAAAGGTAGGTGTGAGTCTACTACAGCCTGCTTTTAAAACCCTACATTGTAAATCTGACCTCCATCTACATCTCTTTTAATAGCGAGCAAAAAAATCTCTTTTTAGGTTCACCTTCAAGTCTCTTTGCTGTTCTCCAACATCCTGTATCAGATCCTGTTGAACTGGGAGGCAATACAACTTTGCAGTGTTCAGTACTCACAGATACGTCTGCAGGAGAACACAGTGTGTACTGGTTCAGACATGGATCAGGAGAATCTCATCCAGGAATCATTTACACTCAAGGAAACAGGAGTGATCAGTGTAAGAACAGCTCTGAGACTGATTCTCCTACACAGAGCTGTTAGTGTCCATTTTTGTTTGTTTGTTTGTTTTTAATTATAGAAAATGCTGCTTTGGAGCCAATCATTCTTGTATTAGCAGCATCAAACATCATATCTGTGGTTGTGGTTTTATTTATGTGCGGTAAGCGCAGTCATCATAATGGTAGGTTTTACAGTGTGTCTGCAAATTTTTTTTATAATAAATGAAAAGTCTTTGCAGCTGTATAATAATATAATATGTTTGTTATTTACTTGTTATGTGTTGAAGGTGCTGCTGAAGGTCACACAGTTCAAGTTACACAGGTGATTATTTGACTTTCTTGTAACTTCTCTGATGAACTGAAGTTATAATCTTGTAGTCTTGTATACTTTTATTTGTTTGCTCCTTTCAGCAGTAAAAGCTGTTAGAGTGTGTGGTTCTGCAGACTGCATGTGAAGCTTTGAACCTCACTGCAGGAAGTTTCAACAATGAAGCACAGCAGATTAAAGAGACGGATTTGTATTCACAGGTCATATACTACCAGCAAAGATGAGTGTTCTAAACTTAAAAACTGTTACCTTCATTTAGCTAAAGCATTGTTTGCTGATTGAGGCCTAAAACAATTTTAAACTAAAAATATTACTGCTAATTAATTTTGTTATGAATTGTGTCCGTTTTGGGTGATCATTAATAAAATAAAAATAAGTTTACACAAATTTTAGAATACTTTTTGCCTGCGTGTGTGTGTGTGTGAGAAAGACGAGGAACAATTAACAGCTGCTGCTCAAGAAACTGATCTAACTGCTAAGCCTTGAGAAATCTTTCACACCGACCACCTGCAGTGGATGCTTGGTAACTGCTTGTAAGTGTGGTGAGGCAGAGGCTGCAGGCTGCAAGTGTTATTGGGATTTACAAAGCTTTTTCCCAGAAGGCATTGCTAAAACTGCCTGCTGAATTCATAATACTGGCAGACTTAACAATCACATGTGAATCTATAATCAGAATCCAGGTAACTCCAGAACAAGGAAGGAACACACACTAACAGAATTTTACAACAAGCAGTCAACAACAAACAAGGACGTACATATACATAGATACTGACCACAACATAACAAGACAGGTGCAGGTGATGATAGGTGCCAGGTTCTGGATGACCAGCATTGAGTAGTAATGGACCACTCATGTACTTGTGATCAGAGCAGTACACAGTTTGGAGGTAAGCACAATCAGATCACATTTAATGAAGTGGACATATAATCAGTAACTCAATCAATAAATCTTCATTGCCTTAATGAAAATCTTAGATGATGACGTGATATGTACCCAGATCTCACAAATGAGCATTATGATCAAATGCTTTTGTCACACCACATATGTGCAGCTTGACTTTTATAAAGATGCAGAACAGCTCAGTGAGAGAAAGCTTCTTTCCATATTCTCAGTGACGAACGATAGTCAGTACTGGACTGATTAGTAATTAACTTTAGTGTAATGCAGTATACAATCATATTCAGGATTTTTACAAGTATAAGTAAGGTGTAAAATTAATGAAATAAGTTTGATTACACTCTTTAAGTAATCTGAAAGATTCTATTAATAATTAAATTCTTGGCCATTATTTGTAATCAGTACTGAAACGCATTTCTTATGTATTCCACACAACAGCACTGCTGCTGACAGCATGAATGTTCCATATAGAAGCTTGGGGAACAATCTGAAGCACTTTAGACTGTCATGTATGAGCCTCTCTTATTAACCTCAACATCCAAGAAAAACATTGACATTAGCGCACTGCATCTTGCTTTGTTTTACATTTATGAATTTACACTGGAGAGTGTTCTAAAACTAAAATATTCTTCATGAGAATGGCACCAAAATTAATTTGAAGCCTGTTTGCTTTGTAATCTGTAATCAAACACATGATAGGCTTATGTGCCTCAGTTTTGTGTTGTGACCGCATAAATGCATGTAAACACGTTTGTATGTTGTATGCATATTTATATGTAGTATTGATATTTAAAAGTTAATGGAAAATATAAAAATAAAAAATGTATATCTTCATGTCGTAAAGAACAAAAATAAATAAACACAACAATGACAAAAACAGTGAACATTGTTAGTGCAATAATATTGGCTGTGCTTTCTCATGTGGTTATAATGTACATGGTCTGAAGTTGGAACAGGTATGTCTTTTTAACTAATTAGTCTCAAATTAATTTGTCTGGCTTCAATATTTCAATAGTTTTACAGTCTCTAATTTCTAACCAAATTAGATCAAATTAAGACTTAATTAATGGAGGTTTTTCAATTACTGTAAATTCTTTCACAGACAACAAGCAGTATGTCAATATAGAAACACAGTATGTCAATATAACAGAAACACAGTGACAATACATAAATAAATAAATAAATAAATAAATTACATTCCTATTAACTGCTCTAAACACACTTATGAACGCATCAGCAGTCAGTACAGTTACTATGTATGTGAGTTAAAAGCCTGTTTGACTAAAACTGTGTGTGTGTGAGAGAGAGAGAAGAGAGGTGGATTGGTCGAGTAAGTCAGAATGCGTGCATGTATGTCTGCGTGTAGAGGGAAGGGTGTTGCTGTCTTTGTTGTAGCGAGTCCCCACTGAACAAAGGAACGTGGTGTTGAGTGCAAATGAACAAAGCAGTAATGTTGAAAGTGAAACTCAGGCCTAATAATGAAGCGTCTATAAACTGAAGTAGAAACCCTTTCACTATAAAACTTTATGCTAGATAGGTAGGGATTATGTAAGACTTGTTTACCAGGTGTATCAGGTACCAGAAGCTACCAGAAGGGTCGGAAGAGGATTTTATTTTGATGTTGGAATTTAAGCAGCTGTGCATTGTTCTTGTCCAGTAACAGTGCACTGCACATCATTATTAGTAAACTCCTATTATGTAAACCTTGCTTCTTTCATATTTACACCGCGTGTCAGCATGTTGGTCATAGTGGTGCGCTACCTCTACACATCAAACCACCATCACCACATGCCATCTGCAGAAATATTCTATTCATGTGTGCACTGTGGGATGTATCCATAACAGAGATAAGACTGATGAGGCTGATGGAGGATTTTGTCTTGTGCAGACAAAAATTTGCTGAACATCTGCTGCACAAAAGAGTTGGTTTTGGATATGCAGCTTGTTGGAGTAATGGTAATTATAGAAATGTTTGTGGTCACAATACCAATTCAATGCTTTCACAAATTGAGAATACTCCTTAATTATCCTATATTTTTTCTAAAAAAAACCCCATTATAATAAAGACATAGTATCGACCACAAGGACTCTTTTGGGTGTTTCCCGCATTGATCGATTCTGGAGCTGAGGGGAACTTTATTTTGTCCCAAGCGGCCAAACAGCTCCAACTCCCCACTGTTCCTTTAAACCGTTCCCTGAGACTATCTGCCATGGATGTGGGTCCCGTTGGCCAGGGATCATTCAGAGGAGATCAGGTTTTTCATACTGGACTCCTCTGAGTACGCTGTTATCCTTGGACTCCCCTGGTTAAAGACTCATGACCCCATCATTTCCTGGTCTGAAAGAGAGATAATAGCCTCTTCTCATTGTTTCCATAACTGTCTCTTGTTTCCTGTTATCTGTTGCTTCCACATCTATTGAGAGCCCAGACACTCATACTCTCTGGTATGTATTCCTCCAGAATATTCCAACTTGGCAGAGGTGTTCCAAAAATCGACTTAATAGATAATCAAATACCCCCAAAATCTCATGTTTACCCTCTTACCCAGGCTGAGGAAAATGCCATGGAGGAATACATACAGGAGGCACTCGCCCAGTGTTACATATGTCATTCCACATCTCCCTCGGCCACTGGCTTCTTTTTCGTTAAAAAGAAGGACGGGGGTCTCAGGCTCTGTATTGATTGGGGGTTAAATTCCATTACCAAGCCCTATCCCTACTTGCTACCATACCTGTGGCACCCGAACAGCTCTGAGGAGTGACCGTATTTACTAAATTAGATCTCCACAGTGCTTACAATCTTGTCAGGGTCCGGGAGGGTGATGAGAGGAAAACGGCCTCCCTTACCACTAGAGGGCACTACAAATACTTGGTTATGCTTTTCGGGTTGAGGAACGCCCCTTCCGTTTTCCAGTCATTCATCAATGACGTCCTCCAGGACATGCTGGGTCAATTCGTCATCGCCTATATCGATGACATTTTGCTTTACTCGCCGGACATGCCTACTCATGTTCAACATGTCCACAAGGTCCTCTCCCATCTGCTTGAAAATCGGCTTTTTGTTAAGGGTTCTGAACCTCCTAAACTATGGTCCATTGCATACTTCTCTCATAAATGAACTCCAGCATAACGCAATTATGGAATCAGGGATAAGGAACTTCTGGCCGTTAAATTGGCTTTCGAGGAGTGTCGCCACTGGCTGGAGGGTGCTCAACATCCGTTCTTTGTTTTAACTGACCATAAAAATCTCGAATATCTCCGTTTGGCCAAACAACTAAACTCGCGCCAGGCCCGTTGGTCTCTATTCTTTTCACGTTTTAATTTCCAGATGCCTACCGTCCCGGAACACGTAACACTAAGGCCGATGCCTTGTCTCATATGTTTGAGATTGAACCCAGTGAGGAGTTCAACCCTAAGCCCATCCTTGAGCCGACTGTGTTTCTAGAACCCATTAGGTGGGAGATAGATGTTGAGATTGAGCAGGCTAATTCGGTGGTCCTTCTTCCGGAGGCATGTCCCCCTGACAGATTGTTTGTCCTGTCGCACACCCCCTCCTCTGGTCACTGTTGAGGGTGCTCCTGTGTATGCTGTCTGTCGGCTCCTAGACTCCAGAAGGAGAGGAGGGACCCTCCAATACCTGGTTGACTGGGAGGGCTACGGGCCTGAGGAGTGGAGTTGGGTACGTGGTCGTCCAAGGCAGCTGTCACTGAGCCTGTCCACTGGCCGCCGACGTGGTCGTCCTAGGCGACTGTCTCTGAGCCCGTCTGCTGGTCGCCAGGGGATTCGTTCCGTGGGAAGGGTCCCTGTCCCTGGCCGCGGCAGGTCCGGGGGCTCCCTTCCTCGGTCATCTGGTGGAAGGGGGAGTGGTCATCGTGGTCGTCCTCGTCTCCGTTCTCCGTCCCTCTCTGACTCCTTGGGGGGGTACTGTGTCTCCCTGACACCGCTGATCTCCGGGACTCCATTTCCCAGAGTGCACTACCCGATGACGTCACACTCACATGTCCTCAGTCAACCAATCATTCACGCTCTAGCTCACCAGAGTACTGATTGATTTCAGCTGACACTTCCTGTTTATAAACCCCACTCGCACACACATTCTTCGCGAAGTTTTGCCAACTCTGTTGCATTACATTTACATTTACAACGCATTACCGAGCGTTTCTCTCTGTCTGTCTATTTGCTTACTGGTTCTGACTTTGTTTAGTTCCCGATTCTCCCTCTTCGAATTCCCCTTTTATCTTGGGGAATTGTTTGATTGTTTGTCTCGCTGGTTTTCGACCCTGTTTTCGTCCTCTCGACTATTGTCTGGTCATCTCCCTCTATTCTGTCTGCTGTTTGCCTGACTTTCTGGTTCTCTACCTCTGCTTGTCTCCTCTACTCATGACCTGGCATTATCCCTTTGCATTGCTTACTCGTCCTTTGTTGTTGTGTAAAGCTTCCGGTCTGCTCAATAAAGCTTCTTTGACTTGTATCTTTGTTTGCGTCGCGCCAAGTTCTTTGCGCCTGACATTTTGGGGAGATTCCTTGGGCTAAACCAGGTCTGTAACCAGCAGTAGAGATCTGCATGTTACATTACTATTACGTTATGTTACTATTACGTTACGTCACTATTACGTTACGTTACTATTTTTATACCCACTGATGAGAGTGGTTGGGGCCCAGGTTACACTTCCTGTTATGTGGGCCAATCAGTTCTCAGCACAGTATTATAAAGCTGCTGTTGTAGAAGTTTTACCTACAGAGTGACACAGACATATTAGCTACATCTCAAAAGATCACTTCTATTCTACTAAATCTGTATGTAACTGCCTAGAATACTTAATACACTTCATACACATCACAATAGTATAATTTATATTTACTACTACTACTACTAATAATAAGAATAATAATAATAATAATCTGATTGTCAGGCGCAAAGAACTTCGCGCGACACACGCAGAGCTAAAAGTGAAAGGAGTTTTATTGAACAATCTGTTAGCAAAACACAACAGCAAAGGACGAGCAAGCATAACAAAAGGGCAATATCAGATCATAGGTGGAGATACAAGCAAAGGTCAAAACCAGGAAATCAAGCAAGCCAGCAGTATTAGAGGGGTAATCCAAGAGAGTAAATGGAAGAACAGAAGGAGAGTCAAAAACCAGCAAGGCGTATAATCACGCAACCAGAATAAAGGGAGTATCAAGAGGGACAGTCGAAGTCAACGGAATGTCAGAACCAGACATAGCAAAGATGAAGGCAAGGGAGAGACGCTCGGAATTGCAAACTAGGTTTGGCAAAACTTAGCAATGTGTATGTGTGTGTGAGGGGTTTATAAGCAGGCTGTGTGATGGGTGGCAGGTGAAACAAATCAGTACTCAGACGAGCTAGACCATGAGTGATTGGCTGACTGGGGAATTGTGAGTGTGACATCATCGGATACTGCACTCTGGGAAATAGAGTCAGAGAAATCGGTGGCGTCAGGAAGATCCGGAGGCGTGACACTTTTTAGATTTTAGATTTTTCTTCAGAAGATGCATCTCTTCAGAATTAGGTACTTTTCTTTGAGTATTTATTCTTTCAATGTTGTTTTCTTTGTTTTTCAACATTAGCAATGTTGTGTACTTTTTGCACATGCTTTCTATTGTGTCTGTTCTACAGCCTTCAGTGAATTAAAATTAATTTTAAAAGAGTTTCCCTTTTTTCATGTGACCTCTCAAAGATCGACCCTCCCTGTCTAGATGGGATGATGTTCATTCACAGGGGGCAACATGTTACTCTGAGTTGTCCTTTTCCCACTTTTGATGCATTAACAACTACATGGCTCAAACAGACTACAGGAGAAAAGCTTCTTCTCATTGCTTCTGTTCATCAGTCTATATCAGTTACATATCACAATGATTTTGAGAAGAACGGTTTAAGAGAATGAAGCAGTTTTACTCTGAATATCTTAAATGCAGAACCATCTGATTCAGCTACATACTACTGTATAGCTGCAGATTATTCAGACACTGTGTTATTAGACTGGACAGTATTAGTGCTCAGAGGTGGGTTGAGTCTACTACAATCTGCACTGATCAAATGCCATCAGACACCCATAATTCAGTAATCAGTAAACAGTTTCTCTCTTTAAACTCCTCAAGAGGAACCTCAGCTTCTCCGATGCTGGAACTTACTACTATGCTGTGCTCATACGTCAAAATGTCAAAGTGTATGATGTAAGACAGCTTCTTTTGAGATCCCGCTTCAGTAATGATTAGAATAGATTCAATTCTAAAACTCTGCCCATTGTTTCTGTTCTATCTGCTAAAGGGTCTATACTGGGTTGATGAGGTGCTTGGGCCTCTAATGGTCACCAATGACAATGTAATTTGTAGATGGTTGCTTAACTGTCATAGCTCTCCACAGAAATGAACATGTTGTATGTGGTACCCAATTGTTGTGGCTGTAAACAACAAGAATTTACAAGAATTAAGACTTATAAAGACCAAAGAAAACCTGAAAACCATTTGAACAATTCTGTCCAAGTTTGTCATAGCAGGAGCACAAAAGAACCACCTGCTATTTCCACTGAGGTGCTCTAGGAGGCGCTTTTGGGGATCTTTTCTGCTGACTGCCATCAGACTACACAATGCAGTATGACTCAACAAGTGAGACACATTTTTCCATACAAATCAAACAAAGTTGTGTAATTTGAGTTGTTTACTCAGATTATTGCAAAGAAATGCCTGTTAGGCCATGACTGTATTTAAACATAGTAATGTTAAACACCGATCAGCCATAAAGTTAAAACCACCTCAATGTATCTACACTCTTTATCCGTTTTATCAGCTCCACTTACCACATAGGTGCACATTGTAGTTTACATTTACAGACAGTAGTCCATCTATATGTCTGCATACTTCGTTATCCCCGCCATCACCTTTTTTTCAATGGTCAGGACCCCCACAGAGCAGGTATTATGTGGGTGGTGGATTATTCTCAGCACTGCAGTGACATTGACGTGGTGGTGGTGTGTTAGTGTGTGTTGAACTGGTGTGAGTGGATCAGATGTAGCAGTGCAGCTGGAGTTATAAACACCTCAGTGTCACTGCTGGACTGAGAATAGTCCACCAACCAAAACTATCCACCCTACAGTGTCCTGTGATCTCTGAAGAAGGCCTAGAAGACGAACACCACAAACTGTGCAGCAGCAGATGAGCTATCGTCTCTGACTTTACATCTACAAGGTGGACCAGCAAGGTAGGAGTGTCTAATAGAGTGGACAGTGAGTGGACAGTGTTTATAACTCCAGCAGCACTGCTGTGTCTGATCCACTCACACCAGCACAACACACCACCACCACGTCAGTGTCACTGCAGTGCTGAGAATGATCCACCACCAGGCACATAATGCCCGCTTCTCTGGTGGTCCTGTGGGGGTCCTGACTATTAAAGGACACGGTAAAAGGGGCATAATAAAGTACACAGAGAAACAGATGGACTACATTCTGTGATTACATATATAGCTCCTATACAGTAAGTGGAGCTGATAAAATGTTATGATGTTATGGCTGATGGGTGTATATGTGCTCTCATTAGATAAATAACACTACAATAATCAACTGAAATGTTTGAAGAGACCTTTAAACCTGAGATTATTATGTTGGTGTGATATCTTTGAATAAACTTGATTTATAACCCAGCAGTACTGATTTGCATAAGTTCTATATTTATACAAACTGATGTGAGAGGTTGGGGCCAACTTCCTGTTATAGGAACCAATCAGCCTTCAGCACAGAATTATAAAACTGCTGTTGTAGTAGTTTTAAGTACAGAGTGATGCACCGGTCTTCCCTACACGTCAAAAGATCACTTCCGTCCTGCAGAAACTGTAAGTACCTGCATAAAGTAAACTTCTATATAAAATGAATATATAACTGAATACTAATAATAGCTTTCCTATTTTTCTACAGGGGATACGTGTTACTTGAAGAATTTCACAATGATTTTATTTTATGTAACTGTTTTGCTTTCATCAGTATTAGGTACTGTCCTCTTTTTTTACATTACATTAATGTTCATTTCGTGTACCTAACTTGGGAAATAATTTCACTATTGTTTAATAAAGCTTTCAGTGAATTTAAAATAGCTTTTACAGAGTTTCACTTTTGTTTATATTTTCAGGTGGGCTCTCAAAGACTGACATTCCCTGTCTAGATGGGATAAAGTACATTCAGAACGGGGAGAATATTACTCTGAATTGTCCTTTTAGTTCCATAACAACTGCATGGTTCAAACAGGCTCCAGGAGAAAAGCTCCTTCTCATTGCTTCTGCTGTTCGGTCTACATCACTTAAATATCATAATGATTTTGAGAAGAGTGGACGCTTCACTGCATTAAGAGAACAAAGCAGTTTTACTCTGAATATCTCAAATGTAGAACCATCTGATTCAGCTACATACTACTGTGCAGGTGTAGATTACTCAGATGCTGCATTGTTAGAATGCACAGTATTAGTACTCAAAGGTA
>CM067482.1:20310616-20332570 GCA_034552555.1 Semaprochilodus insignis
CTAAACCAAAACATAAAATGAAACAAGAATGCATTTGTTTTTGTGTGGCTTCATAAAAATAAGTAGATATTTCAGGGCTGAATCCGAGTATTCAGGTATTCAGATATTCATTTGAGTAGATTCGGTTACCCCACCTTTTTTCACAATCTGCATGTGAAAGTCGTCACAACTTAACAAGTGGATTTATATTAAATAACACCATCCTCCCGACTAAGCTTCCAATATTTACTTCTGATCAGTGCCCAATCTCCAGAAACACCCCCTCACCCCCCACCCCCCAAAAAAGGTAGCCCTGATCACTTCTCATATTTCATGTCAATATCATGCATCCCTAATAGCAAATCTTTGCCAGTATTCATTTCAGTTATTTTGATTTCACCTTTTCAAAGTGTTCATTTGGACTGACGCCTAAAAGTGTGTTAAAGTTAAAGCTGCCTCGACCTCAATGTTAACACTCTTACTCTGGTGTGAAGTGACACTGCCCACATGGCAGTGCATGACAATACCAGTGAAAAACACCTCTGCAAACCTTTAATATTGAAATGTTTATGCATTTAGATATTAAAAGTGTGTAGCATGCAAATATTCTATAGGCTAAACCTCACAATCTCAAAAAACACCAGATCACTGCTAGTCCTACATTCTCCACTTCATTAAACATTTTAACTATTGGCATTTTTAATGCACCACCACATTCTACAATGTCTAGTTTCTAGTTAATCACTATAAATGTAATTCATTAATAGTGGTGTAGTGTGATACGCGATTTGAAAAACTGGATAATATTTCTTTGTGTTTCCTTACAACTACTGGACCAATGACTGCAGTGCTCACCTTCAAAATGTCCAATCAGGGATGACACAGGGCTGGTATTTCCACTGAATAGACCTCATTAACCTCACTGCCTCTAAGCAGCTGATGTCTAAGCAGCAACTATGATCACACTCCTCACCACTCTTTCCTTACTTACAACAGGTGAGTGACATTTTCAATGCTTCCATCTAAAATACTGATACTATAAACTATATATCTTTAATGCTAATGAAATTACTGCACACTTTTTTCAGTGAACTGTGACGCTCCTGAGCTTCAAGTACAAACTGTGAGGAGTGGAGATGATGTCACCTTAAAATGTGAACAATACATGGACAAAAACAAAAGTAATTTAGCTTGGTACAAGCAGAGCTTAGGTAAAGTGCCAGATCATGTTGTGAGACTGTTTGGAGTTCAAAGGAAACCCAGATTTGCTTCAGATTTTGATGATGGACGCTTCACTGTGGATGAAGAAGTATTTAATCTCAGTATTAACGGAATAAAGGAGGAGGATGCTGGAACATATTTCTGTGGAACAGTGAAGGCGAATGTTGTAGAGTTTGGATCTGGAACTCTGTTGTTTTTTGAAGGTATGGAGCACACTCTCTAACTTCACTGCAATATCTCAGACTTTTATTCCCATTTCTCTCCAGTTCAGTATTTTATGTTTGTATGTTTATTGTTTAAGCTTTTACACCACTCGTTGTTGTTAGTGTTATTTCTGTTTGTTTATTGTTTTTATGAATTAATGTTAAAGCTCAGAAGATGGACCCACGTCCTCTGACTGAAATACTGATTAACACTGGAGAGTCTGTCACACTCCAGTGTTCAGTACAGTCTCTTACTTCAGACTGTTCAGGAGAACACAGTGTGTACTGGTTCAGACATGGATCAGGAGAATCTCATCCAGGAATCATTTACACTCATGGAAACAGGAGTGATCAGTGTAAGAACAGCTCTGAGACTGATTCTTCTACACAGAGCTGTGTCTACAAACTCCTCAAGAGGAACCTCAGCCTCTCTGATGCTGGAACTTACTACTGTGCTGTGGTTGCATGTGGACAGATACTGTTCGGGAATGGAGCTGAAGTTAATGTACAAGGTGAGTACATTGATACAGCTTCAGTTCTGTAATGGAATTTCTCTGCATTATAAAGTTTTACATCAGTTTACTAGAAGCAGCTCTTGTTTATGAATATATCATCTCCTACTAATCCAAGGTAAAACCTTTCTATCATTTCAGAAAACAACAGTTGGATTGTGTCCATCTTGACAACACTGAATATCATATCTGTTATTGTGATCGTAGTTCTGATTGGAGTTCTACTTAAGAGTCAACGTAATGGTTAGCTTTCATTCTTAAAGCCACTGTAAATGAACTTCACCATCATTTATTACATGTATTACATGTCTACATTACTACATTATGTTTCTTTAAAGGGGCTTCCAACAGCCGCACAAGCCACACTAACCAGGTAATCATGTCTGTCATCGGCATTCATGTTACTTCAGATGAATATGATCTGTCCTGGAATCTACAGGACATTTATTGGTATACTTATCTCTGTAAAGTAAATATTTACTGATTACACAGTTTCTACTCTACTTGTCTACTTGTCTGCTCTCTATCATGGATGGTAATGACTCTTGTTCTGTCTCAGGCTGAGGACACAGAAGTCTTAAACTATGCTGCCCTGAATTTTGTTAAGAAGACTTCCATCTCCAGAACTCCCAGTCAAAAAAACTGAATTGGGGAAATCCAACTGAGGCTTTCAAGTCTCAAGACCACACTCTCTCATGCATCGCTCTTGCGGAAGATGGGTCCCCTAGAAGCAGACTCAGTTAGAAGCAGAGTCCCTTCAAAAGAGCCCTGAAAGACGTCAAGATGTAGCTTCCTCCGAGTTTCAGCAAAACTCATGTAGTCTCCCTAAGTGTATGTGATGTATCTGGACTTCCTGTTACGCATATATTAATCCAACTTATCATTTAATGTTTTATTTACTTTGTTATTAATGTCCTGTCAATAAATTGCTTTAATTAAAACTAGTTGCACCGTATTGTCACTGGAGGTCTTCTGTATGAACTCTCACCCTGAGATTGGAACAGACGGCAATTATTGTTTTTAAAATGAGCTAAGCTATGCTGTCTGACATCTAATATTTAAATAATATCTAAGTATATAATTATATGCTATAGAATCTCCTACAACTGGCATACAAGCAACCACTGCTAGTGGCATCTTAACTCTCGCTAACCAAGTTGAGCAGAGTTCTGTGGAAAGTGGAAACATTAAGTACACTGACATGTGCAGGGCAGGTCTATTCTAAGGCCAGCACAGAGAACAAGTATTCCAAATCACTACAGCTGACCCCCAGTATTCAGGTATGGGTTATTTGTTCAGGTATTCATTTGTAATTTTGGGATTTAGATATTTGTTTTTTTTTTCCATTAATAAAGGCGATACACTGCATCAGCACATCTTTCTATTTTCATTTATACTTTTTCAATGCACTGTTAAAATGTTCTAATGATGGACTAAGTCAGAATGATGCATGCTGAGCTAAAAGCAAGGTTTTATTGACAGGTTAGCCTTCAGACTCAAACACAGAATCCAGGCAAACATAGCACAAGGGACACACAGAGTCATAAACCAGGAAGCAAGTGAGAGTCAAAAACCAAATAAGCAATCAGACCAGCAACCAAAACAAGAGGGAAAACCAGGAATCAAAATCGAAATCAGAGTCAAGGCCAGAAGATCAGGACAGCAATCACAGGATAGAATGCTCGGTATGCTACGGGTGTGGAAATACTTCACAAAGTGGAAAACCAGAGGTATATAAGCAAACAGAGTTAATGACAAACAGGTGGATGTATTCAATACTCCGGGGATGACGAGTAAGGAAATGGGACAGGATTCGGTGGTGGCTGACATGTGACTGTGATGTCATCAGGTGGCGGATGGGAGTTGGAGTTCAGGGAATCAGAGGCAGAGGGGACATCCAGAAGTGTGACAATGTGGAAACGCATATCATCTCAGCTCTGCTGTGCTCACCCACAGCACCATGCTTCAGTTCAGGTTGAAGGTGATAAGACATTAAAAATAATCACAGAATCTGTAGCCCCTCTCATAGTCGCTTCCTTGTTTATTCAGACACCACTGTGGATTAAAAAGGCTTAAACTCCTTCCACTCCAGTCCACTTGTTACATGTTAGACACACACTAAATACACCCCATGCACACATACACAAATTCATAAGGTCACTGAGGACATGTGGGCACAGATCCTCCGGCACCGGAGGCCCTCATATTCATCATGTTTGGTAGTGATTCTACATCTCTGTCCCACCCTCTCCCTTTCCGGGCTGCCTCGTCTTCCAAACTCTCTTCCTACATGTAAGAAACAGAGGTGGGAGTAACTAACACATGTACAAGTCACAAGCAAATCCCAAGTCTCAACCTTCAAGTCCAAGTTAATATGGGAAGATTCAAGCAAGTCAAGTAAGTTCTTTAAGTCAAGCAAGTCTCATCTTTTAGCTCATCTGTTAAAGGTGTTTCTCAGAAGACGCTGCTGCACTGTTTATCATGTGAAAAAATTAGGATACCCAATAAAGCCTTTTCTTTCTTTTTTTTACCATGTTTAAACATCTGGACGTTTGATCTTCATTTGAACAATACTGAGAGATGGAGGTCATGTAACTAAACACATAAAAAAGGACAAATGTCTTTTAAAATAATCTGGGAGTAAAATAATCTTGGGAGGAAAATAATAGGACATCTTTATATTTATTACTGTTTAAAATTACTGAAATTAAAGTCAGGTGTCCCACCATCAGCTGCTAAGGATTAGAACATGGTTAGGAAGATTCTGGAGGAACTGGTCTTATTTAAGTTTCAGATATTTAGCTTGGTTTGCTCCTGATTGTTAAAGTGGGTGGTATTATCATAGCCAGATCCAAAGAGCTCTTTGGCCTTCAGAAAGAAGGTTGCAGATGCGTACAGGAGAGTCCAGGAAGGGATTTAAAATGATTAGAAACCAGCTATCCTACTGTCTGCAAAATAATTTACCACTGAAAACAGGTTAGGTCCTCGTAAGTTCAACCCATAAGCAGACGACAAGATGCGCAAATAAGTCTCAAATAATCCTAAAATATCACCACATGACCTACAGGTAGTTCTTGCCACAGTTGATGTCAAGGTTCATGTATCTGAAATCAGAAAGAGACTGCATTAGTGTACAGTAAAGCGTTAGCACTAAATTAATGTTACTTCACTGGTGGACATTGATGGATGTATGGATGTCACACAATAGTAGTTTATAAAAATTAACTAAAATTCAAACATGGTATATCTTACCAAACCGAAGGTTTTAGTGTGTTTTGTAGATATAGGAATGTATGCTACAAGCAATATTAGATCTGCATGTCATATGAATGTCTCAAGTAGTAATTTATTAAATATAAAAATGAACTAAAATTCAACCAAGTCACATCTTACCAAACTAAAGGCTGTAGTATGTTCATCAGATGGGTGTCTGTACACCACAACTGATTTTAGATCTCTGTGTTATCTTGTTGTCTGATAGTAGCAGTTTATTAAATATAAAAATAACAAAATATATACCTTTTCAAACTAAAGCCTGTAGTATGTTTGTCAGATAGGCCTGTGTACACAAGTGATATTAGATCTGTATGTCATTTGGATGTCTCAAAATATTCATTTAGTACTCATGAAAATGAACTTCAATTCAACCAAAGCATATCATACCAAACTAAACTAAAGGTTGAGGTATGTAAGATACGTTTTAATAAATTATTAGTGATTTGTTTTGCAGCAGGTTTATGTGTTGTGTCTCAGTAAAGTTATGACGGGTTTTGTTAAGTCTTTACAATGTATGTCTGCATTTTTTCATACAGTTGTATGTGAGCGAAAAGTGTGAATATCCGCCGAATATCCAATATCAACTTATCTTTACCATCTCTGATGTTTGATCTGCAGACGCTGCATGTCGCTGTTCTCCTACTTACTACTTTAATCCACCACACAATCCTTGAATCCAAACTTCACTATTTCTGGAATAGCTGCTTCCATGAAACAAGCTTCTTCATAAGTTGATCTCTGCTGGTCTCCCACGTTCTGATAGGTTGTCAGGTTTGCAAGCATTGCAACAGAAATCACCCAACAATGTTTCTACAATCCCTAATTTCTCGAAACATAAAACTGCAAATACTTAATATAAAATCAAGTCATTTTGAGTCATCTGTCTCAAGTCAAAGTTAAGTCTCAAGTCATGAACAACAAGTCAACAAGCAGTGGCTCTGCTCGTGCTGCTGGGAGTTGTCTCGGAGGCCGTGGCGAGATCACTTCTTTGCTGCTCCAGCAGTGGGGCTCTGGGTGATCTGGGCCCTCCTTCATAATTGACCTCCTTCATAATTGACCTAGGTCAGGACCCAGCAGCCGTGCCACATGGAAACCCATGCTGTGAACAGTACATGCAGCACTACATCGTAACTCCTTCATCCTCTGGTGCCTGTTACGACCTGTGCAGCAGCCATGTTGCATGTTTGTGCTAGTCAAACGAGAAATCATGTTTTCACACAGTTCCTAACAGATTCAGTGGCTTGCAAATGTTCACAATGAGATTAAGTTTGTCCTCTGTGGGCACCCTGACTCTGTTTACCCAACTCTACCATGGCAGTAATTTTGTCTCCTTAGGGTGAAGGAAGGTAACAGGTAAGAAAACTGCTACACAGAGAAAAATATCCATCCTGAAATTGAAATGTGATGAGTGTTCCATGAGGGTTTGTACATACATGGTTACAGCATTGTTAGCAATAGTCAAGTCAAGTCAAATTTATTTATACAGCGATTTTTACAACAGATGTTGTCACAAAGCAGCTTTACAGAGAATCTGGGTCTGCGCCCGCCTCACAGCACTAGACAGGAAGAAGCTTCATGGCAGGCAAACTGGTCAGCAGGCAGGCAGTGGCACCCAGCCAATTCAGGTGAAGCAACGACATCAGAGCGCACAGGATGGACAGTAGTTCCGCAACAGACCACAGAGTTTGGGAAGTAGCTCAGCTCCAGCAAAGAAGAACACACAGACAATGACAGAAGGACTGAGAGCACTGCATGGTGTTAGCAGTTAGCAGGAACTAATTACCAAACTGAACAGGTAGGTTTTAAGCCTAGACTTGAAGATTGGGGCTGTGTCTGAGTCCCGAACACTAACTGGAAGGTTATTCCAAAGCTGAGGGGGCTTTGTATGAAAAGGCTCTGCCCCCTGATGTAACTTAATTAATTAATATTGCTTATCTAATTAATTTATAACCCATATTTATTTTTTTATTTTCAGAAAAAGTTTAAATGCCTTTCTACAGCACAAGATTAGGTTTTTTTGAATGTCCTGGAAGCAACTGTCGGAACTAAGCTCTAAAATGCATGGAAAGAGCTGAAAAAAGGCCCAAGCTCAAAAAGGCAAAACATGAACCTTTTAATGGACTTAGCAACACAGTAAAACACAGTGAGGAGTAACTCACACAGTAAAACACATGATACATAGACTGAATTAAGAGAATTATATATAGTATAGTGTGTATTGACCACATGGTCGTGCAAGGAAATACAAGTGAAACACTTCAGCAGACAGGTACATGCATAAAGATGATAGAAGTGTATTTCATTCAGATTTAAAGGCTGACTGTCTCACAATCAGCATAAACAGGAATGTACTGCTAACTCTAACTTCTCCACTGCATGACACATTTAAACTGTCATTTTATTAACATCATTCTACACGTCTGTTTGTAGCGAACATCGCTGTACAGTAAATGTAATAGAGAGGTATGAGGTTTAATGTGAAAAGGACTGCATGGTGTTTTCTGTATCTCCTTACAGCTACTGGACCAATGACTGCAGTGCTCACCTTCAAAATGTCCAATCAGCTATGAGACTGGGCTGGTACTTACACTGAACAAACAAGTTCAACAGACCTCATTACCTCACTGTCTCGTCGTCTAAGCAGCAACAATGATCACGCTCCTCACCACTCTTAGCCTGCTTACAACAGGTGAGTGTATAAAATACCGTATAACGTATATCATACTAACACTTCTACCAGAGCTATAAAACCTGTTTACACCCTTTTTCCAGTGCACACTGACGTCTCTGGGCTTCAGGTACAGACAGTGAGGAGTGGAGATCATGTCACCATCAAATGTGATGAAAACATTATCAAAGACCAGAAAACTCAGTATTTAGCTTGGTACAAGCAGAGTTTAGGAAATGTGCCGGAGCCTGTACTGAGACTGTTTGGAGGTGGAAGGAAGAACAGATTTACACCAGGTTTTAGTGATGGCCGTTTCACTGTGGATGAAGAAGTATTTGATCTCAGTATTAAAGGAATAAAGGAAAAAGATGCTGGAACATATTTCTGTGGAAAAGTAAAGATGAATTTTGTAGAGTTTGGATCTGGAACTCTGTTGTTTCTTCAAGGTAAACAGTGCTCTCTAACTTCACTGTTCTCTCTGTAAGTTTGAATTCTGATTATTTAATTCCAGCTCAAAATTTTATGTTCACTTGTGTTTATTGTTTAATGTTCCTCCCCATCATTATTAGTTATTTGTGTCTGTTTATTGTTTTTATGAATTAATGTAAAAGCTGAGAAGATGGACCCTCGTCCTCTGACTGAAATGGAGAGTCTGTTACACTCCAGTGTTCAGTACAGTCTCTTACTTCAGGCTGTTCAGGAGAACACAGTGTGTACTGGTTCAGACATGGATCAGGAGAATCTCATCCAGGAATCATTTACACTCATGGAAACAGGAGTGATCAGTGTAAGAACAGCTCTGAGACTGATTCTTCTACACAGAGCTGTGTCTACAAACTCCCCAAGAGGAACCTCAGCCTCTCTGATGCTGGAACTTACTACTGTGCTGTGGCTGCATGTGGACAGATACTGTTTGGAAATGGAGCTGGAGTTAATGTGCAAGGTGAGAACATTGATAGAGCTTCAGTTCTGTATTGGGATTTCTCTTCTCTTTGTTTATGAATACATCATCTGATATTAATACTAGGATTACATCTATTATCATTTCAGAAAATAACAGTTGGATTATCATCACCTTGATAACTCTGAATGTAATATCTGTTATTGTGATTATAGTTCTTCTTAAGAAGCAACAAAATGGTAAGTTTTATTTTTGAGGCACTATAAAATTATTTCCCCAACCATTAAATAACTTTGTTGTATATAAACATTATATCAGTCTTATTTATTAGGTTTGATATTTTTATGTATAGGTGCTGAGAATGATCATCCAAGCCAAATTAATCAGGTAATCACATCTACCATCTGCCTTCTTCACGTAAATACACATTTGTTCTGGAATCTGTACATGTATTATTATATAACTATGACTAAATATCTGCAGAGCTGATGTTGCTTTTACTCTACTCTGATATTGTTTGTGTTCTGTAATGGATAGTAATGACTCTTGTTGTGTCTCAGGCTGAAGACACAGAGGTCTTAAAGTATGCTGCCCTTAATATTTCTAAGAGAGTCAAGGAGAGTCATTACCTGTGTTCCACACAACAGTGAAATAATACATAGTTTATGTAAATGATACGTACTTAAATACAGTTTAATAATGTCAAGCAAATCATAAAACCAAAGAGAAACAGCTAAACAGGAATAATTGTTGTCTCTTCAGTCAGGCATTGCTGTATGTAATCAGACAGAACAGACTGTAGTAAAGTTTCTACATGCCACTGTGGAACTGATTATATGCATAATTCAGAGTTATTTCATCTATAAGCAGTGCATATAGTCCTGTAAGCAGTGCACAGTCTTATTTGTATATGATTTTCAATATTGTGTTCCTTCTTTACTTTTCTGTGATGTTTTCAGTAAAATAATGAATGTATTGTGTGTAGGATGAATTCTAAATAACACAAAATCATAAATTTCACTTTCATTATGTTAAGTTTGTAAAAGGCCTCATGTTGTCCTGGTTTCCTTTGATGAAATCTTTTCCAGTGAGAGCCCTGTCTATGTAATGTATTCCTCATTAAACACATGTGGACACGGTTACATTTCTCAATCATTATTACATTTCATAATCATTATTACATTTCATAATCATTATTACATTTAAGTATTTAATTTATATATCTATGTTTTATATGCTCCTGTCTTCATACACAGAAAATATAAATATAATAAGTATAGATATATACATTAAACTACTGAGATGTTGGAATGAGTGAAAAAGTGGAACCACAGCTTTGTGAATCAGTAGCTAGCAGCTTATAAAGGGACCTGTTTTACTTTTATTCACTTCATTATACAGTATCTCTTTGAAGGACACCGGTGAAGAGAATAAAAGGAACATCTTAATGCAGTGTTGGAATATAGAATGTTGTGCTTTTGGGGCAAATGAACTGCACCACATTTTTTTTATTCTCACATCTGGGTGGGGCTTCTTTTCTTGATTTCTGGAGAGAATTCTAGATCATTTGAGTCAGTGTCATCCCTTTGATTTACCCGTGTCTGGGATATAAGCTCTTCAGCCAAGAGGAGTTTGTACTGGAGTTGTTGATGTCTACAACTGTCTACAAAAATTGTGAAACAAATAAATGTCCTGACGTCCACTACAGAGTACATTTATAAATGAGCTGTTGTTTACATGTAAGTAAATAAGCTCAGCTCTGAAACTCATTCTAATATTCCTGAGATGTTTACTTACTTAAAACAATCAAACTATAACACACAAAAACCTTTTAACTGTGACAGTCATAGTCACACCCACCCCCACTCCCCCATGTGATGTGATTTTAAAGCCCAATGTTCCCCCTGTAAGGATCTAGAGGACTATATAGACAGACATGTATAGTATAATAGATGAGCAAAAACATAATCTGCACTACAGTGGACAAAAATTAATTGCTGGGTCTCAGGAGGACCACATACATTGTTGATGCATAAAAATAAAGGCCAACATAACGTTTGTTATACTTTGTAATATTTCACAAAAACGTGTGTGTGGGCACTGCCCAATCATTTTCTATGAAAATATAAAATATATAATATATAACACCATTAAAAATGTGTTCAATATGTGCATACATACAATGTATTTATGTGTAAACATGAATCACTTTCTTATTCCTTTCAAAAGACAACATAAAAGCTCAGAACTAATCAGTGAAGGAGAGAGATACTAACTGCTGTTACTTTGAGACAGTGAGTTTCTTCACCAGTTACAGGACTGCCTCAGTGCCCACATATAGGTTTATATCACAAAGCTTGTGGTCATCTTTATACCTTCAAAGACCACCTCAACACTACAATGGTACTGTAACCCGGGGTTGCTGCGGTTTACGACCTGAGTACTCTCAGTCCACCTCTGATGGTACCTTTGTTTTAGGGGAAAGAGGGAGACTGGACACCAGGAGTGTTCGTTTTGATCGCAGTTCAGCACGGCTGTTTATTCAGTGACAGGTTCTCGCTCTCAGCGCATAACCCAACAGAATCGGGTTGACTCACAGTAAGCACGCAGTTCTCTCCATCACACAGCATAGCACCGCAGCTCTCAGCCACCTTCACACAGCATAACATAACACTGAGTTTTATGACAACATTTAACCTGAACTATTATTAACTGCTTATTAGAATAATAATATTTAACCCACTGTAAGTGGTACTAGTAATACGGATACATTTTCTACGTCTTGGGAAACCTATTAAATACACTCAGTCCATTGGGAGTTGGAAATTGACTATATGATGTTTTATTGAATGCACAGCCTTAAATGGTACAGCAATTATATTCTGGTGCCATAGACCAAAGTGAACCCCTATGCCCACGTGTTTGTTTAATGGGTCCGTCACGTCACTGATGTCATGTTCAAGTTACATACTCAGACATGGTTAACAGTCACACTAGATGCGCATTGTGCCCAAGTCCATCTGAATTGTACCCGAAACAGCTGTGCGGGCATAAGAAATCCACGTTAGTGAGGCTAATCCGGAAAAAAACCTTTGGATTGCTAGGGATCATAAAGGCTGGGCTCTGGAACAATGGAAAAAGATCATACAGCCTGATGAGTCCAGACTCCAGAGTCCAGATTTACCCTTTTAGTATTTTAAAATGGAAGCGCATAAAGTGATACACCCATCATGCATAGTGCCCACTGTACAAGCCTCTGGAGCAATTAGTGATATTGAATTGTTCCAGCTCAGGCTTGTTCTCTGTGCTCGCCATTTCGGACAGCTAGGCTTATCGTTTTATTGGCTTATCATATTTTGGAATATAATGGATGGTGTTAAATAGAAGTATTAACCATTCCAGTTAATTTTAGAGTCCTGAATCACATATTTTACAGCATGGAATCAGGCTGTATTTGCTTCATAGCGCAGATTTTCGACCCTGTTATAAAAAAAATCATGAATATTTACATGTGTATCCTGTACTTCAGTGTACTTCAGTGATTTTAGGCCTGTCCGAATACACTTATGGGTTCTCCTTCCACCTCCATCAACTCCATCTCCCATAACCAACCACCTGATGACGTCAGTGTCACATGTCTCTGTTTTGTTGTTTGGTTTTCTCTTCTGGTTTCCCCCTTTGTATTGGGTTGCTGGTCTGATTGCTTGTTTGGGTTTGACTTCTGCTTGTTTCTGCTTTTGTCTCTGCCCTTTTGTTAGGTTGGGCCTGATCCTGTTGTTGAGCTTAACCGCCAACCTGTACAATAAACCTGGCTTTGCTTTTAGCTCAGCACGCCTGAAATTAAGATAATTAATCATTTCAGCCATGTCACTCATTTGTATGTCATTTTTACTGTGTTACTCTTTTATGTTCTGTAAAATGAGCCACAGAAATAACCCCAGTTAATACTAATCCCTGTGTGTAAATATTCCATCATATTTGGTGGAAAAAGTTTTTTGCCGTTTGAGGAGGCATTTGGTTTTATTGTGCATGACACAGATACCTCGGGTCATTCAAGTCTGTGGCAAACCTCTTGAATTATGACTTTTCAGACAAGGCAATATAGTATTCTTAGGAGAAGCTGACCCTTGTAAATGCCTCTCAAAGGAGACCCTGACTGTTCAGACATAGAGTGTATGTGTCCAATTACATTTGAATATATTGTATTCATCAAGTTAAATACATGAGTCATTATTGAAAACAGACAAAATTTGTTTACTATTAGACTGAAACTCAAGAGAAAATTTTACAAGTGTCACAGTGTGACTATGGTAGCTCACATGTAGAGGAATTGCCGTTTGGTATGTGACATTTTAAGTACTGGGCATGTAAATTCTATATTTTAAAGCATACATGCCTTAACAGTCAGGATTCTTCTCTGCTCTCTTGATTGACTACTTCTAATATCAACACTGTTTCAGCGTTCTTTCTCAGATATGAAGATGCACTTACCATGTGGTACATTCAGTTCAGCTCACACACAAAATCTCATTTGCTGCTGAACAGATAAGACACCAGGACACCTTTCACAGTCTTTGCCTGTTTATAAATGGTAAGTGATTTAGTGAATTATTAGTATAGCCAGCACCAGTGCATATAAATAACTGATCTATGTTCATCATTAAGCTGTTCTTATTTCGTCTTTCTGACGTTGCTGAACTTCAAGAGCAAACAGTGAGGCAGGGACATAATGTGACAACAAAAAGTGGCCCACAAACAGCAAAAGGCAACAAAACAGTTTAGTTTGGTATAAGCAGGGTATTGGAAAGGTGCCTCAGTACATTGTAAGAACATTTGAACATGACTCAGCCATTGGAAAACGACCGCTTCAGTATGTCTGTGGATAAAGAACGGTTCGATTTCAACATATATAGAGTCAACAATGCCAGCAGTGTTGTCCAGTGTGTTTGCTGCTTGACCTTGTTCTTATGAACCAGACGCTCACTGTATCTGCCAGTAAAGCTAGAACCGAACCTTCTGTTCCTCACTAAGAACCTGCTGTACATGGGGAGACGCTGATTTAAGAAGAAACAGGAGTGGTCTCTTATTTATTTCCAGAGCTGTATCTTCTTAAATTTGGCTTTAAATATGATTTGTCATGATACCAGTATGTTTCATATCAGGTTCAGAACAATCTCAGCTCTCTCGGTAATGAGAAACCGCTGCATTAACTCCAACAGCTACAAACTCTCTGTAAACCATTTCACACGTGTCTCTGATGTTGATGGAATGAAGAATGAGGGATTTCTGACGAGGTGGGTCCATTGGTCACACAAACACCAGATGTCAGTTATGCACAATCTGTATATAATATATATCAGTATATGCTGGATATGAGGTGATTTTGTGGATGTTAAGAGGATGAACTAAGGCATGGCATGTTGTAGTCATTGCCACTGACGGCACAGCCTGCTGTTTTGTTTGAACTGGTGACATGTTTCTGATGTAGTGTTCCTAATAGTGATGCCTAATGCTGTTCTGTCTGCTATGTCAGTTATGGAGATCCATTATTTTTCTATTGTTATTATTACGGTGTTGTCAGGTATGTGCTTTGAACATGGCTTTGTGCCTATAGATATCATTAATGCTAGCGGTAGTCAATATGTACCACAGAGAGTGTTGAGAGTGAGCTGACAGTTCTTAAACAATAGTGTAAGTCTTCAAGATAATATCCAGCAGGGACCAACAAGGTAGTATGCTCTAATACAGTGGACAGTGAGAGGCCCACCACCACATCAGTGTCACTGCAGTGCTGAGAATGATCCACCACTCACATAATACCTGCTCTGTGGTGGTCCTGTGGGGTTCCTGACCATTAAAGAACAGGGTGACGGGGGGCTAACAGACTATGCAGAGAAACAGATGGACTACAGTGTGTAAGTGTAGAACTACAAAGTGCATGGTGGTAAGTAGGGCTGATAAAATGGACAGTAAGTACAGTGCATGTGGTGTATTGGGAGGTGGCTGCTTGGTGTATAAAGCAACACACAGACTCAAATAAGAACTCACTTTGTGCTTCAGTCACTTTTACCCCAGTTTAACACTTTAAAGAGCAAAGCTGTTTCCATCAGCTGTAAAACTACTTCTGGTATGAACCACATGATACAAACCACATGATATTATTTCCTCAAAACTATCTGACCAATCAAAACAGCTCACAGCTTTAACACGTCCATTCAGGCCACACATGAGGCCTCTTTTACTACTGAACACACAAGAGATCAGAACATTAGCTCTCACTGTCTCTCTGTCTAAACAGGAACAATGATGGGATTACTGTTCACTCTTTGGCTGTTTGGAGCTGGTAAGTGATATTTTAGAAGTTAATATGTTTATATATCATCAACAATCTGTTACAGTCCTGCTACATACGGTCGTACACCAATCTTTAAACAGTCAAACTACATGTTTTGTTAAAGTGTTTTGTTAAATCTTTCTACACATTTAGTGCACAATTAATAAAACATAACTTATAACACAACCTTAGCAAAGACCATGATTTAGGATTTTTAAAGAAGGATTGTCTTTAATATGATTGTTATGGTAAAGTGCCTTAAAATATTGTTCTCTGTAGAGGATGTGCGAAATAATTTTCACCTAGAGATTCAAAAAGACATGCAAGTTGACCAGTTGAATATAACTGTATTTCTTTCTTTCTTTCTTTCTTTCTCTACTATTTCTTCTCTCCAGTGAAAACGTCTGACATCACTGAACTTCGAGTACAAACAGTGAGGCGGGGAGACGATACAACAATAAGATGTGACCAAAAAGCAGAACAAAAAGAATTAGCTTGGTATAAAGAGAGTTTAGGAAAGCTGCCTCAGTATGTAGTGAGAAGAGCTGCAAAACAAGCAAACTCTTCTCCAGCATCTAAACCAGGTGAAAATCACAGATTTAATCCAGGATTTAATGATGGCCGCTTCAGTGTGGATGAAGAGAAGTTTGATCTCAGCATTAAAGGAGTTAAAGAAGAAGATATAGGAATATATTTCTGTGGAAATGGAGAGTCACTTAGTTTGGAGTTCATATCTGGAACCCTTTTGCTGTTTGCAGGTAACTGTGTGCACATCTGTTGTAACTGTTGTTGTTTGTTCTGTTCATTGATATCAGCATTCTTTCTCTTTACCTTCTACATTTATTCATCTATTTTAAAGAAGAGAAGACTGATCATCATCCTCCACCTGAACCTGATAAACTCCAGTGTTCAGTACAAACAGTTACTCTGACCTGTTCAGGAGAACACAGTGTGTACTGGTTCAGACACGGATCAGGAGAACCTCATCCAGGAATCATTTACACTCCTCCGTACACCAGTGATGAGTGTGAGAAAAGCTCTGAGACTGATTCTTCTACACAGAGCTGTGTCTACAAACTCCCCAAGAGGAACCTCAGCCTCTCTGATGCTGGAACGTACTACTGTGCTGTGGCTGCATGTGGACCTGAAACTAAATCTACTGGAAAAGGTAAATAAAGGTTCTGATTCTGGAAATGACCACTTTTGTGATACAATCTCATATTCATTAATTATATAATCTAACTATAATCTGACTATTATTATTATTTTCTGATTTTGTTATTATAATTATTATTATTATCTGATTACTATGTATTTTCTTCATGCAGGTGATGTCTGCGCTCTGTGGTTCTTCATTTCCAGAGCTGTAGTTCTTGCTGGTGTGTTTGTTACACATACAGTACTTTATATTGTTATTAAATGTGGACAAAAGTAAAGACAGTTTAACTGGAGACACTAAATGCTGATGTAAACAGACTGATTGGAGCAGTTAACCTGATAACAGTCTGTTATAATGTAGAGTGTAGTGTCTGTTATAAATGATGGTGTGTTTGGATGTAGGAGGTTTTATCTGTTTATCTTCTCCTGTTTTTAACAGGCAGTAACTGAAGCAGGGATTTAGCTTTTTAACCATTTAGGACTATTTTAAATCAGATTCATTTTCTACACTGTGGTTGTCTGTATCGAGTCTAATTAATGATTGTTATGCTGAATTAATGATGCTACTGACATGCTGTAGTTTCTCTACTAGCTCCTTTTAACATCTCCCTTCTGAATATTTCATAACGAGCTTTTAGTGAATTGTATAATACATGGCGCAAAAGATACATGTGTCAGTGGTCATTAATATATGGTGGCCGAGAAGTGCAAAACAAATTAACATTTCAGAAAACAAAATTATAAAAATAAAAACAAATTTACAAATGAAAAAAAAAAAATACATTTCAGGAAAATTTGTTTTACATATTTTTATAATGTTTTTGTTTGTAAATTAGTTTTTATTTATGTCATTTTGTTTCCTGAAATGTTAATTTGTTTTGCACTTCTCAGCCACCATATTAACGGCTCTGTATTTTTACATTTCTGGGCTGAGAAGTAGGTTATGCTGAACTCAGTATGTTGTTTCAAATTAACTAAACACATTTAAGTGTATCAGCTCTGTTTCTACACTCACAATAAATATGAGATAAAACTGCTGTTGTAAGTGTTTGTGTTTGTATTCCAACAAATGGTCACAGAATATCTGACATGACAAAAAACTTATGGGGTTAAAGTTATGGGGCCATTTATATGTTATAACTGTTTTATAACTTTTAATGACTTTTATAAATTGATTATGACCTATATTAACCACCATTACATATTAGCCATTCTTAAATCATAATGAAAAGTGGAACCCATAACAGCAGTCGATGTAGAGTAAGAAGGCGTGGGGGAACACTGTGCCTTTAAACAAGCACTCTTTAGAGAACATGGTAGCACTGGAAACCACTTCCCAGCACTACTGAATAGCCAGGATAGCAGGCAGGTCATTAACATTCACACATTCCAGAGCGACAGTAGACAGTAACACTGCATCACTGCACCACAAACAGCCCGCAGGCCAACACCCCACAGCCCCACTAAGTACTCACAGCCCAGTACTCCAGCATTCTCCCAGGGGGCTCTGCCCTCTCTGCCCTGCATGGCCGTGCCTCCAGCGTGCACCTGTTGTACCTGTTGTTACATCCCAGACTGTGATGTAGACAGGCAAGTACAGGCGCTTGTACACTACATGGTAGGTAGGTAAGGGAGGAGTGCCTGATCTGATTTGTTAGGCTAGCTCTTGTTTGTCAGGTAAGCTGGTCTGATTTTTTATCTTCCACAGTCCACCCAGCTGTAATGATTGACAGAAAACTCAACACTTGCAGATCTAAAATCAGACCAGCTTTATTCGTAGAGCTAAAACAAGATAACAAACAGGGTAGTAATACCAAAGTAAACATATCAGAGAAGGTAGAGATGAAGGCAAAAAGGAAAGGACAAGCCAGAGTCAAAACCAAACAACCAAACCAAGCAGCAACTGAACTAAAGGAGTAAACCAAAGTACAAAACCAAAATACAAAGTGGAGATCAAAACCAGTAAACAGACAGGATAAACAGGAGAACACTTAGTACACAAACAGAGCTGGTAACACCTCACAAAGTGACTGGACAAAGAAAGGGGTATATATACAGAGGCGTAAATGACTAACAGGTGGTATGAATCTGTATTCTGGGGATGAAGAACAGGAAGGTAGTCTGTGATTGATGGATGGAGGACATGTGAAGTTCACTTCATGAGGAGGTGCATTATGGTGTGTAGTTTGTGGAGTCAAAGGCAGGAGCAGAACCTGTTAGCAGGACATCAGTGTAGTTGGATGGTTTAAAGCTCATTTAAAGGACTGTATATATACTTTACCACTTCTACTGTTACAGTTAGATCTTTTTTGAAGCTGTTATCATTGTTAACTTTGGTGCTTTGTTGTGTATTTATAATCTTTGCTTGGATAAAAAGCTGAAAAGAACATTTCTGTTGTCTGGTCTCTTCACTTCAGTGGCCTGACGTCATACTGAGAGACACTACTTCTGTATGTGTAGCTCAACGAATATTGCCCATATTAGTCAAAATTTATCATCATTTATTGTTCCTAGTAACCTTTATTTTCCTTCCCAATAGCATTACAATCCAACACTTCCTTCTGGGAAAGTAAGAAAATAAAAAATGAAGAATACAAAAATGTGCAGATTTATGAAAAACGTTTTTAACAATAAACACTGTGTGTGTGTGTGTGTGTGTGTGTGTGTGTGTGTGCGTGCGTGCGTGTGTGTGTGTGTGTGTGGATGGGCTCGTCTATGCAACTCCTAATCTGAAAACAGTCCCATTCTCGTCTTGCTAGTAACTGCTTATAAAAGCTAATGCTAGTCGTGCAATGTCAGCTCTGCCCACAGGCCACTGTGACCACGAATTACATTAACAGTGTCCTGAAATACAATGGTTAGCACTGTCCATCTTAATGGCAGCCCTGTGGCACAATCTGAGATTAGCAGTGTGAGGCCTCTACCCTCACCCCTTTCTGCTCATACCAGCAATAAATGCCAGGGGAAATTTTCTTCTTGCTAAACATACAGTCCACATGGTAGCAGGTTAAAGTGTAGCAGCTCTTGGTTGACTAGGCTGCTCAGGTGCAGTCACACAGTGGTGAGGCTCTGTCAATGTAGAAGTACTGGAAGGTCCGGCACCTGTGTAGGATTGATGGTCTCCAGTTGCAACAGATGTTACAAATTGGAGTCTTTGGACAGTAAACATGGCTGTACCTCCACCAGGTAGCTGTGTAAACATTTATCACCTGGCTCCTTGAAGAAAATGACTTCAGTGGTCTCCTAAGAAGAAAAGAGCGAAGGAGAAGAAAAGTAGAGTTTTATTAAGCTCAGTCTCTTGGTGGTTAAGAGGCTTATTTATCAGAGCTGACCAGTGAAAGTCCAGCAAATCCAGCACATTGACAGAGTAGTTTTCTCTTTTTCTCAGTGCTGCTGGAGTGTTTAAACACTGTGTCCACTCACTGTCCACTCTAGACACTCCTACTTTGCTGGTCCACCTTGTAGATGTACAGTCCGAGATGATCGCTCATCTGCTGCTGCACAGTTTGTGTTGGTCATCCTCTAGTCCTTCAGCAGTGGTCACAGGACGCTCGCCACAGGATGCTGTTGGCTGGATAGTTTTGATTGGTGGACAGTTCTCAGTCCAGCAGTGACACCGAGGTGTCCAGCAGCACCGCTGTGTCTGATCTACTCACACCAGCACAACACACACTAACACACCCCCAGACTTGTTTATCCAACTACAAAAGCAGTTGTATTATGACACAGTTGATAGTATACATTGAACTGAACAATTTGGACAATATATCTAATTTCTACAGATCATTATTGCGATTGCAATTTAAATTGCTATTATTATCTATAAATTGAGATTTGAGAGCATTAGTAAGCAATTTGGCTCAAAAAATCACTATTAACATGATTTTAGCTTTAATACATGTTTCTGCTTATATACATATATATTCTTACAAAGGGTTTAAAACAGTAACAAGATTCATACTTAACAGCACTCAGCAGACCCTCCCCTCCCACGACTCCACCCACCTCTGTCCACCCACCAGTCTGTGCTGTGAACAGTGCTGTGAACAAGTATTTGCCTCCTTCCTATTTTCTTCTATTTCTGCATATATACATAAGCTACTATTGATATTAGAGAAAGATGACCCAGGTAAACAAAAATTGCTGTTTCTATGATAACAGCATCAAACTCGCATACATGAGTTCCAGTTCAGGTTTCACAGTTCACAGGCCTCAGAAGGGGAGGGAACAGCTATGACAGAAGGAAGCACTGAAGATCTTCCAGCCTGAAGAGTAGCCAGCAGGTTTTCTATATATGCAATGTGCCCATCACAAGCATGAATCAGACCTGCTACATTCATGGTTGGCTTGGTGTTATGTCACATGAGGACAGAACGAGGAGGTAGGATGTAAGTGCAAGTCTTTAATAGGCTCAAATTGAACCAAAACCAAAGACACTAGTAAACTAACAAACAACTGTGAACTGGGTTACAAAACCAGATATGGAAACAAAAACACCAAGCAGTCTTTGGCCTCTTGTCATTTCCATGTGCCTTTTGTTGTCCTGTTCCACGTGCTTCTGTTCGTTTTGGTTTTTGCTCCGCCTGTCTCCGCCCTCTTGTCAGGCCTCTCACCTGTCCTTAGTTTGTAGTTCCGCCCCTTCCCAGGTGTTCCTTGTTAGTCCTTGTTNCTTGCTTGGTGTTTTGTCTCCATGTCTGTTGTTTTTGTAACCCAGTTCACAATCGTTTGTTAGTTTACTGGTGTCTTTGGTTTTTTTGGTTTTGTTTCAATTTGAGCCTATTAAAGACTTGCTTACATCCTGCCTCCTCGTCCCCACGTGACAATCTGGTCCTTAGATCTGTCAAATCAATAAAACATTCTTACGAGATGGAGAACTATCATAAACATCCTGTGTGTGGAGGCACTATATATATAGTTGAGCTGATAAAATGGACACTGAGAGTAACTTCAGGGAGGATGTTGTGGCTGCTTGGTGTATAATGCAACACACAGACTTCAGTCACTTTTACCCCAGTTTAACACTTTAAAGAGCAAACCTGTTTCCATCAACTGTAAGGCTACTTCTGTTATGAACAGCTCTCACCACATGATATTATTTCCTCAAAAGTATCAGACCAATCAAAACAGCTCACAGCTTTAACAGGTCCATTCAGGCCACACATGAGGCCTCTTTTACTACTGAACACACAAGAGATCAGAACATTAGCTCTCACTGTCTCTCTGTCTAAACAGGAACAATGATGGGATTACTGTTCACTCTTTGGCTGTTTGGAACTGGTAAGTGATATTTTGAAGGTTAATATGTTTATATATCGCAGACAATCTGTTATAGTCCTGCTACACTTCTAGTCCAATTAAATTGTTTGTTGTAATTTTAAGTCCAAAAACAGTAGCTACAGAGAACAAACAAAATTTTTGTTAATAACATATTTAAAAAAAAACAGTTAATATAAAATATGCTATAATTTTTGTCCATGACACATTTCATGTTTAATTCTTAAATAAATACTAATAATTAAAATCTGCATTAAAATCTGCAGAAGCATGTACCCTGTAGAGGATGCATTAACAGAGGTGTACAGCTGTACAACTATAAATATCTGGTTTATTTCAGTCAATTTTAGTCTTTAAAAGTTTTTTAGTTTTGTTTTGTTTTTTTCTCTCTCCAGTGAAAACGTCTGACATCACTGAGCTTCAAGTAC
>CM067482.1:20333070-20352425 GCA_034552555.1 Semaprochilodus insignis
TTTAGTTTATCAGAGAAATATTTTAAACTGTTTCTGGACGTAACATCAGCCTAGTGCTATTCAGTCTAAGTCAGGTTTCAGTTAGTCACAGTAACTATTCACAATTGTTACCTTTAAATGGCTTACTGTTCATTTATTAACCACATTTTATTTAGAGAATGTAATTTATTAATTATGAGGCTTTCTACATAACGAGACAACCTTGTGAACTATAACTACTACTATGATAAAGATAAATATGTGGTATGTGGAGGGTGAGAAAGGTGTGTTTCTCCTGAGAAGCTGTTAAAATTCTGTTTAAGCATCAGCTTTTGATGTGGTTGGAAGTTTCAGCAGTCCAGCCTATACTGCAGTGTGTACTATCTAGGCTGTGGTTACTGCTAAATATACACTCAAACATGGGATATAGTTCACAGGAAGAAAGAAGAAAAGCGCTGCAGCATTGTGTTTTATCACAGTAGTTAAACGCTGTTGATCAGACTGCAGCCAGTGTTACATTTCACTCTCTAGAAACATGATCCAACAGACAAAGACCTAAAGATAAAGTACACATCTCGTTCTGGGACAAGCCCTGATACGTACACACAAGCAAACTGAAAAGCAATGTAAGGTCAATGTATTTGGACATTCGATGTCAAGTAAACGCAGGTAATATAATCAGAACAACACCAGAAGACCTTCACAACATGTTTCAGTTAATATATATTTTGTGTAATGCTTTAAGCTGGCCACAGGAGTACAGCTAAACATCCATAATCCCAGCTGTAACCCAGAGCCCCAGTATAAATCAGGGACCTCAGTATTATTGAGGGCTTTCTCTTGGTTCTGTACAGTGCCAGCTCCACCAAATACGTAATATCAGTGGCTGTTTAGGGCCCCATGGCGGCCAGCTGAAAACCAGAACATAGTGAAGATGTCCAGAACATGCTTAAAGACTGTATATGTAATGAGCAACAACAGAACTGAAAACAGAAAAGTAGAAAACAAAGGTCATAGAAATGTAAGAAACAAAAGACAACCAGAAACAAGGAAACCTATCAGGCGCAAAGAACTTGGCACGACACACACAGAGCTAAAAGTCAAAGGAGTTTTATTAAACAAACTGTTAGCAAAACACAACAGTAAAGAACGAGCACGCATAACAAGGGGGCAATGCCAGGTCATAGTTGGAGATCAAAACCGGGAGATCAAACAAGTCAGCAAACAGTATTAGAGGGGTAATCCAAGAGAGTAAAGGGAGAACAGAAGGAGAGTCAAAGACCAGAAAGGTGTAATATCAGGCAACCAGAAACAAAGGGAGAATTGAGAGGAAGAGTCGAAGTCAAATGATTGTCGGAACCAGAAATAGCAAAGATAAAGGCAAGGGAGAAACGCTCAGAATTGCAAATTAGGTTTGGCAAAACTTTGCAGTGAGTGTATGTGTGTGAGGGGTTCATAAACAGAATGTGTGAAGAGTGGCAGGTGAAACAAATCAGTATTCCGGCAAGCTAGACCGTAAATGACTGGTTGACTGGGGACATGTGAGTGTGATGTCATCGGATGGTGCACCCTGGGCAATGGAGTCCGGAAGATCGGCGGTGTCAAGGAGACCCGGAGACGTGACAAAACCAGACACAAACAGAGCAACAGAAAAACCAACATGAAGACAAAACACCAGGCAAACAGAAAGGAAACAACTAAGAGTACAAATACACAAGGACTAACAACGTTGTTGAACCAAAAATAGGTTTTTCCCACCTCCATTGTGTGACAGTGTTTAGAAACACTGGTTCTCAGGCAACTGTTTAGACATATTTGCTTTATTTGCTTTATATTTGCTTCTATTATTTTGATTGTTTAATCTGAAACAATATGTGCTTTTTGTACTTAGAACTGTAAAAACACAACAAAACAAATTTAGATTAAAATATGAAGGTTATCTTTCTTGCTTATTATAGAAAAAGGTGTTCTGCTCCAACCCTTTAGTGGTGTCGAACATCATATCCCTGGCTGTGGTTTTATTTCAGTGTAGAAAACACAACAGTCATCATAAGGGTATATTTAACTTCTGAAACTGATGTTAAGTATTAAGTATCTAATGCTAGTGTAGGTTTGTAGTGTACAGTAATAGTGTACTACTGCATGTTTGAATGAATTGCTTGTTTGTTGAAGATATAAAATGTATAAAATGTTTGCTAAAATCCAGCTTTAAATAAAACATGGGGTGTCGGTCACAAGCTTTAAATGTTTGTGATTTGAAAATATGTTCCTCTAAATCCCTCCAAACCTAGCACAAAAACACACTCCAGTCTCATAGGATTGCTATCTGGAATTGTATAGGTGTTTTTGACTCTAAACTCAGCAGGTACGTACAGTAAAGCAGGTGTACCATGTCTAAAATCTCAGGGAATAAATGGTGTTATTCTGCTGGTAAATGTTTGAGGTCTGTGCTTCTCTCTAGCCACTATGACTGTTAACTTTGGTTTAAAGATGTTTTTCAACATCACGTCTTTGGAACACCACCTCAAACGTATGCCTGGTTTTAAAAGACAAAGAAAACTCAGTGAGAAACTGACAGCCATCAGTCAGACCATTTATATTTACATAAGTGAAATGCCTTTGTTTTATGGATAGATCTACTTCTTTCAGGGATTTGCTTTGGTGTGAGGAATCATATGCTAAGATAGATCAGAGGGTGGGCTTGACATGGTGCCTGGTGCCCTGCTGCTCTGGGTGCTCTTGAGTCAGTTCAATAAGCTCTCTCTAGATCAGTACTGCCACCTGTGGACATTTCCCCTCAGTAACTCTGACCTATCACAGATGCAGGTTTCACCATGGCACCTGATCTCCTGCTGTTAAGACACTAATAATGTCTCTATAAGAAACACTCCATCATGTGGCTGCTGACATAAGGGTGGCAGTAAGGGGAAGTAAGAGTGATCTAAATAAAGTCTTTTACTGTTGTAGAAATAAATGTTAAAGAGACCACCTACTTATTATAACTCATTACTTACTGGTAGTTAGTGTAGTGATTAACAGCATTCAGTAATTTAGGCTGCCAAACTCCACAACCCAATCTACACTGCAAAAAAAGATTTCCTGGCAAGTAGAATCACCATAAATCTAGTCTATATATCCACAGTGTCTTATTTAACTTAAATATAGTTATTTTTATAGAAAATACGATATATTTAATTTTGCGTTTCTCTGCAGCACTTTGATCTTCCTTCTTAATGCTCATAAAATCACAGTGAAGAACCTTAATCAAAACCTGGATCATCATTTACTCACCTTCTTCATACCAGTCTGTCTTTATATGCCTGTGTGATCACATGTCAGCATGACTGGTATATCTAATTTGTATTTGCATGAGGTCCTGGAGTCATGGAGGCCCCTAAGTGACTATGATAAAGCTCTACATGTGTTTAGTGTAATTTATTAACACTAAGTATGGAATAAGTTATTCCATGGTGGAAGCAGAACCAGGCCTTTAGACCCGAATGATACTTTATTTCTTTACTAACAGCATGACATGCATCATTTCCATAAACAACTTGTTACTTGTTCCACCACACTATACATTTCACTGAGCATCAGTTCATTTCAGATGAGCTCAAGCCCAGAGAAATTAAAAGTGTTGACACATGACAGTTTTAACTAGTCTAGCATTTGAGGATTCAGCAATAGCAATAGAGTTTCTGTCCCCATGTGGTGAAATCCATCACGGAAAGTAAAGCGTTTATCATGTTTTCATCTTGAAATTGACTATTTAAATTAATGAGAAAACTGACACCAAAAAAAAAAAACGGCTAGCACTTTTCCTTTCATGTTGGAGGGCTGGAAACAACGTGAACTAAATGGTGGCACCAAATAGGAGCACTGAGGCGAACTATCGACCTCAAAGTACAGAATTACTCAAAAGCAAGCAGTCACCAAGCCTGGACAAGCACACCAGCACATCAAGCTAATGCACCATTCAGTTTTCCTGCCTGTTTGTTCACCCAGTTTAGTAACAGTGGTGAGATAAGCAGGTTTTAAGAGAAGCTATGCAGGCACTTATGATCAGACAGGCGCTACAGTGAATCTCACCAAACATACAGACTAACAGTTAAACAGATTCCTACATCATTACAGGCTCAATCCACCACAGTAATGGTGGTCACTGAAAGCTGTACTTTTCTGTTGGCCTAAATTGGCCTAATATTTGTCAGTCTCTGAATGTCCAGCTTGCTCTGCTTGATTTCTCATGAAATAAATGTCCAAAACTATTAACCCTACACCAGACGGATTTCTAAATGTTCTTCATGACTTAAAAATAAAGTTATAAAGTTATTTACGGACAGGTTTGTAACACAGCAGTAGTGATTTGCATTTTAACCTCTATATGGATGCCTATTGATGTGATTGGTTGGGGCTCAGTTCAACTTCCTGTTGTGGGAGCCAATCAGCTGTCAGCACAGAATGATAAAGCAGCTCTTGTAGAAGTTTTCTGTACAAAGTGATGAGTTACCAGCATTACCTACAGCTCAGAAGTTTATTCGATCCTTCAGAAACTGTAAGTGAGCTCACAGAATGATCCTAATTCCAGTGATGTAGTATTACAACTAGTCTATTAACACATTACTTACTGATCATTTACTCCAGTGTTTGTGAAGTGTAACTGTTTTTTTTCAGGGTGTGTATCACTGGAAGAGTCTGACAATGATTCAGCTTTGTGTACTTGTTTTGCTCTCTACAACATTAGGTACTGTTTATGTTTTCTCCAACACACTGATGTATTAACACTACTGTAAACTGCTGTACTACCATTTCATACGTCCATTAGCTGTTAAACGGCAACAGATTTCCCCCTCTTCTCCAGGTGGCTCTTCAAAGATCGACATTTTATGTCTAAATGGACTGAAGTACATTCAGAACGGGGAAAATATTCATCTGAATTGTTTTTTCTCATCTATTGATGCATCAGCGACTGCATGGTTCAAACAGACTCCAGGAGAAAAGCCTCTTCTCATTGCTTCTGCTTTTCACACTGTGAAAGTTAAATATCATAATGATTTTGAGAAGAGTGGACGCTTTAATGCAGTAGCAGAAAAAAGCAGTTTTAATCTGAGTATCTCAAACGCGGAACCATCTGATTCAGCTACATACTACTGTTCTGTTGCATTTTATGCAGATATTGCATTATTAGACTGTGCAGTTTTAGTCCTCAAAGGTGGGTGTGAGTCTACTACAGTCTGCTTTTATTAAATCTCCAGTTTTTAATCTTTGACACTTTTTGTAATAGATGTAATCCTAAATCTACATCGCATTCAGTGATTAAGGTAAACCTTTTTTCCTCTTGTCAGATTCACCTTCAAGTCATTTCACTGTTCTCCAACATCCTGTATCAGATCCTGTTGAACTGGGAGGCGATACAACTTTGCAGTGTTCAGTACTCACAGATACGTCTGCAGGAGAACACAGTGTGTACTGGTTCAGACATGGATCAGGAGAATCTCATCCAGGAATCATTTACACACATGGAAACAGGAGTGATCAGTGTAAGAACAGCTCTGAGACTGATTCTCCTACACAGAGCTGTGTCTACAAACTCCCCAAGAGGAACCTCAGCCTCTCTGATGCTGGAACTTACTACTGTGCTGTGCTCATATGTGGAGAGATCATTTTTGGGAACGGAGCTAAACTGGAATTTGTAGGTAAGATCAAATATTTATAATCTCTTCAAATATGTTCTAGGTACTAGGTACCAACACAAAGGAGACCAGTATTAGGGTATTAGTGTCTAAAAAATTGAACTAAAACTAGATGAACATAGAATATTTACAGCTAACATATTGTCATTATATGTAATGACTCAGTAAAATATTAGTATAAGAAATGTTGTCTTGTGTTCTGGTACACATTCAGTTGAGAATAGGAGTCAGAGTGGATAGCAAGAATCAATATATTGCTGATTGCAGTTTTGTTCCACTGTCTGAAATACATTACTTCTCAATAATATTCATTAATATTGTAGTAGGAAAATTATGTTATGATGCACTTTGCCTTACACTTTGGAGTTAACTGAACTTTAAATAAGTTCATAGATTTTTGTGTTAATATTAGAGTGAACTCAAAATGTAAGTTAATAAAATAAAATAAAACATTCACCATTATTAATATTTCAGTAATATAGAAAAAATAATCAATAATAAAATAGAAACATCAATAATATAGAACATATACCATACCGTAATGTAGACTAGATCCAATATACCCCAAAATTATCACTTGATGTCAGAAAGTGGAAGGAACTTGCCCACCCCTCAGTTTTGTGAGACAAATGTTTTTTTTCTTCGCTTCTTTTGTTCAGCAGTGTTGATGAACATTTATGGTCTGATGTAGTCATATATATCCATCTGATTTGTGATTCTAGGTACAGTATATGATAGTATATAATATTACAGGTATGAGTTTAGCTTTTGATTACATTACAATGATCTGCTTTCTTCATTGTAGGGAATGGTTCTTTGCTTCCAATCATTCTTTGTTTAGTAACAACAAACATTATATCCATGGCTGTGATTTTATTTCTGAGTAGAAAATTACACACAGGCCGTCATAAAGGTAGGTTTAACTGAGACTGATATGACTGTTCAGTCTGCATTTTTAATGAATACGTTTCTATCATTCATACGAGCTGTGTTTACTGATTTACTTTGTTTTTGTTCTTTAATGAAAAAGCTGCTGAAGGTCACACAGTCCAAGTAAATCAGGTGATTAATTCATTCTTTGTCTTTTGGCTTTTCCGCTGAAGCTAATCTATGAAAACTCCTGACTGATAGACAGCAAAACATGTTTCAAGATAAATATATGATAAACAGATCTATTTGTGCTAAAAAAGCATTATAAATGTTCTAAATGTATAAATACAAGTGCCACATATGAACTTGAGAATCTTACCTCTTACCTACACTCACTAACTTTACAAATTACACAGAATCATGATTTCTCTCTCTCTCTGTCTCTCTCTCTCTCTCCATATATATATATATATAGAGAGAGAGAGAGAGAGAGAGAGAGATAGATAGATAGATAGATAGATAGATAGATAGATAGATAATGTGCTGATTGTGAACATTTCTCATCTTTCTCTCATTTCTCATCTCAACTCTCATTTTGTTCAGCTACTCTTTCAGCTAAACACCTCTCCTTTTCTTCTGCAGGGTTCAGGAGATGAAGCTTTGAATTATGCAGCACTGAGTTTCACTAATAAACCAGCATCTTCCAGAGGCACTAGAAGACAACAGCAGCTTAAACACACTGAAGTGTACTCACAGATCAAATACCCCCAATAAAGCTGAATTACTGAATAGTGAAAGTATAGAGTATAATGTTTTCAGACAGAGGCCTAACATGTTATTCTAATAATGCTGTATGTTTCTGTGATATATAAAATATGATAAATAATGAGACACATTTCAGCATGGCTTTCATAGTGTATGTGTGTTGGTGGTGGGGAGGGGACTGCTAATCCCTGAGAATGCAATTAGGCTCTATTAAGGCTTTTCCAAGAAGTGGTCAGCACTGGCAGTCTGGTGCTCAATACTGAATCACAACCACATCTATAATCAAAAACTCAATGAACTGCATAAAAGACAGAAAGAAGGAGGATGAAGAAGAAGGAAATACATGAAAACAGGAAGTTAAACATTACCAAGAATAACAGATTATGGATGTGTAAGACTTCACAAAGAACTAAAGACAAACAAGATACCGATCACAACATAAATGCAGGTGATGACTAGGTACTCCAGACAGACGTGGGAGGGCAGAAGAGAAACAATTAGAGGACGATGGTGAATGTATTTTGCTGGAATAGTTTTGAGACTTGTCTATCTGCATCTAACAGTTTCCAATGAAATATTAATGACTGGAACATTTTGGAATATGTGTGTGTGTGTGTGTGCGTGTGTGTGTGTGTGTGTGTGTGTGTGTGCAATGTAATTTCTGATACTTTCTAAACTCTGTGCTCAGCCTGTGTTTCTATGAAATCACCCCACTTTCTCATTAAAGTACAGATGTTCTCAGCTTCTTTTCTAATAAGGTGTTTTTCCAAGTAACTCAGTGAAGGACGTCTGTAGTATAAGCTGCTTTTTCAGGGTTCTTTTTGGCCTGGTTTCTTTCTGAACCGCTTTTTGAATATCAGCATTATATCAGGATACATGACACCTCCTTCTGCACATATGCATGTAGGAGAGGTACCACCCCCTGCACTGGTGCCATTTAACACATACAGAGCTGCTCTTTCAAATCCTGACATGAGTTTCTCCTATGATTTCACCAGCCTGTTTCACTCGTCCTGCTTGTCTTGTTGTTCATCTTAAATAAAGCGGGATAAAGCAGCAGTAAATAATACACAAGTTTGGTTATCTTTCCTTCACCTGCTCGTTATTCAGCTTTCTGATATGATATGTTCTGTTATGGCTGAAGCAATTTATTACAGCCCCATAAGAAGCTAATGAAAATGAACAACAACACAAAAATGAGTGATTTTGGAGGCAACAGGTGTTGATTACAGTAGGACGAAACAGGCAGTTGGCTTTGTATGAGCAGATTTCATGGGATAAAACGGTTAAAGTGGTATGAAATGGTTAAAGTCAGTTAAAGACTAGTTCAGATCAAACACAGTGACAATAAGTAAAGGTCTAATGGTCACAGGTTTAACCTCTAGATGGCTTATTATATTAATCAGTCACAACAGTGATATATCTGGTAACTACTGTGAATCTAGTAGCTAAGGTATATATTTATGAGAGTGAAAGGACATACGGACTCACTGCTTATTTTAAGAAGCTGTTCAAGTTCTGTTTAATCTTTTGATGTGGGTGAAGTTTCAGCAGTCCACCATCTACTGCAAAAAGTGTGCTCTGTCTAGACTGTGGTTACCTGTTGCTTCTCTCAAGTATAGGATATAGTTCATAAGAAGATAAAAATAAAACATTTACAGGAATTCAGTTAATCATAATATCATAATAGTGAGTGTAGCCTTAAGGAAAACAGACTGTCTAAATGACTGCATTCAATTTGGAAAAACATGATCCAAAAGTCTTAACAGTTGTCAGGGACAAAAGAACTCGGGACGACATAAGCAGGGCTAAATGACAGGCTGGTTTATTTAACAACGGAACAGTCGAGCCAAACAGCAAAGCACCACAATACATAAAATAGGGACAGTCGAAAGGCAGAGTCAGGGGCAGGCTGAGGTCTAGAACCGGAAAAGCAGTCAACGGGGCAGACAGGCTAGAAGGGCTAGGCGAGAGGAAGGTTGGAGAAATGGAAGCAAAGTTCAAAGCCAGAGAGATACAAAGAGACAAGCCAAAACGGGAAAAAGCCGAAAGGGGGTAGTCGGGGACAGAAGAGGGTCGAGACCAGAGAATGAAATACAGAGAAAGAACGCTCAGAATTGCGGAATAACACGGCAAAACCTCGCAATAAGTCAGCGCCCGCGAGGGGTTTATATATGTGGAGTTAACTAAGTCATGACTTGTGATGGGAAAAGCCTCACAAACACTGGCAAGGCTATATTTCCAGAAGCCCTGAGAAAAGCTTACAAGAAAACATGTAATAATGTGTAACAATCGCAACTGCTGTTTACTCCTGTGTATAATTCCTGACCCACTGTTCAGGAACCCTAGACCCATTCAGACCTGCCCCTGGAGACCAAACTAGTTTCTCTAGTTTATCAGCTCTAAGCTACATCTGCAGGCCCAGTGTTTACAGTGTCATTCTGAAATTGTGAAATTATAAACTGAAATGTGCCACATCATCAAAAGAATAGCTGCAGAAATATTAGCACCCAGAAGGAATCAACGACAACAATGAAACTTGGTGGGTAGGTTTGACATTGCAAGACATGCGAATGATACAAGTTTCACGTTCGGCTTTGCCTGTTAGTGCCAGCACCACCACAGAATGGCAGCTGTTCATCATCACTGGCGATCATCTTCAGTGACGAGTCCTGCTTTTGTCTTGGTGGAGGCGACCAATGAATCCATGTGTGGAGGCACTGTGGTCATCGCCAAGATGAACAGTTTGTTGTCACATGTCACACATCCATAAGGCCAGGTGTCACTCCACCTCCACCCCTACTGCACAATCTGCAGGAACTGTGTGAGAATATTCAAGCTGCATGGGATGGATTATTATTATTATCATTAGGAACCTCTACAACTCCATGCTGAGACATCTGGCATGTTCCAAACAATGTTCCTGGTAACCTTTATCTCCCATCAAATAGCATTGCAATCCAATACTTCTTTCTGGGTAAAACTATTGTTTTGATGATGAGTGTAGTTATGTAGAAAGGTTTACTGTCTCTTTTGGGAGTATTTTTTTTGTTATTCTGTTCAATCCAAGTTCATTTACAGCAAACAAATGTCTGGTGGGCATTTCAGAAACTGTTTCTGAGAAGCTCCTCACCGGAGTTCTAATTGCTCCCATCTGATCCTGATTTCTCCTGCTTGTACATATAACTGTCATCTTGTACCATTCCCGTGAATTGACATTGTTTATTCACTGGCTACTTTGCATTCTGTTCTGTAGTTTCCCCGTTTTTGTTTTTTTTTTTCACTCGTTTGTGTATTTTGTTATGCTCTTTGCCTCAGTCCTTTTTGAATTTGTTAGTCTGCTCTTTCTGCCTTTTTGCTACCGGTCCTGGCTTGTCTTTGTTTTTTTTCTCTTGCCTTGCCCATGCTTCTGTGTACTTGCCTTCTGGCAACCTGACCTGTGTTTGTGACTTTGACTCTGGACTGCCCTAGTGTTATTAAAGTGTTATTTTTCTCCTTTAGTATCTGCAAGTGTTTGGTTAGTCACAGCGGCCTTAAAATTAGTACAGTAAATAACTGGTACAGTTACTAGTACTGGTTACTAGTACAGTAAATATACCTTCAACATTCAATTACCATCATAAATTGTTTGTGTTATTTTTCTACTGTTTTCAGATATTAGAAATAGAAATGTTTAAAGATTAACTGTCACACATTTAAAATTCATATTTTAAATAAATTTTATTAAGTTATAGATTTCTGCTCACTGACATGAGTGGTCGGGGCCTCATTTTACTTCCTGTAGTGGGAGCCAATCAGCAGAGTTATAAAACTGCTCTTAAAGCTGCGAAATAAAACATTTGTCTTTCAAAAACTGTGAATTCTGTCTAAAAATGACCTTCATTTCTGGGACATAAGATTGCACATACAGTATTATTAGTGGTAGCTGTGCTAGTGTTGCAGTCCGGTTTGCTTATCATACTTTAGCAAGTCCACAAAGGCAAGCAGGCATATGACCCACCACCTTCTTTTTAGGATGTGTACATAAAAATGCTTTCCCTAAACTACACAGAGACAGAGAGTCGGACTATTCAGCAAAACCTTCAAAATCTTAGTTTCTGCGGCAGAACCAAAGGAGTCTTCACCTGAGGGCGGTATACCTACAGTATACCTACAGTATCGCATGAACTTGTGTTCAGTGAGATGAGCTGGAGCTCACTAAGCAGGTAAAATGTTTTCACTGTGGTAGACAAACTAACACACAGACGCAGCTTATGTTACTATGTGAATTTACTGAATGTCAGTTGGAATATGTCTTACTCCTACTGCTAAACGTTCAGACTGATTAATCTCTTTAGTTCAGTGTGTTTTATCATATTAACACTCCACCTGCATTCAGGTCCATACCGAACAGCAGAACCATGTTAATTCACAAGGATGTTTGCTGGTTAGCAGAGTTTACTACCTGTGGCAGAACAAAGTGGCGTGCAGGTCAAAACTAACACTGACACTGTTCATTAATACATTTAAATGTTTTAGAATGACCTTAAACCTCATCACTCAGTCAGCTGCGTTTTTTTGGAAATGGTACATTTCGCCCCACCACTTTAGGAAATGAAGGCTCTGTTATTTGTCCGGTTGAGGAAGAGTAGCTGTTTATGTGTTAATGTTCATTAACATTATGGCGTATGGATGCATTTGTCCATCTACACCCCCCTCCCCCCATCCCCACCTTCCTGTCCTCCTTTTAGAAAACCAAATTATGGTCACCCTAATTTATGGCCTGAACTGAAGGCCTTGTTCTAACAGTCATGATTCACCACTGAATATCTATCAAGGCTTAAAAAGCAGCATATAAAAATTCATGACAGTCATGAGAACAGGTAAGTAGCCCAGCACCGTGTACAGCAGGTGTACCATTGCCAGAGAATAAACAGTGTAACCCTGTTGTTTTATTAGCACTGGTTTGAAGTCTGTGCCTCTTGTTAAAGGATGGTTCTCAGCATTTCTGTCTTAATTCAGTTTAATTCATCTCTGTGTTCATTGTACACACACAGGGGTTCAGTTTAAAACAACACATTCAGGCTACTTTTCTGGTGCATGAACATGACAGAGACATGAGTGCACATGTACCAGTACTCTGTTGGTACATTACTGCTAATGTACAGCTGGTTTTAAGAGGAAGAGAGAAACCAGTTCCCATTCACAGCGAAATGCAGTCCACTGGTTTGTAGAAAGGTTCAGTATTTTGGAGCTGCTGCCCTTCTGCACACAAACTGCACTACTGAGCTTCTTTACACTGCATCTCTCTCTAGTGAAGTGCTGCGGCCTGTGGAGATTTCCCCTCAGTAACTTATCACAGATACAAACACCAGCACTGCACTAACAGTCCTGCTGCTAAGATGCTAATGAGGTCTATATGAGTAATGCTATTGTGCACTCACACAATGTAAATGTTCAGTAATTCACTAAGAACTCAAAGCCAAAATCGCAACCAAATGCTTTTATTAACTTGCTCAGAAACAATTTTTTATTTAAAGGTTATTAAAATTGTTTATATTGAATCTGTAATATACATTTACATTATATTTGTATTCTTTTTTATATTTATATATTAAGTATTAAATATTTTATATTATTTGTATTTTAGTTATATTTTGCTTTAGCGAAACCAGGTTTGTGTCTCTGTAGTGAGTGAATGTGGAGGTCTAAAGCCTGCTGATGTGAGTGGTTGGGCCCCAATTCTACTTCCTGAGTTGAGAGCCAATCAGCTGTTAGCACTGAATTATAAAACTGCTCTGGTAGGAGTGTTAGGTACAGAGTAATGCGTGACACCTAGATCTCTGACGTTTGTCCTTCAAAAGCTGTAAGTGAACTCACATAATTAACTTTGTAACGTCCAGCTTTGTAACTATATGCATATTTCAGGTTTTATGAATTTTGGTTTAGTGTCTAAATAAATATGTGTATTTCAGGAGAAACGCTGCTTGAAGAGTTTGGTAATGATTGGATTTTGTGTTATTGCTCTGCTCTCAGCATTAGGTAGTATTTTATTCCTCTTTCCAACATCAACACGTACATGCTTTAATACTGCTGCTGTGAGATCTGTGGATCACTGTTCTCCCTACTGGTCATTCAGTTTCATGAGTTTCTGTTTCTTTCAGGTGGAACCTCAAAGATCGACATTCCGTGTCTAAATGGACTGAAGTACATTCAGGACGGGGAGAATATTAATCTAACTTGCTTTTTCTCCTCTACTGATGCATCAGCGACTGCATGGTTCAAACAGACTCCAGGAGAAAAGCCTCTTCTCATTGCTTCTGCTTTTCGTTCTGGAACAGCCACATATCATAACGTCTTTAAGGAGAGCGGCCGCTTTAGTGCATCAAGAGAACAAAGCAGTTTTAATCTGAGCATCTCAAACGCAGAACCATCTGATTCAGCTACATACTACTGTTCTGTTGCTTATTATACAGATATTGCATTATTAGACTGCACAGTTTTAGTGCTCAAAGGTGGGTGTGAGTCGACTACAGTCTGCTGTTATTGGATGCTATCAATTTTAAACCTAAACTCCTCTACAAAGGAAACATGATATATACGTATATACAGACATATACATCACATTTATTAATCAGTAAACCTTATTTTCTCTCTTTAGGTTCATCTTCAAGTCTCTATACTGTTCTCCAACATCCTGTATCAGATTCTGTTGAACTGGGAGGTGATACAACTTTGCAGTGTTCAGTACTCACAGATACGTCTGCAGGAGAACACAGTGTGTACTGGTTCAGACATGGATCAGGAGAATCTCATCCAGGAATCATTTACACTCATGGAAACAGGAGGGATCAGTGTAAGATCAGCTCTGAGACTGATTCTTCTACACAGAGCTGTGTCTACAAACTCCCCAAGAGGAACCTCAGCCTCTCTGATGCTGGAACTTACCACTGTGCTGTGCTTATGTGTGGAGAAATCATCCTTGGTAACGGAACTAAACTGGACTTTGTAGGTAAGACCACACATCTATCTATCTATCTATCTATCTATCTATCTATCATTTCTAGCGTAAATCAATATTAATATCAATATCAATATTCAGCCCTGTGTTCTAATAGTACTTGTTATAAAGTAGCAGCTTGTTTAAACAGGAGATTCAGTTTCTTTCTTATTGCAGTGACGTGGTATTGCTACATTGTCTGTCACTAAAACACTTTGTGTTAACTTCATAGTTTAATATGTATTTTAGAAAAGTCCTATAGGGGACTATAGAGGAATGTTGTAGTGTAAGTGAAGAAGTGATTATAGTACAGTAAGTGTTGCAAAACTTCCTTTTATAATTTCATGCACTTTTTAAAAAGGGTCAGTACCCAGGTATATACAGTATATACAGTACAGTACAGGTCTTATTGCTTATAACATGCAAACTAAATTCAGTCCTCAGAGTAAACAAGTGAAGTAAAAGGCGAAGTAAATGCCCTTAATGTCTTAGTGTTGGCCTATAACAGTTTTCAGGCCTTTTTGAACCTCTTTAAATGGGTTTTGCAACACCCACTAAAGCACACAGTGGCTGCCGAATTCTCAAAAGAACAATGCAGACCATATGACACTAATAAAAACATTATAACTTTAAATGTATGGGAATATATGCAGAAAGCTTTTCAACCTGAATAAAGAGCTGTTAGTATTTTATGAACTACTAACTAGAAACAGTTTCTCGTTTGAGGTAACAGGTACAGGGTCATTAGGGTGACATGGTGATTGTTTTAAATAATGTGTGGCAACAAATTAATATATTAAGGCCACATGGGCTGAGAAAAACTTGTTTACCTTATTAGTATACTGATTTGCGGTCACACATTAATGCATAATGCTACTTTAGGGACTCTGTTAGAGAGTAAACTTGTTTGAAAGATGTTTTGTAGTATACTTGACCACCTAATCATGTAATGGCACACATTAAGAGCAGCAAATACACTCCTATGCTATTTTGGTACAAGTCTGCATGTCTTCACTTTTGATTACATTACACGGATCTGATTTCTTACTCTAGGAAACTGTGCTCTGGTCCCAGTTATTCTTGGCTTAGCAGCGTCAAACATCATATTCATGGCTGTGGTTTTATTTCTGTGTAGAAAATTACACAAAGGCCGTCATAAAGGTAGGTTTAACTCTGAGACTGATAGGACTGTTCAGTCTCTGTTATTAATTTATATATTTTTGCTATATATTAAAGCTTGATTTACTGATTTACTTTTATTTATTGTTACTTTGATTACTTGAAGAAGATGCTGCTGAAGGTCACACAGTCGATGTAAATCAGGTGATTAAATATTTTTTTCTAACTTTCCTACTAAAGTCAGTTTATAGAAACTCTGAACTGCCGAACAGTAAAACAAGTTTCAAGATACATACATGATACATATAAATTAATTAAAGTTTATAATCATTGCAAATTGTTTTGGAAGTGCTCGGCCTGAACTAGAGTTACAGTGAACCAGACCCTGAACCAGACAGATTTGCTCACTATGTTTTGTGGGGTATTTTAACTCCTCTGCTAAAGTCTGTTTCCTTCTGCAGGGTTCAGGTGATGAAGCTTTGAACTATGCAGCACTGAGTTTCACTAATAAACCAGCGTCTTCCAGAAGCACTAGAAGACAACAGCAGCTTAAACACACTGAAGTGTACTCACAGATCAAATACCCCCAATAAAGCTGAATTACTGGATGGAAAAGCTACAGTATCTCCACCTTTGTGCTGATTACTCATGACATCCTAATAGTATGTGGGCATATAGTTTGATGGTATGATCCAGTTTTAGTTTAGTGTCAGAGCAAGTTAATAAAAGTTTCTGGTTATGATTTTGGCTTTGAGTTTCTAGTAAAACATTCTGCAATGACATGTCTGTGTATTAGTTCAACATAATATCAGGTATAGAAATGGATCAACCTGTTTTCTGTTCTATGGTTTCTATTAAACCACAGTGTTTCTCATTAACATTAAAGCTCACTTGAAGCATTTCTATATTAAATGTCTTTGTTCTTTTCTGAATAGGTCCTGCTCTTTCTCAGTAAACCAAGGGAGAAATAGCTGCTTTTTTATTTTTGACCCTGTTTCTTTTTAAAGGTCTTTTCAGGTTTATAACATGATAAAAATATACATAAAACCGCAGGTGTAAATTCAACATGCTTTAAATCTAATTTCACAGACACTTTAGAACATAAACTGAGTAATAAAAGCATATCTAAAAGCACCTGCCTCTCCACACCATGTCTGACAACCAAAACCCCTCCCAGTACTGTGATGACACCACCCCCTCCTTTTCTGCATATGCGAGAGGTACCACCCCCTGGACTGCCGCCCTTTAGCACATGCAGAGCTGCTCTTTCAGTTCAGTTCCTGACAGAAGCTTTTCCTGTGACTTCAACTTCAGCAGCCTGTTTTATCAGCCCTGCATACTCAGCTGTGTAGTTTAAATAAAGCACCAGTAAAATAAAGTTTGCTACAGTATTTTACCTCAGAGGTTCCTGACCCTGGTCCTGGTGTAGCCCTGACCCTGTACATTTCAGCACTTTCCCCTGATCCAAAATAATCTGCTCATTAAGAAGCCCTTCCTGAGCTGAATGTGGCTTATTACAGCAGGGAAAAGCTAAACTGTGCTGTGCAGGGAGTCCTCCAGTACTGTCGTCTAGTGGGGCTGCATTACACTGCTTCTGTGGTGGGGTCAGTTTCCTGTGTCTGGAGAATCTGCTTTGGCTACTTCATACAGCTTTAAACAGAAACAGTAACAGGATCATTTTGAACTACACCAAAACATATTACATGTAACTGTATGTGTTTTCATATGAAGCAATGTAGCACTTTAATGAAAGGTTAAAGACACATTCTGATGAAAGACGTTCACAATAAGTATTCACAAGTTTAACCTCTAGATGATTTAAACTTCAGGTGTGAATATTAGGGTTTGTTAGCCATTACAGTGAAACATGGTAACTACTATGAATATAAAATGTAAGGTATGTACATGTAGAATGGGGAAAGGAAGTTTAAACTGCCTCTCTTTGGAGTTTGGAGGAGCTGTTAAAATTCTGTTTAAGCATGGCTTTTGATGTGGTTGGAAGTTTCAGCAGTCCACTGTCTACTGCAGTGAATGTGTTCCATTTAGACTGTGGTTACTGCTACATATACACTCAAACGTGGGATACAGTTCAGAGGAAGAAAGAAAGAAAGGCATGTGTACCCTTTATATATATCACTTATATATATCATTATATCACGATAGTAAGTTTACTGTGAGGAACATGATCCAAAAGCTAAAGTCTTCATTGATAAGGTACATGCCTTGTGATGGGAAAAGCCTCATACACAAATGTGAGGCTAGATTTCCACATGAGAAAAGCTTACAAATAAACACTAAGAAGTGTCTTATGGAAAAATGACAGCAATAATCCCATCTGTACTCCCTGACCCATTGCAGTTCTGGAACACTGGAACCAATCTGACCCAACTCATGCGGTAACTGGTTCTGTAGTTTTCGAGCTCTAATCAGACACTCGTTCACTATATTTACAGTACTGTTCCTGTAGCTCCAGTGTTTACAGGGTCATCCTGAAGTTGTGAAACTATATATTTAAAGGCAATTCATCATTTTATAGAAGGTTTTAATATTGCTTTACTATTGATTGTTATTCTGCTCATTCAAGTGGATTACAGCAAAGGTATGTCTGGTAGTGGGCCTCAGCTTTATATATGAGTCTTTCACAGTTCAGTACATGAACTTTCAGTAAAAAATCACCATCAAACTCGTCATAATAAGTTTAGTGTGTTAGTTTTTGCTCTGTTATGTTTGTTTCGTATATTAATGGAAATGTCTGAAGAGAAACTGTAACACATCTAAAGTTAAAAGCTTGAGACGCGTCAGTTGTAGTAATTTGCTTATGAAGTTCTACATTTCTAGCTAGATCAGGTGGTCGGGGCCTGATTCAGCCTGCTCTTATGGGAGCCAATCAGCTTTCAGCACAAAGTTATAAAGCTGCCCCTGTAGACCTTTTCATGGAAACTACATCTCGAAAGGTTAGAGCTGTTAGAACTGCACTGTAAGGATTATCTCAGCTATCTATCTATCTATCTATCTATCTATCTATCTATCTATCTATCTATCTATCTTTGTACTATTATCAGATGTGTTTGTACCATATACCTGAATGTGTACATGTATTTTCTTTTTCAGGTTTTGGCAATGATCCAGTTTTATGCTCTTGTTCTCATCTCGACAGCATTCGGTTCTGTTTCATTTTTTTCCTAATAACTCGACATTAATGCAGTTCAGTTTACTTTTCTTACTTAGGAAATACATGGATTTCAAAAAGCAATGCAGTTTCACTGATTTTTGTTTTTCTTTTTTGTTTGTTTGCTTGGTTTTGTTTTTCTTTTTAGGTGACGCCACAAAGATTCCATGTCTACATGGAGTGAAGTACGTTCATGGCGGGGGAAATATTCATCTCAATTGCTGTTTTTTATCTGTTGATCCGGCAGCGACTGCATGGTTCAAACAGACTCCAGGAGAAAAGCCTCTTCTCATTGCTTCTGCTTTTGGAAATTTAGGAGTTAAATACCATAATGATTTTGAGAAGAGTGGACGCTTTAATGCAGTAAGAGAACAAAGCAGTTTTAATCTGAGTATCTCAAACGCAGAACCATCTGATTCAGCTACATACTACTGTGTATTTGCATATTACTCAGATGTTACATTATCAGACTGCACAGTTGTAGTATTCAAAGGTGGGTGTGAGTCGACTACAGTCTGCTTTAATTAAATACCATAAATTTTGAAAACTGAATAAATACGCATCTAATCTACACCTCACTCAGTGAGCAATAACATCTCTCTTTAGGTTCATCTTCAAGCCTCTATGCTGTTCTCCAACATCCTGTATCAGATCCTGTAGAACTGGGAGATGATACAACTTTGCAGTGTTCAGTACTCACAGATACGTCTGCAGGAGAACACAGTGTGTACTGGTTCAGACATGGATCAGGAGAATCTCATCCAGGAATCATTTACACTCA
>CM067482.1:20352925-20366219 GCA_034552555.1 Semaprochilodus insignis
TATCTTGTGAGTGAGGTTGAATACTGGCCAGTGTGCTCATAGCAAGTGGTGTGAATTACCGGAGTTTGAAACAGGCATCATAGTGTAATGCCTCCATAGGATTCATGTAAGGCAAACATGCCATACCATTTGTCAGAACTCTCCAGAATGCTCCTCGAACCAATTCTGCACAACTTGAGCTTGATGGCACAGTGCCTTATCCTGCTGGAATATCCCGTCAATGTGGGGTTACCTAATGTCCATGAACAAATGGAGACCAAACAGTTACACATAGTGGGCACCAGTGAATGATGTGCTCAGGCAGACCAGCGGACCCAGCAGCAAATTTATAATATTGTCTTTCTCTTGCTTCAACTTTTTCTTATGGCAATTATGAGACAGTCTCTAAGTCTGAGTTGAATCTTGATCTTTGTGAAATAAAAGAAGACATTAAAAGAGCAGTTCAGTAAATGTGGTTGTAGTACATTGTTATCTTTGAATTGGGAACAAATTTATAATTAACCTGAAGAGAGAATGGAATTTTGACACTGTGGTGTTTGTTGCTGCTTAGGCTGAAGTCTAACTCTACAAGAGCTGAACATGAAATGTTTTCTCAAGACGTGAAGCTGCTCTGTCTTATGTTTGAAACCAGATGCTGTGGTCTGAGGATTTCCTAACATGTATCACATGCGGCTTTTTGTACTGACATTATCTCCACCTGCAGCATAAACACATGGTGCCTTGGCCACTCAGACCACAGCATCAGGTTTACCTATTGCAGCTCAAGTCAAGTCAAGTGGCTTTTATTGTCATATCAGCTCTGTACAAGTACACAGTGAAATGAAATTACGTTTTTCCAGAACAAGGGTGCCACATGGAACAAAACGAGAACAAAAAATATACAATACTGACAAACACAATACAGTCAATACAGTACAGGACGGACTGCAGAAAGTGCAACGTGCAAGACAGTACAATAAATACAATAAATATGACTCAATATGAGTAGAGGTAATGAGTGTAAGGTGCATAGATATTTAACAGGTAGGTATTTGTAATAAGGTGCATAGAAATTTAACATGCTGTGACGTTATATGCAGACAGCTTACAACGCACAGTAAACATGAAACACAGCACTGAGGTAGTGAAGTGTGGAATGTATGAATAAGATAAATAGGATGCAGACAGATTTAAAATGCTATGGGTCATGGGGGTGGGGGGGTTAGATCAGTCTCTGGTGTTTAAAAGTCTGACTGCTTGTGGGATAAAGCTATTGCAGAACCGTGCAGTGACAGCACGGATACTCCTGTACCTTCTGCCAGACGGCAGCAGTGAAAAAAGTCTGTGCGAGGGATGAGTGGGGTCCTTCACAATGCTGATGGCGTTACGGGTGCAGCGTGTGGTGTGAATGTCTGTGACAGAAGGGAGAGAGACCCCTATGATCTTCTCAGCTGTCCTCACTATTCGCTGTAGGGTCTTGCGGCCTGAGGCATTGCAATTCCCAAACCAGGCGATGATGCAGCTGCTCAGGATGCTCTCCACAGTCCCTCTGTAGAACATGGTGAGGATTGGAGGAGGAAGATGAGCTTTCCTCAGTCTCCTCAGGAAGTAGAGGCGCTGCTCGGCTTTCTTGGCTATGGAGCTGGTGTTGAGGGACCATGTGAGGTTCTCTGTTATGTGGACGCCAAGGAACTTTGTGCTCTGGACGATTTCCACAACAGAGCCATTGATGTTCAGGGGGGCGTGGTCGCCTCGCACTCTTCTGAAGTCAACAGTCGTGTCAATTTTGAAAAACACACAACTTTAACAGAAGCAGCAGCGCTAAACCTGTGTAACTTGTGTGAGATAAGAAATCAGAAGTACACTTTGTTACAGTAGGGACGTGGTCAGATTCGGTTAACGTGATCAGTGCAAGAGTACTGATGCCTTTATTTTGTTTTCTTTAGTGAACAGGACAATTCACAAGACTACTGAGGTGCGACATGTCAACATGTAATTTAGTCTCTTTTGTTTAAATGTGACACATTTACTAAGACAGGACTTCACTAGAACTTTCTGGATAAGAGGGCCTAACCTTTGCAGGTGGAGTAAAGGTTGTAAAATGACCCCATCTTAAAACTGTTATCATGACATAGCATAGGCTATTTGATCAAGTTGGCATCTATCTATCTATCTATCTATCTATCTATCTATCTGTATTAGGAATGGATTTAATATGAGTTAAACGCTATTCATACTCCTCTCTCCTACTCTCATGCTCTCTTCTCTCTTACACTGCAGACACTAAACATTCCATACAAACACTTACACAGTAGATTAGTACCTGACCAGTCCTGCTCCTATAGCCCTGCCAGTCTCTATCAGCTTCTTTCTCTCCCTCTCCTTGCCTGTGAATATTAACACATTATTAACACATTATTAACACATTATTAACACAGCTGCAGTGTTGCATTAATCACTCAACCAAAAGTAATGAAATATAAGTTAGATACAGCATCTCAGAATGTGAAATATTAGATAAAGTATATAAATGAGATTTAATTGCCAATTTTTACAGAGTAGACTCAAATTTAAAAATGTGCATTCAGGGTGCTACATTATGGTGGCAGAGAAGTGCAGAACAAATTAACATTTCAGAAAACAAAATTACAAAAATAAAATCCAATTTACAAACAAAAAAAATTACATTCCAGAAAACAAAATTACAAAAGCAAATACAATTTTAGAAGACGTGAAAAAATTCGGAAACTGAAACAGTTTTACAAACTGCGAATTGTGACGGAAAGGGTAGGTCTAACACACAGGAAGTGCTTGTTGCAGACCCTTGTCAATCAAACTGTTATACGGTGGTAGGGTGAGTGGAAGAAAGAGACGAACAGGCGACGTCTAAACCACTTGGGGTTGGAAATGTTAGGGAAAGTATGTGGGCTGTAACGCTACCTATAGTGGATAACCAGCTAGCTAGCTTAAATTGGCTAAGAGCTTTTGCAAAAAAGTCCACTTTTTACAGCCCACGTGGTTTTGATATGGCCTGTTCGTCTCTTTCTTCCATCTGCTCTTTTAAAAACTCTAAAGACCTTCCACAGGAAAAACAAAAGCATACCAGCTGGCTAAAATGTGTGCCACAAAATGAAACAGTTTGATAGACAAGGGTCCAAAACAAGTGCTTCCTGTGTGTTAGACCTACCCTTTCCGTCAGAACGCAGCTTTACTGGTAAGTGTTTCATGTCTTGTAAATTTGTATTTGTTTTATAATTTTGTTTTCTGAAATGTTAATTTGTTTTGCACTTCTTAGCCACCGTACCGTACTGTGCTCCTGTATTTCAATTAGATCCCTAGCATCCCTGAATCCGCCCTAAAACCGAGACAGTGCTGGATTAGAGCAAAAGGAGTAGCGGACCTCCCAGTTCCTAACCGCCCTGCTATTACAGTATATTTTGTTGGTGGAGACATGATTATAAGAGAGACTGTGGCGGGGGTCACTAATGGATCATGGATGGGGGACTAAGCCTATACTAGAAGGGTCTGGGGGCATAGATCCACAGGAGAATCTTTAATGGCCCCAAAATGTTTATCAGTTCTCCCTCTCTTTCTTCTTACTTACCAACATTAAACAGATCTGCTGCTTCATGTCTGTCACTCTCCTTTCTATCCCTCTCTTCCTGTGTTCAGTAATATATGATTTTATTAAAGTCAGATTTACAAGAATAAAATCAATCTTTGTTATCTATATGCTCTAACATTGCTAAAGCTGTGTTATGATAAACACTATATGACCTTATCACTGATATTTACTTACTGTAAACAGCAATATGACATATACTGGACTCCCTGTTTTTAAATACTGAAGAGAAATATAAAAACAGCGAATATAAAGAGCTGTGAGTGAGGTTATTTCTATCTCTGTCCCTCGTTCACACTATAACATGAAGTGAAACAAGTTGTTTTCTTAGCTAACTAGCTCATGTTAGCATTAGCGTAGCCTCTTTTCTTTAGCTCAGTAAACTAAAAGTTAGCTAGCTAGCATAGCTAACAAACAACAAAGTTAAAGACCAAATCAGTCAAAATCCTCTTCAGCTTCAGCAGCTCCTGACTGACAAGAGCTAGTAAAACCAGAGAGCCTCCTCCAGGTCTGATATGATTGGCTTACAAGGTCAAATATTATTGGCTTACAACGTACTAGCTCTGATATGATTGGTTGAGCTGTGGTTTCTAGTTTCACGTTGTGTCAGAGTTATTATTAGTTGTGTTATTAACATTACAGCAACAGCTTTTAGACCATTACAGTGCTCAACAAAGAGCAGAACAATGCAGTGCTGGATTAGAGTTGCAGCAGTCTCCCAACCCCCTCCCTCAACCCCCTCTCATGGCCTTGTGCCCGGCCCATTTGTTGTACCATGAATTTGGAGACACAATGGTACCATCAAATTATGAACAATGTGTAAGTCAATAATAAATAATGATTTACATTTACTACATGGCTAAGGCGTCCTGATACTGCTTGTCTAAGACCCTCCTACCTTTTTCTTCTTCTTTCTTCTTCTTCCAACTACTCGTAACATGTAACCGTAAGGCTGTAAGTGTTTTATGTCCTGCTTGCTCCGTATACGCCATACTCTATCAGAATCAGAATCAGAATTAGAATCAAGCTTTATTTGCCGAGTATGTTCACACATACAAGGAATTTGACTTGGTTACAGTAGCTTCAGCGCACAGAGAGTAACAACATTACACAGAGTACAGCGGGTGGAGTGATGTGTGATACTCTTTATAAACAGATAAATAAGATAAATTAAAAGTGCAGTACAGCAAGAACAGAAAGTGATAAAGTGTCCTGAATGTGGATTGTAATGGTCATTGTAATGTTCAGCTGTTCATGAGTGTGATGGCATGTGGGAAGAAGCTTCTCTGTAGCCTGGTTATCTTGATCCTCATTTGACTAAAGCGCTGGCCTGAGGGAAGACGCTGGAACAGGTGATGGCCAGGGTGTGATGGATAATGACTTCTCACACTGTGAAACATGGTTTGTCTAAGTTTATCATGAAACAATGAATCATAAACAATGCACTACAAACTGAACAGGACAGATAAAAGTTACATTTACTTCAATTAAACCTTCAAAACCACTTCAGATCAGCTTCTGTCCTGTTCAGTTATTACAGAGCAGGTTTAAAGTAGCTCTGATCTTCTACAGGCACTTGCTACAGGGACTCCCTGTACTACAGTGCATAGAATATGAAGCTCCTCCCCTTTATCACCTTTGTATTCTATTATTTATTTCTTTGGTATTTGTTTTCACATACTGATAAGGGAGACAGAAAATCAGACAAGGCCTTCAGCCTTGTTTAGGCCTACACTTAAGATGGTCAAATGGCAAGCAGCATACTTTGACGGTGTAGGTGGGGCTGAACTGAAGAGGTGGAGACTGTGATGGGCTCATCATTTCCTGCAGAGTGAAAGACAGGAAGCAGCAGCTCAGAGCACACTGAGACGCCCTGGAGTAAACTTCAGCGCATCAACATAACACATTCACACATTCATCATTTCAACATATAATCATATAATAAAAATCATTTAATATTAAATCTCAGTGAATAAATGATGTTAATAAATATATTTCCTTTTTAAAACAGCGATATTATAAATTATAAAATTATTAAAATAGTGTTAAAATTTACTAAACTCATTTAAAATAAGAATAAACTAATTCTATGATTATTAACAATATTAATAATTCTGTACATTTAATCAGAATGTCAGTTTAAACAAATCCGTTCTCGGTTTAGTTCATGCATGTGAACGTGGCAGGACGCATGTGGCAGTTGCACTTCAAAGAGAAAGGCCTGTGGGTAAAGGTGAGCTTGCATAGCGGCGTGTTTGCAGGAGGGAGCATCATGATTTGAGTGTTTCCACTCACAAGACTGACCAGCACGGCTCTGTTCTCAGACACTTTGATGCATCAAAACCGCATGATGCACTTTGTCTCTCGTTCAGAAACCAAAGTTAAAAACATCCTGACTTGTTTATAGCAACTGAACTAAGAACTACTGAAGGGACAAACACTGGAGCACGTTTAATGAATGTTTATTTTCAGCATCCAGCACATACATACTCCACACTTCACTGGTCCCTGTTCTACTACAGTTTCACCTGTTTCTAAACATGCTGTAGCATTTACCCACTATTTACTAATCTTAGGGTTTAATGTTTAGAGTTTAATGTTTACAGTTTAAGGTTTAGGGTTATATATATATATATATATATATATATACACACACATGTACATGTAGAGTTTAAAACTATCTTTGGCTGTGCAGTGTAGCCCTTCATCAGTGGTTCTTACTATAGAGTCATTAGGGCTGGATATTTTTGGTCAGTGGATCACTCTCATTCTAAAAGTGACACTGACATGTAAAAACACAGCAACCACACCCCACACACACTACCATATCATTGTCACCTCGGGGGGCTCAGATAAACAAACAAAGCATGTGAGCGTATGAGAATGGAAAGTCAGTTAACCATCACTCCGTGGCTTTCACACCTCTGTTCTCTGATGTTCTCAGCCTCTCTTGGTTCACCAGAACAAAGTGTTTAACACACACAGTTTAAGATGCCCTGATCTGTGTGTCACACGAAGAACTGGCCTTTATTTGTTTATAATATTTTATAAATGAATATTATCTTTCTAAGGATTCTAACAACTGTATAATCATATGCAAATTTGAAGCTCCCTAACTGTAGCTCTGAGCTGTTTGGTGTCACTTCTGCTATAACCAGTAATTTCCCACCACAGAGCCACAGAGCCGGTACTTGAGACCTGCATTTTGAGAGCTGCACTTTAAGGTCTCCTTTATGAGTATGCCTCTTGCAGCATATTTTGGAATTGTAGCCACAATTTCAGCTTTATGTTTATGTTAATATAAAATAAACCCATAGCAATACAAGAAGCTATACTTACATAATTCTTTATGTTGCTTCTATAATAATCTTTAATCTTTTATTGTTTATGTAATATTTAGATGTACAATATCATGTAGTACTAAAAGTTTACTGTAAGATTATTATAGAAATCCTGTAGAAATACTAGTAATATCACTATAGACAGGATATGTTTCATAAGAGTGTGTTCATGCATTAATGTTTCCATGTTTGTTGGAGCATTTACCCTTTGAAAGTACAATGAGAGAGTTTGGAAAGGTGCAGATTAGCCTTCTCCATTCAGACTCTTCTTTTAACAGCATAAAAACCTTTATAATGATTTAAAATGAACAAATCTGGTGGTTTTAGACAAACCCCACAAAACAGGAATTATCAGTTTTACCACAAAACCACCAAACACTGTTCCATCTGTCCTGCTTTGCTCCTAGAATCCTGCTGGGTCTTTGGCTTCACAACAGACTTCAGCACCATGGACAGGGTCACCATCTACACTGACTGTGATGATGAATAAGATTAATGGAATACAGTTTGTGCATAATACAACATCACTTCTGTACAGCTGCTATATGAAGGCTAACAAGGCTGCTTGATTATTTGCTTTTTCCCTCTGTTTCATCTCTCCTGACCTTTTGCTCTACTGCATGTAGTCTGCAGAACACAGCCCCTCACAGAAGGGAGATTGTTCACACATGTGCTGTGAGACATTACCATTTCAGCCTGCACTCAAGCTAAATGAATAGCTGGGGTTTTGGCCTGTGATATGTTTGCGTTGCAGTGTACATCTTACTGTCCTCTCTCTTTGTTAGTTTCCTCTTTGTCTATGTATTTAACCACAACACAGTAAAGCAGCCGCACTGTAGGCACAATAATGAATTAATAACATAAAACATTCAGTAAATACTGTAAATAAATGAATAAATAAATAAATAAACGCAGCAATGGTTCTTTAGTAAAGGCAATGGTTATACAAACAACCATGACAACTCAAAGGACCTTTAGAAATGGTTAATGATTTAAGATTTATATTCATATGTACTCAGAACACTGTTTTTAACTTACAATGCAGCATCCTCATATGCTCATAGGAAGTGTCGGATTGCAATGCAATTAGTAAGGAAGATAAGGAACCAGGAACAATAAATGATGGTAAATTTAGACTGAAATGGAAAACATTAATAGAGCTACACAAGTAGTGTCTCTCGGTATGGTGTCAGGTCTCTGTGTTTGCTAACACAACATGCCAGACATCTCTGCATGGAATCGTAGAGGTTCCTAATGGTGTCCTGGGATAATCCATCCCATGCTGCTTGAATACTGAACACCAGGCCCTATGGACATGTGACACATAACAACAAACCCCTCATATTGGTGCTGACCACGTCGCCTCCACACACTAATTCATTGGTCGTCTCCAACAAGATAAAAGTGGAACTCGTGACTAAAGATAACTCACTTCCATTCTGGCACGACACCATTGCAGTCTTTGGTGATGTTGACGTGGTGTTAAGGGCAGTCGTCGTAACGGTCTGCGTGCATGTAGTCCTACATTGTGCAGCCGTCTGCCAATGGTGCTGGCACTAACAGGATGACTCACGGAGGGCATCCCTGCTCTCACTAACACAAAACAGATGAACTACAGTCTGTAACTGTAGAACTACAAAGTGCTCCTATATGGTAAGTGAAGTTCGAAATGCACCTAATGAGGTGGGTGAAGGGTATATATAGAGGCAGCAGTGGGGGAGGTGTTGTACAGACAAGAAGGATATTACACAAACCAGACAATTACACCAGATACAATAACAAGACCATATAAACATGAGTAAGACGTTTGTGAAGAGCAGCTCATATCGTGTAGCTATAAGGCGGCACCATGTTACTCTTCCTGTAGTTTATGCTTTTTTAAAGAACACAGGAGCCTTTTAGACTGAATTGAGGGCTTCTACAGTGGACCCTCAAAATAAAGTATTACTGAAATTCATGTTGAGCACAAACAGGAACTGACCGTTAACATGTTTGATTCTTCTTCTTATGGTGTTTCAGGAGTTAAGTGGACTTTTTATGTTGTGCTTGTTGTGGGTATGTTTTTTTCCAGATTAGGCCTTAGGCCTCGTTCAGGCCCACCTAACCGCAGACCACCAACTGCTGGTCCAATGGCAGCAGCATGCATCCATATAAGGTGATTGTGTAAGTGGGGCTTTACTGAAGAGGTGGAGACTGTGATTTCATCACTTCCTGTAGAGTGAAGGACAGGAAGAAGCAGCTCAGAGCACACTGAGACGTGCTGGAGTAAACTTCAGCGCATCAACATAACACATTAACACATTCATGATTCCAGCTGTTTTACATCACTGAGGAACCTTTCAACCAGTCATAAGCACATAACATTCAAATGTATTATTACTATTATTTGTTTTTTTGGTAAATATTTTTTTTTTATGTTTTTGTATGAAAATAATAAAATAGCTAACATGACTATAATAAAATGCTTCCATTATTAATATTCATCATTATTATAAGCAGCACAGGCCACGTTTAGCATTAAAGCATTTGCAAAAAGCTAAAACCCAAAGAGAGAGAGAGAGTGTGTGTGTATGTGAGAAAGAGAGAGAGAAAGAGAGAGAGAGAAAGAGAGTGCATGTCATGATTTGACTGTGTGTTCATTGTGGAACTGACCCTCTGACAACGTTCAAAACAGCAAAACCACAGCAGCGCTCTTCTCACCAACGACACTTCACCTGTTTTTCCATTAGCAGAGCCAAAAATACCCCACCTTGTTTACTGACTGATCACAGTAGTGATGACTTAAGAAACTCTAACCTCTCATCTTTAAAACGTCCACCTGGTAATGAAGACGCTGAACTGTTTAAGGAGGATGTGTAATATTTAATAACAGTAAAGAACGTCTGTGGAAACGAGTCTCTAATGGAAGTTATGCTGTATATTTTATTCCCAAGGATTAAAAGCAGAAATTCACTTTTTAAATGATTCAGTCTAACAAAATGCTTAGTAAGTGTGGTTTGGTGATAGCCCATGATTTGAAAAGCCCATAACCTACATTTTTACTGTACTTATTATTTCAGGTCGACATATGACATTTATGGGGTTTCATTTACTACAACACAAACTTTTTAGTTTTCAGTTGAGCATTTCCCCACATCTCTTTTCCCCCTGAAAAAAAAACAGGCTGTTTTTGTCCAAGCTGAAACTCCTCTAATAGCTTTACTGTGTAAGTGTGGGACATTGACTACAGGTCTAGTGTAAATACATTAGAATTTTAGTACATTCGTTTTTAATTGAGCCCTCTCAGGTCTTCGGTGTGTATGCATCAAAGGATGTTGTACATAAAAAACCTTAGTTTATTTTTTTTTCCCAGAAAGGTAGTGTTGTTCCTTTCCAATGAGTGTGTATGCCTTTCGGACACTTGTGATAAAAATTTAACCACGGTAATCAAAGGCCATGTTCCTGACTTCTCAACAGAACAGCACTACCATTCGTGGCAGAGTAAGTTTCTAGTATGCATAGCATCTAATATCTGTTATGTGCAACATGCTTTGATGTTGCATACGACATGATGATATTGTTGATATATATATATAGGCTTGTGCTAAAACAAACCTACAAAAGAGTGAAAGGTCATGAGATCAATGGATGGTAAGCACAGACCATCCCCCACCATGTAAAAGCTTATTTCTCGGCTAACTATCCCCATCTGCTGGTGAGAGCTGGAAGGGCAACGTGAACAAGAATGAGAAAAAAGATGTTCATGCTTGATGACCTCATGAATTTACACATTAAAGGTGTTACACCAGATAAAAGAACACGATGATATAAACATGAATAACACGTTTGTGAAGAGCAGCTCATACCGTGTGGCTATAAGACGGCACAATGTTACTCTTCTGTATGATGGGAAACCTGTAGTTTATGCTTTTTAAAAAAAAAACACAGAAGCCTTTTAGACTGAATAGAGGCTGAACATCTACAGTGGACCCTCAAAATAAAGTATTACTGAAATTCATGTTGAGCACAAACAGGAACTGACCATTAACAATGTGGTATTTATGTGTTGTGCTTGTTATGTGTAAGGTTTTTCCATGTGGCGAAGAAGATCAGATTAGACCTTAGGCCTCATTTAGGCCCACCTAACCACAGACCACAAACTGCTTTTAACCCTTTCATGCCTACACAAAAAGGTATTTGTGCATTTTATTTAACTCATTTACTTGACCATGATGTTTGATAGGTAAAGAACATGATTTAGAACATGAGCTGGTACTGTATAAAAAGCTCTTAGGAGTCTGAATTCGGTTCACACACTCTCTCAAACCATCACAGTGCATCCAATTATGAAGGCAACATTATGCATCATGTATACTCAGAAAGCCTTGAGAGCACATGCTGAAGCATTTCTACTGCCCAATGTGGACATGCACTCATCTCAGCTCCTCTATCGGCAAGTTCTAATAAGTTAAGCAACACCAAAGTCTCTGAATGTACTGCACAAGAGGTGATAGGTTTAAAATAGTTAGCTGGTTAGTTGGTTCTTGCAATGACTTGTTACTGGACAAATTACTGCCACCATTGTAAATGATCTTATTGATATGAATAATTGTGCTTTTTGGAGAACACTATGGATGCTTTAGCAACGAGATCTTTACATTATGCCTGCATAAAGGCTCCAAAATTCTGCACAAAAGTAATTCTGGCTGAACCATATCTGATGAGTAATTTAATTCTTTATGTATTTATTTTTGAATTTAGTAAGGTGCAGAATGTCACACATGCATCTTGCTCTGGATGTCTGCTGATGCATGTTCACAAGTTTGAGGCCAAGGCTAAGTGCAACTTATTGCACTTACTGCCTGTAAGATGAGCTCATGCCACTGGTTTCACCTGTGGTTAACCTGTAGGTGTATAAATGGAATGGAAAGAACCCACAGGCTGCTCTGTCGTAGCTGTCGCATCTGTCGCATCTCTGTGGTCAAAACTTTCCAGAGAGCTCTGTGCATGAGAACAAAAGCGGGTATGAAAAGCTTGCATACAAACTATGCTCACACTGACCTGTGAGCATAGTTGGTGGGCTTGTTGTCACAACATGTTTAGACTGTTGTGTCATAATGAAACCTTGAAGGAAAAACACTAAAGGTAAGTCAGTGTACTGAGACTGTATTCATACACAGGTCATTTTGAGGCATTTCTATTGGTCCATTCTTCATTAAATTTCATAAATGAAAATCAGTGGAGTTACAGGGTTCTAATAACACAGTTATGCGTTGTTTAAAGGCAATTTAGTGCAGACAAATATTCAATTAATCAATTTAACATCAACAGTCACAATAAAGTACATATTTCATTTTAATGGAGTTATGAAATAACTGAAGTTCAGGATGAAGGATCATGCCTGTAGCCCCATATCTTTCCAATTTAACGCATTATAAATACACCATCTCTACTTCCTGATTCATGTGACAAAGTTTTCTCAGTCCCCACCTCCACCCTCCTCCCTATTTCTCAGTCCCCTGTCAGTCTTATAGCAGTAATAAAGAGGGGTGCCTGACATTCTAGCTCTAGGTAGAAACTCTCATAGTTCCTTCTAATCCTTCTGACTTGAAGGCATGATCAGAAATCACAAGTTGGCCTAAACAGCAGCACAGGACTGTTCATGCATTTATATTATCGCTGCTAACACACTCGACTATTCGAGTTAAAACCACCAAACTGTTTTGCTTGTAAATTGTTTTAGGTATATTGAAGCAGAGAAAACATTCAGTATGCAGTATGCATGCAAGGACTGTGACCACTGTGTACAAACTGTACTACACTGAAAACCAAAGCCTTACTTATTTACTCTTCTATAATATGCAGTTATTGGATGCATTTACACTTTGCATCAACATGAAGTCTGGTGATCACATTCAGATTTTACTTTATCGCAAGGGGAGCCAAATGTAAACATCCCATATTATGTTGGGATTATGGTCATTTCATTGTTTGGTCAGAGACAGGCACCTTGTGGTCAGAGATCTTAAACACCTCCAGCACAAGCGCAAACAATCAGTTTTCATTATCTGTATACAGTTATGTGAGCGGAAATGCATATGATGAGTGCTGACTCTGCAAGAGAATAAAAAAAAATAAAGATATGCAAAGTTGAAAACGTCCCACTTTTGTCTTGGTGGAGACGACTAACAAATCCATGTGTGGAGACATCGCGGTCAGCGGCAAGATGAACGGTTTGTTGTCACACGTCATACGTCCAGAAGGCCTAGTGTCACTCCACCTCCACCCCTACTGCAAAATCTGCAGGAACTGTGTGAGAATATTCAAACTGCATAGGATGGATTATCACAGGACACCATTAGGAACCTCTACA